>OY804604.1:28587333-29326374 GCA_963680895.1 Fragum sueziense
CTAAGGGTTTGTTTTCACCGTCTCTATGCAGCGTTGCATGTCGGGTAATACCGATAAACGCCCGGATGTGCGGAACGATCAATATGCGGATGTGGCATGGAGCATGTAGGGACTATTTCCTACACCCTGGGGTACTTGTAGTAAACTGTTAAAGGCGGTAATTTGGTTACAAATGTTACAATCGTATTTATACGCCAAGTAACTTACCTTGCGCTGCTGGGAAGGTATACGTGGATGTGTCATGGAGCATGTAGGGACTATTTCCTACACCCTGAGGTACTTGTAGTAAACTGTTAAAGGCGGTAATTTGGTTACTGCCCATCTGTTTCCGCCATCGTGCACGTCGATTACTAAACCACACCTATAATAATATACAAAAAAATATTGTCAGAAAATTCAGTTCTCCAAGTCCACTTAGATTCTTTCTGTCAATCACATTGTCAAATTGCACAGACTGATATGCATGTATATTTTGAATTATTGAATATGATTAATAAAATGAAATGATGTATTATGACTCGGACTTGAATTCATTGACTTATAGCTTTCGCATATGGTGTCACTTCAAAATTGTTTGGCACTCTGGTTAAATAGTGAAAAAGGGCAGTTTTTATGAAGCGAAACCCAGAAGAATGTGTTCCATTGGAACACATGGGACGTTAACATAAAGAGTAATTATGCCTTGAATTGTAAACATGTCAAGAATTGAGGGCATAATTTGACCAGTACCCTAACTTTTCTAACCAGCAGTTCAGGGTAAACATGTTAAAATAGAAAATGTAATTACACACTTTGTCAGACTTGGGCATGAACGCCAGTCAGTGCGAAACATTGGATAATCTTACAATCCTGTGATATGTATATAATATACGCTATAACAACACAAAAGCACTGACCTGTACTCGAGCTTCTGTAAGTTTGGTTCTCTGTGCTAGTTCTTCACGCGTATAGATATCTGGATAATGTGTGCGTTCAAAGGCTCTCTCCAACTCCTCAAGTTGTTCAGCAGTAAAAGTAGTCCGGCTTCTTCTCTGTTTACGTTTAAGCTGTAGACCGGGTTCAGACTCGCAGTCAGACAAATCTGAAATGTAGTTTCATTTATAAGAACATACCACAAAATACTGCATATTAAGAGTACGAAATCAGGTGTACATTGTCTAATGCATTTTCAAACATTAACATAAATATAGTCGGTTCAAAAGCCTCATAAGCTTATCTTATACATGTATGTTATATTGTCTTACCGACTTTAGATAAATCTTATCTTAATTATGTGGGGTAAGTAGTTATACACACCACACAAACATATCACCAACACAAACATAAGCTTTGGTGTAAAGCAGATTTTTAATAAGATTCCAGAAAATAAAAGAGATACTAGTATGACTTGCCCATGCCTTTACAAACACATTAATTACAGTAATTTTCAGATGCATTCCATTGCCCTCAAATACATTCTTCAAATGAGACTGATTTTGTCACATCTTCAGGCTTGACCAGCCGGAATCACTGTCTTAAAATTTTCAATCCGTTCATCGATGCATCTTATTGTAATAATTCATGACCATTTTAAGATAAATATATACAAATAAAAGCTGCACCTATGTTCTTCTGAGGGATACGAATTTATGTATTTTTATAATTTGGTTAGAATACGCAAACCTTTTTCATAAAAATTATGAGGATATGCTTGAATTAAGTGTGAACGGACGGATGTACGCATGCACGGATGCACGCAAAGCCGACACAGCGCCAAAGAAAATACTGATAGTCGGACCATGACCAGAAGATCAAAACGATCGTAGACTAAGGGACAATTTTTCCCTGTCATTTTTTTAAATACATATTATCTAAGACTGATTTTGTAATGCAAAACAAGCATCGTTTGACTTATAAATTATAAAAGTAGATTAGGCGATAAAGCAAAAAAGGCGGGGTAGATTGTAAAATGTCGACGAACTGTATTCATATTTTTTCCATGTTGCGGTTAAAAAATAATCCGACGTCTTTGCACGTTTTTAATACCGGATATAATCGAAGGATAAATAAAAATGGACTTAAATGCTTATTTTATACTTTTGGTGGGCAATCTTTACAAGTCACCAGACAGGCAGGCGACGAACTTAATCTCTTCATAAAAGGACATATGAGAGCGATAAATGACGGATTATAATTCCTTTCCGTTGAATTTTGCGGTTCATTTCCGAGCGCTCTTCGTTAGTCCCTCGACATCTATTTTATGATCGACTCAATTACATGACATGGATGCAGAATTATTGAATGTAGGATAACATGCGGACATTTGTCTATACGCGCTCTAAAACTTTAGGGACTTGTTCTAGATTATTACAAAAAATACATGTACATGTACATAAATAGTTTGGTACAAATTCTATTGTACATGTAATTAGATGAGGGTTAAATGCGTGTTAACTTACAATCGTTTTGTACTTAATTGAGAATCTTTTCGCGCTCTTGACCGCATGTCTGTTACAAAATGTGCTTTTTTAAATAATTTATGTGTTCCAATTGAACCAAAAGGCTGTATTATAATAGAAAGCAGACCAGAGTTGTTACTTGTCGGTAATTTTTGAAAGTTTGTAATAATTATCGTAATAAGATGATAGCGAGTTGTTTTGCAAAATCATTTTCTCCGTGTATAGAAAGAGTGTCCGTATAGTAACGAAACGTTTATGTTCTATTTGAAGAATTGTCTTTTGGAGAACGGGCATACATCAAACTTAATACAATTACACATGTAAGTTTCCATGTTTTTCTTCAAAAACATCGTAAATAAAGCTTAAACAAGCTGTACTTACGATTTTCGTTTAAGAAAAGCGAGATAAACCAAACTGCTGACAGATCATATTTCTTCATCAAGATATATGGGATAGTTTACATACGATCTCAAATTTCAAGTCAAGTCAGAATTTAATCAATGAATTCACAAAATGTTGCGAAAAACCAATAAATCAACAAAAGTCGTTACATGAAAATCAAAGCGCAGCAGGACCAATGAAATTGCTGGATCAAAGTTTCTGCGGTCCGGGAGGTTGTCAGAACGAGGTCATTATCACCGCGATGACCAATCAAATGTTTACAAAATCGTTTACTCCGTGCGCCCCTGTGGTCGTTGAATGCTACTAAATACTCATCATTTATAAAGTTTTGAAATTATTCAAATGGAAAGGGGGAAAGTTGCCCATATTTTTCGTTGATACATTATGTGATTTTCGATTAAATTTCACACACTGATTTTCGGGGCCCCTACCGGTTTTAATTTTCATTTCAAATTGGCGTCCCTCTTCACATAATGCCCGTTTCAATTTGATTTCTTCGCGGTGTATGGATTTTGGAAAAGATAGTTTATACCCTGCCTAATTCGTCTACCTACATGATAGATTTTGGGTTAGCCCTTTACTGTTTAATGTTGCGTCATATGGGAACAGTGTACCAGAAAAGGGGGAACATTGCACGCGGTAAACTTTATAGAAATGTGCGATGGGTTACTTAGTTTGCACTAATATCATAACTTGGTCTTCGTGAGTGTTTGTTGTAGCTCCTATTTAACTAATCAGTAGATTTTCATGCAGAATGAATCATATCAATATCTTCTTTGCAATATCTTGTAAGAAATTCTTCCAAAATTAACCAACCAATTTATCAAATAAAGCAAACTTACTATTCTCGCAGATCTACATGTATTTTGTAGTCGATAATAATAAAGTACGAACACATATGTATCAATTATAATGATATACACATGCATTTATTTACTCATCGGTATATTCTGAAATGATAGGCCAGAAGTTTATCAAAACAAAAATGCTGGGTCAGCAAGTGATTACGTTACTTTGACTTGTCCTTGGAGAAGGTTGTTGTGAGCATGTAGGTACAACCATTTTGTGATTTACAACTCGTCTATTCAAGTTCTGTTGAATACTAGCCTCGGTATGGTGGTGTCACATCTTAACCCCTTCCCAAACAAGACCTGGTTTTGACGTCCCTAATGGGAAAGGCTTGGGAAAACATTGAAACAAAAGAAGAAACTGCTGATAACCAGCAGTTTCTCCTTTTGTCTCAATATTTTCTGTGCCATATTTTACACGAATCCTATCTTTAATAATGTCCATTTTTTCATATGTGGCAGTTTTTGAAGTGGATATTCCTAAAATTTCGTCGTTTGGGAAAGGGTTAAGGACGCGAATATTGGATTCATTACATTAGTTAAGACCTTTGACCTCCCATAGACGAGCCCAGCAGGTGCCCGTTCTGACGTAAACACCAAACCCCAACACGTTCTTTACTCCAGCCAGCGGGGAGAGAAAGCGAACTTATTTGACTTTCTGTCAGATCTCCTCCTTAAAGAAACCCGGGGACCGCAAACTGTGTGTCTAATCCCATTTTTGTAAAGTTTTAATTTTCCTCTAATGCTCAGCTCGGCCGCGGAACGCCATTTTGTATTCATACGCGTATCCGACAAACTAAGGAGATAATTTCAAAAAGCACGTTGGTGGCATTTAAGTCTATTGCTCTAAAATATCAATTATGCTTTGGCCTAAAATTCTAATTTTTTGGACTTCTTTCGATAAGTCAAGGATGTTTTTTTAAACATGAATATCAAGTCCGGTATTATTTGGTCGGTGGTCATTTTGCGGCCGATTTACATTCTAATTTGACATTGATATGACACAGTGTCATTTTAATCCCAACTGGGTTGCCGGCATTTAAATGAATTAATTGCATCCAAAAATACACATTTTGCGCTAAAGAAAAATATTGATTTTAGAAATAAAAAAAGATGGTGATGTGTTATTGGGCGTATTTTAATGCGCAATTAAAAGTATTATGCACTGATTATGCTTACCCATATTTCTCCGTTAAAATTTCGGAAATATGAAACCATATGGATTGAGATCAACATGCCCAATACGCATAGTCTGATGAAAATTTGTTCGTTTGTTTCATTGATTGCTTTCCCATTTTTCATAAAGACAGTAAGACTTAAACAAATATAGTTCTTCATTGGCATGCATTCTGTAACAGTATGATCTAGATCCTAATTGATCGCATTGCTATATGGACCGTTTTCTAGATCCTGGCTCATTTATATTGACAAACGTTATCTCGATTATATCGATTATGTGTGCGTCGTCCTCAATTTGCAAATAAAAAAATGAAATCACAAAAGCGTTTTTTTAACCACCAAAGACATAATACATGTATTAAAGAAGGTGTGTATGTATTTGAAGTAAAAAGTAGCTGGAAAATACAAAGATGATAACGTATTATTTTGTTCAGTCATCAAGAATTGAATGTGGGTGAAGTCCTTATATCTTTAAGAAACAAAGGTAACCTTATAGGCATGGTATTACTTGATTTACAGAAGGCCTTTGATACAGTTGATCATCCAATCCTTCTCATGAAACTGGAAAGCATGGGTCTTGGACACGATATTCTCCGTTGGTTCAAATCATACTTATATGAGCGCCAACAACTAGTTGATATTTCTGGTACCTTTTCTAAACCATGTACAGTTACTTGTGGTGTCCCTCAGGGTTCAATTTTAGGACCTCTTTTATTTTTAATTTATGTCAATGACATGCCGGCTGCTGTAAAGAACAAATTGCTTTTAAATGCTGATGATTCGGGTATCCTTGTTTCTGGCAAATGTAAATCATCTATTGAAAGAGAGTTGACCAGAGATCTTGAAATGGTTAGCCAGTGGTTGGTAGACAACAAGTTATCATTACATTTAGGCAAAACTGAATCTATCATTTTTAGTTCTAAACAAAGACTTAAGGTAGAACCGGATACTTTTAAAACTTTAAGCTACGTTCATAAATTTGATATCTTTGGAAACTAGAAGTTACTTCTGGTTCAAATTCGAAATTCACTTCCTCGTTCATGTCGTGACGACGTTACCACGACGAGGTCAACATAGGCACCTCGCACGTTTTTTACGTCGAATTTCTATAGCCCAGAAATGCACAAAATTGCGTTTTGGTCGGGCAATTTCAACGTCACGACAATGAAAATTACATTGATTGAAAGATCTTTTCAAACGTAATAAGATGATACAAAAATAAATTATTCGGACTGACGACGCAGAAATAAATGACGAACTTTCATCTTTTTTCCGCGTCAGATTTCGAGGAAAAACTAACTTTAGAGCAGAATTTCGTAAATTTGGCCAGAATGATTTTTGCCATTTTTCATTATCATATTGCACAACCATATTGTAAGCATTTGGCAAGAAATCAGAAAAAATCACCGCACCGATTTTTAATAAAACATATTCAAATATTGTTGGTATGCGTCAAAGTTATGCAGTCGGGCGTCGGCAAATTTCGACGAAAAAGCACTTTACGACGGATTTTCGTGAAATTGGCTAGAAGGTCTTTACATTATTTCATTTTACATCCATATTGTAGGTGTTATGCAAAAAATCAGAAAAGTTTACTGTATCGTTTTTTAATAAAACGTGTTTGAATATATAGGCATCAATCAAAATTTGCACAGTCGGACGTCGACGTCGATTTTGAAACTACGTACGTTGACGAGCAACAATGATGTAGACGCGCCGGAATTTTCAAACTGCTCAAGGAGACCACATTTGTGTACTCAATTACTCGGACAGCGAAAGTAAATCTCTATTGTCTAAGTAAATACCTAGTAAGAAGCATAGAATCGGGATAACAGTCGACACGCCCACGAAAGCCTATTCGAGGGAAACGCGAAAACGGGATTGAAATTATACTTTCGAAAAAGAATATGCGGAAAATATTGGTAACCAACAGTAAAAAAAATGTCATAGAATGATTAAACCACTTCTGTTCGTATGATGTGGCAAAATAAAAAATGTAAAAATAATAAAATGAATAAAATTGATAAAAATTAATGCGAATATACATAACATCACAATATCAAAAAATAATGTCTTTCGTATCAATTTCTATCGGATACTTTTTGTTTCATTTCTAATATCAGTAGTAAGTGCTGCTTATTTAATATCTCGTTAAAACGTTGTCATCGATGAAAAATAAACAAAGACTCTATCACATATGCACAGTCAGATTTTATACATTTTTTATACTTCAACCCAAATGTTACAATTGAACATTATCTAATTACGATGTGATTTTGACGTTCCGACCAAAATTGTTTGAGAAAACGTTTAGAGAAAAGAAGAAAATAGCGACAGTCACAATTTCTCTTTTTCATTTCAATATTTTCTATGGAATAAAACACACGAATTCTATGTAAACGCATTGCATAAGTTTTTTTTTCTCGTGGAGCAGTTTTAAATCCTGGCGCGTGTTCATCCTTGTTGCTCATCAACGTACGTAGTTTCGAAGTCGACGTCCGACTGTGTAAATTTTGATTTATACCTAAAACATTCAAACACGTTGTATTTAAAAACTATACTATAGATCTTTCTGATTTTTTGCATTTCACCTGCAATATGGATGCAAAATAAAATGACATAAAATCACTGTGGCCAATTTCACGAAATTCCTTCATAAAGTGATTTTAAGTCGAAATTTGCCTATGCCCGACTGCATAACTTTGACGCATACCAACAATATTTGAATATGTTTTATTACAAATCGGTACGGTGAATTTTTCTGATTTCTTGCCAAATGCTTACAATATGGTCGCGCAATAAAATAATGAAAAGTGGCAAAAATCGTTCTGGCCAATTTTACGAAATTCTGCTCTAAAGTTAGTTTTTCCTCGAAATCTGACGTGGAAAAAAGATGAACGTTCGCCGTTTTTTATCTGCGTCGTTAGTCTGAAATAATTGATTCTTGTATCATCTTATTACGTTTGAAAAGATCTTTTCATCAATGTAATTTTCATTGTTGTGACGTTGAAATTGCCCGACCAAAACGCAATTTTGTGCATTTCCGGGCTATAGAAATTCGACGTAAAAAACGTGCGAGGTGCCTATGTTGACGTCGTCGTGGTAACGTCGTCACGACATGAACGAGGAAATGAATATCGGATTTGAACCAGAAATAGCTTCTAGTTTCCAAAGATATCAACTTTATGACCGTAGCTTAAAGTTTTAAAAGTATCCGGTTCTACCTTAAGTCAAATAATGATCTCAATGTTTCATGTAATGGCCAGGCTATTAACTCAACATCTTCAGTTAAGTACCTGGGTGCCACTCTTGACCAGAACTTGACTGGTGAATCCATGGCTCGTTCAGTTATTAAGAAGGCTAATGCAAGGTTAAAGTTTCTTTGTAGAAAACAGGATTATCTTACTGATCATACAAAAAAAACTCCTAGTTTCAGCACTTATTCAGTGTCATTTTGATTATATGCATGCAGCTTTTGGTATCATGGTCTAACAAAATTTTGGAAAGACAAGCTACAGGTTACTCAAAATAAGTTGATTAGATTCATACTAAAGTTAGATCAAAAGACTCACATAGATAATCACCATTTTAAAACTTTATCCTGGTTACCAGTTTCAAGACGGGTTGAGCAAATTACGCTATGTCATGTTTATAGAATTAAAAATGGTCTTAGTCCTCACTATATGAACCAACATTTTATTACACAGGATTCAGTTCATTCATACAGTACAAGGTCTTCCAAATATGGATCTTTTGTGCCTCCCAAGGTAAAAGGTTTTGGACTCAAGTCTTTCTCATATTTAGGGATTAAACTTTGGAACACGCTACCACCTTCTATCAGACAGTTATCAAATTTGAACATGTTTAAGAGAGCTGTAAAAGACCACTTTTTAGATATATAATATAAGGGGTTACATTGTTTATTTTGCCTTATTTAGTATAACTTGTCAATTACTTTTCTTGCATAGGTCCTTTTACAACTCAATATTTTGTCGCTTTTCTGCGAAGGCCTTGTATCTGCAGCTTGTTCTAAGCTGCGGATGCGAGGTTTTCAAGGAAAAGCAGCCATTATATAACTATCAGTATTAGCATTATTTGAAAGTAAAATGATTTACATGTATCAATTAGAGTCAATGTGATATATTTCTGTGATAAGTGTGCAGCAATATTCATTTTTTTAGAATTATCTCCCTAAAATTTACACAATTATCTTTTATCTTGATGGATAGTATCAGAATTAATGTTTTATTGTGCTCATGTGTTTGAAATCCTTTTAACGTCACCACAGTATTTGATTCATTTCATGCCTCTCTATGTCAGGCCATCAATGTGAAGGACCACAATGGAAATAAGAGATTTATTTCTCTTTTTTGTGTTATCCTTAGCATTGATGAAACTGACATAGTTCATAACACTACATTAAATAATCATCTGATGAATTTTTATTTATTTATATAAAGTAATATATATCTTATCATTGTTAAACATTGTGCTATGTATGTGTTGTTATACTGTTTGTCATGTTTTGATTAATGCTGAAATAAATCTATCTATCTAATTCTTACATCATCTGTGATTTCTACTAAACACAATTTCCAACTGTACATGAACTTATATTCAGATTTTTCGTCATTTATTTTTCTTGTGAGAAAATTACTAATAACCATTTGTAAAGGTTTTTATGCGTTGAAGTGTTTAAACTTGACTTCTTTATCCATATCATGGCAAAACACTTCAATTTGAAGTACCAGTTTTGTTGTTGTATTGAATGACATTTCATGGTCCGAAATTGGTGAATTCTGTATTATAATCTTGAATTAGTGAAAGAGCAAATCGTCCATTGACAGCCAGAAGTGGCTATCAGCAGTTAAAATTTAACTGCTGATAGCCACTTCTGGCTGTCAAGGGACGAAATGCGGCATTTGAGACCAGCATTGATTCAGATCCAAGTGTGTCTTATACAGACGATATCACAGAAGGTCATGGATCTTGATCAGAATGCACGATCGATGTTGGTCACTAATTAGTCTAGGAGCCAGGTCCTGGAATGGAACTTTTCTTGCAACCGGTGACCTATAAAATTTTGAGTGGTATTTTTCAATACATTAGGGTCCCATGCTTTGGTTAAGGGTGGATGACATGCTTAAAAATGGTAGGATTTTTTTTAAATCAAGGTCAAAGGTCATTCGGTGCACTTTTCATACATACCTCCTAAAATATCCCATAACTTACTCATTTATTAAGCTAAAACAATTATTTTGGTATCAAAATAAAGCTAATGATTTGCACTTTGACTTACATGAATAATATACAATTTCTTGATTTTCAGTATTTTTTAATATTCATAAATATAGCAAAAAATGGCTAAAAATCACGAAAATGAGTTTTGTCTACAAGTAAAAAAAAAGTTTTAAAAATACCAAAGGTATGTTTTTGTGTTTGAAATCATACTTAAAAATTGCCCAGAAACCTGTTCTTGACTTATATGTATTTCTTCACAGAATTAGTCTTTAGCTTAAGCTTGTAGTCATAGGTAAAAGTGGGTGGGGTAATTTTTCCCTAAAATTACAAAACATGCAAACATTGATGTAACAATAAATCTTACACATAAATGTGATGTTTTATTAGAATTTATTGTTTTGAAATCATATTTGCAGGGATTTGTAAAGCTTTTAATGCATATTCCTGAAATTAATTAGAATTTTAAGAGCCAAAATAACAATTCAATAAAACAGCATACGAGATGGATACAGATTATATCAACACCATAATGTCAAAACTATGACTCTTAAAGCGAATATTTATCAAGTATCTAGTACAATTAAATAAAACAAGACTCAGAATTGCATAGTCAGCAGCTGAAAATATTCCTCTTTCTATCTTACGGGTAAAGGACATTAAAGAGACCCATGCCAGATTTTCAGGAATCAGAACAACATGGGGATGGTCAGAATTTGCTTTGTTATGTAGTGCATTGCTTTTATAGACCCAAAAGGAAAGCCATTTTAGAGCTGGAACTAAATTTTTCACTATCAAGGTTCAGTGTCACATAAATGTTACTATAAATATAAAGTGTGGTAAGTTAATTATATACACTTGATTTAGAAGAACAGACTTGATTTAGAAGAACTAAATGAACTTCATTTGAAATGTCCTTGTGCAGAAATAATCTAGCTATCCAGGTTGACCATTCCATACAATATTTCATAAACATATTCCCTATCGTTTTGTATGTCCGACAACCTAGCATGGGTCTCTTTAAAGATAATTACGAAACTGCCATCATTGCAATGCTTACACCTGGTAGCCTTACGAGAACATTCGAATATTTATACATAAAATGTAATTTGGAACAGAATATTCCATTCTGTGAATACATATCAATATCATCAGTCTAGAATCTGGATGTTCTGATGTGTGGTTATGAAGGTCTCCAAGAGTAACCATGAACATATTAGTATCATATATTCGTTTATGTACATGCCTTCAATAGGGACAACAGAGGATCTGGTCTTTGAGTTTAATTAATTTTGTGACCCAATAAGTTTTAATTGTACAAGAAATTGAACTCAATAGGCCCTATATCTCTTATTATGCAAATTATTTATTGCATGTTACATTTTGTTACGAGTAAATAGTAGAAAATAAAGATACCACAATTGTTGATCCATCCTTCTCAATCATATCATCATAACATAACTTTGTTTATTGATTCACGACTGCAATACATATTTGAGTAGACACAGAAACTTTTGGTTTAAAAAAAAAGTGGAAATCTTTGGACCTGTGGTTGTTCTAATTCCACAACAATATACCTGACAAAAATCTGGACAATGTTTTACTTATTACATGGCTAAAACTATTCCTAGTAAATCGTGCATCTTTCATTTGTATATATACCAAAGAAATCATTGAATCTTTCCCAAACAAGACCTTGTTTTGACGTCCCTAGGAGAAAATGCTTGGGAAAACATTGATGCAAAAGGAGAAAATTCTGGTTATCAGCATTTTCTTTTGCCTCAATATTTTCTAGGCTATATTGTACACAAATCTAATCACCCATTTGTCGTTTTAACTTTTAAACCAACTGAGATGAAATTTAAAACACATATACTTTGAAGAATTATACATTTGATCCTGGAACAAAAACGCTGCTGTTTGGATAAGGGCACATTCGACATGGTGGGGTCACGTTGAGCGGGGAAACTTTTGACAATTTGCAAAGATGTGACTTATGAATCGCTTTTAAAGCAATCATATTTTGTATTTTGACTTCAACAATTGTCCAAAATGCTTGTTACCTTTGAGCGGACATTTTTCTCAGCAAACGTAACATCATCGGCTGACATTTGGAGTCATCGCTTTGCTTACATAGCAAATATGTTGCTAGGGCAATGGTATTCAATAATGATTTGAGTGTAATTTGGAAAATCAAAATCAGAGACGATCTTTATGAATATGAACACGCACAGCTAATACTTCTATGATAAAAAAACAAGCATTTGTGAGTGGTATAATTTATAAATTATTTTACCTATGATGTTTCTGACTTTAATAGGCCTATATCTGGACGTCCCAACATGATGTCGGCGAAATCGTTCATGACTTGCCAATTGTGTCCAAGAAACTATCTATAGAATTCCCCAAGTACAGTTCAGACCCTTCTTTGAGAAATAAATGCATACATGTATGTTGGAAGTGTGGTATATCGTGCAGTGGCAAATATATCGAAAAGATGTAAATATTAGATGTGTAAGACAGACTTTCCTGACTTATCCATCTCAGACCTAGGTTGCGCTGCTCAACATGACCCTATGTTGCCATAACAACTATAGAATGCGCCTTAATGCATAAACTTAGTTTTTGTATCCTATAATATCATAACAGTTAGTACATAAATGAAAAAAATGACATAATTCCGGATACTTTATAAACAGCCCTCCTACATACCAAATGAGCTTTGTATGTTTAATAATTTTGGAGAAAATGCCAATGTTAAGTTTTGAACAGACAGACGGACGGACGGACAAGAGTAAAACAATATGCCCCCGATCGCTCGATACAGGGGCATAAAATATATGGACCCATATATATTTTCTGTATATACATAAATTCAGTATATTCCCATATTTGTAAGCACTAAACTGACCAGTATCTGAATCTACCACCACCAGGATGCCATGTATGGACCAAGGATGACAACAATAATTTAGTTCCTGTAAGAATGCGTAAAGATCCTGCACCTCTAGCTTTGCTTGACATCACACAATGCTCGTGTTAAACTGACAGCCACATGCGAAGGTCTAAGTGTCAAAGAGAAGATCTTTTATGCACTGATGCATGTGTTTGTGAGTCAGAACTGTGTAAAGACTTGAGAATCTTGATGCACCAGACAGTGATAAGGATGAGTATATATGGCATGAGTTGAGTGTATTGAAGTGTTTAGTATAGGGTAGCTGTGGACTATACAAGTCTGGTTATTGCATCATGTGTCTTGTTGTTATTGTAGTTGTTGTTGATGATGATGATGATGAGGATGAGGATAGTGTTGTATATAAAGACACAGGTATTATTTATATTTAGTATACATGATACATAAAATGAACAAAACAATGAGTTTATGCATTACCTCTGCTTTACGCAACTTTCATGCAGAAGACATTTCGGTCGTCGTTTGACAAATAAAACTCTATAAAATGGTCTTACTTTCTAAAATGCACATCACTGGCTATCTCTCACGAATTCATATATAATTCAGCCTAATCTTGAAAAAAGATGTCTTTGTGAAACACGGATGCCCCTGAAAATGCCAATGATACGTTTTTACGTTAAGCTTTCAAATAAATGGTTGATAAGGTTTGTGTGTGAACTCCCTTTGGAGAAAAGGCCAATGTTACGTTTTCACGTTAATTAGTTTAAATGTTTAGTTTTCATGGTAAGGGTTGACAAGGATTAATGCAAGACCTTGGGGAAAGTCATATTGCATGGAACAGATAGATATCATTGAAAGAAGGTTACATACCAAATTTGAGCTTTGCATGTGGAAAGGCTAATGTTAAGTTTTCATGTTAAGTTTCGGACTGACGGACGGACAGACAGATGGATGGATGGACGGACGAATGGACAGACAGATAGACAGACAGACGAACAATGGTAAAACAATATGCCATCGATCTATTGATGCGGGGGCAAAAAAACGACTAATTCGTGGTCTAATTTCTATCTATGTTAAAATTTCGCTATGTAAATATTTAAAGGGACCATCTTGAATTTTGTTGGCCATTTTGAACAAAAGGAGAAATATAATTTTGAAAAAAAGATATTTCGGTATCCCTAATAAGTATGTAATACTAGAGATATTGTTTTATTCACTTAAACTGTAAACTGTGTTTCCTGTGTATGAGCTATTTGGTTCCAGCGCGAAAATTCCTTTCCTTTTGGCTCTATAAAAGCAATGCACTACCCAACAATGCAAACTCTGACCGTCCCCATGTTGTTCTGATTCCTATAAAATATGGCACGGGCCTGGGGAATATTTTCAGCTGCCGATTACTATTATATAGATACTTGTTAGATATTCGCTTTCAGAGTCATAGTTTTGACATTGTGGTGTTGGTATAATCTGTATCCATCTAACATGCTGTTTCATTGAATTGTTATTTTGGCTCTTAAAATTCAAAATAATTTTCAGGAATATGCATTAAAAGCTTTACAAATCCCTGCAAATATGATTTCAAAACAATAAACTCTAATAAAATATCACATTTATGTATAAGATATATTGTTACATCAATGTTTGCACGTTTTGCAATTTTAGGGAAAATTTACCCCACCCACTTTTAGCTATGACTACAAGCCTAAGCCAAAGACTAATTCTGTGAAGAAATACATATAAGTCAAGAACAGGTTTCTGGGCAATTTTTAAGTATGATTTCAACCACAAAAACAGACCTTTTGTATTTTTAAAACTTTTTTTTCACTTGTAGACAAAACTTATTTTAGTGATTTTTAGCCAATTTTTGCTATATTTATGAATATTCTAAAAAATAGAAAATCAAAAAGTTGTATATTATTCATGTAAGTCAAAGTGCAAATCATCAGCTTTATTTTGATACCAAAATAATTGTTTTAGCTTAATAAATGAGTAAGTTATGGGGTATTTTAGGAGGTATGTATGAAAAGTGCACCGAATGACCTTTGACCTTGATTTAAAAAAAATCATACCACTTTTAAGCATGTCATCCACCCTTAACCAAAGCATGTGACCCTAATGTATTGAAAAATACCACTCAAAATTTTATAGGTCACCGGTTGCAAGAACTTTTAATTTAACCCCCTTTGTAAAAGCTGGCTCCTAGACTAAATACCACATATACCCTTTTCCAGTTAGATCTACTTGCTCTGAATGACAAAATAGTTTTAATGAAAGCTTTATCATGTTATCGGGAAAACTTCAATGTTTCACCAATAATTGCAAATGGCGGACGCCGTAATACGTTTATCAAATATTTACAAATAAAAAATGTGGTTATTGTTGTTTTGTCTGTTTCTGTGTTCTGCTAAATCTGACAATTCCTTATAAAATTATTCAGCATTTAATTCAGATTACATTATTGAAAAATGTATTAAGATCTATGTACAAAGTAACATTGCGAATTCATACATGAGTATATGTTCATTTTTGTCGTGCAATATTCGTGAATATTTTAGAAAAAGGATCAAATGCAAACCTCACTTTTTTCTCGCATTTTTCTTGTGGAGAATTGTTGTTTCGAAAAGGGTTGGTACGGTACATTTTTGAAGTACGCGGTACTCTAGACCATTGAAACAGCACTCGAGAAAAATAAATGGTCATTGGTGGAAAATATAATACATTATGCATTGATGCAGAAATCGTATGAAATCATTTAAAACAGCGATTGTGCTTCTAAAAGGACCCGTAATTATTCGGAAATCATATATTATCAGCGATATTTTCGAGTGAGTGCACGTGAATAGAGGGGCCAGCTAAACCCGTGCAACATCTGGTGGTTATGTGCCGTCGTTTCCATGGCAACTGTGTGTCGTTAAGGACAATATCGTCGCTTTTCAACTAAAACATCGTAACTGCAGCTTTAAACAAGCTGCAGTTACGATGTTTTCGTTGAAAAGCGACGATATCGTCGTGAGTCTATGTGTTTTTGTACCGCTAATAAATGGAGACAACAGGCCGTGTGCATCGCATTTCCTCATGAAAACACCAACCTGAAAACGCTACAATGCACAAAACCAGTAAGTTACCATCTAGTCCTTCCGAATATTCACAATGCTACACATATTTCAAAGAATATGTATTTACAGCATTTCAGTGGCAATAAAGTGTTGCGTATTTTCAAGTACAAATTATCAAGTACAAACTATCAAAGATTAACGACCAAATGTTGCAATGACTCTTTTTCATTAATTTACATCGTGGTAATTTCTTATTTCGGTTACATTATCTATTGCGAGTTTACGAAAAAAAATAAGACTGTTTTTGTTGGAGAGAAAAAGCTTACATATTTGAGGAACGTGTTTTCTTTTATTATAAAAACTAGAGGTACATTTAACAAGAGTGGCTCGACTCCTTTTTACCCGTCGCCCCTCGTTATACGGTATCTGTGACGGTTTTATTGGAATTAATTAACTCCGCACCGCTTACGTCATTCATGTGTGAGTTAATAATCCCGCCCACTTAGAAAATAGTCCCGTCACGTGGTACGATTCTGAAGAATGGTGTCACGTGTTCACTGAAATTGTTTAATCATTTCCATAAAAATCCTGATTTTGGGCAGCCCTTGAAAAATATGCTTTGCAAACTTTTTCATAGATAAATTCTCTATCTATGTCCTTTTTAAATATTTTTCTATTTTTCATTATTTAGACAAATAGTCTCAATTTTACTTACTATTCATTTTGTGATCTGCAACGGTTTTCAATTTGATCCATTCTATTAATTTGCTGTCTGGAAAATGTATTTTACGCAAAACTTTTCTCTTTGGTCAACTATCGAATATTCAAATCGAATGGCCATTCTTAAACTATGGCAAAATGAATATTGAAGGAATCCCGTGTCTTATTCGACATATTTTCTTCTTGCTTTTCTGTTTCTTCCTTCAAAAGTATGTTACAAAATCGCATTTGATCTTTTTATTTTTTTTTTTTTTAATAATTATATTACCATGTTTAATTTTTGCAACACGAGAAGCAATACAATTTCCAAACGTGAAACAATTGTTCTTTTTTTTATTTAAATAACCTTTGCTTTGCCTTTTATGCCAATTTAATGGAAATATTTGGTTTTTAATCAAATATGAAATTTCTTGAACTGAAGGATATGGAGATACGGCAATAATATCTGTTGTTGTTGAATTTAACTGAATTCATTTACATGTAATCATAATTTGTTGTTTCTACTCCTTTCAACATGGATCAACCCAAATTAATGTCGATTGAAAAGTTCAAAGTTTTATCTTGAAAACATACATATTTCTCTTTCAGCTATGCTTTGTACTTTCGTGTAGGTAATACGATAAGATGTCAAAATATTAGTATCAGATAAACATTATAATCGAAGATGAGTATCATGTTTTATCAATGTGTCCGATCAAATAACAATTTAAATAATTTGCCAGACAAATGAGGGAGATTGATAACTTGATCTCTGCCGCCGCACGTGCCAAGTTGATTGACAGGTCCGTCCAGTTAGGTTTCCCCTTGTGGCTATCAACGTGGTACTTTTCAATGATGATTTCAAGATTAATTGTTTTCTGATATATATACACCGTTCTAACTAGAAAACAATGAGTTGTGTAAAATGTTGAGCATCGTTGAAACACTGTAAATAATTTAAACAAAAAACACGAACTAAGTGCCTATTTTTTAATACAAATCTCGAATAACAAATACATGGGCAAATTTTGTCTCGTTTTGCTTCAATGTTTTCTTTCCTAATCATTTAAATTTAAAGCTTTAACGCAAGCATACATTTATTTCGAATTTTCGATGTCTGCAAAACATTCCAATTAGGATCAGTTTAGATTTTTTCGTTCGGAAAATGGTCAAATGAAATGAAAATGCCATCCTTTCTATTAACTATTCATGCAAAAGGACGACTTGTTTATTCAAACTCAAGATTTTATTTGATTGTTCGGAGACGGACAGCGAAATACAAACTACATGTTATCTGTTCAATTTGACGCCTGATTTGATAGAAAAACGTAAAGAATTCGTAATCAATGACATAATGACTACCAACGTACTTTGATTCGATTAGTACGCAAGATCCGATGACGTAATCGAAATGTGATACATCAAGTTTGAATGACACACAAATTAAGTTGATTTCGGGCTCGTGCCGCGTTTCAACATTGAAATCGCCCGATTCATGCGATGTTTTGGCCACGGGCATTTTAAGACGATACGAAACTTTTGTTGATCTGAAACAACCATTTCATTACTTAAGGCCGTACCATCTTTAATAGTTAATTTTGTAGAAAATTAAAATTGCATAGCTTTCACTAATAAATTCCGGTCCTTAAGTCAGCGTGCGATTCGATTAATTAAATACAACAACAAAAATGTCATACTTGCACATTATAAGAAGACATTGGGCCCTTTTGTAGAAAAGTTTTGATAGTTAAAGTAGGCCCAACTGCCTATTTGTGTGAGCTTTTAATGGTTTGCTTTAAAGTTTCGAACATGCACTGATCAGAAACTTCTTTATTCTGTTTTTCTCGCTTTTCCTGCAAAAAAGGAAACATGAGATGAAAACACTGCAACATTGCTGGTTGTCAGTATTTTCTACTTTTTCAGCAATGATTTCTATGTATATTTACCAAGATTTCCAATCTGTACACATTTATATCTTTCATTTACCCCTCCCCCATTTCTTTCAAGGCTATACGTTAACATGCATACATGTACTCAACGTACAGAAAAGAATTGTCAGGCAAAAGCTGACAATATAGTAAAAATTGCAAATTTCTTGAATTATGTCCCTGGTTTTATAACGGGATAAAAAATAAACAAATTCATTAGATCAAAGTCATCGTTATGGATAAGGCCATGTTCAAAGTCATTATTGGACTTTAAGTTGCAATCAAATACCGAATTCATTTATATCTACTTCAAAATTAATTAAAATTCGATTGATACGAGAAAATTGTAATTTAAATACAGAAAGGAATGCGTGATGTCCATTGCTCTAACTTGAGTCATAATTTGTTATGAATTCGAAACACATTTTCGGCTCAAGGACGTTGGCAAAAAAAGAAATTCTGTCAGATAGAATTAAAGTGACTTTTTACGATAATTTTTACATAAATTTTACTTTCATTTTATCTGATAGAGCATATTTTCTTATGAAAATTCAGAAAATTTCAAGTCAAAATATTGAACCGTTTACCAGAAACGTATACTTGTGTACTAAAATTTAACAAATTGTTGTGGACAACAGTTCAGATTTATATACATGTAGAATTTGTCATTTCTGTCTCAACTTTAAAGGCGTATTTTTCGCTTATAATTAATTACCACTCTCCCTAAGAATCATGCAGGCTCTATAGAAAAGGTGATAAGTGACTTTTTCCGAATTCAAAAAATTGCTTGCCCAATTGATTCCTTTTGTCATAAAAGTTCGAAAGCCGAAAGGAAAGTGTTGTAGCTGTACCGTTACCATGGCAACGACCAGAGAAAGATTTTCTCCCCAAAGGCAAGATTTCCTGTTTTCGAAACAAGGAAAAATGTACATTTTGAAGATAGTAGTGTACATTTACCCTTTGATACACAATGAGTTTTTCTAATCCAGAACTTTTATGCTTATGTTAACTATAAATTTCACGAATGGAAAAGCGAAAATGATTTCACATAATATGTTGCCATGGCAACAAACACAGACTGTATTTTGCATTTTCGCTACCGTATTAAATTAGCAATTTTCTGTTCAAATTATCTCCTAACAGCATGGCTAGGATACAAAGTTACAGCATTGGGAATATACACTGATGTCTCATGTCCGACATGAAAAAATAAAAAGTCGGAAAATGTTTCAGATTCATGGTATCCATGGTAACCAAATTAACATAGAATCACTAAAAATGGAAATTTGACATATTTAAAGCTGTAAAATTGCAAACAAAAACATAACAAATAGCATCATTTAATATGTCATTTAAAGGATTGATTCATACCTTCAAATGTGCACACTAAAATTTTGATTGTTCCTTCTCAATTTGGTTTCCGTGGCAACACGAAAACAACCAATAAGCATAAAATCACACTTTTCGCTTATTTTAAAAGCATAAATGAAGGAAATATGTTGAGTGAAGTGAGATAATTTATGCAGAGAAATATCCTTTCATGTTATGCCTACAAAATGAAAAATAAAAATATACTCAAGTTATTTTATTTTATTGGTAACCATGGCAACAAACACAGGCTATGGATTGCATTTTCGCTACTATATGAACTGAGCAAATTTTTGTTCAAATTTATTCCTAACAGCATGGCTAGGATACAAAGTTTCTGCATTGGGAGTATACACCAATGTTTCATTGCCTAAATGATACAATAAAAAAGTCAAAAATGTTGCCGATTCATGGTATCCATGGCAACTAAAGTGACATAGAATTAGTAAAAATCGAAAATTGACAAATTTTTTTTCTAAATTGTCTGTATTTATAAAACAATTGATTACAATTAAGGCAATGTAATTATGTTTTATAGATGTTTTGGTTTGGAGATAATCATATTGGAAAACGTCGTTTCTGGTTGTTTCTTTTTAAAATCGTTGACAGTTTAATAGCATGATTACCATGGTAACAAGAATTATAAACATTTTGTCATTTTTCCTTGGTATTTAAAAAGCAAGAATATGTCAATATGGCAACATATTCTTTGTTTATATTAATCTCTGAAGCCATGAGATAAGATGTTTGAAAATGTCGTTTTTGCTAGACTGCTGACAGTACCATGGTTTCGTTGCCATGGTTACGTTTTGATTAATTTTAATATTAGATTTTTAAAAACAAGTGATTGCCATTAAGGCACTATATGCATTGTTCATGTTCACCTCTGTTGTCAGGAGATATGCTGGTATGAAAATATCATTTCTTTGTAAAAAATGGTGATTGTACCATCATTTGGTTGCCATGGTTACAAAAAATAGATATATTTTTAGTTTTCTTATTATTGGCTTTTTAAAAACAACTGCTTGCCATTAAGATACCATATGCATTGTTCATATTCACCTTTAGTGTAAGAAGACATTTTGGTTTGAAAATACCATTTTTTGTTAAATTGGTGACATTACCATCCTTTGGTTGCCATGGTGACAAACAATAGAAACATTTTTAATTATTTTATTCTTTTCTGTTAAAATACATGCGATGACCAATTAGTCAGTGTATTCATTATTCTTATTCAACTTTGCTGTGAGGAGATATTTTGATTTGAACATGTCATTTTTTGTCAACTCGGTGATGGTGCCATCATTTGGTTGCCATGGTAACAAAAAATAGAAACATTTTGAGTTAATTTATTCTTGTCTTTTAAAAAACAAGGACTGATCATTTATGCACTATATGTATTGTTCATATTCATCTTTGCTTTTATGAGATATTTGTGATTGAAAATGTCTCTTTTTTGTAAAATTGGTGATGGTTCCATTTTTTGGTTGCCATGGTTACGAAAAATGGAAACATTTTGAGTTATTTTGTTCTTTGCTTCTAGAAGACAAGTCCTGACCATTAATGTACAGTATGCATTTTTCATATCCACCTTTGTTCCTCAAAGATTTTTAGGTCTGAAAATGTCATTTTTTGTAAATTTTGTGACGGTTCCATGGTTTGGTTGCCATGGTTACAAAAAATAGAAACATTTTCCAAGATGTTATTCTTGATTTTTCGAAAACAAGAGGTTGTTATTAAGAAACTATATGTATTCTAAATATACAAGGATGCTGTTAGAAGATAATTTGGTTTGAAAATGTCAAAAATTTGAAGATTGAAAATTTGATTTCAGTGATGGAACTTCGGTTGCTATGCAACATAATCTAAAATATATTTTTGATTTTTCAATACAATATTAAATGCACCTTTTGTCATACTTGAGATAATTGATATAGTACAGACAATCTAAACAGTTATTATATTTCAAATACCAACCTGAAAAATGTTAATTTTCCAATTTTCATTTAGGGGTTTTCTGCCAATCTCTAAAAAATTTTGTTTCTTGGTTTCCATGGCAACGGCTGTCAGAAAAAAAGAACGCACTTGGTTTTGGAAGTTTTTCAACATATCTGATTAAATGAAGGTCAAATAAATGATTTCTGTGACTAGTCACTTATCACCTTCTGCATGATTCTTAGGGAGAGTGCTAATTAACAACTTCAAAAAACTGATTGTATTTCTACGCATTAGAATAAACAATTTTTGCGTGAAGACATGCTTTTAAAAAAAATGAAATAAATGTGAAATGTCACTTTAATTATTGATTTGAACGGATATGCAACCAAATTAAGAATTACAATTACTGTGTTATTTCCTTGAATAATCTGTAGACTTTTAACGTAGAAAGAATGAAATGTAGATAAAATTGAATTTTACCATTCCTTCAATATTGTTTCGTGTGTCTTTAAATAGCAATATCAAATTTTATTTAAAAATATGATTTGCTTCATTTACATGCAGCAAAATGTCAAATTTGTCGCCTGCAGCACATTTCAATTTTGAACTGTGTGAGTTTTTGATGCTTGGTACTTAATGTATCACGTTCATTAAAACAACCTGGGACCTCGGAGTTTGGCTGTTCTAGACACATCAGCTTTGATTTCAAAGTCAATTTCTTTTCGTTAAATTTATCTTGATTGTTTTGAAGATTTGTAGAACGCTCGACTCTCATATGGAGAGATTTGACATGGTGTCTAATTAGGCGGAATATGCCATGACCCATGGGTGTTTTACAGAATTGTCTGGAATAGAATTGCATTACATTTTTTGTTCCTGAATGTCCTTTTTACACAATACTATTTTATATTTGTTTTGTTCTATTTGTTTGCAATAATTTGGGAAAAATTGTATATACCCTTTTTAAAAAAAAATCCCGTTGGGACTGCGGCAATCTTTACTTATGAACCCATGCGAATTGAAGTTAGCATATTTTGTTCCTTATTATTTTTTATCTTTTTTATTACTATTTTCCTTTTGTGCAGCTTACAGGAAAGGTGCGGTACATAGAATCATATTCATTGTATCCTTTTGAACAGAGCATAGAACGATTCTTTTTTTTATTCTTTCTTTTTTCTTTTTTATCTTATATAAAATGAAATACGAGGTAGGCAAACAGTACAGTAATACGTCTCTGCAATATGTCTCAACATTCTTTTAACCGTTCAAAAATATTATTTTCGCCAAAAAATTAGAGCTTTTCCAAAAAGACGAAATTTTAGATTGTTCTTAATTCAAAGACAGTTGTCTCGTTTGGGAATCACGTGACAACAAATTCAGAAAATCTCCAATAACTCTGTTATTGAAGATTTTCTGCAATTGCAGTATCACGTGATTGCCCAATATGGTTCTTTATGACCAAGAAGTACTTCACTTAAAACTCCTTACTCCTCAAAGGCGGATCCAGGATTTTTTACCATGGTGGTCCAAGCCCAAATGATGGCTTGAAATGTTAAAAATATAGTTGCTTTTCAAATAAAATAAGCTGCACTTACGAGGTTTTCGTTGAAAAGCAGCAATATGTAACATTACACTACAGTTAGATCTTATATGTTCAAAATTTATTTTTTTTACCAATGCCGGGGTCCGGAACCCCACGACTCCCCTCTAGATCCGCCCTTGCTCCTTAAAAACTCATGATGTAGGATCAATAGCTGATAATTTTTAATGATATTGTAAATCTACCGAAATATTGGGGTGAATTTGGAAAATGGTTGGAAGCAACAATTCTTCTTTTCTTTCTTTGTTTCTCAATGAAGTCTTTATATCAAACTTTAAAACCAGGTACATTGAATTTCAGCTTAAGTGGATGAATAGATTTTAGAAGCCAAGAACTTGCCAGACAACAATGAAAATAGTAGTTAGTCCAGTAGTTTAACCCTTTCCCAAACAAGACCTGGTTTTGAAGTCCCTAACAGAAAAGACTTGTGAAAACATTGAGACAAAAGAAGAAACTGCTAATAATCAGCAGTTTCTCCTTTTGTCTCAATATTTTCTGTGCCATATTTTACATGTAAATCTATCTTAAATCTATTTTAAATCTATCTTTAAATCATAACATCTATTTTGTCATTTGTGGCAATTTTTGAAGTGGATCGCCCTAAAATTTTGCCGTTTGGGAAAGGGTTAACCATTTACCAAACATAAAATACTTTGGTTGTTCCTATTTGAAAACTGCTGTAGACGACAAATAGGTTAAATAGGTTAAAAAGATAATGATGTGGTCTATGTTATAATTAGCAGGTAAAATATCAAGCCAAAGTAGAAAATGCTGATCATCTTGATTTTCTGCTTTTGGCTTAATGTTTCCCAATTCCTTTGCAGTAAGGGCGTCAAAACCAGATCTTGTTTGGGAAAAGGTTAACAATTTTCCACAGAAAATGTTGAAGGATAGTCCAACTTCATTGTTATAACTGATGGTAAAATGTTAACTTGAATACGAAAGGAACGGTATTGAGATGATAGTAGAAAATGACCTTAGCCAGCTTTTCACCCCTTTCTCTGCATGCTTTCAAAATATAAAATTATATATTTATTGTTTTAAAATATTTAAAGAGGATTTATTTTCTTAACACATTCCTAAATTCATATTCGTTGTTACATGATTTGTATTAGACCAGAAGACTTTAGAGGGAAAAAATGAAATGCTGGTTATCAGGATTTTTATTCTTTTTCGTCTGTGATTTATAAATATGCTGTAATTTCTACGTCTGCCTATTGAGTAACATTCATTTTGTCATCGGCAACAACTTAATATATTGACTAGTATAAACTTTTGTCAGTTTGATTTGGTTAACCATTTCCCAAACAAGACCTGACTATGACGTCCCCAAGAGAATAGCCTACGTTAAATAAAACATTGAGACAAAAAAGGAAGTGCTGATAACCAGCATTTTTTATTTTGCCTCAATGTTTCATATGACCATTTTTTCACAAATCCTATATTTTGGAATTCCCTTTCGTGCTATGCATAAGTTTTTAAATAGTACAAATAGTATTTTTTGTCTTTTGGAATGGGCTAAAGCTCTTCTATCAAGGCAACATATTAGAGGAACAAATATAGGATAAGACTCACCATCGTCGTCAATGTCGCTCTTATTTCCCGAATGATCTTCGCCTTCATTCCGAAGATGTTCGGTAGTTTCCGGTCGGAATCGGTCACCTTCGCTTTCGCCCTCCTCGCTCCCGGAATCCCCGTCGGAACCTTTAATATTGAACTTTGACCTCAACACTCGGCTGATTGAGCTCACACTTGGTACAGTACTTCTATCACAAAGTCCATCCTTCAGCAAACGATCACGAATCTCCCAACTAAAAATACCCGGATTGTCACGTTTATATTGTTCTATTCTTCGTTCAACTTCGGGCGTCGCGACTCGGGGCTTTGATCCACCGATAACTCCCGGGCGTATGCTCCCGGTCTCCTGGTAACGCTGTAAAATTTTGGACACGCATCCGTGAGACACACGGAGTTGTCGTGAGATTACGCACGGACGGACACCCTGTGCGGCTAGCTCGACTATCTTCAATCGGATGTGGTTGGGTAGTGGTCGGCCATTGATGAACACGCCCCCTAGTTGATTGACTCGGCCTTGACCTGAAAAAATATCGAAACGATATTATAATCTATGAGCAGGCCTGTAGGAACAGGGGACAAGGGGGGCTAAGCACCCCAAATGTTGGCCAAAAATGCCAATTGTTCCTTACTTTACACTGAAAATTTAAGGAAATTCCAATTTAGCCTTTCCCCCACCCCGTCCCCCCCCCCCCCACCCCCCAATATTCAGATAAAGGGGAATGAGCCCACCCAATATGAAATTGCTTCCTACGGGCATAATGATAAAAAAATCAATTCTTCCTTCCAAACTTCCAAGTACAAAATTCTAGTTTCGTTTTCTTTAAGCTAGTCTTCTCTGTAAAGCCAAACGTTCCACATGGTTCATCAAATGTTTTTCATAGAATTATCCCTGCATGTTTTATGAAATATTAAAACGACAGGAAAAGGGGGTCATTTTTATCATTTTTTTCTTGTATGTCGCATCTTACAATAGAAAAACAGTGGAAGAAAAGGACGAAATGCTTCAAATATCAGCAAATTTTACATTTCTATCAGTCAAACGTTTCTTATTTAACGCTTTAAATTTTGGACGGAAAACGCGCACATGTATATGTATTTGTTGGAAATGGGTTACTGCCAAAGTATCGTTGAAACTGTTATCGTTTACAAGACGATAATAAGAATTGAAAAACTATATTTCCTGAAATACAACAACTGACATTTTATCTTTTGAAAAGCATTAAAAGAATTCAAACTGAGAAATACGAACGCGCATTTATAATGTACTACAAGTATTTTTTGTTTCGGTATGACCCTTTCCTAAACAAGATCTGTTTTTAAGGTCCTTAAGAAAACAGGCTTAGGGAAACATCGAGACAAAAGAAGAAGCATTTCCTTCTTTTATCTCAATATTTTCTAGACAATATTGTACGCACATCTTCTCTTTTGACCAGTATCAATTTTGTCATGTACGACAGCTTTCAAATCGGACATCCCTAAAATTTTGTCGTTTGGGTAAGGCTTAAATACCTTCACGAAATCAATTTGCATTTGTATTAATCCGGATAACTTATAGAGGAGAATACATGTATTTTTTACAACAAGATTACAAAAAAAAAAAAAAAAAAAAAAAAAAAAACAAATACATTTTGCCTTTTTGAACCTCTTGCAAAAATGGAAAAGCTTATCTATATCTGTTTTCTGGTGGTAAACACTTTTAACAAGTTGACAATAATTAGCCTAGAAATGCAGATTTTGTTTGATTCTTTGTCCTTTTTTATTTTATTATTTTTTTTACAAAAGATGAATTTTTTTGTTCTAAATCGTATTGTAATATAAATAACAATCAAATAAGGAAATATGATAATATTAATCACTAGATCTACGTTTTTTCTAAAATGAATATCGAAATTACCATCTTCCTAAAAAATCCGTTAATCCAGACATGGTTTGGACATGTCATCAAAAAAGCACTTAAAAAGCAACGAAGAAAAGAATAAAATGTTGACGACATTATATTCTTCCTTTCCCTCATTGTTTTCCATGTAATGTAATACATATTCAGTCATAATTCACTTTGCCATCGGCATCATCTAGAAAAACTTTTAAGTCTTGTCATTTTAGAAGTTGTTTAAACTAAAATCTAAAAGTATTAAGCTAACATTTGATCAAGTCCGTAGTTTGACGAGTCTGTTGTCAACTTGATAAAGTCCTTTGAAGAAAAAGAGAGGAACGAAAGAATGCTGATGATCAGCATTTTCTTCTCTTTTTTTCACTGCGTTCCTTGCTAAGCCATAAACACTTTGTAATGATATATTTTTTCGTGTGTATTATCTTGAACAAGTTTAATGTTTTGTGACTAATGTCTTGTCATTTGAGAAACGGTAAGAATTAAATCCAAAACCTTCAAGCTTAAGTTCATTAATGTGAATTAAATGAAATCATGGTTCGGCATGTCTTTGTGGAAAATACTTAGAAAACATTGAGAGACAAATAGAAAATGCTGACAACCAGCACTGCCGTCCTTTCTCTTTACTAAAAACATTCAGAAATAGTTCATTTTGTCATTAGCATTATCTTTAACAAGTCTAACGTTATGTTTGATCGGAATTAAATCCAATAGCATGAAACTAAAAATCCTTATATAACTAGTATTTAATCAAATAATATATTTGACGTGTCTTTACGAGAACGCCTTTGAAACATATATGAGAAAAGAAAAAAGATAGCCCTTAAAGATCATTTTCTTCATTTCCCCATTGCTGTCTGTGCTATGCAATAAATCGTTATTAATAATTATGTTTTCTTGAAAATGTCTAAGGACCAGTCATTTGAGTAATGGTGAAAATTGAATAAAAAAAAACTTCAAACTAAAAGTCCTCGACCAGAATTTAACCACTTCTTGTTTTTTGCATGCCTTTCACAGAAAGCTTTTGAAAACTATGACAGAAGAGTAGAAAATGCTGATAACCAGCAGTTTCTTCTTTTCCTTCATTGCTTTCCGTGTTACACCATACACTTTAAATAACCCTTTCCCAAAAAAGACCTGGTTTTGACGTTCCTAATAGAAAAGACTTGGGAAAACATTGAGACAAAAGAAGAAACTGCTGATAACCAGCAGTTTCTCCTTTTGCCTCAATATTTTCTATGCAATATTTTAAACAAATTCTATCATGAATAACTTTTATTTTGTCATTTGTGGCAGTTTTTGAAGTGGATCACCCTAAAAATTTGCCATTTGGGAAAGGGTTTAAGAAATAATTTAATTTATCATCTGCAACATCTTGAACAATATTATTTTCCCATTTGAGAAATTATTAAAGCTAAACTACAATAGCACCAAACAAGAAATCTTTGGAGAGAATTTGGCCAAGTCATTGTTTTGACGTGTCTTTAAGAGAAAGCTTTGTAAAACAATGAGAGAATAGAAGAAAATGCTAATAACCAGCATTTCGTCCTTTTCTTTCATTGCTTTCCATGTTTTGCTATAAACATAGCTTATGATATAGCAAATTTATTCTGTCATCTGTGGCATTTTTATGTTTAATTTACACAATCAAACTCACCATTTCAGAAATGGTAAAAACTAAAAGTCCTAAAGCACCAAACTAAAAAATATTAATGCGTATTAAATCAAGTCATGGTGTGACGGGTCTTTAAGAGGAAGTTTTTGGAAAACAATGAGAGAAAAGAAGAATATGCTGATAATCAGCGTTCCATTTTTTCCTTCATTCCTTTCAATGTTTTGCTATGAACCTTTTGAATTGTGTACTTTATATTATCATCCACATCTTGAACAGTTAAATCAATTCAATTTTCTATTTGAGAAAGTGTTTAGACTAAAATCCAATAGCACTAAAGTAATAATCCCTAATGAGACTTTAATCAAGTGATCTCACCTTTTAAAAGAAGATCTGTATCACATAGCGTATATTCCATGTTAATTCAGATTTTACGACGATTTGAAACCATTCAAATTAATTATCTCAGGTATTTCGATTATTTACATGCAGTTTCGGCGATTCCGATCGGAAATAATTTCGGCAATAGGTGTGCACGGAATAAAAATCAGGCACATTAGTATGCAAATGAGCTTGACGATTATTCATGAGTTGAAACAAAAGAAGGGCGGGCGATGATAGAGGGTCAAAAGTGACCAACCCTCCGAAATGCCAAGGTGTACCATCTTGCAGAATGTTACGTGGACCTTACTGAAACCTTTCCCAAACAGCGACGCCTTTCGACATACAGGTACATAATAGAAATAACAAAAGAAC
This sequence comes from Fragum sueziense, assembly GCA_963680895.1. NCBI lineage: Eukaryota > Metazoa > Mollusca > Bivalvia > Cardiida > Cardiidae > Fragum > Fragum sueziense. Next base: position 28,616,779 of record OY804604.1, read on the forward strand.
AGAAAGACAAAAGACAATATTTACTGCATTATAATTATTGGACAAATGGTCATCTCTATCAAATCCTTACACAAAATCACACAAAGATCAACCATAACTCGAAAAGCAAAACTCTCAGACAAAAATGTGTTAAAAAGAAGAAAAAAGAGACTGTTATCCCATAGCAGTTGGCAATGTTGCTTAAACATATTCTTAACTTTTTATATTGAATATTAAATATTAGATATAAGACTGTTACGAATAAAAAAAATAAGTTGCACACAGCAATGTAATTGAAGTCAAAAATAAAGAAATAAATATAGATTTTTAACAATAATATTGCTTCTTTTTATCTCCATTTTCAGAACCTTTTCTATTACGGACTTCAAAACTGGGTGGTTTCTTTGGCAAAAGGTTTAATCAAATAGTTTCATTTTCTGTAAAATGTTATAAAGTTAACAAGTACAACATGCATTTGATTTTCTTCGAAAAGCTTAGTGTAAAATTAAAGGGACATTTCATTCCAATTTCAATTTTTTAAAGTATGTCTTGATGCCAAGATTGGTTATTCTAATGAGTATAAATACTATTAGTTTTTTTAAGTTGTTGCCAATAAGCGAGAAGCACGCATTTAAAGTTGAGACATAATCGTTAAATTGCATATAAATCCGAACTGTTGTCCACAACAATTTGTTCAATTTAAACACAAAAATATAAATTTCTCGTAAACGGCGCAATATTTTGGCTTGAAATTTTCAGAATTTTTCATAAGGAAATATGCTCTTTCAGATAAAAATAAAAGTAAAATTTATGACAAAATATTCTGAAATGTCACTTTAATAACAGGGTAACCATTTTCGCGATAGATTTTTTTATTTTGATGTTCGCCTTTCTATCTATCTTTTAAAACATTGCATTTTGTTCCACTTCAGTATGAGCTGTGGATATGTTTGCATTTAGACAATTCTTCACATTTGTCGTCTTGTAGACTGTTCCTCCTTTAGGTTCGATTTTTTAGTTAAAAAACCAAAATAACCGTATACATGTACTCCTAAAATTACATTATTTTAGGCTGGTCCAAATTCAAAGAAGCTGCAGAAGACGAACATATTCTTTACTCATGTAGAAATATCAATGTGTATTGCATAGACACCATTGAAATATAAGAAGAAAATGCTGATTATCAAGTTTACTTTTTTCCCTACAAGGATTTCTTAACCCATATTTAGAGGGACCGACAGAGTGTGTCTACTTTGGGAATGGGTTGAGTAAAAAATGGGATTGATTCCTAAATAATTTTACCGTTTACCATTTCTCCGTCAATGTTTTTGAGAAATTACCTAACGGTCTGGGCTCATCAATTTATTGCTAATAAATCACATTACAAGACTTTAAAAATGGACGTTACAATATGGGTAACTTCCTAGCTCCTTTGATAAGGGGCCGCAAAAACAGGTTGTTAACGCCCCCTGGAGCTGGCCCTTAATTAGAAAAGGGGCCATAAAGTGATATCATCAAAGCGATGTACCGTCCCTAACGGAATATTTTGATAACCCCTAATTTTCTTTGATTCTACGGAAAACAAAATGGTAGATCAGCATGGGTGATTGGAAAACAATTAGGCGAGAAAGTGGTCCTGGCCCGAACGTGATTTATTGTGACGTAAAGAATGGGTTAGGCGGACATTGAAGGTATTGTTGGGACATTGTGGGGCATTGTGCAGATTAGGCCTACTATGCTATATTCCTTACAGAATGCATAATTATGCACAAACGGCGCAATGAAATACCATTTGACTGTACTCAATACAATAAAGTCTTAGAAAGCTTAGCCTAGCTAAGCCTAGCTTAGCCTAGCTAGCTCAAAATGGTCTTTGGCATGATTCAAGCAATGCAATTTGACATCATTTCTTATCTAGATTCAACTGTGACCACAGGGTAAAAATAGTAACAGACGAAATTGATATCATCAGCATTTTTTTTTATCATTTTCCTCATTTTTTCCAAAATCATTTGGGACGTCTAGGTCTTGTTTGGAAATGGTAAAACAGGATTGCACTCCTGATTCTTTACCAAATATGCATTGAGCAAAGAAACTGCAAAATCATCTCCATTTCTGAACAAAACGTGCAATATATTAATCCGAAATTGAAATTAATGATTCGATGGGCGTTTTTCTCTCGTAATGTTACCTATTACGTCGTGTTTGATTAAAACGGTCGTATTATATGTAAAATTGCAAACAGACCAAATTTATGTAATGCTGCATTCGTTTTGCCAAACAAATACACGTAACAAGCATGTACATGTTATATGCGGTTGATATTGCCAGAATTGCTATTAAAATAAGTCGGTCTTATTTCAACAAGTTGACAACGCGACCGAATTGAATACTATACTCAGTTCCAAAAGAAAGTGTGCACTTTTTAATTTTGAATATCTCGAACAGTATACCGTCTACCGTAAGGAAATTTTGTACGACACATCTCAAGACTATTGACAAACGATATATCGATTAAGAAATCACATAGCACGTACGAATTTTCGGCTTGATTTCGATTTTGCATTTTTAGTGTTTAACGTATACCTCACGTGCTGGAAGAGTTATCGATCAGAAATTACACTCAATGTTATCCTTTTGTCATACCTTAGCATAAAATCACATTTTCATTACATGTGTACATAGTGCATTGGTGTAAACGAATTACAGTTAACGTCAGTGAACAATACCGAACGTGGTGAAAACCAAAGCCGTCAACAAATTTGATTTTGTACGGTATTTATGTTCTAACAGCAAGTGTCCATTTGTATGGCATCTTAAAAGCATTACAATTTGTTTTAGAACGTCGTTGCACCGTTCGGCGACAAATTACTAGACTTCTTAAGTAGCAATTACTAACGTTGACGTACACGTAACGTCTACGAGAAAGTTCAAACTTTAGCGTGGGAATGGCTTGGAAGGCCTGGTCAAACCCTACAACAGCATATGAGCTTGTAACTCTTTTCACAGAAGAAGATGTAAGGAGTGCAAATCTCAACACCATCATCACCATAACGATCTGGCTGCGTGTATGCAGTATGAGCAATTCTATCGACATCTGTTTTGATGCCAATTTTCTTTAAGGTCTAATCTGAAGTGTGATATCATTTTTTCTTCCCTAAATTGCCATAAACGTTATGAAAATTATGTTTAAAGCATAACGCGAAAGTGCACACTTTCTTTTGGAACTGAGTATAAAGATTTCCTTGATTAAATACATGTATAATAAGACGTAACGAAAAGAAAATTTGTAACCAGTCAAAGAAAGGCAATAAAGCTTGTCAGAAAGAGAAGTCAGGAAAATAATTATATTCTTTGTAATCGAAGTTAGATTTGATTTATTGGGGTTTTACGCCGTTTTCAACAACTAAGGTCATATCGCGGCGGCTGGAGCAGCTAACCATGGATTCCTGGCATTTCTCATACCAGTACTACCACAACACCCTTACCGAGCCTCAAGCTGCTCCCCCACATAGGTTCACGATATCAAACCATTGATGGGTGACATTTTCGTAATCGAAGTTAGAACCATGCAAGAAAGCCACGTTTGGACAAGTTGACCAAAGTTAATACCAAGTGTGGTGTTGTAAATCACCAGTTAACTACAATATTTCAAATTATTTTTAATGGCTCACATTGACAAATTGGGGTTCTTCGATTCTGATTTTCTCGCTAGACCTTTTCGCGATCCCAAATACCTGGCCCCTTTTACTCTTGACCTCGAAACCATTAAAACCTCACCTTGAATCCAGGGGTGGGACAGACTAAACGACTTTCGATAAAAAATTAACCCTTTCCTAAACGATATTGTTTTACATTTACCCTTTTGAAAGATGCTGCAGACGTCAAATTGGAAGTTCCGATTGTCAGGTGCTCTTTGTACAATATGACACCGAACATATTGAGACAAAAGAAGAAAATGCTGATAATCAGCATTTTCTTCTTTTGTCTCAATATTTTCCCAAGTCTTTTCTACGTGGAAAACCAAAACGTAAATCAAGTTTGGGAAAGGGTTAAACCGCTAAACATCGTGACAAGTGGAAGATCAAAGCACTTCAGTAATTGTATATGACACAATTTCACAGTGTTTGGGAACGCCGATGTGATTTATGAACTCTCGTTTTTTACCCGACCTCAATGGGAAAAGGTTTACGAGTGAAAAGTGTGCGAACGGTTTGTTCGATGATGTTTAAAGTCGTGTTCGCTATCTTTTTTATCAGTTATTTTCAGGTATTAGCGCATTTATCTAAGGGTTCTTGGAACCTTTGTCAGAGAAGACAACATGAGAATTAGCGCAAATGAAGCATTACATTTTTGTGAATGATTTTATACATTAATTATTCGAAGAGTCTTTCTGAAACCTCTGACTTTGGTTCTTTGAATTACAAGAAAATATGCCATAATGCATAAAACAATGAGCAACATTTCAATTCATTCTTCCGTCGGAAGCATGAACATACAACAAAGTACCGGTAAACTAATCTCGAATTCGTTTAGTTAAATCCAAATTGTCAAAATCGTCTACGCCGGATGAGCACCTGGTGGCTGAAACTGGAAAGTGAGTTGGTGCAATACTTGTCTAGAACATGCCAAGGTTACATATCTGATACAGAACTGGTTCCATATTTAATAATCGCTCTGCAAAAAGGGTACTTTCAAATAGACATTACATTCCCATTTTTTAAAGTATGTAACGCATTTAAAGTTGGGGCGAACATGACAAATTCCATTAACATGTGAAATGTTGTTTACTGCAGTTAATTCAATTTAAAAAAAAAAATATTCCTCGTCCATGGCGCAATACCTCAGCCTGAAGTTCTCGGAATTTTCCTAAGAAAATATCCTGTTTCATATAGCAGTAAGAGTAAAATTCATGACAAAATATCTAAAATGTCCCTTTAGGCCGTCTTCGTTTAACTAAGCATGATACAAGTATTCATTCATAGGGATTTCTTCCCATAGATTATAAAGCAAACAAAGATTGAAACAATATAAAGCCGCAATCAGGTATTTAGTACGACCGCATTTGAATATAAATGGGAAAGGAAACGAATTCAATGTCACGGATACAATTAGGAAATTGTCCGAAACAATCCGTGAAATTAAAATTATTGCGTTAAACAGTCGATACGCTTTGTTTTACTATAGTGCATACTTTTTCCATTCATTTAACCCGTTTCCTCGAACATTGTCTAGTTATAACTTACTTTTCAATGAAACTGCTTCAAGAGAAAGCAGAAAACGTGCGGTGACGACAAGCATTTTCTTTTACAAGTGTATCTGCTTTTGGTTCTATTTGTTTTTAATCAGTAAATTAACCCATTAATTGCCCCACATTGGCTCTTTTGACCCAACAAAGGATGAAAGCTTCGAAGACTCTGTGGATTTTTTTTTTTTTTTTTTTTTTTTTTTGCATTGTTACGATAAATTTCTTCATTCCCCACTGGTTTCTACCAAAAAGACAAACAACATTTTGCTCTTCTGCATTTGTCGTCTGTAGCATCTCACGATTTGACCAGCCAACAATTTGCGGTTTGGTTATGAGACAAATGTTTTGGTGTGTGGGAAAGATTTAAAGTGACATTTCAGAAATATTTTTACAAAAATTTCACTTTTGTTCGATCTGAGAGAGCATCTTTTCTTATGAAAATTCTGAAAATTTCAAGCCAAAATATTGAACCGTTTACGAGAAATATATGTTTTTGTGCTAAAATCTAACAAAATGGTTGCGGACAACAGTTCAGATTTATATAGAATTTTTCATTTCTGTCTCAACTTTAAATGCTTATTTTTCGCTTATAAATAACAACTTCGAAAAACTGATAGCATTTCTACGCTTTAGAATAAACAATCTTTGCATCAAGACATACTTTTAAAAAATGAAATAAATGTGAAATGTCACTTTAATACACAGAGTTGTCAAAATACACGTTTACTAGAGGATTGATTAATAAATCATAACTGCATCGTTTCTAAAAATGGTATCTTCGTGGATACCTATGATTTCATCAGGCCAAAATTGGTTTTAGTGCATTTATATATTTATCTTTTTTTCTTTCTTATTTTTACTATCATCTTATCATTACATGTTCACCCAGGATCCTCTTTTCGACAAATCAGTAACTCGTGCCAGATATTCGCTAGCTGTTAACCAGCTAGAAAAAAAGCACACGTATGTACACAATCCTCGAATATTTCATGTTAAAGATGGGTACCAGGATACACTGACAATGCCATAGTTCTGTAGTAATACTATGACGCATACGAAGGACAGAAAGTACCATCTTATTCTACTATATTTCTATGGCGAATCTTATCCGCACGCCATTTTTCAAAATTCTTTTTACTATTAGATCTATCTTTTAAAGGTCAAACATTAACTTCGCTTTGACGAGAGAAATTATCAACGAGCGTGAATTGTATACATGAATTCATTTTTGCGTCGATGCAAGCTTGGCAATAGAATTTAAAATGGTTAAAAAATCAGTTCATGAAATGATGTTTATTACCCAACATAGTCAAGCTTGGAACCAACCTTTACGTTTTGGCGTTAAATGTTTTGTTAAAAAGGGATAACTAGATTATTTGTTTTGCAAAAAATGCACCTGTATGAACTGAATTAAGCGTTGTGTATTTGGAGAAAAAACACCTTCACTGGAAATATTTTTGTATTTTTCATTGTAAATAATTATTTTTCTGTGATATCAATTTTATGTTTTAATATTTTAGATGTGACATTGCCACACTGAAAACGCTTTTTATTTCTGTGATGTGATGAAAGTGATGTCACTTTCAGGAAAAACCTATTTTGTGGTAAAAAATATTGTATCTAAAATATTTGGACGTTTGAGTATATTTAGAAAATTATGCGACATGATTCTGAACTTTGTATCTAAAATGTTAGATCTATAACATTAAAATTTGTTACAATAATTATTACTGTATGCATTTGCTTTAAAGTTTTAAAACAATATCACAAGTTTTTAGAATGATGATTGGGGTATCAAATGAAAAGGGGAAAATGAAAAAAAAAATAAAAAAAAAATACGCGAAAACATAATCTTGCCAGCTTGCCGATTTCTCTTGCGTTCCCTTAAAATGAGCAAATAATCATTTACAACCAAAGTAGATTCGATAGTTACATGTATCATAATTGTTGTATATCACTTGATATTAACTTTAGAGTGGAAATGATAAAAATGTACACAGGTTCTGAAAGAAAAAAAAAGAAAATGGAAAATTATATTACAACGTAGATCTCATAGACGGAAATTCCTTTTGTATATTTAGATATTTTCTGTTTAAAAAGGTAAATTCAAACACCAAATCTACCATACCAAGAACTGAATTTGGCAAATTCGGTGGCTTGATTTTATAGCACCAAAGTGTACCTCCGAAAAACAGTAATTGCATGTATATCCGTTGACAAATATTTCATAACCATCTCCCAAGTGCCATTGTTTTACGTCTCCAGAGGGAAAGGCTTCTGAAAAAAAATCGAGCCCAAACAAAAATGTTGATAAATCAGCATCCCCCCTTTTATTTATTTTATTTCATACACAGCCAAGCATCCCCCTTTTATTTATTTTATTTCATAAACAGCCAATATTTTCTGCTGTTAAAGTTAGATGCGGTAAACCACCTGGGTTACGACCATAAAGATAATTTATAACAGTAGCCATTACCTTCTAGCGAGAAGCTGACGTCCGTGCTCGGCCAGGTGGTAAGGAAACGTACACAATATTAACCCTTTCCCAAACGGCAATATTTTAGGGGGATCCACTTCAAAAACTGCCAAAAATGACAAAAGGGTAGTTATTAAAGATAGAATTTATGAAAAACATGGCATAGAAAATATTGAGTCAAACGGAGAAACTGCTGGTTATCAGCAGTTTCTTCCTTTGTTTCAATGTTTTTCCAAGCCTTTTCTATTAGGGACGTCAAAACCAGGTCTTGTTTGGAAAAGGGTTAAACAATCATCTATATACTGCAAACTTGTAGACTGTTCCAAATTCAAAGACGTTGCTGACGACAATTTCATTTGAATTAAATTTTACATTTTTGTTTTTATCTTTCTTGGTAAAAATCATTGTAGGGAATGAAGAAATTGGTACAAAGCAATTTCTTCATTTTCCACAATGTTTTCTCAATCTCTTTCCCTCTGGGTGTCATAAGGTATCATTTTAAGGAAATTGGTTAATCAAAACAGTATAGTATACACAATCCATATTTTTATAAACACTAATTTTGAAGTCTTCAGCAGCATTTTTGTCATTTTACAGAAAGATTGAAATTGTATGGTATGTGTTACCTTCAAGCGGAAAACTGGTCATGAGCCCAAGCCCGGCCAGGTGATACGGGAACACCTGATTGAGCATCCTGGGCTGGCCCTGCTGCTGTAGCTGGTGCAACTGCTGTAAATCCGGCCTCGGCGGCGGTGGGTCTCGAATCCCTTTGATCGGCGTCGGCAGGTTAATCAGTCGCATTAATTAACGCCTAATCGACCTTCCGTAGATTGTCCACGACTGATAAGCCCTGCCGATGATGAATTTATCGCCTGTTGACACTTAGTTAATGGATGTTACATGGGTTATCACGGCTAGTTCCGATAAAACTGCTCTCTCCCTTGATAATCGTAGAACCGTCCGAACATTTTACTCCATCGTTACCATATTTGGACACATATATAAAAACAAATTTGTCCACCAAATAAAAGAAGACATACACGTATGTGTGATATTTACAATTTGCAGTTCAGTTCTTATAGTTATTACGATAAATTTAATTTATCTATAATGTCAAGACAATACACCATGCAAATCAACAAATAGTCCAAGGCTTTTCTCTTACACGTAGGCTAAGATTATCAGATGCGGTGACTTAAATCGGGATTAATTAATTCAATTAACACGTATCTACATCTATGAATTTCCTGATCAAAACGTGATTATTTATCGATGTATCGCTTACACGATCGTATTTCAGCGATTAAAATGCGTGTGAGCCGCAAATATGGCGTGGTCTTTAAATATTTTCTCTATTAAAAGTAATGCCGTGAAAAGATTTTTTATTGACATTAACAGTCTAAAGATTTTAAATAGAGATACGCCGTGATTGGTCGAATTCTATAATCACGTGACTCGGTGACAGCTTCCAAGTGCACATCAAGTCTATCGGTCAGCGTAAAACGATTGTAACTGCAAATGAATCTCATTTGCAGTTACAATCGTTTTGCGCTGACCTCCGTTTATGTCTTTAAGCTGTTTTACGGGTGTTTTGAAGTGTAAAACTTGTCGCCACGGGACAGATTTTGTAGCAGTTGCGGTGGTCCTGTATGGTGGATCAGAAAAGGGGCGGAGCTTACTTGATCACCTGATCTGTCAATCAATGACGGTGATACGGAGCTTAATTTTTTGTTGAAGAATTGTGAATTTTCTGTATTATGATTTAATTTGTATGATTTTGTTAAATTATTCTGATTCCTCTTACGATTGTAGATTTTATCTGTTTGAATTACTATTTACGGAATAATATGTCATTATTTACCTTACTGCTATTTTCACAGAACGAAATACGATTAACGGTGTATCGTCCAAGCAAACGCTGGTTGTTTATATTCATATGACCAAATTATGACCATGTATCATATAAAATTCCAATTGAAATTATTGATACAAACAAAGTTTTCATTTTTCTCAGAACTCTTTTTTTCAGTTTTGCTGAATAAATGACATAACATTTTATGGAAACATCTTCTGGAACATTGTAATAAATAAAATGTTTTCACATATATCAACTAATCGTATATATACTCGGACAATGGACGAATCAAAATCTTTGTAAATAAATTCATTCTGAGAAAGCGGATGTTACGTGAAACATTTCCTTACTATGATTATAAACGTCTAAATCGAATGCATTTTATTTCATAAAAAAAGTATCAATACAAAACTTTAGAAGGTATACAAAAATTTTAAAACGGCATTACATTGCTGTTTTGAAGCAGATTTCTGAAGTGGATCATTTGACAGTTATTTCGTGTAAAGATCAAAATGCATTTAAAAGTTTTGACTTAACTCTACAACAATATATAAATCTTGGAATCGTGTAAGGTTTGTTTTAGTTGCAATTCGTCGCTTTTGCTAATAAAAACTTTATAACTGGTTTTCGAAATAAGCAACGAATTACCAAATGAACGGAAATGTACTACATTGTATTTTATAAAAGCAGAACAACCCAATAATCTCTACATGTATGCTTTCCTTGATGGCATTGGTGATATGATAAAATGTTTAAAATAGTCAAAATGTAAACACACTGTAGTCTACTATATTATTTAGTCTCAAAAGTAGAAGAATACATGTATGTTTGTGCATTGCGAATATTCAGAGAAAACGAGAAACAGCTAGTTGTCAGCTTTTCTTTTTTCAAAGAGGCTCAAAAATATTTCTACTATTGGCAATAATATTTATGATTATCTATTTCATTCTCTTATCTATAAAAGTGATTTGAAGGACATTAATTAATACATGGATTGATTAAACAAATTGTAGATCATTACGATAGTTCCGATAATTTCTCGACATTTTCGAACTTCAAGATAAAAATGATTCGTACCCTTAGGACTGTACATCATTTTTTCACGACAGATCGAACAATTTTCATTGACATGATATTAGCGTAAATGGGCGTGGCAATCATGGGTTGATGATACCGATAAAATGTTTTTTTTGCGTAGAAATCATTACTTACGCATTGAGCCGGCTCTATGGAGAGCTGCGGTCTCCGTGAAATATGAAATCAGTCGCTACGTCACAAAAACGTCGATGGTGGAGAATAGATTTATAAGCCAATTTCAAAATAGACAAAGACATCACGAAAATAACATAAGGACTATGGTTACTTGTTGATTAATATTCAAACATTTAATTCTTATAGAATTTTAACGAAAAGATAAAAAAATGAATAAAAGGGTGGCAAATAATGATACATATGCATTTTGTATGATTTAAGACAAATATTTTTAGGGGATTTCATTTCATGATAAAACGCCCGTCGTCATTTCAACACATTTACATGTATTTATAAATAATTAAACACGTTCGTGAAAGGTACATAATTATAAGATAGTAAAATAAAATAACAAAAGCACTCAAAATTATAAATTTGTTGTCTGTCATCTCGCAAGCCAAGGATTTTTACCAATTTCGTTTGGAATAAAGTGGAGCTAGATTCATTGGTTTGCGAAAACGACACATGTAGTGGACTATGAACAGTAATGCATGTACTGAAAACACAATAAGCGTGCCCCCACCCTTTACCCCCCCCCCCCCCCCCCCCCCCCCCCCCACACACACACACACACAATCGCGCGCGCGCATCCCTTGAATATTTTCTTTGCGATTAAGCCTATAAGTAAGTAAATTGTTTATTAAAGTGACATGTGTATACATTACAAAGACAATTAACAAATTGATAATAAATAACACCCGGCCCAATGGGCCTATAAGTCACTATGACAGTAGTGTATTTGATAGTCAATAATGGTGAGACAACATGCCTGAGTAGTTTCCGTATTCTATAGTAAATTTGTGAAAGGTGTCTTGTATTGCAATATGATTATTCCCTTTTTTTAAAAAATGGTTAATTGTCCCACAATATAAAACACAATACAAGCACCAAAACATTAAATGATGGAACTTACAACTCTTAATGCGAAAAGAAATATTAAGAGTTCTATAAGCTCTGTGTACCTAGCTGATCGTAACTAACGTTGTCTCTCTATAAAATTTATTTATGTGAACATGTAAATATGTAATGAGTCTAAAAGTGAAAGAAAGAAATACTTCGTGAAACGAGTACTCTAATATTTCTGAAAGAATAGCTTTTGAAACCATGAAGACACGTTAATGCAAAATTAAATAATTTGAGACTACAACAATACTAATGCAGAGGAACCTATATTTTCTGGATAGGTTGGTGTCAAATTCATGTTCCGTAGAATAGAATTAAATGTTGGTGATAGCATGAAAGATACGTATCCTCATTTCTGAAATTCACAAAGCAGCAAAATCTGGTTCATATCTATCACACTTTATACAGACTCATGAAGAAACATTATTTCGAAACAGAAAGGACCTTTTTACCAAACTTGTCACAGTAAGAATCGAATTTCTGAAAACAAAATAGGTAAAATATTATAACAAAAGAAGAACATAGCCCACTAATGTCAAAATTGAAATCAGGGGCATTGTGAAACTTTTGTCAATTCAAAGAATTTCTTATTATTCTTTCTTATTATTTCATTTAATATATTACCGGGTATTACGTCGAGATATACAAGGTATAGTCGGAAAGTTTCCGGACCAGTCCTTCTAACATAACCCATGTTTGGCGTCAGATTACAATAAACTATGATATCGGTGTAATTTTTTTCTCTCTTTTTTTTCTTGTTATTGCTTTTGTTTGTTTGTTGTTGCTTTGTTTGTATTCATATTACTTGTGAATCGTTTGCGACAGAAACAAAGAATCGACTTATCTATCTTGAATAGTAAATGTGCAAAATCAACCGGCCGTATGTTTTGTTTTAAAAGTAACCAAAATGCTAGCTATATTTATGATAAATGCGATATAAGGGAAGAACATTTCAAGACAAAAGGTTTATCTCGACAAGGATTCAAACACGGAATCTGGCCAATATCGGGATTGATTGAAAATGTTTCGTTTTGTCCAAGGGTCGATACATTTTGGTAAGGACAAAAATGTCAAAACATCGGAAGCAATTGCCGAATTGACCCCTCTAAAATTGGAACTTTAGTCAAATTCATCAACAGAAAAATAAATCATTTGAAATAAAACATATAACCCCATCTTGCCATGACTTTCCAGAGATTGTACGCACATTAGGTATCTACTTTGAAAAACCGAATCGCCTTTGATCTTAAAGGTGGTCAAATTTTACGAAAATGTTTCGGCACAAGCCGGTGAAAAATTTAAATGATTTGCGCATTTCGGATCATTAATGGGTTTTATTCGACAAGGTTATAAAATTAATGCCCCAATATTTGTTAGGGGATTTGAATTTCATTTCGAATTTGTTTGAACTCGGTTCTAATACATTTGGTAAATTTTCTACCGTTACGGACCAATCCGGTTTACAAATGGGTTAGAAATTATTTATTTGCAAATCTGGTTTGTTTTCTTTGATATGGAATTAGAAATATTTTGACAAACATGAAACCCAGAATTGTCATAAAAAATCACCTCTTTATACAGTATACTTTGAAAAAATATCCATGCTTTTAGTAATTCGATCATTTTTCATGTGAAAGATCAGGCCCGTAGGAACAGGGGGGGGGGGGGGGCTAGGGGGGGCTAAGCCCCCCATATTGACCAAACATGCCAAATTTTCTTAATTGTACACAGAAAAATTTGGGGAAATCCAAATTAGCCACCTCCCCAATTTACAGGACAAGGGCTTTAGCCCCCCCCCCAGCCACCCTACACACACACAATGAAATTGCTTCCTACGGGGCTGTAGATAGACTAAATTCATTTTTATCTATACACAGTTCCTAGCACCCCTATCTTCCTATGAAAATTCTGAAAGTTTTAATTCAAAGTATTATCCCGTTCACGAGAAATATGTTTTTCTTACAATAGAATTAATTGTGGTGAACAACAGATTACATGTAAATGAACTTTGCCATTTTGTCTCAACCTTTAAAGTGTTTTGGCTTATAAGCAATATTAAAAATATATAATAACCAATCTTGGCATAAAAACGTCTCTTAAATTATAATTCAAAGCATTTGAAAACACCGAGAGAGAAAAGCCGATTACCAGCATTTTCTCCTTTATTTCCAATATGCACAGTTGGAATTGTCCATTATGGGATGGTTTACATGTGCAGCAAAAATAGGTCCATTCAAGATAATAAATTTTGCCATGATTTTTTATTATTCTTTGGTCAGTTTTCAAAACGTTTGTTGCATGTACCCCACGAAACGAAACGGTTTAATCCCATTTCGTCTACTCCCAATTCGTCTACTCCCAATTCGTCTACTATTTTGGACATAAGTCCCATTTCGTCTACTCTTCTCTACTGTGTATATCAATATGACATTATATGACTTTTATTAAAATGTCTGCATTTTTATTTCATTTGTGAATATACATGTATAGACTTAATCTCTTTTCTTAAAACAAAAATAATGTTGTTTATTGATAATTTGACATGAAAGTAGACGAGTTGGGACAGTAGACGAATTGGGACTCAATGCACTTAAAAAACAGTAGACGAAATGGGAGCAGACCAATTAAATTGGGATGTTACCAACGAAACATATCCTCGGCTATATGACTTGATACAAAACTTTGTGTACTTTTGACAAAGACAGCTTATCTGTTTATAGTTTAACTTGTTTTGAGATTAAAGACAAATGCATGTACTTTTTTTCAAGCAAGTGATAAAGCCATAGGAAGACCTCGGCTTGTTGTCAGTGGATACATATAACAAACCGATTGAAAATTTATGTAGCAATATAAAAAGTGTCTGAAACGGGACACTATTTTTTCCTGTACATGTTACCCATACCGTGACGCAAAACCCCCACAGTGATGAATCTATGCTTTGGCATGCAACCGGATAATCTGATTGTTGTTTTACAGTTTAACCCATTACAACACAATGACTCTTTTCGACTCCCTACAAGATAATGGCTTTGTAAAGCATTGTGGTAAATGAAGAAATTGCTTGTAACACGCAATTTCTTCATTTCCATTTTTTTTCTACCCAGAAAGATCAAAGAATGCGAAATTTCTTTCAATTCATTGTAATCGTCTTCAGCATCTTTGAATTTGGACAAGTCAAAATTTTGTCGTTTGGTAATGGGTTACGAATCGAATTGCGGATGTTTGGTGAAACTTACATTTGGCCCTTTCTTCCAATATAGGCACGTGTTAGCCTGCCATCAAATTTGTTATCATTGTTCTGTCATTTTTATGTAAATCAACAATGAGTTCAAATGATAAGGTGCTTAACATGTCAAATACAAACTGTTACAAGTCCAGGTCTTAAAAAATCAAAGGACCACTATAAAAGGATGCAAAATGGGCGGCGAGATAATCCCCTTGTCATATTTGCATGTTATATGTTACCGTTTATATTTCCACTGGGGCATTCGAAAACTGGTAAGACCTAGACATTGACTTGGTCGTTAAGAAAAATAACCCTTCTAATACCGGAAAGTCATTTGAAGAAAATGTAAACTGGTGAACAATTACACGCAAGAAATATTGTATTAATCATTCAACGTGTAAGGGTTTCCTCCCTTTTTTAATTTTCGATTAAGTGGCGCACGCCCTGTTACAACCTGAATTGTAATAAAACCGGAATTGTAATAAAATTATTACAAATCCGGTTGGGATGCAAGATTTTTGTTACATTTGGACGACAACCGGTTTTGTAATAAAACCGGTTTTGTAATAAACTTTTTTTTCTACCTATCAACGGTACTCAAACAGGCCTATCTATGCTCCAAATTATATCTACATGTATATTCACTCTATCAATGATCAGTACTTGCACTAATCACTCACTTTTTGTCACAAACATGTTGACCCAACTATACAATGTTGGAACTGCAGTGGGGTGTTATTTTCGCCGTAATTGGGGTTCTCCGTCTTAGCACGATTTCATCACGAAAGAAATCTAATATTCCACAATTATTTTCTTTATTGCAAAACCGGTTGGAATGCAATATTTTTGTTACATTTGGAAGACAACCGGTTTTGTAATAAAACCAGTTTTATAATAAACTTTTTCTACCTATCCACGGTACTCAACCAGGCTTATCTGTACTCCAAATGATATCTACGTGCATGTTCACTCTATCAATGATCAGTACTTGCACTAATCACTCACTTTTGTTAAAAATTTGCATATTTGTCACAAACATGTTGAACCAACTATACAATGTTGGAACTGTTCTCGGGTGTTATTTTCGCCTTGATTGGGGTTCTCTATCGTCTTAGCACGATTTCATCACGAAAGAAATCTAAATTTCCACAATTAAATCTTTATTACAAAACCAGTTGGAATGCAATATTTTTGTTACATTTGGAAGACAACCGGTTTTGTATTAAAACCGGTTTTGTAATAAACTTTTTCTACCTATCCACGGTACTCAACCAGGCTTATCTGTACTCCAAATGATATCTACGTGTATATTCACTCTATCAATGATCAGTACTTGCTATAAGCACTCACTTTTTTTGAAAATTTGCATTTTTGTCACAAACATGTTGACCTAGCTATACAATGTTAGAACTGTTCTGGGGTGTTATTGTCGCCGTAATTCGGGTTCTCTATCGTCTTAGCATAATTTCATCACAAAAAATCCAATATTCCACAATTGAATTTTTATTACAAAACCGGTTGGAATGCAATATTTTTATTACATTTGGAAGACAACCGGTTTTGTATTAAAACCGGTTTTGTAATAAACCTTTTTCTACCTATCTACGGTACTCAACCAGGCTTATATGTACCCCAAACGATATCTACGTGTAAATTCACTCTATCAATGATCAGTACTTGCACTAATCACTCACATTTTTGTAAATTTGCATTTTTGTCACAAACACGTTGACCTAACTATACAATGTTGGAACTGTTCTGGGGTATTATTTTTGCCATAATTGGGGTTCTCTATCGTCTTAGCATGATTTCATTAAAAAAAATCTAATATTCCACAATTAAATTTTTATTACAAAACCGGTTGGAATGCAATATTTTTGTTACATTTAGCAGTAATAACTCATCATTTCTTTAATATTAATGCAAAAACTACATCATCACGTAATTTTCCAACGTTTCGACGTATGCCTGCTTCAGGAAATTTTATTTCTGCTAGTACGGGAATACCCTACATTTAAATACCTTTCGGAGTATAGATAATCCTGGTTGAGTACCATGGAAAGAAAGAAAACATTTTATTACAACTCCGGTTTTATTACAAAACCAGTTGTCTTTCAAATGTAACAACATTCTTGCTTTACAAGCAGTTTTGTAGTAACAAATAATTGTTGTTATGTTAAAGTTGTTTGGTGATGAGATCATGGCCAGACTATAGGGAAGCTCAATTACGGCCTAAATAACACGCCAGAGCAGTTCCCACATTGTATAGTTTGGTCAACATGTTTGTGAAGAAAATGCAAAGTTTCAAAAACAGTGAGTGGTTAGTGCAAGTATATCATTGATAGAGTGAATTTACTCGTAGAGATAAGCATTTTTGAGTACAATATCAAAGGTAGACAAAAAGTTTATTACAAAACCGGTTTAATTACAAAATCTGTTGTCTTCCAAATGTAACAAAAATATTGCATTCCAACCGGTTTTGTAACAAAAATTTAATTGTGGAAAACTATAATTTTTCGTGATGAAATCGTGCTAGGACGATAGAGAACCCGAATTACGGCGAAAATAACACCCCAGAGTAGTTCCAACATTGTATAGTTGGGTCGACATGTTTGTGACAAAAATGCAAATTTTCAAAAAAAGTGAGTGATTAGTGCAAGTACTGATCATTGATAGAAGTGAATATACACGTAGATATCATTTGGAGTACAGATAAGCCTGGTTGAGTACCGTGGATAGGTAGAAAAAGTTTATTATAAAACCGGTTTTATTACAAAACCGGTTGTCTTCCAAATGTAACAAAAATATTGCATTCCAACCGGTTTTGTAATAAAAAAAAAAATAATTGTGGAATATTAGATTTCTTTCGTGATGAAATCGTGCTAAGACGGAGAACCCCAATTACGGCGAAAATAACACCCCACGGCAGTTCCAACATTGTATAGTTGGGTCAACATGTTTGTGACAAAAATGAAAAGTTTAAAAAAAAGTGAGTGATTAGTGCAAGTACTGATCATTGATAGAGTGAATATACATGTAGATATCATTTGGAGCATAGATAGACCTGTTTGAGTACCGTAGATAGGTAGAAAAAAAGTTTATTACAAATCCGGTTTTATTACAAAACCGGTTGTCTTCCAAATGTAACAAAAATCTTGCATCCTAACCGGTTTTGTAATAATTTTATTACAATTCCGGTTTTATTACAATTCAGGTTGTAACAACGCCCTCTTAAACTTTTCTGGCAATAGGTTTTTTTTAAATTGCGCAGTGGATAAGAACGACACAGCATTCCTCCCTTGCAGCGGGTTTCCGTGGTCCGTAATGATAGCACGTCTGAGCCGCGTTCTTACGAGCGAGATTTCTTCTTGAGATATCTTGAGATTTCTTAAGATATTTTAGGATAAAGCGCTCTTTTGAGCAAGATTCTTAAGACGATCACTGCGAGCCACCATTGCTCTATAATTCTTTCGGAACCCCTCGGTAAATTCTGTAGAATCTATATGGGAGAGAATTGACCGAGTTGTTCCGAATGCTCCATGATTCATAAACCGCGGAGTTCTGAATGCTCCATACTTCATACAAATGACGTCATGATGACGTCATTTGTATGAAGTATGAAACATCCGGAACACATCGCTTATAATCTCGGTCTCAAAGACGCTGTATCAAAAACATCTTAAGAAATCTTAAAAATCTCGCTCTAAAGAACGCGCCTCAGATAAAAGACGATAATAGCATTGAAATTACAGCAACCGTCATATTTTGCTCTGGTTTGGGATGTACCTAACTTGTACTTTCTTAACCCTTTCCCAAACGACAAAATTTTAAGGTGATCCACTTCAAAAACAGCCACAAAAGACAAAATGGATGTTATAAAAGATAGGATTTGTGTAAAATATGGCACAGAAAATATTGAGACAAAAGGAGAAACTGCTGGTTATCAGCAGTTTCTTCTTTTGTTTCAATGATTTCCCTAGCCTTTTCTATTAAGGACGTCAAAACCAGGTCTTGTTTGGGAAAGGGTTAAAGTGACTTTTCACATTTATTTTATTTTTAAAAGTATGCCTTGATGCAAAGACCGTTTATTCTAATGCGTAGAAATGCTATCAGTTTTTTTTAAGTTGTTATTTATAAGCGAAAAATACGCCTTTAAAGTTGAGACAGAAATGGCAAATTCTATATAAATCTGAACCGTTGTCCATAACAATTTGTTTAAATTTTGTACAAAATTATATATTTCGCGTAAACAGTTCAATATTTTGGCTTGAAATTTTCAGAATTTTCATAAGAAAAAACGCTCTTTCAGATAGAATAAAGGTAAAAATTATGTAAAAATAATTGCGAAATGTCACTTTAAATTCTAGCATTTCCAATTTGATAAACCTTGAATTTCAAGATTGTGAAATGCCGTTTTTTAATGTCAATGGAAAAATTTCATAAAGCCATAAGACGTTTATTGTTGTTATTATTGTTATAATAATTGTTGTTGTCAGTATTGTCGATGATGCTTTGGTTGGAGTTGTAATTGCTGTTGATATTTTGAAAATTGATAAAACCTCTTTGACGAATAAATTCAAAGTGTTACTAGGAAGTTCTGTTGAATATCCAATGCGTTTACGTTAGAAAGTAAAGTCGTAGTCTTAGGTCCCGTTTTCACTCATTATATTTACAGTCTAGAGCACTTTTTCCATTACAATAGCAAGGGTACAAGTACCAAGTTGAACCAAAATGATCATCATTAATGAGTTGATTTACACGTAATCAGGCATTCTAAACAATTGGTCCTACATTCACGAGCCGGTCCGCTATTCAATCGCACTTTCTCGGACATAGCTCATTTCCTCCGCTTTCCCGTGTCGAACGGAAATTTGCATTCGACCATGTTTGAAAGAACTGCACCCGTCAACTCCGGCGGTCCTTTCAAAACGAAATTATCGTCAATATTATATTTCTTTGTACCATAAAGGCCGTTTATCAATAAAATTATAAACAATAAGCGTTCCCAAGATGGAATTCTTTCCAGAAATACCGGTCAAAAACAGGAATTTGGACGGAGAGATGAATACCCTGGTAGCTGCTGTTCTCGCGGTGATATCAGTTATCTATTTTGTATCAATTTTAATGTTAATTTATCAAAATGCACATTAGATTTTATTAACCTTTGTACATCTGATGAAATCTTATTTAACGTAAGACCTGGGTAATGCACTTCCGGTATAATCGTTATATTCTTATTCCGTGACGTTCGAAAGTCCGAGCGTTTTTGAAGTACCGTTAGATGCAATATCGCCTGTTTTAAAGTAGGCTAACAAGGAGAATAATTGAGCGTGCTCAGATTTCGGGGGAAATATTCCAAACATTTTTCGTGTAAATGTTTATAAATTGTTAAAAAGAAAAAGTGAAAAAATTGAGAGCAATGAAAATTACTTCACTTGAAATCCTCTACTCGCACCATGCAGATTTCGTTCCATAACTGGTCACATAGCTTATTATCCAGGTCTTACCTTAAATACTCGAATGTGTTGCTAAAGACCTGCTAGCAAGTTATTGGTTGTGCACCGCAAACACCGACCATCCTTGCACTGCTAAACAAATAACGCCAACCAATGTACGTACTAGGCCGATACTATCGCCTTTCTCCAAAAAATCTCGTAACTGTAGCTTGGTCTAGTATGGATGTCGCAAATCCGGTTGTAAAATTGTCTAGAATATGCTCTAACTTGCACCTTTATTTATAAATTAAGGTAAGAATTCGAAGGTCACAACAACATAATTATCAAGAGATATAACAACACTAATTATCATTTTTTTATGTTCTTGCAGACAACCGAAAGCGAGATATGGCTAAGCGTCTTCAAAAGCATATTGTGCGAATATTACCTGTGCGCAAAGCTGTCGAAACTAACTTTAAAGCAAACACAAGAAAAGAAAATGTGTTGAACAGGCGCCGAGTTCATTATCATTGAAAGTCTGACTTCATTAAAACGCTTCTTTCCAAATACCTTTCCAAAGAAATCGTTGGTTTAAAGGTCCCTTTTACAAAAAGTTCGAGATATCAGTGGAGGAAAGGAATTCTGATTATCAGAATTCTGTTGTTCTACCTCAATGTATACATGCTATAATATACACAAACTGAAGTTAATGTCTTATCTGTTAACATTCACATCCAATATAGCCCGCAGTCGCTTTCAAATTGGACCAATCCAAATTGTGTAAAATTTGGGAAAGTGTTAAAGTCAAAATGAATTTTCGTGGTGCAGCAGTCCGTACAGAATGTGTAACACGGCATAACCTAACAGTTTCACGCCCTAACGGCGCTCTATACAAATTCAAGAGCCTCCCGAAGACGTTCTGCCCCGACCACACGTACGATATCAACAACCAGCTTACTTTTGTCTTTGCCTGGTATATAGCTAATCCGAGTCTTCTCTGATGTAAATACGCTCTTTGATATTTTGATTTTTCGCTATTTATTAAATAGCGAAAAATCAAAATATCAAAGAGCGTATTTACATCAGAGAAGACTCGGATTAGTATATAGCAAACCATGAAAACTACATACACTACACGTAGTCCACATCAGAATTGGTTGCTTTACCTTGCAAAGAAATTCCTGGTAAGGTCATTGAATCCCAAAAATCTACATGTTTGGAAATCAAATAAACCCCAAAATCGATACATTTTTTAGGAAATATACTCTTCCAATTTTTTAAAACAATATGGATCGTATTTTTCAAGATGGATACAATTCCTATAAGACAAACTAGATGATGATATCGGATGCATTTTGATTCAAGTAGGCCCTACCAAGTTTGACACAACTACTTTCTGTTTTAACAGTACGAAAAGCACTTTGGACCCAACATGGCTGCCATTTGCAAGGACGGGCACTTTACGGCTAGATGCTGTACTTGTAAATCTTCCAAATTGCAATACAATCACCAATAATGGTACACATGTTAATAAACCATAATAATTGTACACATGTTAATGAAGGCGTTGCATTCGTCAAAAAAGTACGAACCACCATAAAAAAGCCATCATTGCTGTCATTGGAGATGGCTCGATTTTCCTCAAAGTAATCTGGATACCATTAAAGAACAGTTCATTGCTGGTGTTAGAAACATTGTTTTCAGAATAGGACCAGCTTAAGTTACTTATTTTAGATTCTTAGAAATTCTCAAATGATTTGGTGTTTGGGCAAATTATTCAAAGATAATGTAGACGATCAAAAATCGGTACTAAATATGAAAACAGTTATCCTGTTTGCTCTCAATTATTTTCGTGTCTCGCGAACGGATTTACAACCAAGAATTGTCCTGAGAAAAGGCTAACCGAGAAAAGGGTATCTACAAGGTCGCACTACCTGTATTTAATGAGCGAAAAGTCTTTGTAAGAAATTAATCTAAAACGCGCTCTATGTGTGACTAATCCGTTTACTACGACGTTATTCATTGGTATAAATGGAAATTATGCGACTGGAAAGGGCGTCCCTATTGGAGATATGCTATCCTGCGTGCGGCTTCATTTCTTTAAGTTTACCTTTTTCTGAATGACATAATTTTTCCTGGCGAGAAAAACAATATTGCCCAAATTACTGTACCATCACTTTAAATCCTCGTAACTGCAGCTTGTTTAAGCTGCAATTACGAGATTTTTGATGAAAAGCGAAATTATACGACTGGAAAGGGCGTCCTTATTGGATATAGGCTATCATGTGTGCGGCTTCATTTCTTTTAGCTTACCCTTTTCTGAATGGCGGAATCTTTCCTGGATGAAAAATAATATTGCCCCAATTCATATATTGTCGCTTTTCAACAAAATCCTCGAAACAGCAGCTTGTTTTAAGCTGCAGTTACGAGATTTTTTGTTGAAAAGCGAAATTATGCGACTGGAAAGGGCGACCCTATTGGATATAGGCTATCCTGCGTGCGGCTTCATTTCTTTTAGTTTACCTTTTTCTGAATGACGGAATCTTTCCCGGAATGATATACATGTATTATTGCCTTTATGAAAATGTGTTGCAGATGAAAAAATAGACGCGTATTTTGATGCATCTAAATACATTGTACATTGAAGGAGACAAAGTGCTGGTCATCATCATATTCTTTCCTTGTGAATTATACACAATGTTGGTTATTATATTTAGCTCAAATGACTATGATTTGATACTTTGCCCACATAAGGCAAATATGTTAGTGGTCATGTGTGGCGAAAATGAAGAAAATCGGACTGGGTCACGGAAAGGGCCCTATTGACACTAATCCGTTTCTTAGCACAACTAGTAGCTAAGGCAATAGAAGGTTTTTAATGCACCGAACATATTAAGGCAAAACAGAGAAACGCAGTGCTAGTTATTAAAGGTGGGTTCACATTGACGAATTTTCCTTACGAATCCTTACGAATTGGACATTCGTAGGCCATTCGTGAACATTCTTAAACAATACGTTAGCATCCGTAAATAACTCGTAAGAATGAAATGCCTTCTTTCTCAATGTCAGCTACTGAATGATGATATAGAGATAATATCTTATTGTTTACAACAAAAAATTGAATGGCATTGTAAAAAAATCGTGCATACTCATATATTTCGTTTTCAGTGGTCCATTCGGAAAGGCATACGTAAGTATTCGTAAACAATACTTAAACATTCGTAAATAACTCGCAATATATCGGCGACTATCGCAATGATTCGTGTTCATACGGGGAAGTTTTTTGACATGTCCAAAATTTTCTCACGAATGTCCACGGATTGAATGTCCCGTTATTCATTCGTAAATGACTCTTAGTTTATCGCAAATCACTCGCAAATCATCCGTGTGTGATTCACGATTATATACGATAACTTTACGAATATAAACGAGCCGGGATGTTTAAAAAAGCGCACTTATGGTATGAGATTCCGAGAATGGTACTAAAACAGACCAGGCTCCGCAAAAGGCCTGATTAGGGTTATGCTTGATAGAGAAGCTGACAAAAAAGGGCAGTGTGAGTCCTGGTAAGACTTTGTGTATATGCAGAGTCTTATGATGATAGACATCCTAGATTGAACGTCATCGTTTGTTATATGTTTTGTTTATGTGTGAATAGTTCGTATATCATTTTGTACATGATGTGAACAATAAAAAATATTTGATTTGATCAGATTGAGTATGTATTGAGTATGTTGACAAATAAAATTAATGATAGAGGAAATACTATTCAATATTTTGCTAAACGTCAAATGATTTCTAATTGAATTTGCAAAAAATGAGGACTAAGAGCTCATTTTTTCAACGCGTTTATATGCACCGGGGTATTTTTTTTTTTATCCCAGCTCAAAATTGGCGATAAGTCCTTCAAACGTTGTTCGATGTTCAAGACAATTTGACTCATTATCGACGAATATTAGATAGAAAAAGTAAAAAAGTAAACGCGCATCGTAGAACAACTTTGAATATACCAAGCATAGATATATTTCTGGGGTTATAAGTGACCCCACACTATGTATGAGAGGTTTCTTTCCCAAACGGCAAGATTTTTTATTGTTTCAATTTGAAAGGGGTTACAGACGACACAATTAATTGATGTAAGAAGTGGAAACTTTGTATGTTAATGAATAGAAAATTCTGAGTGAACAGAAAGAATTGCATTGCTGATTATTCAACAATTTATTCTTTTCTCACAATATTTTCCAAAACCATGGGACGTCAAACCTAGATTTTGTTTGGGAAAGGATTAATTGTTTTGAAGAAATTGTTGGTACAATCTAAGCTTATTTCGTTCGTAAGACATGTTGTCTTGTCGAATGTCAGATTTTCAATAACGAGGTTGTCTTTCTTACAACAACAACAATAAAATAATAACAAAGGACTCGTAAACATTCGTAACTAAGTCGGTAATACTCCTATTGATTCGTAAATAATCCGTAACCAGCCCGTAAACTAGTAAACGTAAACGTAAACCATCCGTTAAATTCGCTCAAATCGTAACAATACGTGTACCTTTCGGCAATGTGATTACGAATGTCCAATTCGTAAGGAATCGTAAGAAAATTCGTCAATGTGAACCGACCTTAACATATTTCTTTACCCAAACCTTGACTAGGCATAATGGAGACATCAAAACGAAGAGGATGTTCAATAAAACAGATTTTATACATTGTAATGATTATATTAAAAAGTTTGAGCGAAGCAATTCCGTATTCGTAAATCGCACGCTATTCTTCAATTTTTACATTTTTCACTAAATTCTCTTAAAATTATCGATATACTTTAATTCAGTATATTAATAGAAGTTAATCATAGGAAATAATACCATTTCCCATCAATTTTAGCATATTATATGTGGTTTAATTTCATATGAAGAAAATAATAACTTACATTAACTCTTAAAATGCTTACATTTTCATGTAACGCGTAACGAAATTCAAATATAATTCAGGTATAAAATGCAATAGAATTGCTAATCTTTGGTTGATTTTCAAAATTCTTTCAACGTCGGAATCCTTATAACGTGCGTAAATGTAACATTTGCATGAGCGACATCAGAAATGTTATTTGCGTCAAAAGAAAGTAAACTACGCCAGCACGTACCCATGTAACGTTTCTCATCATACGTCGGCAACCGTTTGTAAAAATGAATTTTCATATATTTTCCGCCACACTCCTTCAATGATTTTCATTTTATACAAAAGTACATTTTTTCAACAAAAAGGATTGATGAAATTATTTTTGAAAGGTTGAATATTAATGTTTGAAACAAAAACGTAGAAAAATTACGTTTTACTACCCTGCTCGAAAATTGTGTTTATCTAAATGGGGTTCATCTCTTAGACTTCCCCGTTTAGTTCGACACGAAAAATCAGCACATGTTTATTACTACTGACAAAAAGTACACATGATAATCTATAAAACAGTATATAATACAAAATGATTAATCTAAACGTTGGATTAATGCAACTATACTTTTAAAATTACATTTTTTTTTCTACCCGACGCACAACGTCGTTGAAGCGTTGTATCATAGACGCACGCTATTTTGTGTTTAATTTGAATTACTGTAACACCAAAATTGTTATACATTTGTATCTTAAACTTATGATAAAGTTGTTGTTTCTGTAAGTAAAGAATTTGATTTTTTACTCTATAATAATAATGTTATTTTAATTATCATATACACATCGGTAAAAAATTGATTTGGGTAAAAGATATACTGGCAAAATTGATGCAAAAGGATAAAATGTTGGTTATAAGTACTTCTCTTTTTTGCTTAAATGTTTTCCAAATTTGTTTTTTACAAGATCTGACAATAAAAGGTCTTTTGCAATCATCGAACACTTTTTCTGAAAGCTGAATTGTACAAAACAAATGTAGATAAATTGGATTTATTGATTCACTGAAAAATATCGCGTCAAAATGAGAAAATTCTTATTAATCAAATTCTCGCTGTTTTCACAAACCTTTCCCACAAGAAACTTTCATTAATGTCCAGATTTTAAAATTATCGGACGTTTGGGCTAATTTTAACAAGCATAAACAAACTATGTCTAGAATATTTTGTTAATATAACGTCAGGTACCTACATAACGTTGGATAACGTTTGTTGAAATGACGTTACGTCGACTTGCAGAATAGCGTGCTATTGACGTATTACACTATGCATTTTCTTGTAGAAAGGGTGAAGAGATGGATCAAAACCGGGTGGCATAAACTGATCAAGAACGGATTTTATTTATGAAATCGGAAATCGGTGTTCCCAAAAGAGTTGGCGGCGTCGCGTAATAACCGCTTATCAATACAAACGAGCCGGGATCTGGAAAGGGGGTCCTTTCCACAAGAACATGACCGAGCTTTGCCTGGGAGAGGACTATGTTATTCCTTTGAAACTTTACTCAGAATGTCTGTTCGGGAATATTCACGATTGATTGTTTATGACTTTGACCCCGGTTGGGGGTCTGTCAGTGTAATAAAAAGTCTTAAAACGTCTCAAGTCTCATTATGACTTCTACAAGACCACCATGAATTCACATTATCTTGAGCGAAAATGAAGGCTGAACGCTGATTAGGATCGATGCTAAAGATACAGATACAGGAGAGACTTTTAGAGAACAACGTGGATCATGATCAGCCTTCGCACAACCCATTTTGGTCAAGATCCGTGTTGTTCTGTAATGCAGTTAGTGGTCTCTTTTTCAGATCCCGGCTCAAATTATGAAAGCGAGGCACACGATGAATGAAGTTGAATTGGTGAATATTATTGAATATTATTCACTTTTTACGCTCTATTGCAACATATTTTCCGGACGCACAGCATGCGACCGCCTTTTATGGTATATATTAATCCTTTCACAAACGACAACTATTTATAGGCCTTTCCAACTTGAAAGCTGCTGCGGACGACATAGATCTTTCTTTGTACAGATATAAAGGAATTGTATACAATAAAGTACACAATATTGGGACAAATTGCGAAAATGCTGGATATGACCAGTGTAATTTTCGTCTCAGTGTTTTCCAGTCTTTTCAAAACAACGGCTGGTTTATGAAAGATGGACTCCCTTTTCAGCATATTTACATATTTACGTAATACATGATAATATTTATTAGGTCCATAGTCAAGGATGTTGTAAACAATGATACAAATGTCACTAAAGCAAGAAAACTAGTTTCGAATGTTAAGAAATCTTTGAGAGAAGAGGAGAATATCAAATTCTCGTATACAGCACGGTCTTCACCCCCCCCCCCCCCCCACCCCCGAGAAATTCTGACATGTAACAATCTGGTATATGCACAAGACAGGTTTTTAAGGAATTATAATTCTTCCTCACCAAAAATGCATTGATTCAGGAAATGGGTTTCTACCGATTTACATTGAATTGAAGGTAGGGGCCTATACGCGGAGTGCGCAGACTGACTAAGGTCGACACTTTTTGCCCTAATGTGTTTTCTTGAATCTAAATTGGTTTTATCACCTTACTATATGTTCTTTTTCGAAATGTGATATCTTCGACTTGTTTAACCTGCTGGTTCAGACGGTATTTTTTCGCGTAACCCTTGGTCAAACAAAACCTTGATTGGATGTGATAAAAATAGCCAAATCTTATCAATCAAAATTTGTCCGCTTGTCCAAAAGACGAAAAATTAATGAAACTGTCTTGGATTTAGTTAATCCGAAAGTTAAGATGATAGAGAAAAGAGTCATTTAACCCTTTCCCAAACAAGACCTGGTTTTGGCGTCCCTAAGAGGAAAGGCTTGCGAAAACATTGAAACAAAAGAAGAAACTGCTGATAACCAGCAGTTTCTTCTTTTGTCTCAATATTTTCTAAGCTATATTATACACACATTCTATCTTGAACAACAACAGTTTTGTCATCTGCAGCAGCTTTTGAATAGGACCACCCAAATAATTGTCATTTGGGAAAGGGTTAACAAATCTGTAACGTACTTGTTGCACCCCTAACACATCCACGGGTGGCCATAAGCTTGTAATATTGCGCAAGATTAAGTTCGGGACTCCATGAACTGGTCGCTATCCACGCCATTTAACCTTATGCCATACGACAAAATTCTGAACGTGTTGCAAACAATAGTATCAATAGCGTGGAATTTAACATTTTGGTTTGTTTTTGTATGGAAGATATTTTTGGAAATGAAGAAATTGCTTGTAAAAAGCAATTTCTTTATTTTCGACAATTTTTCCATAGACTTTATTCTTGTAGGGCATCAAAAGGCGTCACTTTTTTGGGAATGGATTTGAACCCTTTCCTAAACGACAAAAGTTTAGAAATTGGGGCGTCAGTTGCAAAGGAGTTGCAGAATACGATGTCAAGAGAAGAAAATATGTGTCTTGAAACATAGAAAATATTGAGGGAAAAGGGGAAATGCTTACAATTGTTGTCAACTTCTTCATTTCGCTCAATGTTTTCCAATCTATTTCTAATGGGGAGGTCAAATAGGTTTTGTTAGGTAAAGCGTTAAGGAAGATAATTGGTAATAAGATCTTTGTAAAAAACATCAACCATTTTGTCAAGTATTTTGTCATCTACAACTCTCACTGGTGGTGAACTCGGCCAAAGTGATGGACGTTTTTCACTACAACAAGGTAGGCCTACAGATATTTTGGGTTTAAAGGGGGAATGACACTTAAAATCATGCAAATTTTCCGAGAACTTCGTACAAAATAAATATGTATTATGAAAATATAGCCTTTAAATCGCATCTATGCCAAATCTTAGCTTTCTATCTTGTGTATTGGCTGGGATGTCGACGGATTTAAAACCCCATATGTTCCATTATTGTAAATATTATCCCCGGGACAAAAAATCATGGGGTTTTAAATCCGTCGACATCTAAGCCAATACACAAGGTAGAAAGCTAAGATTTGGCATATATGCAATTTAAAGACCATATTTTAATAATATATATTTATTTTTGTGTACGAAGTTCTCGGAAAATTTGCAAGATGTTAAGTGTTATTCTGCCTTTAAATGACTGTGAGTTTAAAGATCTGATTGGATAGTTTTTCTAATAACAATGAATTTGTTCTAAAAATAGACCGGGTTTACAGATATGTATTGACAAACCGTCTGTGTTGTTATAAAATCTCGTAACTACGGCTTTATCGAAGCCGTAGTTACGACATTTTATAACAACGCCGACGGAAAACTATGATCGCGAAAAAACGTCCAACGCTTTGGCCGAGTTCACCACCAGTGAATCTAGTTACTGCCAAATGAATGTGAAATTTTCTTCATGTATTCCACCCATCATTAATCTATTCTAAACACCTCGTGTATCTTCGGGGTCAACTGTAGCAACGGAAATTGACGATGGTATGAGGAATTCGAAATCCGGGTACCCTTTGTAATTTCCGGGCGTCATCCGTGGCAACGGAAACTGACGAGGATACCCTCGTCAATTTCCGTTGTCACGGATGACGCTCGAAGATGTTTGAAGTGTTTGGAAGATAATGGTGGATGGAAGACCATACTAATAATTGGCGTATTCATAATTAGTCTCATTTCAAGCTTGTCTTTAAATGTACGCTACTATTGGGAAGAAAGACAACCCCTGTGATCTTGTAGACTTGGCGTTCCCAGAATTACAACGAGTTATCTACCTTCCACAAATTCACTGACGCGCCCTTTTGCTTCTTACCAAAATCTAAGAAGGGTGGGTTAAAATTTACAATTTAGAAAAAATCAACTTTTGTTGATCTGCTGTTTACCAACGTAATCATTTATGCCGGTAGAGTGGATGAAGTCAATTCCGGATTTTCGTAATTCCGTCGTGACAGAGTTGTCGTTCATGCGGGACGGTATACCGTCTTCCGGTGTCAATGTAAGCAAGTGCTATCAGTGGGAAAGAACCACTACTGCATTTAGGAATGCAATAATTTTGCGGATAGAATTGGAAACTTTGAACTGCACTAAGTATATCGAAAGAGGCAAATACAAGACGAGCTTGGGTTCGTGTAATAAGTCGTAAGAATTAGAACAAAACATTGTATCTGGCCTAGGCCTAGGTCTGAGAGACAATATAAGCCGAAACGCGTAGATCGTTGGGAGATTCAAACAGAGGTTACCTCAGCGGAGAGAAGAAAGAGAAAACCCATCACAACATAGCAAGCGAATACATTTCAAAGTAGATCTAGTCTATTGAGACAGAAGGAGAAAATGTTTCCCAAAGTATTAATTTTCTCTTAAGTAGGCCTAGTATACATCAAAACCAGGCTTGTTTGGGAAAGCTTTTACGAACAAACAATGAATTACACAGATCTAGATCTACTTGAACGAAATCACAAATTTTGAAAGAAAAGAAAAACATGCTGACTTTGCTCACAATTTAATGTTCCCTCAATATTTCGTATTCTACAATCTACACCAAACTGTTCTTCTTAGTAGATCTACGTATCTTATAGTCTACAGCCTGCTTCAAATTTAAATTAAATTTGAAATGATGGTTTATTATGTTAACCCTTTCCTAACCAATTCGTTGTTTTGAAGCCCACAAATAGCAAAATCAGTATCATTCTGATAATTAGCAAGACTTAATTTGGAAAGGACCAAATTTTGTTGTTTGGGTAAGGGTTAAAAAAATCCATTATTTTTTTCCGCACATTTGAAAATGAATTCTAGAAATATAGATCTACTGAGGTCAAATACAGGACTTTGATATTAAGAAAGGGGTTAAAATTTTAAAGAATTCGTTTTCAAATGTGCCGAAAAAATGATGGATCTTTTTGAATTGTTTGGAAAAACATCCAGAAAAAGGAGGCAATTTGAAAATAGACAGAAATATCGCCTCTTTCCTGATTATTTTCTGTGCTTTAACATACATTTCAACTATTTTCGATATTAATCGTTTTCCGACAGTGGAAAACTGTGCGGAGCGGAATGTTCTTACAAACAATTACAAAATATTCGTTTGGAAAAAACTTGCTCGCATCGTACATGTATATACATGTATGTATTTTCCCCCAAAGGTGCCCCACTTTTTATTTCTATGACGTCATATAACTAGAGTTAGTAAGGAAAAGTCATGGCGTCACATATCGACACTCGCCTGATTGGAGGCACACGGAGGGGAAAACTATTTTGAATGATAACCTATCATCGGATTATGGCAGATTTCTTTTGTTGTAGATCTCTGAATGGTTTGAAAATGATGGAAGGTGCAGATGTATTATTAGATTCCATTATAAAGTTACAATAATAATCATTTTCAGTTTATTACTCATTGATTTGATGAAAATATTAAAGTTGCCGCTTGTCATACAGGCAAATGGAAGTGAACATACCGTCCCGCAGGAACGACAACTCTGTAGGCCTATTACCGGAATTACGAAAAGACCCAATTGAGAAAGCTAGGATGTTTGCAATTTCCACTACTGATGCAATGACGTCAAACATTTTTTTTTTAATAATTTTCCCAATTCGATATAGATTTATCATGAATCCACGGTGTTCTCTTTTTTTACCGAACAATGACCCCCGCTTTTCACGCATCCACTAGAAACGGCTCAAGAAAAATGAAAATGAATTCTTTTTCATTATATCCATTTTGACGTTTGAAACAACTTTCAAATCGGAACACTCGCTCGCTGTGTCGGTTTGAGCAATGGATTCGGGGGCAGCTAGCGAAATGTTTCGAAGAGTCCATACTTTGAATGACCTTCAAATATGGTACCTTTACGCACGACGGGTCCCATATTACTAGCAAGTTAATCGGTTATTCACATTTGAGTTTGAATACTTGAATTAATTAGAATTCATGATCACTTCATCATATATTTATTCATTTCCGGTTAGACGGGTACAATTTTGTCTGGGTCGCAGCGTCCCACGGAACCCATATGTCGAGTCAATGAGCGTTTTTAGACCCCGAACAGACGACATAGCGGTAACCAGTCTAAAAAAATCTTAATGCAATGATTGCATTTCCGGCTAAATGCTGAACGATATACGAACCGACATGTTTATAACGGTAAACGCTGAAGCAGGGTGCAGACAACGCTGAAGCAGGGTGCAGACTTTCTAAGTTAATCAATAGCAATGAAGTTTGTGCTAAAATAGACTGTGTTTACCGTTGTGAATTGATAAACCGTCGGTGTTGTTATAAAATATATCGTAACTACGGCTTGAATCAAGCCGTAGTTACAAGATTATATACCAAAACTTACGAAATGATACTTGTTTGTACGAAATTACGTAACGGTTAACTCGACAAAATCGTGCCCTGTTACCAGGCGACACAATTTTAGACTGGTCCAAATTGAAAGATGTTGCAGACGACAATTTAAAGTGAATCATGGATGGAATTCTATAATAACTGTTTTTGTTGTAGAAATCATTGTTGTAAAAGAAAAAAAAGTTTGTCCCAAGCTTCTGCTTCATTTTCCGCAATCTTTTCCAAAGCATTTACGTTGTGGGGCGTCAAAATGCGCATTACGGGGGAAGGAGATGTTATAATTATTTCTCACAGAGAAAAGAATTGTGAAAAGACAGCAAAGTGCTAGCTTTCTGCATTTTCTTATTTCCCTTTCCCTACTCCTCAACAATTTTCGACGCCAGATTCCTTATTGTATACCAAGGATATATATGGGAAAGTCTTATAATTGTTTGTATGATTCACTCTCTATTACGAAGTGTGTTAAGCAGAAATTTTCAACAACAATATTTTGAACAAACACACAACTAGTTTTTTTTTCAAATATTTTATTCGGTAACCATAATTATCAATTAACATGTAAATTCATAGAAAATCATATTAACATCTTCCTAAACAAACTGACGTTCACGAATAGCTAAAAATGGCCCTGTAAAATCATATTTTAACAAAATGTGTTTGTGAAACACCAATGCCACCTAAAAAACCAGTTGTCGCGTTAAAGTGACATTTCACGATTATTTTTACATGAATTTTACTTTTATTCTATCTGAAAGGGCATGTTTTCTTATGAAACTTCTGAAAATTTCAAGCCAAAATATTGAACCGTTTACGAGAAATATATACATGTATATTTGTGCTAAAACTAAACAAATTGTTGTGGACAACAGTTCAGATTTATATAGAATTTGTCATTTCTGTCTCAACTTTGAAGGCATATTCTTCGCTTATAAATAACAACTTCAAAAAACTGATAGCATTTCTAAGCATTAGAATAAACAATAATTGCATCAAGACATACTTTTAAAATCTGAAATAAATGTGAAATGTCACTTTAAGTTTCGGACTGAGAGACGGACGGGCGGAAAGAACACGGTAAATCAATATGCCCTCGATCTTTCAATACGGACACAAGAAATGTTTAAACAAGAGGACCATGATGGTTCTATATCGCTCACCTGAACCAAAATGATATGAGCAACACTTTTGTTCAATTCAATAAATATGTATGACTTTAAGACTGAAAACGAACTTATGGTCAATAACGTTGTGAAAATCAAACTCATCCACGATCTTATGGTGCCCAACATTGTCCAAGATTTGTCTTGTTTGATAAATAATTGTAGATTCTGGAGTATAAACAAGGTCGAAAACAGCCGAAAACAGCGATTTTGTCAAATTCAAGGGCACATAACTCTCGACTTTTTGATCGGATCAGACTGAAAAACAGACTCATCCAAGATCTTGTGATCCCCAACATTTTGGTCCAAGTTTTGTCTTGATTGATCAATAATTGTAGATTCTAGAGTATAAACAAGGTCGAAAACAGCCAAAAACGGCAATTTTGATCACATTCAAGGGCACATAAATCTCAACTTTCTAGTCAAATCAGGCAGAAAATAAAACTCATCCGACATCTTATGATCCCCAACATTGTGTCCAAGATTTGTCTTGATTGGTCAATAATTGTAGATTCTAGAGTGTAAACAAGGTCGAAAACAGTCGAAAACAGTAATTTTGTCAAATTCAAGGGCACATAACACTCGGCTTTTTGATCAGATCAGACTGAAAATCAAACTCATTCAAGATCTTATAGTTTCATACATTGCTTTCAAGTTTTGTCTCAATTGATAAATAATTGTAGATTCTAGAGTGTAAATAATGTCAAAAACAGCCAAAAACGGCAATTTTATCAAATTCAAGGGCACATAACTCTCATCTTTCTGGTCAGATCAGACTGGAAATCAAACTCATTTGAGATTTTATGGTCTCCAACCTTGTGTCCAAGATAATTTAGATTTGTCTTGATTGGTCAAAAATTGTAGATTCTAGAGTATAAATAAGGTCGAAAACAGTCAAAAACGGCAATTTTGTCAAATTCAAGGGCTGATAACTCTCGACTTTCTGATCAGATAATACTGAAAATCAAACTCATCCCAGATCTTATGATCCCCAATATTTTGTCCAAGTTTTGGCTTGATTGATTAATAACTGTAGATTCTAGAGTGTAAACAAGGTCGAAAATAGCCGAAAATGACAATTTGGTCCAATTCAAGGGCAAGTAACTCTCGGCTTTCCAATCAGATCAGACTGAAAATCATACTCGTCCGAGATCTTATGGTCCCCAATATTGTGTCCAAGTTTTGTCCCGATTGATGAATAATTGTAGATTCTAGAGTGTAAACAATGTCGCAAGCAGCCGAAAATGGCAATTTTGTCGAATTCAAGAGCACATAACTCTCGTCCTTCTGGTCAGATCAGACTAAAAATCGAACTCATCCGAGATACATGTATTATGGTCTGCAACTTTATGTCCTAGATTTGTCTTGATTCATCAATAATTGTAGATGCTAGAGTGTAAACAATGTCAAAACTAGGTATTTTTCACATTCAAGGGCAGATAACTCCTGACTTTTTAGTTCGATCTGACCCATAATCGAACTCATCCGAGATCTTATGGCCATACATGTTTTGACCAAGTTTGGTCAAGATTGGCCTATATTTGTAGATGCTAGAGTGTAAACACGAAATTGTGGACGGACGGACAGACAGACGGACAGACAGACAGACGGACAACGGACAAAAAGTGACCACAATAGCTCACCTTGAGCACTTCGTGCTCAGGTGAGCTAAAAATATTGATGACAGCGTTTTTGTACAATATGTCCTTCTCCCTTTATCAACCACATCTCAAAACTGTTCTAGACGTCTTGATTATTCCAGAAAAATAACTTTAAGACCCCGTTTTTATGCTTTTACGCAGTAAATAACCATGAAAAAGACGCTATATAACTTCAACCTTTTTCTTATTGACAGATTCTATACCGATATTTTTCCGCTGAAAACCTCGTAACTTCAGGTTCATAAGACTGCAGTTATGAGGTATTTAAAGAAAAGTGATGATATTTTCGTTTTATTTGGTTTCGACAGTATTTATTTCCCACAAAGAAACATAACCCAATACCAGATGGCAACATTTTTGACTGTTCCAATTTGAAAGGTGATGCAGACGAGATTCTCTAGTTGAAGAAGTTAAAAAATCTTGCCATTCTGGGTTAGAAAACATTGTAGAAAATGAAGAAATTGTTTGTCACAAACAATTTCTTCATTTTCCACAATGTTTTTGACATCCTCATTTTGCGATAGAGTCAAAAGGCGTCAGTGTGTTGTAATGGGTTAAAAATGTCAAGACATGAGAAGAAAATAATAACGACCAGCAAATTCTCTTTTGTCCCTAATGATTTCCGTGCCATCATGTTTTTTTAGACTGGGTTCCAGACTGATCATTTTTCCCTCTTTCACTTTCTCCGGTCCAAATATCAACAACGATCAACAAGAGCTGTCCGAAGACAGCGCGCTCGACTTTCTAAGTTGCTTAGTATAAAGGGGGCATAACTCCAAATAGAGTGGTCCCAGGGTCATGGGCCCTGATAGTAAGGTACAGGGTGTGATGGTGAATAAGTATACCAAGTTTGGGTTGAATCCCTTTGATAGTATGGAAGTTATTGATGTTTGAAAAAACTTTAACCTTGGTTGCAACGCCAACGCCAACGCCGATGCCCGGGTGACAGTATAAGCTCTCATTTTCTTCGAAAAGTCGAGCTAAAAACGGGTGCCGCGAGGTATTGATTTTTTATGCGTTATCTTATTGACCAAATTGTATATTGACGACTGGACCCAGGCTGTTTTTTGGACATCAGCATTTTCTTCTTTTCCCGGAATATTTTCTTTTATCTCAAAAGTGAAGACCTTTTTCATTTCACAAAACCATGGAAACAGAAAGTACATTTTGAGGGGAAAATATTATTTTGCTAATTCGAACCCTTTATAGTGGGTACTCATTTTAATTTCTCTCAATGAGCCAATTCCAATGAGTCCCCAAAACATAGGATTTGATGAACAATAAAAGAAATACAGCATTATGAAAAGCCATCACCCCCATCTTATCTGTAGCTCTTCCTTCTTTTTAGATGATAAGCAGACAGAAAGTGAAAATTGATTTCATAACAATCATAGTTAACCCTTTCCCTCATGGCAAAACGTTAGGATGATCCAAATTAAAAGCTGCTGCAAATGTGATTCATTAAAGATAGACTTTGTGTATATTTTTGGGAAGAAAATATTCGAAAGGAAAAGATGCTAAATAGCAGAATTTTCTTCTTTTGTCTCATTCTCTACTCAATTCTTTATCAGCATTTTCTTCTTTTGCCTCAATGCTTTCCCAAACTTTTGATATTAGGGACATCAAAACCAGGGGCCCGTTTTACAAACAAACTTACGACCATTTTTAAAACAACAACAAGTCTGATTGGCCGAATAATTACTGTTATTATTTCTCGTTCAATCAGATGTGTTGTTACAAGGTTTTTGCAAAAATCAATGTTAGTAAAACGCGGCCCAGGTCTTGTTGGGAAAGGGTTAACACATAAAAACAATTATGCACATTTAGTAGAACCAAATGAAAGAGTGGATAGATCTTTTTCAAGTGGAAAGTCTATTTTTGGATCACTGCCTTTTAGTGGGTACCTAGGAAGAAAATAGAGGGTTTTTTTCCACAAAATTCAGAATATTTGTACATATTACGGCATAGAAAAAACATTGAGAGAAAAGAAGAAAATGCTGTCATCAGCATTTTCTTCTTTTCTCTCATTGTTTTTATATGCTTAGTCTCTTGACGACGCTTTTGTTGCTATAAATGACAGAATTAAAACCCCAATTTTCGAAGCAGCTTCTTACTAGAACTGGACCATAAAGTTGCACTTATAGCAAAAGAATTCATGAAACCAACATAGAAATTAACAATTATGTACATTTAGTAGAGCCAAATGAAGGTGTTGGTAGGTCTATTTCCTGGGGAAAGTCTATTTCTGGGTCACTGCCTTTCAGTTTGAGTTTATTGGGGTTTTACGCCGTTTTCAACTACCAGGGTCATATCGCGGCGGCTGGAGCACCTACCCATGGATTCCTGTTGTTTCTCAAACCAGTACTACCACAATACCCTTACCGAGCCTCCAGCTGCTCGCCCACTTAGGTTAACGATTTCAAACCCATTGGTGGGTGACAATTTTGTCTGAAAGGGTATTAACCGCGACCGGGTATCGAACCCGGGACCACTGCCTTTCAGTGGGTGCTCTATTAGAATATAATTATTTTTCTATGAAATGCAGAAAATGTGAATTTCATAGCTTAGAAAATCATTGAAAGAAAATGTTGTCATCATCATTTTCTCCTTATCTTTCAAAGTGTTCCTTAGTTTTGTCAATATAGGATAGTCATAGTTAAACCAAAAGATGAACACACAGTCCCTTCCCCAAAGAGAATAGTCAGACAGAAAATGAATATAACTTCATAATAATGATCACACTTAACCTTAACCCTTTCCTAAACAAGACCTGGTTTTGACATAAAATATTGAGGCAAAAGAAGAAAATGCTGATGATCAGCATTTTCTTTGTTTGCCTCAATATTTTCCATGCTATATCATACACAATTTTTTTCTTTCCCAAAATTTTCTTTTGTCGTCTGCAGCTTTGGATATACGAGGGCTGTTCAAATAATTCGTAGACTCTATGCATACCGTCTATATAACTAAACAAAATTCAAAAATTCAACCTATACTGGATAAATCAATTTTCTGAGAAGAGGCAGTGAAAATTTCAACATTTTATCTTGAACGTGTTGTGTTTAATTTACTTTTTAAAATACCCCTTGACGCTAAAGCGGGGCAGGTGTACAATGACGTCGACGTCAGGTCAAATTTTTCATGATGCATGCAATGTTTCTAGCTCTTAAGCATTGCACAACACCCATAGTTCTTGAATTTATGTCATCTTATCATATATTATGCATTTTGTTTTGAATTTTTATAGATCAAAATAATCATTTTCATGACTATTTAATCGTGAATATTGATGATAGTCTCACTAGTGCTTTAATCGTAAATGTCACTTACATGCATCTAGCTTTTCTTTGTATCTGCTATATGAATGAGCCTATTATAGCCCGTTTCTGTACCTACCAAAACCCAAAATGTAAATATACAATTGAAAGGTTAATGTAGGCGCATATTACATATTCTAAACATATTCTAAAAGTGAGATTACTTTCATTTTTAATGTGGTATTCGTATTTTCTAGACAAAATTCAGCAAAGCTTACATTTTGGTATCCTCAAAGCGACGTCACGACGTTCACACTTGTTTTCCAGGCAGCTCAAGTGTAACTTTGTTTATTTGAATACTCAAATTTAAAATCATCCAATGACTTGTCATTTTGTTGGTCAGATGTGGTGCCTAAAATTTCTGAAGTTTTCTGATGTTTGAAATATTGAAAATCCATTCCAGAGAGCATAATATTAAAGCGAAGATGTAAACTTTACCCCCTGCCCCGGTTAAGCAAAAGTCTGTTTCTATAGCAACCCCGTATCAGAATTCTGGTTGCACAAAACTTGCAAAATTTGATTATTCAGACTGGAAAAGGTTTTTTCTACCACATTGTGAAGTTTAATTGATGTACGGTGTAAAACATGGAAGTTATAGTAAAAGTCTACGAATTTTTTGAACAGCCGTCGTAGACCACTCTAAATTTTGTTGTTTGAGAGAGCGTTAACACAGAAAATTAACAGTTATGTACATTTAGTAGAACCGAATGAAGGTGTTGGTAGGTCCATTTCGAGAGGAAAGTCTATTTCTGGGTCACTGCCTTTCATTGGGTACCCAGGAAATAAATATATCCCCCCCCCCCCCAAAAAAAAAAAAAAATCAGAATATTTGCATGTGTTGCAGCATAGAAAAAACATTGAGAGAAAGGAAGAAAATGCTGTCATCAGCATTTTCTTCTTTTCACTCATTTTATTTCTATGCTTAGTCTTTTGAAGACTTCTTTGTTGCTCTAAATGATCCAAACAAAATCTCAATATCAAAGTACATGTAGCTTTTTTTATGAATTGAATCATAAAGTTTCATTTACAGCATTTTATGAATCAATGAAACCGACACATAAATTAACAATTATGCACATTTAGTAGAACCAAAGGACGGTGTTGGTAGGTCTATTTCGAGTGGAAAGTCTATTTCTGGGTCACTGCCTTTTAGTGGGTAGCCAGGTAGAAAATATAGTTTTTTTCGTAACGAGGATCGAAATTCACACAACTGGATATATTGAGGATCTCGCTGTAAATGATTCATCTGTCAACAATAGAACAAAAACATAGAAATGTCAATTTTATGGCTTTTCTTAATGACAAAATATTAGACTGGTCTAAATTCAAAGATGTTGCAGCTAACAATTTCAAGTGCATGGACTTTTCCAATTTTTGGCATTTCTGGGTAAAAACCTTGTTGAAAATGAAGAAATTTCATGTCACAAGCAATTTCTTACTGTTCAACAACATATTTCCAAAGCCTCTACCTTGACGGGCATCAAAAAGCCTCAATATGTAGGAATGGATTAATCCCTTCTTCAATGACTTAGACTTGTCCAAATTCTGAGGAGATTAACCACAAAATACATGATCCACAAAGCAGAGTATATATACATGTATCTTAAATTCATGCATAAAATGAAAATACAAAGTAGGAAGAGGGGGGGGGGGGCACGGGGGCCAGGCCCCCCCAATAATTTAGAAAAGTGGCCTCCCCCCCCCTATGGCCCCCCATAATACACCATTTACATTAACGTTTGCCCCCCCCCCCCATCCCCCCCCCCCAATTTTATAAACCTTCCTACGCCACTGTCGATATGTTAACAAAAATAATAAACCCTTTCCCCACAAAAAACGGCCGAATTTTCAGGGTATTCCATTTAGAAAGCTGCTATACAGACAACAAAATGGATGTTGACAAAGATAAGATTCGTATACAATATTGAGAAAATATTGAAGCCAAAGTAGGAAATGCTTATCATCAGCATGTTCTTCTTTTGTCTCAATATTTTCCCATGCCTTTTCTATTAGGGACGTGAAGTCAAATCCAGATCTTGTTTGGGAAAGACTTAAACTCTATAACTAAAGGTGATAAATATACCCCTTTCAAGGCAAACCAGGGGAAATAACTCAAACAGTTTTTGATGAAATTTCACAAGAGTTACATTTTGCACATCTACAGTTTATACTAAACAATTCTTCTAAGTATGAAGCAAATCTGACTAAAACTGTTTTTTGAGTTGCGCTAACAAGATTTTGAAGACAGACTGCCAACAGACTGTTTCCAGGGTATACCCCACTAAATTTTGTTGGTGTAATAGACACAATGAAAGTATAGACATACCCTATGTAACATTGTTTCTAAATCTTGATTCTTTGAGCAATGGCAGAACACATAGGACAGTGCCAGCATAAAGATGGATCCGTAGTTTGCATGGTCAGTGTCTGTAAATTCTATATCTGTAAAACAGAGATTTGTGAGCGAAAATTCTAACATGATTGTCAGAAGCACCATGTGGTGAATACTTTTGAAAAAAATGCTGAAAAATGAAGAAATTGCTTGTGACAAGCAATTTCTTCATTTTCAACATTTTTTTTACTCCATAAGACAAAAAATGTAAAATTCAATTTTCCTGAAATTGTCATCTACAACATCAGGGGCCCGTATTACTAACGATCGTACGTTTGAATTTTCAATAATCACTTGTAACAACAGCCCTGATTGGCTCAGTCGGATTTCTCGTGCAATCAGATGTCTTGTTACACAGTTTACACAAAAACTTGATCGTAAGATGTTTAGTAATACGGGGCCCAGATCTTTGAATTTGGTTAAGTATTACATCTTGCAATCTGTTAATGGATTAAAGGATCACAATCTCTGAGGTCTAAACCATGTGTTGTTTGGAAAATAGTTCAAGTATGAACTAATTCTTTGTAACTTTGTTGTAAATCTTGTTTCTTTGAGCAATGACAGAACACATAGGACAGTGCCAGCATGAAGATGGATCCATAGTTGGCATTGTCCGTATCTGTAAATGAAACATGAGTTAGTTCGTCAAAATTGAGAGTATATCACAGAAGTGTTTTTACTTCAATAAACAAAGAAAGATCACTAAGTTACGGTTGTAATGCAGAGAAACAAATAAACCCTTTCCAAAACAGCAAAATTTTAGGATGGTCTATTCAAAGCCTTTAAGGTTGCTCAAGATGACAAATGAAAGTTGTTATATAGATGTTTTTCATGTAGAATATACATGTACTTCAGAAAATATTGAGGCAAAAGGAGAAACTGCTGCTTTTCAGCAGTTTCTTCTTTTGTCTCAATGTTTCCCCAAGCCTTTTCTATAAGGGACGTCAAAAACAGGTCCTGTTTGGGAAAAGGTTAAAGAAATATTGCATTTTGAAAAGCCATCACCCCCTCTTATCTGCAGCTATGTTATGCATTGATTTGAACTTATGCACACAGTGTTTTAACCCATTACCAGAGAGCAAAATTTTGAACTGGTCTAAATTCAGGAATTTTGCAGACAACAATTTCAAGTGAGTTGCTATTGGGGAAAAGAATTCACTACTTCCTACATAATGATGCCCAAGAAAATAAAAGGATTGAAAACATTGCGGAAAACTAAGAAATTCATCATACCTATAATCAGCAATTGCCTCTTTTTAACACAATATGTCCGATCAAGAAATATAAACAAGAGGACCCTGAGGGCCCTAAATCGCTCACCTGAGTTATGTTTTAATAATGCCAAATAACTTTGCATATGTTACGCATTGTTGTCCCAGGGAAGAATTTGGCCATGTAGTTTCAGAGGACATGTTGTTTACAGAAATTGATCAGCTTTTATGACATTTCCCATTTTCTGATGCCACGGCAACCAGAGTTTTTCATAGATTTCTATTCTTTTAGCAATTTTTATAAGGGACCACCCAATGAACAATACTGTCAAGTTTGGTTGATTTTGACCAAGAAGTTAAGGAGGAGATGTCGTTAAAAGAAGTTGTTGAGCTTTTGTGAAAATTCCCATTTTCCGATGCCACGGCAACCATAGTTTTCCATTGATTTCAATTATTTTAGCAATTTTTATAAGGGACCACCCAAGGAACATTTCTGCTAAGTTTGGTTGATTTTGACAGAGTAGTTTAGGAGGAGATGTCGTTTAAAGAAATTGTTGAGCTTTGTTAAATTTACCATTTTCCGATGCCACGGCAACCAGAGTTTTTCATGGATTTCAATTATTTTAGCAATTTCTATAAGGGACCACCTAAGGAACATTTCTGCCAAGTTTGGTTGATTTTAATCGAGAAGTTAAGGAGAAGATGTCGTTTAAAGAAATAGTTGAATTTTTGTGAAATTTCCCATTTTCCGATGCCATGGCAACCAGAGTTTTTCATGGATTTCAATTCTTTTAGCAATTTTATAAGGGACTACCCAAGGAACATTTCTGCCAAGTTTGGTTGATTTTGACCCAGAAGATAAGGAGGAGATGTCGTTTAAAGAAATTGTTGAGCTTTTGTGAAATTTCCCATTTTCTGATGCCACGGCAACCAGAGTTTTTCATGGATTTCAATTATTTTAGCAATTTTTATAAGGGACTACCCAAGGAACATTTCTGCCAAGTTTAGTTGATTTTGACCCAGTAGTTTAGGAGGAGATGTCGTTTAAAGAAATTGTTGAGCTTTTGTGAAATTTCCCATTTTCCGATGCCATGGCAACCAGAGTTTTTCATGGATTTCAATTCTTTTAGCAATTTTTATAAGGGACCACCCAAGAAACATTTCTGCCAAGTTTGGTTGATTTTGACCCAGTAGTTTAGGAGGAGATGTCGTTTAAAGAAATTGTTGAGCTTTTGTGAAATT
Organism: Fragum sueziense; assembly: GCA_963680895.1. Lineage (NCBI taxonomy): Eukaryota > Metazoa > Mollusca > Bivalvia > Cardiida > Cardiidae > Fragum > Fragum sueziense. Next base: position 28,660,373 of record OY804604.1, read on the forward strand.
TCCCATTTTCCGATGCCACGGCAACCAGAGTTTTTCATGGATTTCAATTATTTTGGCAATTTTTATAAGGGACCACCCCAGGAACATTTCTGCCAAGTTTGGTTGATTTTGACCCAGAAGTTAAGGAGGAGATGTCGTTTAAAGAAATTGTTGAGCTTTTGTGAAATTTCCAATTTTCTGATGCCACGGCAACCAGAGTTTTTCATCGATTCCAATTCTTTTAGCAATTTTTATAAGGGACCACCCAAGGAACATTTCTGCCAAGTTTGGTTGATTTTGACCCAGTAGTTTAGGAGGAGATGTTGTTTAAAGAAATTGTTGAGCTTTTGTGAAATTTCCCATTTTCCGATGCCACGGCAACCAGAGTTTTTCATGGATTTCAATTATTTTAGCAATTTTTATAAGGGACCACCCAAGGAACATTTCTGCTAAGTTTGGTTGATTTTGACAGAGTAGTTTAGGAGGAGATGTCGTTTAAAGAAATTGTTGAGCTTTTGTGAAATTTCCCATTTTCCGATGCCACGGCAACCAGAGTTTTTCATGGATTTCAATTATTTTAGCAATTTCTAATAAGGGACCACCCAAGGAACATTTCTGCCAAGTTTGGTTGATTTTGACCCAGTAGTTTAGGAGGAGATGTCGTTTAAAGAAATTGTTGACGCCGTGACGGACAGACGGACGCCGGACATTGATAGATCACAATACCTCACCTTGAGCACTTCGTGCTCAGGTGAGCTAAAAACTATAAAATTTTATTTATTTGAAGTTGTCTTTGACATCTTTAAATTAAGGAAAATCTAAAATTTTATCTTCTAGTAACAAATTAATAGGGTTCGATTTATCAAGTAAACCATGAAGGAATTTCGGACAAACAATAGTACTTTGTCAGCAATGTTCTAAAACCTCTGAACTACAGCTTTATTATCAATACATAACAGTAAACCAAGTCTATTCTTATTACAAAATTCATTGCTATTCTGCATCTACCTGGAGATGTTGCCATGGCTACCAGCATATCCCTAGTATCTACAGGCGGTATTGCCCCTGTGTCGTGCCCCGGGTTGGTGTCAGTCTCGTCCCCCTTCTTTGACCCCAGGGAGAGTTTAGATAGACCTTTTGTTATACCGGCAGCTTGGTCTGTCAACTCTGGCATTCGCTTCTCTACATCTGGAATATTACGGGTATTAAAATCAACTTTAATCCTTTCCCAAACAAGACCTGGTTTTGACGTCCCTATCAGAATTGGCTTGGGAAAACATTGAAACAAAAGAAGAAACTGCTGATAACCAGCAGTTTCTCCTTTTGTCTCAATATTTTCTATGCTATATTTTACACAAATTCTATTTGTAATAACATCCACTTTGTAATTTGTGGCAGTTTTTGAAGTGGATCTACCTAAAATTTTGCTGTTTGGGAAAGGGTTAACAAAAGGTCCATTAGACACTATACCATAATAGCAGATTGTAAATAATTCGTAGATTAATTCATACAAAACCAATTACTACCACTGAATATGCATATCATGCCATAAGTAATGGTAGAAACAGCATATTGCTTACTACTGTGGAAAGACCTGTTAAAAAGCATAAACAAGAGTGCAGCTGTCACTCAAAATGTGCTTTAAACCATTTTTTTCTGTGGTACAGGGTGAAACTATTTCTTGCAAATCATTTGAAGAAGTCATTATGCCATTTTGGAAAAGATTAAAATTACCCCTACCTCTCAACCTTGTTCCACATGCTTGTATAAATATAAGTTTAGGCCTGTCTTTAAGTGTTTTACATTTCTCAGAAGAGAAAATGTTGATAATCTCTTGTATACTCATCTCTCGTCCATCTTCACAGAATATCGTTCCATCTCCACCATATGACAGGATAACTAGGATGAAGGCGTCATGGTGATCAAACTCCGTCTGTGCTGTTAGGCGTCTGGTCAAGTCCTGCAAAAGATATCCAGAGTTGCGCATTAAAAGTGTACCTATTCTTTCGTCACAAAATCTATTTATCAACTTTGCAGAAAATCATTCCCCCCATAACGAGATAACTAGGATGAATGCATTGTGGTGATCACACAAGGATAAAGGTGTCAAGATCATCAAACTCGGTCTGTGCTGTTAGGCGTCTTGCCAAGTCCTGCAAGAGATAATGAGGGTTCAAGCACCAAAATACTGTATGTGCATAGCATAATATTAGTCCAAAACAAAATACAGTCGACGCTCGTTATGTCGACATCGGATAAGTCGAAATTTTGCTTAAGTAGAAGTTCAAATCTGGTCCCGTCCTCATCTATTGACATAATTTTTTCGAAACAAAATAATTTCGAACTGAATATAGCCATTGAAATATAGTAGGAAAAGGATAGAAATTGCTCGACACGAGCAATTTCTTTCCTTTTCATACTATATTTCAATAATATTCGTACTTGATAAGTTCAAAAACAGTCAAATATCAAATATCTCGAAGCCGAACAAAATTGGATGAGTCGAACTCCGGATATGTTGAGGTATCATATTGGCCCTGTCGACTTCGACACAACGAGTGTCGACTGTATCTTGTCCATTGTTGCAGGATATCGTATCGTGTTGTCTCCCCGGTACTACAAGACAGCCAGGACGAATATTTTGATATTGTCTAACAATATTGATGTTGGTGATCTCTATAAGCATGCATTTCATGTACTATTGAACCTATTAACCCTCTCCCAAACGCCAAACTTTGAGGGTGATCCACTTAAAAAACTGCCACAAATGACAAAATGGATGATATTAAAGATATAATTTGTGTAAAATATGTCACAGAAAATATTGAGACAAAAGGAGAAACTGCTGGTTATCAGCAATTTCTTCTTTTGTTTCAATGTTTTCCAAGCCTTTTCTATAAGGGAAGTCAAAACCAGGTCTTGTTTGGGAAAGGGTTAAGGTATACATTTTCGTGAGGTTTTAATGTATCCTTGCATAAGATGAACAAAGGTCAATATTTCAAGGCAATAACAGTAATCAAAGTGGATATGCTAGCTTGATATAAACTTTTTAATTGCAACAATTATAAAATAATTATAATAATATAATAAAAATCCATAAAACACTGAAGAAAAAGGAGTTATTACAGGTTTGCAAGACTGACTTACATCATAATACACATCCTTTCCAGACCCTTTAATACTTGTTGTAATCTATTGCTATCCATCTCTGAACTGCTTCTCTTAGCCTTAACAAAATATGTTATCATTGCTTTTCAATGAAAACCTTGTTACTGCAGCTTGTTTTAAGGTTTATGTTGAAAAGCAGCATTATTTTTTTGTCAAAAAGAATATCCCATTTTTTTTTTTCATTCTATTGTTTAACCCATTACCAGATGGCAAACGTATAGACCGGTCAAAATTCAAAAATGATTCAGAAAACAATTCAAAGAAGATGAAATTTAATAATTTTTGGTCATCTTTGTAGAAAATATCGTGGGAAATCAAGAAATTGCTTGTCAAAAGCCATTTCTTCATTTTCCACAATGTTTTCCTTGGTCTAAATCTTATGAGGCTTCAAAAAGTGTCACTGTATTGTAATGGGTTGGTTAACCCTTTCCCAAATGACAAAAATTTAGGGTGATCCACTCCAAAAACTGCCACATATGACAAAAAGGATGTTATTAAAGATAGAATTTGTGAAAAATACAGCTCAGAAAACATTGAGACAAAAGGAGAAACTGCTGGTTATCAGCAGTTTCTTCTTTTGCTTCAATGTTTTCCAAGCCTTTTCTATAAGGGATGTCAAAACCAGGTCTTTTTAGGGAAAGGGTTATTAAGGTATACATTTTCGTGAAGTTTTAATGTATCCTTGCATAAGATGAACAAAGGTCAATATTTCAAGGCAATAACAGTAATCAAAGTGGATATGCTAGCTTGATCTAAATTTTTCACTTGCAACAATTATAAAATTTTATCAAAATCCATAAAACACTGAAGAAAAAGGAGTAATCACAGGTTTGCAAGACTGACTTACATCATAATTCACATCCCTCCATATCTGTACTTGGAAGGCCAGTTTCTGTAAGACTTGTTGTAATCTATTGCTATCACTCTCTGAACTGCTTCTCTTGGCAAAGTTAGCCCCAGCCCCAGAAAATTCCTGATTGTTTATGATGATGGCTCGACCTCGATGTGCACTACACATTCTATAACTCTACAAAGTAGACAAGAAACATTGTGTTAACCCTTTACCAATCAAGCCCTGGTTTTGAAAACATGTCACAAAGTTAGCCCCAGCCACAGAAAATTCCTGATTGTTTATGATGATGGCTCGACCTCGATGTGCACTACACATTCTATAACTCTACAATGTAAACAGAATAAAGGTTAGGATAATCCTTTACAAAATAGACTATGTTTTAACGTCACAAAGCTAGCACATGCTCCAGAAAATCCTTTATTATTTAACCCTTTCCCAAACGACAAAATTTTTGGGTGGTCCAATTGGAAAGCAGTTGCAGAGAACAAATTATATGTGAATAAAGATAAGATTTGTGTACAATATAGCAGCGAAAATATTGAGACAAAAGAAGAAACTGCTAGTTATCAGCAGTGTCTTCTTTTGTCTCATTGTTTTCTATTACGGAAGACAAAACCAGTTCTTGTTTGGGAAAGGCTTAATATGGTGATGACTCGACATTGATTATAAACGTCATGATACAGACTAAGTTCTATTTGCGAAGTTAGCCCCAGCAATGGGGAACTCCTGATTATTTATGATGATGGCTCGACCTCGATGTGCACTACACATTCTATAACTCTACAAAGTAGACAAGAAACATTGTGTTAACCCTTTACCAATCAAGCCATGGTTATGAAAACATGTAACAAAGTTAGCCCCAGCCACAGAAAATTCCTGATTATTTATGATGATGGCTCGCCCTCGATGTGCACTACACATTCTATAACTCTACAAAGTAAACAAAAATAAAGATCATGTTAAGGTAGAATACCAATAATGTCGCCATTTTGAGATTAATAAATCATCGGAATTTTTCGATTGGCATTGTTACCTATCCGAAGCTATTTGGGCGGGGTCGTTAGCATTCGACAGCGGAGAGTTCCACTGCTGAATTTTTTGATCACGCCTGAATAATTCCGACGTGGTGCTAATCTCATTAGGGGCACTCCACCTTAACTCTTTACAAAAAAGACCATGTTTTAATGTCACATAAGTAAATAAGATGTGATCCTGATAGCATAAATACATAAAAACACCATCAATACTTGTTTTAGTTATGAAATTTGTTTTTGACATTGACTTGTTGTCGTCCTACACGCATAATAGGTATGGTATGGGTTCGAGATATATAAAACTTGCCTGTGAAACCCAAATTAAGTTTAACCCTTTCCCAAACAAGACCTGGTTTTGAGGTCACTAAGAGTAAGGACTTGAGAAAATATTGAGAAAAAGAAGAAACTGCTGATAACCAGTAGTTTTTCCTTCTGTCTCAATATTTTCTGTGCTATACTATACACAAATCCTATTTTTAGAACATCCATTTTGTCATCTGCAGCAGCTTTTCAACTGGACCACCCTTAATTTTTGCTTTTTGGCAGAAGTTAAAACAGGATGCAATTCTGGTTTAATGGTTGCTAACCCATTCCCACACAATGACTCATTTTCACTCCCCACAAGATTATAGCTTTGGAAAACATCATGGAAAATGATGAAATTGCTTGTCACATGCAATTTCTTCATTTTCCACAATATTTTCTACCCTTTTAGACTGTCTTCTGCATCATCTTTCAATTTGGACAAGTCTAAAATCTTACCATCTGGTAATAGGTTAAAGTTACATACATTTTTCCTCTTGACTCTCTCCACATCTTCCTGTGTACAACTGTCAACATCAAAGTCTCGGCTATTGAAGGGAGTCATGTTTAACTCTTTCTCAAACAAGACCTGGTTTTGACATCCCTAGTAGAAAAGGCTTGGTTAATTATTGAGACAAAAGTAGAAAATGCTGATGATCAGCATTATCTCCTTTTTGCCTCAATATTTGCTGTGCAATATTATTCACAAATATAAGATCTACTTTTGTAATTTTAACTTTGTCGTCTCAAACAGCGTTTAAATTGGACCATCCTGAAATTTTGTCAATTAGGAACTTAGGGTTAAACTTGCCGGCCAATCTGGAACAAGCGTGCCACAAGAGGTCACAATATATGCCATCCCTCACAGAGACTAAGTTTTAAGGGGACAAAACTCAGACAAAAATCAATGAACCATAAAAATCCTTCCTTCATTCACATCTACCAATTGAGGTGATAACATTGACTAAGTTTCAAAACGATCCAGCCAGAAACTTAGGAAGAGTTGCGCTCACAAGAAAAGTGGACGTCCGTACGTATGGAAAGACAGACCGACCAACGGACAGACAGAAGAAGATGACGCCAATATACAACCGCCTCCGGCGGCGTAATATAAAATCACTCAAGAAAAAGAAACTACGTACATTTTTCCTCTTGACTCTCTCGACATCTTCCTGTGTACAACTGTCAACATCAAAGTCTCGACTATTGAAGGGAGCCATGTTCAAATTTTTCGGCCAATCTGGAATTATACAGGAAAATATCCAAAGTTTAAAGCTTCTTTATCTTTATGACACTATAGTGATGGATTGTGCATGTGTGTACACATTATTATTCAAAATGAGTATTTGAGATTTTTTGAGCATTTTCAGTACAGATTTCTTAAGAATTATTGAGACACATCTCGAATAAACTTTGGTTCTTAACATCTCATAGGTTAATGACAATTTTTACAGAAATTACATAATGAAAATTAAATGATCAGGCAACAGAGAGAGGTTAAATGTTCGAACCCCTAGGCCCCTCCCAGAAGGGCATTCAGAAGGGCCCTACTCCTAGATCCCAGCTCACTAATGATTTCACTTACCTTCTGGAAACTGGAATTCTTGAAAGTTATCCTCGATCTGGTGCGCATTTACTTCCCTTGATGACTGTCTCCCATATCCTGGCTTCTGATTGGTCGATTTCTGACTACCATGTGACCACAAATCATTCTGCTTCTTTTTATGAATGTCGTATGTCATTGGTTGAGGATGCGTTGGTTGTGGATGGTTTCCTTGCTCGCCTCGCACCGGTAAATTTACATGTGTCGGTTGCGGGATGTGTCCTGATGGCTGACTGGCGTTTTGATTGGCTGTTGGAGGCAGGGGCCTGGCACCTTGGTGTATCACATTAGGGTCTAAATGTTCAGCTACATGTCTTTGTTTAAACATAATAAGAGCATTGCAGAAACAGGAGAAGGCATATGGTCCGCGTTTTGGTAAAATGTCTAAAAGTTTTCTTACTCTTCTGACTGGTGTTTTTTCTCCTTGCTGAAATTACAAACAATTTACCCATTATCAGACAAGATTTTAGACTCTTCCAGACCTAAAGATGCTGCAGACAATATTTTCAAGTGGATGTAATTTGACATTTTTTGGTCTGTCTGGGTAGAAAACATTGTGGGAAATCACAAATGAATGAAAATTTTCAGGGGTAAAAGTTGAAAATTTCGAAAAACCTGAAAATCTGGAAAAGTCTGTATTTGTATAGTAAAAATCGAGAAAATGGGGCATTTTGGAATACTCAAAAACCTGAACTTCAGGCATATGCCTGAAAACTTTTACCCCTGAATTTTAAAGGGCTCAAGTTTTTGTTGTATCACATATAACCTCCATGTTTTCATTATAGTAATTTCAATTGAGATTTGCAATAAGGCTGACCAGTTACTCCTGCATCTAGGGGGTCTAACCAGACCTGACCTAGCAACAGGTAGGTAATGTTTACTTAATCTGTCATAAATTCCCTCTTCAGCCCATACTGTCCAAATATTCCCTTACCAGAAGAAATAGGCACTGTTCCCCTATTCTCTGGTTATTCCCCAAAAAACAGACCCCTGAAAATAGTTTGTCAACAAATGGGAAGATAATGAATGTAATACCAAGATATCCTGGCGCATGCCCTCTGTAAGGACATCTTTTTCATACAGATGGTCGACGATCTGCTCAATGTCTTCAATGTTGTTTACAAGAAAAGTCCTGTTGGATTGTAAAATCCTGCGATGTAGTTCATCCATCTTGCTGCATGAACAATATTGTCAATAGCTGTTCATATCTGGAAAAGAAATTAATTTGCGAAGATACTTACTGTAGAATCCTTTAACCCTTTCCCAAACGACAAATTTTTGGGGTGATCCAATTGAAAAGCTGCTCCAGACGACAAAATTCATGTTAAAAAGGAAAGGGTTTGTGTACAACATGGCACAGAAAATATTAAGGCAAAAGGAGAAACTGCTGGTTATCAGCAGTTTCTTCTTTTGTCTCAATGTTTTCCCAAGTCTTTCTATCATGGACGTCAAAACCTAGTCTTGTTTGGGAAAGGGTTAACCCAGACGACATAATATGAGGGTGGTCCGAATTGAAAGATCCTGCAGACGACAATTTCAAGTAAATATTATTTTACATTTTTTGTCTTTTGGGGTAAAAAACATTGGGGGAAAATTTCTTCATTTCCCACAATGTTTTCCAAAGCCACTATCTTGTGGGGAGTCAAAAAGAGTCACTGTGTGGCTATGGGTTAATGCAGCGGTTTACAGTCAAAACTGCCCAAGGGCAAAACGGCCCAATACCAAAACAGACCGGTTTTTGGTCAAAACGGCCCAAAGTAGTTTTTCAACTTGGTCAAAACGGCCTAAATTTTTTTAACATACAAATATAAAGATCAATCTATTTTAATATTATTATTGTTAGCTAATATTTCGATTATATTTCCTGAATATATTTTTGTAAAAAATGCATATATCGTCCCTTGACAGCCAGAAGTTGCTATCAGCAGTTAAAATTTAACTGCTGATAGCAACTTCTGGCTGTCAAGGGACGATATATGTTTTTTATTGTCAAATTATATTTTAAAATTGCAATTTTTAGATTAAAACAATGTCTTTAATTATTTATTGCATATTGTTCTTATGAGATCAGTTTCACTGCTTATTTGTTATAAGTTAATTATTAATTACTAATATTACGTACATTAAGGAATTTGTCAAACAGTAGTCTGTTGATCTTTTGATTCTGTCAAATTTAAATCAAACGTCTATGATGTGTATTGCCGAATTGTTAATAGATATATTATCTAAGTGATATTTGTTATCAGTTGTTTAATTATTAGCATAGATTGATTGTGTCATATTAAAGTCGAGCATACATGTATGTAATATGAATTGTCTAATTGTTGACAGGTGATCTAATTGATTGTTTATATAGTATTATCAATAATCAGTTTGTCACGTGTATATTGTAATAAATATTTCTTCACTTGGAATAGTCGCTTTAATCATGGTCAATTACCGACAAAGTTTGAGTATAATTATACATACTACCTTACCTGAACATTAAATGTGTGTGTGTGTGGTTTTTTTTTTTTACCTAATTAGTAATTTGAAAGACCAGAATGGGATTGTTGAATGATAAAGAAGAAACCTTACAGAAAAAGAGGGAAAAAACGAAAACATAAAAAGCAGTTTCTCATGTTCTCTCCACTTTCAAAAAGATAAAATAATGCAAGTGTTCATTTTTCATTTTGGATTAAAGTAAAGATGAATCTTTCAAATGTAATCTGACACTTCTGTTTATTGGGTCCAGTGACAAATTGTAGGTCGATATAACACGATATTTCACACGTATCTTAAATGCACTGTATATTACACCTACCTTAGTCGTCCCATGCTACTGCTTATTGTTGACACGCGTCAAACCTATCCAAACGGCAATTAGGCTATTTGAGGCGAGTTTATCTAGAAAACTGTAGCTAAGTCTTTGAGAATATGTAGATAAAATGTACTAGTAAAAGTAAATAATGAGATTACAGGAGAAAATATTGTTTACACAGGCGCGTCGCGTGGTTTTCAACATTGGGGCGGCGGACGGGGAGGGTTTGGGAGGGGTGTCCCCTCCCGTTGGTAAGAAAATTTTGTCTAGGAGTAAACGAAATGGCGCCATTTCCTGGACTTTAAATCATATTTCTGGTTTATTTTAAAGATGTAGAATCCAGTATAATACAGTGAAACATATATCTTCGTAGTGGCGTCTTTCCAGTTGCAGAACTCAGAGATGAAAGTCTTTTCAGCCTTCGTGTTGCAGAAGCAAACAGTGTCTGTCGGATATAAATAAGATCGACATACAATCAAATTTTATCATCATTATCTATATTTTTCCACAGTCGAAAGAGTCGGTCAGACGATTTTCGAAAGCACAAACAAAATAGGCTAAACCCCTATTTCAATGTAGGAATTTTAAAATAAAATCCCCTTTTATACAACGTATTCACTCTGTTTATTCCGAGTTTTTAAATCTGTCCATTTTCACGGTGGAGATTGTGCATCATGGGATGGATAACGACTACGGACAAAATGATCTTGATTCTGGTAAGATATTTTGTATTAACTTTCTTATTTCTGCATCAATTTTCAAGCGGTTTGTTGAATGTACTTCGCATTATTCAGCTCTTTCATCGGATATATGCCTTATAGAACATTATAAGTAAGTTTTCCAAAATATTGTCCTAACCGATTTGACGGTGAAATGGTAACAACTACAGTCAAATGAGCCCCGTTTGAAGTAAGAACATTTGAAAAAAAAAACTTTCTTAATTCTGCGTCAAATTTTAATTGGTTTGTTGCATGTACGTCGCCTTACTGAGCTCTTTCCTCTGATGTATGATTTATTTGGGAACTCCTTGTACTTTTCCCAAAAAATGATTCCAACCGACCACAAAAACTATCTGAATTTTTTGTCGTTTTTCTGGTCTGTTGGGATCAATATTTGAAAAATTTACAAGGATTCCACAAACAAGCCATATATCTGAGGAAAGATATCAACAAGGCGGATTACATACAACGGGGAATCCATGCAACAAACTGCTTGGAAATTGACACCGAAAGTGATTGCACAATTTCTTACCTGAAGCGGGGGCAAATTTGTCCGTATTCGGTACTCATCCCATATTGCACAATCTCCACCGTGATCTTTAAGCCTTTAAACATTTGTGTATGTAAAGCGATAAGATGCTTTGTCCAGCAATGTTGATAGTATTAATCTAATTACTTCCGTCTTATTTCAAATTACAGTCAGAAATTGTAACAAAATAATTATGTTCCGTGTACCTCGTTGTTACATCTAAGGAGCAATGAGTGCTGTTAGGACCATAGTGCGATGAATAATCGCGATTTCGGTTTCTTTTAGCCAAAGAAACGTTTTGGGAAGATAAAATTAACGGGCTGGGTAGCTTAAGAAATGTTTACTCTCAGACAACATAGTAAGGGATGACGTTAGAAGGTAAAGAAGAAAGTGGACATAATTCTAAGTGTTTGATTACGGCCTCGAACAAAACAATTCTTTTATGATGAAAGGCATCTAAAAGTCGCCGTCTTTGTGTATTAAAATTTTTGCAAAAAACATATGCATATAGTCCAGCAAGATTAACCCGATACATCTGCATATGTAATGAACCCATTTCGACAATGTTTTGTTAAGATGCTCAACTAACGGACTTTGCACACAAACATTAAGTTGTCCCGGATGGATAATACCTGATTTTGTGTTCAAAAGGTTCTGGATAACGAATACGCAAAATCACTTTGCCCTCGTGTAATTATTTGATAAGCTGACCCATTCAGTCAATTAATTCGTCTAAGTAAGGTAAAGGGTTACTCGCGAAACTATAATTGTAAGTGCTATAAATTTTACCTACACTTACAATAGTCTTGCGTTAATCACTGAATGTATATTCGACGGGTACAGCACGCTTTCACAATTATTTTATTGCTCTTAAAGTGTGACCGTTTCCCTGGAAACCGATAAGAAGGGAAACCAATCGGTTGCCTTTACGCCGCCCAAAACGACAAAATGCCTTTAAACTTGCCGAATTATTGGGGCGGCGGCCGCCGCCCCTGCCGCCCCGCACGCGACGCCACTGTTACATTATTGTTAAATTGCGAACATGTTTTTTTTCATAACCACACGATAAAATTTTCTTAATGGTAAAATGGCTAAGTAAAGTGTATTATAAATAGATTCTTGGTATAAAAAATATATTTATACCACTAGATCTGATAGTTTTTTGTCGAAAATATTTTTTAATCTTATCTTTTTTATTTTTGGGGCGTTTTGACCAAGCTGGAAAACTACTTCGGGGCTTTTTGACCAAAGTAGGGCCGTTTTGCTCTTGGGCCGTTTTGCCATTGGGCCGTCTTGGTGTGATACCAATGCAGCTCGTCCATCTTGCTTTACAAACAATATTGTTTTAACATGTTGTCAAAAGTCCATATTTAATTAGATCTATCTGAAAAAGAAAATCATTTAGGAAAACATTGGGAGAATAGAAGAAATTGTTGGCCTTCATAGTAAACTTCTTTCACTTCTGCACTTCCTGGTAATAAAATCAATCATTATCAATCAATCAATTAATCAGCAGCTAATTGTCATTAATTACAAAAACTTGATTGAATTATATCTACTACAGATCTAATTTGATCTCCCTAATAATTGTTCAAATCAATAGAAACCTTGCAAGATATCGAATTTTATCTGAACCTTATCTCTTCGACTTCATTTGTTGTTTGAAATTGAATTTGCAGCGCTTCAGTTTTCACTTTCACTTTGCAGTAATCTACCGGGGTTTTTGAAGGTAAAAAAGGCGTATAATTTTTTATCAAATGAGAAATTAACAATGAAATAATCACCTGTCTCCTACCTGTTCTTACCATTCACCAAATATATCGCCGTTTGTCTGATTCACCTATTTTCGGGTTTTCTTAAAAAAAAAAAAGTTGGGATTCCCCAGATTAGGTATGTTAGAGTTACCTCCCCTAAAAGTTAGAGTATTTGTAGACTGGATTTTAAATCTTGATAGACTGGATACCAACGTGATTCTACATTCGCCACAACTCTGAAGAAGAAGAAGAAGAAGAAGAAGAAGAAGAAGAAGAAGAAGAAGAAGAAGAAGAAGAAGAAGAAGAAGAAGAAGAAGAAGAAGAAGAAGAAGAAGAAGAAGAAGAAGAAGAAGAAGAAGAAGAAGAAGAAGAAGAAGAAGAAGAAGAAGAAGAAGAAGAAGAAGGAGAAGGAGAAGAAAAAGGAGAAGAAAGGGAAAAAGAAGAAAGAGAAAAAGAAGAAATAGAAGAAGAAGAAGAAGAAGAGTGTGAGTTTATTGGGGTTTTACGCCGTTTTCAACTACCAGGGTCATATCGCGGTGGCTAGAGCACCTAACCATGGATTCCTGGCGTTTCTCATACCAGTACTACCACAACACCCTTACCGAGCCCCCAGCTGCTCCCCCACATAGGTTCACGATTTCAAACCACTGATGGGTGACATTTTGGAAGAAGAAGAAGAGAAGAAGAAGAAGAAGAAGAAGAAGAAGAAGAAGAAGAAGAAGAAGAAGAAGAAGAAGAAGAAGAGAAGAAGAAGAAGAAGAAGAAGAAGAAGAAGAAGAAGAAGAAGAAGAAGAAGAAGAAGAAGAAGAAGAAGGAGAAAGAGAAGGAGAAGAGAAGAAGAAGAAGAAGAAGAAGAAGAAGAAGAAGAAGAAGAAGAAGAAGAAGAAGAAGAAGAAGAAGAAGAAGAAGAAGAAGAAGAAGAAGAAGAAGGAGAAGAAGAAGAAGAAGAAGAAGAAGAAGAAGAAGAAGAAGAAGAAGAAGAAGAAGAAGAAGAAGAAGAAGAAGAAGAAGAAGAAGAAGAAGAAGAAGAAGAAGAAGAAGAAGAAGAAGAAGAAGAAGAAGCAGCTTTGTCGTCTGGAATTATTTCAAGTAGATCTAGTAGGCGCCTTAAATTTCGCCGATTTGGGAAATGGTACATTCTAGGCCAACTCATCCAAAACAGAAAAAATATCTTTCGATTTAAAAGATGTTGCAGCTGACAAAGCTTATCAGACTTTCAAAATGAAAATTCTCTTTGCTACATTTGGAAATGTTGAAAACCGGCATTTTCTTCCTTTTCTTTAACCCATTACCAAACGACAACATTTTAGACTGGTCCATATTGAAAGAAGTTGCAGACGACATTTTCAAGTTGATGAAATTTCTAAATTCTTCAACTTTTTTGTTAGAAAACATTGTGGGAAATGAAGAAATTGCTAGATCTAGTTACAATGTTTTCCAAAGCCTCTTTTTTTGGGGGGAGGGGGGGGGGGAGTCAAAAAAAGTCATTGTGTGGTAATGGGTTTATAGCCTGAATGATGAAAACCGGCATTTTCTTCCTTTTCTTTTAAATAATTTTCCCAAGCTTTATAAAAAGAATAGCCTACTCAGGTGCCTCAAAATTATTCGCCACTGTTTGTGTAAGGGGTGTATAGGCCCAAAATAAGATACCATGCGCAGCTGCAGTCACTGTCAATGCGAATTGGTCTGACCATTAAATACGATTTATCACATACATGTCATTGCTTCCCAACGAAAACCTCGTAACTGCAGCTTAGAACAAGCTGCAGTTACGAGGTTTTCGTTGAAAAGCGACGGTGTATTGTTTAACCCTTTCGCAAACTAGACCTGGTTTTGCCGTCTTTCATAGAACTTACTTGGGCAATGATTGAGGAAAAAATCAGCACTTTCTCCTTTGCCTCAATATTTTCTGGTCTGTTTTGTAGACAATTCCTTTCGTAAGCAATATTAATTTGTTGGTTTTTTTTTAGCAGATTTCAAACTTGACCAACCTAAGAGTCCGTTTTGGGAAAGGGTTAACTAAGGATTGTCAATTTTAGGTTCTTAAGGTAAAATACCCGTAATGTGGCCATTTCGAGATTCATAAAACATCGAATTTTTTCGAGCATCCTCCAAATTTATCCGAATTCATTATTCGGGCACGGACTGACGGTCGTAAACATTCGGCGGTGGAAAGTTACACCGCCGAATGTTTTCGACTTCGCTCGAATAATTCTGACGTCGCGCGAATCTCAATAGGGGTACACTACCTTAATTTGGACACTATTGGATCTGGTTATTGTTTCTCCAGAGAGCAATATAGGGGGTGGTCCACTGGCACTCTAATTTTAAAACCGTCGCTTTTCAACGAAAACCTCGTAACTGCAGAACCGTCACTTTTCAACGAAAACCTCGTAACTGCAGCTTAAAACAAGCTGCATTTACGAGGTTTTCGTTGAAAAGTAGCGATATTCTGATTTCAAGCCTGAAAATTACGCAATCTCCTCCGCAATTATCTACCCTGAATTGGGATATTGGTCGCTGTGTGGAGTTTGATAATTACGACGGCGAATCACGTGACATAGCACGGTAATTGTTGTAAGAAAATCTTCAAAAATTCTGTTGATATGCCTTAGTGACCAATGTCAAAATGGTTTGAGACAAAGAAGAGGGAAAGAAGCTCTTTTGTGAATGTGGTGGATTTTTTTAATGATATCAGTCTGGTGAAGAAATATTGACGACCAAACAAAAAATTGTTTGGTAGTCAATATTTTACTGTGCTGTTTTAAAGATCCCTTTGTAATGGATCAGCAAACCCCTGGTTCAGTCCTGCTTTCTCTGCTTCAAACCGTTTTTCTTTATTTATTTATTTTTCAAATCGGTCTTTTATTACCAAAATCAATGAAATTAATCGAATATGTGTTAGCCTACGTGATTCCACACCTCATAATATTATGAGCTTTCAACAAATTACCCAGATGTTCCCTACCACTTTAACCCTTATACAAACGATAACACGGGTGGTAAACAGAGAAACTAGCTCCAAAAAGAGTCAACGGTATTTCGTTTCCTCGTGACATCCGGCCTCTACCGAGGTAGTTGCATAGAGCGAAAATCTGTAAACAAAGGTACGTAGGTCACGAACACATTTTTCTACAATTATTTCTTTTAAAGCGAGTTTTTGAAAAATCCGGCGATGCTGTAATATGAAGAAATGGTCGAAGTTTGTTGTGCATGAGAATATACGGTGGTAGTAAGCAGAGTTTGAATACAATCGTTGAAAAACATTTCAAAATCGAAGGTAAAAACTTTTTTACTTTCGATTTTGAAATGTTTTTCAACGATTGTATTCAAACCCTGCTACAAATACCGTATACTCTCGTGCACAACAAACTTCGACCATTTCTTCATATTACAGCATCGCCGGATTTCTCAAAAACTCGCTTTAATAGAAATAATTTTAGAAAATGTGTTCGTGACCTACAAATTTTCGCTCTATGCAACTACCTCTTTTTGGAGCTAGTTTCTCTGTTTACCACCCGTGGACAAGAAACCGTAGACTATTCCGATTCCGTTCTGTCCTTAGACAAAGAGTATTTGGTGGCTCATAATTAGTACAAAATCTTTCCACGGTCGCCTGAAAGGAAACTATGATACGTTGTCGGACATACAAACATGTAAACAATATCCAAGAAAAATTAATATCGTATGTAATGTTCAACCTGCATAGCTAGATTATTTATGTCCAAGGTAATTTCGAATGAAGTTCATTTAGTACTTCTGATTAATCAAGTTTTGTGTATAATTACCTTACCCTCACTTTATATTTATACATGTTGTTTTGTCGTAAGATTTATGGGAAACTAAAACTTCAAAGATAACAAAAAACTTGATATCAGCTATAAAAATAATAGATCTAATTTATTTTTGGTCCTAGATAATGCAATGCACCACACAACAGTGCAACCTCTGACCGCCCCCGTGTTTTTTCTTAATCATGAAAAATCTAGCATGGGCCCTTTAAGAATATACACGCTGACACCAACCTACATACATTGTTCTAGCATGTTGTCAAGTCAATGTATTTTTTTTTTTTTGAAAAAAAGAAACTTTCCCATGCGACTAAGAGTAGCCTAAACTTTGAGACTGGCTAATAGTGAACTATAGCCTACATACATAAATATACAACCTTATAAATTTATTCTATTCTATAACCAATGACGTCAAATGTACATTATCATAGCTTAGAAAGTACAAATGTAGCTATGAAAAGGAGTTTTCCCATGACTTTACTAGTAGGGACTTCAAGGGCAGGTCTTGTTTGGGAAAGAGTTTTTAAAAAGGAAATGTTATCATAGTTATCATGCATGACTAATGCACATGCGGACCTAATCTCGGTTAGTACAAAGTCTAGAACGGTGTTGAAACTGCGCACTTTTTTATTTGCTGGGTTCACCGTAAAGGGAACCACTATGTTTGAGAATACCATGTATGAATCGGGCCCGTTGGAACAGGGGGGGCTAGGGTTGCCCAAAAATGCGGAATTTTCTTAAATTTTACACTGAATTTTTTGGAAAAATCCAAATTAGCCCCCAATATTCTGGACAAGGGCTTAAGCCCCCCCCCTCCCCCAATATGAAATTGCTTCCTAAGGGCCTGCCAAATATGACGAATTTTCCTTATTTTTCTCTGAAAACATATACTCAACGGCAAAAGAAACTATACACTTTTAGATTTAATTCATTTTTCTTATTTCAAAGCAAACTTGTAATATTTTCACGACTAGAAATTTGCACAACTATTTTTCAATATAATAAATGAATACGTCCGTTTTATTGGCCAAAAGTAAATATGCACGTGCACATCATTTAAATTCATTTAAATACCACACCCACATAACGGTATTCAAGATATTGCTATATTTTTCTGCATGTGTAGTCTTCGTTGCTAAGTACATGTATATGATAAACCAGAGTTAAATTCCAATTTCCGCACAAAGATAAGCCCCTCGACGCCGGTAAAAACTGTGTAGTCGGCATGTTCAGACAGGAACCATAACATTTTACGTTTCTAGGCTCGTGAACTGATGAAATCAGACAATAGTTAATTTCTAGAACACATTTTGAAACTAACGGAGCTTAAAACGTGAGAAAAAAGGGGCCGAGTCATAAACAAGACCAATAATTCATGTTTGGAAATAACATGACGTTAACGTAACGTTGTCAAGACAACTGCAGGAAAGGCTCGTGAGATCATCATTTGAAATGAAGAACCGTTCAACGTCTCATTGGAAACATTATCCTCCGTGCTAGGCGCCTGGTAGACTGATGCCGTCAGTGCTAGACGGAGATGACATCATCGCTCACATTTGACCAATATGTCACAAGTTTGACACTAACCGACAGAGCAACCCCCACTTTTATGACGGGAAACAGTTTAATGTTAGTGTCGTAGGCAGTTTAAGACGTGTGTACAGAAATCGCGTTTGAATTAGAGAATTCTTCACTTGAGGATGTTTTTTTAATGTAATAATCTGAGATCAGACGGCTGGTCTTAACCATATGATAATGATTTTTCAGTCGATACTGTAAATAGGGACACACACAAATAGTGACTTTAGATAAAGTTTAGAACAAATTCTGATAATTTTTATTCGAATAAAGGGGATAAAACATTAATTGCATTTTTCAATTTGACCCTTTTATAAATGACACGGTAATAGCCACACCAAGAAAATGGGAACACTCTCTTCTAACCCCATATTTCTCATGCCAAAAGGCAAACGTATATCTATGATACAATTAATTTCAAGAGCTGTGATGTTTTGATGAATTCAAATGAAAGCACGGTGTATAGTTTCTTTTGCCTTTCAGTATATATAATAGGGAAATTCCGATTTAGCCCCTGCAATATTCAGACACTGGCCCGAACCCCACACCCCATAATAAAATTGCTACCTACGGGACTGTCAGAATCTAGGTAAAGTATTACGTCAGTGTTATTGCAAAACCTCGTAAGTTACGATGCTTTGCAATAACATCCACGTCTAGTGAATCATGGGCCAGATGGTCGTAAACATTTTAGCCAGGATCTGGAAAAATAAAATGAATCTTATTTCGCATGTGACCAACATGAATCCAGATCAGCCTGCGATTACACGAGTGCTGATCAAGACCAATGTTGTCATTCATTTCGTTCTTCATATAGGCTAACATGGTATCAACTCAAAGAAAGCAGTACGGATCCCGGTCTGCATTTTGGAGCAAAATTATCTAGAACATAAATGATATATAAGACCCCTTTTCCAGATTTCGGCTGATTTGAAATTGTAAGCGATTAAATTTGATTTATGTCTCTTTTAGCTGCTATGGTCATATCGCGGAGGATGGAGCACCTAACCATGAATTCATGTTGTTTCTTGTACCAGTAGGCCTACTACCACCATACCCAAGCGTGCAGCTGCTTGCTCATTTAGTTGAACCGAAATCTTTCAGAAAATCTTCAATAATTTTGTTAATACAGTACCGATTTGAATTCGGATTGAAGCAGAGAAATTGAACAGCTGTCACGCATTGAAAGGACGTGGTGGATTTTTGAAAAGTCGACTGATAAAAAAAGTTAATAAATAATTTATTATCGGTTGAGTTTTCAAAAATCAAACACGTCCTTTCTCTGCCCAGCTTATTCCTGGCAACCCCCTTTCTTCTCTGCTTAAAACCTCATTCAAATTGGTCAAGTATTAACACTTAATACAGACGATTTTCTGAAATTCTGAGTCACATGATTATCCACCGTGTTTTTACAAAGTACAATTTACCTGAACAACCTATGACGAGGGCATTCTGATTAAAACCATAGTCCTGAGTGACATCCACAAATCAGTTCAATAGCAATATATTTTGTGCTAAAAATAGACTCGGTTTGACGTTACGTTTTGATTCACCGTCGGTGTTGTTATAAAATCTCGTAACTACGGCTTGAATCAAGCCGTAGTTACGAGATCTTTTAACAACGCATACGAAAAACTATTGTTTGTCCGAAATAACGTCATGGTTTCCTGGATAAAATCGTTCCCTATTGCCAGCTTACCTTTGATAATCCATCGAAAAGGGACGTCGACCTATACCTTATTTAGTGAGCCTACATACCTTGTCCAATCAGATACATCGTAACTGCTGCTAAAATCAAGCTACAGTTACGAGGTTTTTGTTGAAAAGCATCGACATGGTGCATGCCTTCTTTGTATCCCCTTTATTGATAGGCCTATAACAAACAAAAGACAAAGAACGAGGCAAGCTGGTGTCCTTTGATTTATACAACTAGCCCGGGTCGTAACTTAGTTAAAGGTTTTGTAAGAAGTATCGAATCTGCTAGTAGCCAGTGGGTACAGTGCTGGCATTGTGTAAAATCATTATAATGTCGCTTTTCAACAAAAACATCGTAACTACAGGTTGTTTTAAGCTGCAGTTAAAAGGTTTTTGTTGGAAAAACAGCGATAAAACGTACCCACGCGCTTTCGGAACAGACTCCGTAGTTCGAATTTTCGGCAGTATTCGAAATATCCAGTGTGCGAAGTAACAAAGTTCGACTTATACTAGTATTATAATGCACTTACATTTGCTTTATATACTAGTATACGCACAGAAAGTCATTCACCGAGACAAAGATTTGCAATTTTAATGCTTTCGACATTCTTATTCCGATTCGACGAAAAACTGAAGTTTTTGTCAATATCCTAATAGGGAACGATTTTATCAAGCAAACTGTGACGTAATTTCGGACAAACACGTAGTATTTCGTATGTGTTGTTATAAAATCTCGTAAGGACGTCTTGACTCAAGCCGTCGTTACGAGATTTTATAACAACATCGACAGGTTATCAAAACATAATGGGAACACCAATCTATTTTAAGCACAAAATTATTTGCTTTTTCATAAGTTTTTGTTCTTATCGTAACTGCTACCCTGTTCCAATCATGAAGCTGAAGTCGACAACTGATGTGGACGTTGCATGATAAGAAAGTTTATCACTGATTATATTGAGACAAACTGAGAAATCAGTGGTTATAAGCATTTTCTTCTTTTTGCGTCAGTGTTTTGTCTGAGGCATTTCTTTAGGTCTAGCCTATCAAACACCAGATCCTATTTGGAAAAGGGTAAATTTATATCTATAAAACTTTGTCATAAAATATGGAAAATTGGATTATCTTTAGTTTCCCTACGGCAGGGATTCACATTTTCTATCGAGGTCAGTCTGTGAAGACTTTGTAGAATGACCGGGTCACATTTTCACATTTTCATCCAAGGTCATTTGGACAAAAAACGTCGCAAATTGACCAGGGTCCGAAGTTTATCTACAAGAGTCATCGATACGTTTATAGCTCACAATAAACGACATGGTAGATCATCTCTAGCCAATAGCTAGAGGTACTCTGTCAGGTCATTTATCGTGAGCTGTACAACACACAAAAACGACTGATAACTAACCCTTCCCAAAGCGACAAATAATTGGGGATCCAAATTGAAATGGTTTGCAGTCTAAGTACTACAAAAATGCTGCTCATAGGCCTACAGATATGATTTGTGTATAATTCATCACAGAAAATGTAGTTCTAAGCAAATGTAGAAAACGCTGTTTATCAGCTAAACAACAGGAATTTTGAAGGAATAAAATGAATTTTTGAATCGCACACGACAAAATTAGTGTAAAGCATAATTCCAGTGTGTATGATTTGTACAGTATAATAATCAATTGAAAGTATACTAATATTACTTAGAAAACGTGAAACTGCTGAATTTTAGAAATCGTTTTCTTTTCGATAAATGCTCTCCAAAAAGCCTGTTGGATCCGGTATATTTCTGCCAAGTCTAATATTTGAAGCATTCGTTAGATTGGTTTTCAAAGTCACTCATGTCGCAAAATGTAAAAAAACTCAATACTACGAGTACTTCGTGATTCATTTTTTACATTATATAAGATGATTGAGAGAAATGGAGAAAATGGGGTTGGATTTCAACGTTATCCTATTTTCTATCATGTTTACCAATTGATGCCCTTTTCACGACGTTGATTCACGTTTACATTTCCAAGGTCAATCTGTGAATCATTCTTTAATCATTTTTTCCCAAGGTCAACTACTCAAAACGTCGCAGATTTCCGGGGTCCAAAGTGCTCTTACAATGACTCTTGTTGCATCTACAAAGCAAAAATTACGATTTAAGTTCTCGAGTTACATTTAATAAAACTTAACCCTTTCGCGAAACAAAACAGTTTTAGACCGCCTCACATTGGAAGGAGTTACAGGTGACAAGATTAAGGTAGAATACCCGTAATGTGGCCATTTTTAGATTAATAAAATTTCGGTTTTTCGAGCGGAGTCGTTACGTATCCGAGCTTATTCGGGCGCGGTCGTAAACATTCGGTGGTGGAAAGTTCCACCGCCGAATGTTTTTGACGTCGCCCGAATAATTCCGGCGTCGCGCGAATCTCAATAGGTGTAATCTACTCTTATATTAAAAGAATATTAGAATATACATGTACTTTATGACGAAGAACGTACATTATTGAGAGAAAGTGAAAAATTGCTGATTATCAGAAAAATATATCCTTATATCAAGAAATATGTAGCAGGAACATCGAAACCAACAAAGCCCTGTATTATCAACGATCTTGCCAACAAGTTGAACGGGGAATCGCTGTGGTGAATTTGTCATACCGCGATCGTGATAATAACGAAGAATTAATTGATATCAAAGGGAAACGTGTATGTTTTGTAATAGAAAATATTGAGGGAAAATGAGGAATGTCTGATTATCAGTACTTTCTTCTTTTCCCTCAAAGCTTACTTAAACTATTTCTACCAGAAACGTCAAAAATCAGGTTGTGAATGGGAAAGGGTTAAGAACTGTACTCTCACATTCTTTATGAAAGAATCATCCTCTTATCCATTTCCAACACAAATTTTAGGGTGGTCCAACTTGAAAGGTGTTGCTGATTATGATAAAGAAATAATCTGTGAATAATAAAGTACAGAAAATATTGAGACAAAAGGAGGAAATGCTGATTATCTGCATTTTCTTCTTTTGTCTCGATGTTTTCCCAAGTCTTTTCTATTAGGCACGTTAAAACCAGGTCTTGTATGGGAAAGGGTTATAATTGGAGTTTACGTTACGTTTGATATCTATAGCCATACGTTTGTAAATGCCAACAAAATCATTGGCTAGCGCAATGGTTGGTCAAACTTTGACAAATTTTATAAACTTTTTTGTCCAAACAACATGACTTGTCAAACGGGTTCTGATATCTAAACGTCACTTTGCCTCAATGTTCTCCCAAACTTTCCTTTAATCAAAACCAATGGTGATATTCGCTAACCAGTCAAGTTTACCTTTCAAATAAAACAACAATCCATCCGATTGCCAGAGACAAACGTCTCGTCTCGACCAATCCGATGGCTTGTTATATAATTCAGATTTAGACTATCGATTAAGAATTGTCGGCGAATACGGCCCTAAGTATATCCCACGATAAATGACCTGGCAAAGCAGCTCATGCTAATCGAATGGAATGCTCTGCCAGGTCAATTCTCGTCCGCTATACTGTTTGTGAAAAGATTCAAGAAATAAAAAACAACACGTAAATATAATAACCATCAATCATATCTTATTAACAAAGTATAGTTAAACACTCGTTATCTCGACATCGACTAACACGAATTGCTTCTTCAAAGCGAAAATCTAGCGCCGTATTCACCAACATTTCTAAAGTAAAATTACATAACAAGCCATCTGATTGGACGAGACGTATGTCTCGGCCAATCGGATAGATCGTTGTGTAATTCTAAAGATAAACTTAGATTGATATGAATTAAACAGGTTGGTGAATACCACTCCAAGGGCCCGTATAATCAATGGTCGTGCCATTATTTTTTGATACAACAAACTTGATAAACCAAATCTGATTTCCTGTGCAATCAGAAGTCTTCTTACACAGTTTTAACAAAAAAGTGATAGTAAGATCTTTGATAATATGGGCCCTGGTCCCGTTCTTATCAATGTACATAAAATTGTTCAGAAATTAAACTTTCCTGGAGAAATGAAATTGCAAAATGTAAAATAAATATCAATAAATTCTTTGCCTCTATCTACTTTTTATGTACTTTAAAAGATTAAGTTATATTGTTTTCCCAAAACAATTAGATTTCTTTTATTTTTCAAACTTCGTATATCTCGTAGTCAGCTCAATTGCGATGTCGACATAACGAGAGAATGTTGACAAATTAATACAAAATCAGAAAATGAACACGTCTTGTATCGAAAATAACATAAAACAAATATGTAACGAGTGAATTCAAGCCCTTATTATGATCGGCACTTGACTCGGATTTTCTCTGAACTTTTTATTGCACTGATTGGATGCAGCTTTACTTATGATTATCGTGCATTTAACATATTGACTAATTTTCTGTGAATATTTCAAACCAAAGATAATTTAAAATATATATTTTACTTTCAAAGGATGGGTTGCAATAAGGGTTCAAAAAATAGATTTTCTTTAAATTCTGTGAATTGATAGGGTTACATAATATCTTTAATTTGTATGTGTAAAAATTCTGATGAGGGCTTATTTTTGGAGATAATGGCTAACAAAGTGGGTGGGGTAAATTGACACGAGAAGCATTTTTTTACTTTGAAGTTAAATAACTTTTTCTGTATGGATCAGATCGAAGTGAAATTTTGCACGTACTTTCAATGTACTAAGGACAGAATATTTTCGGAATAATTAATCATGTATATCAGTTTGTTGATTTTCTGTATTCGTCCTTCTGTCGATCTCAGATTTTGCTTATTTTTGATGCACTAACTTTACGAAACTATCTCTACAAACTTTATTTTTGTATGAATTGACATGATATTTTGTGAACATGATCCTTTATGATGTAGCTAGATATGTGTAAACTTTGAGTCAAATTCATTGCATAGAACCAAAGTTATTTGACCTTGACCTTCAAAGGTTATTCAAAAATATTAAATTTTAAGATTTTGAGTGAAAATTTATCATGAAAATTGGTATATGAAGTGAATTTCAAGCAAATAAAGTTATTTTCATTATATCCTCGTTGTAATTACTTAGTTCAGTGGAAAATTCACGATTGATGCTGACTTTTTTGCACATAATAACAAGGATTTGTAATTGGCAAGTGGACAATTTCCTTTTTAAAAGTCATTATTGTTCTGTATGTCAATGTCAAGTTCTACTTTAAAATTTACATTGAACAAACTTAAAACAGTAAGAATATTATACCTGTGACTTTATTTATTGAAATATACTTTATAATACCATTTTTATATCAAGATATAGCTGAAAAATATAAAAATGGACTTTTTAGAATTACCTTTGAAGGTCAATGTCAAATTACTTTGGTTCTATGCAATGGATTTGACTCAAAGTTTACACATATCTAGCTACATCATAAAGGATCATGTTCACAAAATGTCATGTCAATTCATACAAAAATAAAGTTTGTAGAGATAGTTTCGTAAAGTTAGTGCATCAAAAATAAGCAAAATCTGAGATCGACAGAAGGACGAATACAGAAAATCAACAAACTGATATACATGATTAATTATTCCGAAAATATTCTGTCCTTAGTACATTGAAAGTACGTGCAAAATTTCACTTCGATCTGATCCATACAGAAAAAGTTATTTAACTTCAAAGTAAGAAAATGCTTCTCGTGTCAATTTACCCCACCCACTTTGTTAGCCATTATCTCCAAAAATAAGCCCTCATCAGAATTTTTACACATAAAAATTAAAGATATTATGTAACCCTATCAATTCACAGAATTTAAAGAAAATCTATTTTTTGAACCCTTATTGCAACCCATCCTTTATTTAGGGCCTACATTCATTTTGTCGTTAGCAACGACTTTTTATTTTTTTTATTTTTTTTTGTCTGGTTAAAGGTTGAAATATCACCGGAAAGTCAATTACAAAATGTACTGGGATTATACAGTTTCCGATTGGAACAGCTAAAAATCTTATTGTCATTTGCTGAATGTTAACCGCGTGTAACACATAATGATAATTAAATTAATTATGATAATACTGTAAACTTTTTGCAAAGACAACTTTTCAATCAAAATAGTAAAAGCAAGTTCTATGGATTTTATTTTTTCTGGAATTCAATTAACATTATATCACATAACAACTTATCGCAAGCTACGTTCGAAAACATCGTAGTTACAGCTTCGAACGTAGCCAACGACATTTCATCGGTGTTATGACAAAAGCTCGTATCTACAGCTTGACTAAAGCTGTAGTTACGAGGTTTAGCAAAAACACCGACGATTTCAAAGACTTGAATGAAATGACATTCCAGTCGACAAAATTTGCACTAGCCAGAAATCTTTGTCCTGATACGAGTTATATTGTCAGTATTTGTACTTTTTTACATCTATTAAGGTAGTCCGCCCTAACGAGATTCACGCGAGGTCGGAATCATTCGGGCGACGTCGTAAACATTCTGCTTTTTGGAACGTTCTGGAATGTTTACGACGACGCCCGAATTGACGACAATCAGCTTTGCCACAGATGACACTGAAGTTGCACGAAATGTTTGGTATCTTATGATGGGTGGAATACCTTAACTGTTATTGTTATTTTATGATGGCTGTAATACCTTAACTATTTCTTTGTCGACTGGAATACCTCACTTCACCATCGCTTGTTACGTTCGAACAAGACGTAACTAAAGCTGTAGTCACGTCATTTTCGAACGTCACCGGCATAATTACGTCTAAAACACCACCGTTTATGAGAAGACTAGATATCATGTGTTGTCAGCTTAATCACAGCCACCAGACCGAAGCCCACAACAGTGCAAACGACCTTCAAAAGATCATGGTCACCCGCATTTAGTTCCTTCTGCAAAATCTCGAAAAACGTAACGTAAACGAACGTTCCGGTAGCGAAACTTTGTAGTACGGCTGATACCGTCTCTTTGGCAAGGTCGTCTCCGTCAGTTAGCGCGATGCCGATAAACACGCCTAGCGGACTTATAAACGAGAAGAACAGGGCTAGGAGAATTATTTTCCAGATCGCCTTGACTAGTTCCAAAAGTTGTAGACCGATCGTGAAGAACACGAGTGCTTTGTGGATACATAAAGCAAGAACGATGGACCATATCTCCGATTCGTCCTGTAACAATCCCAGAGCAAGCCCATCGAACACCATGTGGAAAGACAAGGCGCTCAACAGGATCAAACTTCGAAGAGTTTTTGTTTGACTCGTGGCGCGCCTAGATTGCTGATACCCTAATGCTGTTGATTCATCGATTCTGTTGTCCTCACCGGGCACACCCGCGTGAAAACTTGTTATCTGTTCATTGTTTTGATTTACAGTTTTTGACCTTGCATCTCCGGAAAATGCGACATTTGTAGCGCCATCTACCGTCCCGTATGAAGTATTTGAACCAGTTCTAGGTTTTGTTGGTTCCGCTAAATGCTTCCCTTTATTATCATCCTCAATAGGGGAATATCTTGACCTCGGTGGATCGTCATACTGGTCGTAACCGTTCGTTTTGCCTGCCCTTATTTCCAGAGCACGATTACTCTCCACTTTAAAGTCATGATTGTGTGGATCGGGATCCCCAGCTTTCGAACAGCACCGTAGAGCAAATTGTTCTAAAAATAGCACAACGAGGAAGCCGACGCCCATTAGACATTCAGTTAGCGCAAACTCAGTGTCTACCCCACGTTCTTCTAACACTGTCTCCATGCTTTCTCGCGCTTCAGGAAGTAAGTCTAGAACCGACGTGGCGAAAAACACGCCTCCAGCGAAACAGTTCAGTAGACTGATCGCTCGCAGGAATTTCGGCGAGGTTCCGAGTGTTCTCTTCAAACATTTCACGAGAATAGATGGTATCAAGCACCCTAAAAACGAAATCGCAAATATGATGATAGTTCCCGCTATTTTTGCTGTGGACGCCATGTTGTTGTTGCTGTTGTTACTGCTGCTACTACTACTAATGGTCACTAAGAGACTACCCGCCTCTTCACAGTCTGAAATTGAATTTAGATATACAAGTCTAAATACTATTATTAACCCTTTACCAAATGGCAAAAATTAGACTGGTTCAATGTGAAAACTGCTACAGACGAACGAAATTGGTGCAGCCATAAATATATATGTTTTTCGCTTAAAATTGCAAATGCAAATAGGGGCCTATTGAGGGTAACGAAGAACATGTTGATTATCAACATATTTTTCTTTTGTCTCAATATGTATCCTAAGCCATTTCTAACTAAGACGTTAAAGGGGGAATAACACTTAACATCTTGCAAATTTTCCGAGAACTTCGTACAAAAAAATAAATATATATTATTAAAATATGGTCTTTAAATTGCATATATGCCAAATCTTAGCTTTCTACCTTGTGTATTGGCTTAGATGTCGACGGATTTAAAACCCCATGATTTTTTGTCGGGGGGATAGAAATTATAATAATAAAACATATGGGGTTTTAAATCCGTCAACATCCTAGCCAATACACAAGATAGAAAGCTAAGATTTGGCATAGATGCAATTTAAATGCCATATTTTCATAATATATATTTATTTTTTGCACGAAGTTCTCTGAAAATTTGTAAGATGTTAAGTGTTATTCCCCCTTTAATACCGGCGTTATTCCTTTACCAATTGACAAAGTTTTAGAAGCAGAATGTTTGATCAGCGATTTATTCTTTTTTTCCTCAATACCTTCTAAAATACGTATTCCTTTTTAATAAGTGACGTCAAAACTGTAGCTTGTTTGTACAATTATTAAATCAACTTAAATCTCTAAAACGTATATCAACGTACATTTGTGTCAATTTAATTTTGTCGTTAGGTCATGTTTATACATATATTAAAATAGCCCTTCCCTTAACCACAGAAAAGATACCTACATAATCTTGATGGTGGTGTAAGGTAGATACCAATTAGATACCAAACAAGAGTGCCATAGTCACAACACACGCCGCTAGGCTGCAATTTCAATAAGACCCAGAGCCTAAGTTTTAAGGGGGCATAACTCAGGCAAAAATCAATAAACCAGACATAAAATCTAGCTTACTTCATGCACATCTACCCATTAAGGTGATAACATTGAGAGAGGATTGACCAAGTACCAAAAAGATCCAACCAGAAACTTAGGAGGAGTTGCATTGACAAGAAAAGAGGACATACGTACGGACGGATGGACGGACGGACAGACGAAAAGATGACGCAAATATACGACCGCCTCCGGTGGCGTATAAAAATTAGTGTAATTTCGACTCAAAATTAGTCGTTTTCCTTGACGCGTACATAGAAGAAAAAGTTGATCATTTCTCTTAATTAATATGCCTTATTTCATATGATCACATTATATAACTTACATTTGTTTATTTCCAATACAATTTATTTTGTCGCATACAACGTTTTTTTCAACTTCGATTGGTCCAATACTTTAAGATCGTGATTTCATAGCACAGATCATGCATGTCAAGTCACACGCATTTGGAGTCTGAATCACGCTCACATGCTTATATCACTTGAGCACATGCAATGTCAAAAATAGTTATAAGAAAATACATTATGAATCATTAACAACTAGAATATCACTGAAAGTGATCATACCCCCCAAAAGCGTTGTGTTTGTGCATTTTGAGATGTACATTTCCAATGAACTATGAAATGATCAAGAGAGAAAAGGAGCAAACAAACTGACCAACACATGGTAATGTTGCAAAAATTGCTTATTTTCAACAAAGGACCATAATTCAGTCAAAAATCAATGAACCATAACCAAAATTTACTATGCACATATTTGAGACCAAATAAGCATACCTGTAAAGTTTTTATGAAATCAATCCATTAGTTACCGAGAAATTGAGCGGACAAGAAAATTCACTCAAGGGCCATAACTCCCTGATAAATAATTGGACCGTGACCAAAATATTTCATGCGTATCTCCACTTTGTAATAAGTTCACATGTGAAGTTTGAAAATAATTGGACCAATAGTTTATGTGAAATAGATCGGACAAAATATCAACAAACCGATCAACACATGTTAATGTTGCGAAATTGCCATTTTTAAAATTGCCATTTCAAAATTTTTTAAACAAAAATCAATGAACCATAACCAAAATTTAGTATGCACATATTTAAGCGCTACTTAGCATAACTGTAAAGTTTTTTTGAATTACGTCCATTCATTACCAAGAAATTGAGCGGACAAGAAAATTCACTCAAGGGCCTTAACTCTGACTAATCAATGGACGGTGACCAAAATATCATATGCACATCTCCACTTGGTAATGAGTTCACATGTCAAGTATGAATAAAATTGGTCCTCTAGTTTATGAGTAATAGAGTGTACAAAAAATCGAAAAACTGATCAACGCATGTTGATGTTGCATAAAATGGCAATTTTCAACAAAATGTCATAACTCAGTAAAAAATTCATGAACCACAACCCAAATTTGATATGCACATATTTGAGCACTACTAAGCATAACTGTAAAGTTTTTTTGAATTCCGTCCATTAATTATCGAGAAATTGAGCGGACAAGAAAATTCACTCAAGGGCCTAAACTCTGTGAAAAATCAATGGATTGTGACCAAAATATCATATGCACATCTCCACTTGGTAATGAGTTCACATGTGAAGTATGAATAAAATTGGTCCAGTAGTTTATGTCTAATAGAGTGGACAAAAAAACGAAAAACCTGATCAACACACATTGATGTAGCGTGAAATGGTAATTTTCAACAAAGGGTCATAACTCAGCCAGAAACCAATGAAACATTACCAAAATTTGATATGCAAGAAAATTCACTCAAGGGCCATAATTCTGTAAAAAATCAATGGACTATAAACAAAATATAAGATGCACATCTCCATGTCGTAATGAGTTCACATGTGAAGTTTGAATAAAATTGGTGCAGTAGTTTATGAGAATTAGAGTGGACAAAAAATTGAAAAACCGATCAACACACCTTGATTTTGCGTTAAATGGCAATTTTCAGCAAAGGGCCATAACTCAGTCAAAGATCAATGAATTGTCACCAGAATTTTATATGCACATATTTGAGAGCTACTAAGCATAACTGTAAAGTTTTTTTTGATATTCATCAATCAGTTTCCAAGAAATTGAGCGGACAAGAAAATTCACTCAAGAGCCATAACTCTGTCAAAAATCAATGGACCATAACCAAAATATGATATGCACATCTCCACTTGGCAATTAGTTCACTTGTGAACTTTCAACAAAATTGGTCCAGTAGTTTATGAGAAATAGAGTGGACAAAAAAATGAAAAAAAAAAAAACGATCAACATGCGTTGATTTCGCGTAAAATGGCAATTTTCAGCAAAGGGCCATAACTCAGTCAAAAATCGTTGAAACATCACAAGAATTGCATATGCACATATTTGAGAGCTACTAAGCATAATTGTAAAGTCTTTTTGAAATCCGTCCATTAATTTCCGAGAAATTGAGCGGACAAAAAAATTCCCTCAAGGGCCGTAACTCCGTCAAAAATCAATGGACCGTGACAAAAATTTAATATGCACATTTCCACTTAGTAATGAGTTCACATGTGAAGTTTGAACTAAATTGATCCAGCAGTTTAGGAGAAATAGAGCGGACAAAAAAGCTACAGACCGACCGACAGACAGACCAACGGACCAACGGACAAGCTGACTCCTTTATACCCCTCAAATTGAATTTGGGGGGTATAATTATCATCATTTTGATCCATAACTGTCAAAGGTCATTCGTCTTAACACTTGTTAGGCCTATCGGTACCGTTTGGCTATCAAGACCAGGCCCCGGTTTCTCGAACAAAAACTTAAGTACGTTCTCAGACTCAAATCTGAGCACCGTACTCAAATCACACGAAATCCACGTGCACCTCAAGCGAATACCCTCCAACGTTGGAGAGTATTCTATTGAAGTTGCTAGCGGCCTCCAGACCCCCGGCTTAAATGTCGCATTCCTGAGAATTAGATATCATTGAAAACTATGTATATTCCGTTTTTATTCACCCTTCAGGGTGTGGCTAAGCAAAGAGGTTATTCGACGAGTTTACTTCTCGATACCTTGGTTGATATAAGAGAAAAACGTGCGGCACGAGCATAAACACATTTTGAAATTGAAAGAATGTTCGATTGTAAAATATGTTGTTATAAAAACTCTTAACTACAGCTTGATTCAAGCAGTAGTTATAATGTTTTGCAATAATACCGACCATTTACCGCAAACAGAGAAGGCTGTTTCTCCTCAAGCTTAAATGCAATGAACCGTTTATAGGCTCCGCCCTGTCTCCCGAATAAAAACAGAATATATCAATGTCTTATAATTTCTGCCTTATTTACCTTTTTTAAAGATACAACAAGATATTTCGTGGTTTATCTTGGGGGGAAAACTTAAATAACAGGACGTATGGCCTTCTATATTGATTCCGAATTTGAGAAAAAAAAAAACACCACGGTAATAATAACCCTTTCAAAATTAAAAAAAAAATCAGGAGTGGTCCGAGTTTAAAGCTGCTACAGACGACAAAAAGGGTGTTGATTGAAATAGGACTTAGGTATGATATAGTACAGCAATATCGCGGCAAAAGAAGGGAATGCTGATGTAAGCATATCTTTTTTGTGTCTCGATGTTTCCCCATAGGTAAAGCCATGCCTTCTTTTCGATATGGTTGATTGTGATGCAACACAAATACTCCCTTTTTAGCAAAGTATTCCATACAACATTAGATACCAAACTGTTCGTGTAGGTTCGCCTCATGCTTCGTCGTAGTCCGTGACAACGGAAATTGACGAGGGTATCCGGATTATATCCTGCCATGCCCACAATTTTTGACGAATAAAAAAATCATGAACAAGTTTTGAAAGGGGTCACCCAAGAAACATTTCTGCCACGTTTTGAAAGAATTGGCCCAGTGGTTGAGGAGGAGAAGATTTTTGAAGAATTACCTTACGATTTCTCGAAGTCTGATAAGCCCTGCCCTGCCACGCCCACAAATTTTGACAAATAAAAAATTCACGAACAAATTTTGAAAAGGGTCACCCAAGGAACATTTCTGCCAAGTTTGGAAAGAATTAGCCCAGTGGTTGAGGAGGAGAAGATGTTTAAAGCAATTGTTGACGACTTCCGACGACCGACGCACGACGGACACACGGTGATCACAAAAGCTCACCTTGAGCAGGTTGCTCAGGTGAGCTAAAAAGGTCAGGATAATCCATTACACAATAGACTATGTTTTAACATCACAAAGCTAGCACATGCTCCAGAAAATCCTTGATTATTTAACCCTTTCCCAAACAACAAAATTTTCGGGTGGTCCAATTTGAAAGCAGTTGCAGAGAACAAATCATATGTGAATAAAGATAAGATTTGTGTACAATATAGCAGAGAAAATATTGAGACAAAAGAAGAAACTGCTAGTTATCAGTAGTTTCTTCTTTTATCTCATTGTTTTCCAAAGTATTTTCTATTATAGAAGACAAAACCAGTTCTTGTTTGGGTAAGTGTTAATACGGTGATGACTCGACATTGATTATGTATACATGATACAGACTAAGTTTCTTTTGCTAAGTTAGCCCCGAACTCCTGATTATTTATGATGATAGCTCGACCTCGATGTGCACATTCTGTAACTCTACAGAGAAAACAAGGTAGAATGTGTTAATCCTTCACCAATCAAGCGATGGTTTTGAAAACATGTCACAAAGTTAGCCCCAGCTTAGGAAAACTCCTAATTATTTGCAAAGATGACGCGACTTTGATGTGGGCTACACATTATGTGTACAGTGTAAGCAAGAAATATTATATTAACCCATTATCAAAGGGCAAAATTTTGGACTATTCCAAGTTCAAAGGTGTAGCCAGCAACAACTAAAATGAATGAAAAAGTACATTTTTTATCATTTATATGGAAAATATTGTGGGAAATGAAGAAATTGCTTGTCACAAGCAATTCCTTCATTTTCCACAATATTTTCCATAGCCTTTTCTTGTGAGAGAGTCAAAAGGCGTCACTGTGCAGTAATGGGTTAACCCTAAAATCAAACAAGAGCTGTCCGAAGACAGCGCGCTCGACTTTCTAAGTTGCTTAGTATAAAGGGGGCATTACTCCAAATAGAGTGGACCCAGGGTAATGGGCTCTATTAGTAAGGTAGAAGGTGTGATGGTGAATAAGTATTCCAAGTTTGGGTTGAATCCCTTTGATAGTATGGAAGTTATTGATGTTTGAAATAACTTTACCCTTTGTTGCAACGCCAAAGCCGACGCCAACGCCAACAACGACGCCGACGCCCGGGTGACAGTATAAGCTCTCATTTTCTTCGAAAATTCGAGCTAAAAATGGACATACAAGTTGTAAGTTTCTGTCTAAATGCTTGTCACAGTAATGGGACTGGATCTGCAATTCATGTGAACAGGTTCAAAGCTTTAAGTTTGAGTTTATTGGGGTTTTACGCCGTTTTCAACTACCAGGGTCATATCGCGGCGGCTGGAGCACCTACCCATGGATTCCTGTTGTTTCTCAAACCAGTACTACCAAAATACCCTTACCGAGCCTCCAGCTGCTCACCCACTTAGGTTAACAATTTCAAACCCATTGGTGGGTGACACTTTTGTCAGAAAGGGTATTAGCCGCGGCCGGGTATCGAACCCGGGACCTCTCGAATGAGGGTCAGATGCGCTACCAACTGCGCTAAGGCCGCGGCAGATTCAAAGTAATGGCATGACTAGGTATTGAGATAAAGAATCTGACATGTATAGCCTTAGCAAGAATTGAAGTAAACAAGAGCTTCAAGTAACAGTACATATATGAATATGAATGTAATTGGGCAAAATTTTCGATGAAAGGGCAGCTAATTAGAGAATGGCAAGAGTTATCTAAAGTTAATATACAGAATGCTTAAATTGACACATTTAGGCAAGCCCAGAAAATGTAGAAGAATTTGTGCAAACAAGTAATTGGTAAAGGATAGACAGCTGAATGGACAGATAGCCAGATAAATATGTCCATACTGCTGCATTTGCCTCAGTATTTCCCAAGCATTTTCTATCAGGGACGTCAAAACCAGGTCTTGTTTGGGAAAAGGTTAAAACTAAAATGTCCCTGTCTATAAAAGGACTGATTAACCTCTTACCAAACAAGACATGATTTTGACGTCCCTAATAGAAAAGGCTTGGGAAAACATTGAGGCAAAAGAAGAAACTGCTGATAACCAGCAGTTTCTCCTTTTGCCTAAGTATTTTCTTGGCTACATTATATATAAATTCAATGTTTATTTACATCCATTTGTCATCTGCAGCAGTTTTTGAAGTGGATCACCCTAAAATTTTGCCGTTTGGGAAAGGGTTAAAAATAAGTTAACGTACAGCTTTCCTCTTCACTCTCTCCACACCTTCCTGTGTACAACTATCAACATCAAAGTCTCGACTATTGAAGGGAGCCATGTTTAACTCTTTCTCAAACAAGACCTGGGTTTGACATCCTTAAGAGTAAGGACTTGGGAAAACATTGAGACAAAAGAAGAAAATGCTGATAATCAGCATTTTTTCCTTTTGTCTTAATGTTTTTGTGCTATATTATACACAAATCCTATCTTTAAAACATCCATTTTGTCATCTGCAGCAGCTTTCAAACAGGACCACCCTTAATTTTTGCTTTTTGGGAGAAGTTTCAAACAGGACACAATAATTCTGGTATAATGGTTGTTAAAGTTACATACCTGTTTTCTCTTCAATCTTTCCACATCTTCCTGTGTACAACTATCTACGTCAAAGTCTCGACTATTGAATGGAGCCATGATTAAATTTATTGGCCAATCTGGAAATATCATACAGGGAAATCAGGGGTTTTCCTAGCCATTTTGGGAAAAGGAGTCTGGCCTAATTGGGAAATTTGGAAAGCAAAAGATAGCTCATTTTGGGCTAAAAGAAGTAAGCGAAACACTCATTATTCAATGATAAATTTGGCATTTTAAATAAATTGAGAAAAATGGAAGAAAATTTGCTTTGGGAACACAGCCTTTTGCTTTTAGAATGCCTGTTTTCAGGAGGCACAGAAAGCATAGGAAAAACCCTGAAAATATACAAATTTGAAAACTGCTTTATCATAAATTGACACTATAGTGATGGATTGTGCATGTGTGTATGTACATTATTATTCAAAATGAGTATTTGAAATGTTTTGAGTATTTGCAATTCAGATTTCTAATGAATTATTGAAACACATATCTAATAAACTTTGGTTCTTAGCATCTCACGGGTTAACCCTTTCGCTGCCCCGGGACGGGTATACCCGACCTGCGAAAAAAGTGTCAGCGTGCCCCGGGACGGGTATACCCGTTTTTCGTCAAACAGCTTTTTTGCAAAAATATCTGAAAATGAGACTAAAATGGTGGATTAAAAGATTGAAAACAATACTTTGGTAAGTTTTATATGGTTTTCATAAAGAAATATATTTATTTCACACCCTGAATTAGAAAACCAATGAAATCGTCTCATTGGTACCACGTGAGTATACAATACCTAGAGCCGTATTGTACGCACGAGATAATTGTGTGGACGCACGGGATTCTCGATTTTCCAAAGCGGCTAGATCGATATTGTACGATGCACCGATTGACCCGTCCAAATATGCATTGCACTCATTTGAACCCTACAAATATCGATTGCAGCGTACAAATATGGATTTTTCTTCTTTGAAGCGAGACTGGTATACAAAATATCCATATTTGCATCAATGAGTAATCTCCCTTTGTAGTGCAAATGTTCATTAGAATGTTTTTTCAACATGATATATTGAAAACACTGTACTAAGCAAGAGCTAGATTTAATAGGCATAGATTTCATCCAATTAACCGTGACGTGATTTCGGACAAACAATATTACTAGTATTTCGTGTGTGTTATTATAAAATCTCGTATTAATCGTTCAAATTAACCCGAGATATTTGCATATTCGGGTCATATTGGGTCACGATTGTATTGAAATGAATATTTATTTAGCGTTAAATATTAGTCTTTCTTCATACAAAGTCTGTGGTGTAATGGTAAGCATCTCTGACTTCAGACCCGACGGTCAAGGATCGAATCTCAGAAGGTGACTATTTTTTTATCATTGATAAATATTGTTTTCTGCAATTATCATACTCGTGAATTTTGTTTCTGAACGATGGGATCGCGCGTGCAGCTGTAAGGTAGAAAAGGCTATAGAAGAGATGAAACGTGCTGATCACTACTCCGGGAAACCAGCTCCCAATATCATAAATATCACAGGATCAGACACGGAAGATACCGACACAGCAGACGAGTGCCCTACGGACACCAGTGCTACTGACACTGCTGACGAGATGTAACTTGGGTGTTGAAAGGCTATGTTTGAAATGAAAAAAAAAATGATAAAATAATGAACTATACAACTGAAATGAATAGAAATTTTAAATAAATATAAGAATAAAAGTAAACACAAAGAAATTCTTTATTCAATCCTTTATTGAGTAATATGAGGCCACCGGCCCATAATACTTATACAAAACTATTTACAATACATTTTTACAGTAACAATCCATAAGGTAATAACAAAGACATGTACAAAATAAATAAATATGAAGAAAGATTTTATATGTAGATTTCAGGGCTAAATGTAGAAGTACAGACATACATGTAGGTGGTGCAGACAAAATCAACTTTCCTTTTAGGTTGACTGATCCCCGTATGCGTCACCCAAAAATGCATACACTTTAAAACAATATCTTTAAATGAATCAAATCAATTTGACACAGTGTAGACAGGATCAAATTACTCTTATGAGCAGTCTTATCTATGTCCTCACTGTCCCAAACAATTTACATTGTTTTATGAAAGTAAAAGATGGATGATAAACACTGAACATTATTAAGAACACATCAAGTTTTCCTGAAAATTTTGTCGTTCTGCAAATGCAATAGATATGAATTTAGCTAGGGCAAAAATCAAGTCGTTTCTTTCACATTGCATTATTTCAAAGAAAGTATATCATAGTAAAATTAAAAGATGTAAAGCATATATAGTAAAAAAAGAAATAAACGATTCTGGTTTGTTTCGAACCTTGATCTGTAATGTCATGAGCCCAATGCGTTATCCAATACGCCACGTAGCCAATTTTGACTTTTTTGTGAAAATAGAATCTATATTTCAAAGGTATCTTATAACTTAAATCGATAATACCTGAAGCGTGAAATCAGTATGCAAATATCTCAAGTTAAAATGAACAAGCAATAACTACGGCTTGAGTCAAGCCGTAATTACGAGATTTTGCAACAACACCGATGGTTTATCAAAACATAGCGGTAAACCAAGTCTAATTTTAGCATAGAATGCTTACCTATTTTGTGAAAAAAAAACTCGGGAATACATTAAACAAAAGGAGAAAATGATTTTAAACCTCATTTTCTCATTTTATCTCCATATAGTTACTATATTTGACACAAATTCTAGTTTTACCAACATCTATTCCAATATTGTCTGCAGCAGCTTTCAAATGGGGAACGATTGAGTTAACCGTGACAAAATTTCGGACAAACAATAGTATTTTGTAGGTGTTGTGATAAAATCTTGTAACTATGGCTTGATTCAATCCGTAGTTACGACGTTTTATAACAACACCCACGATTTATCAATTTATTATGGTAAAACGAATTTATTCTTAGCACAAAATTCACTGTCATTCTATCATCTCATTTTTGTACGTTTGTAAAAGGGTTAAAACTACCGAAGAGTGTGGTGTGAAATAAAGAGGTTATTTAACATGTGTTTGTACAATACCGAATTCTATTGGATTCATACATTGCAGAACCAGTCTATATTTAGACTCGCCTATCGGCTCGTCCAAATATAGCCTCGTTCTGCAATGTATTCATCCAATTCAATTCGGTATTGTACAAACACATGTTTAATAACCTTATAATATTTCACGCGAAAACACCATTTCTTTTCAAATTTCCTAGAAATGGCCTGGCAAATATGGAGCCATTTTGAAATAAATCTCTGGCAGCGAAGGGGTTAATGACATTTTTTTAAGAATTTCTTTATAAATGAGAATTAAATGATCAGGCAACATAGAGAGGTTTGTTCGAACCCCTAGCCCCCTCCCAGAAGGGCATTCAGAAGGGCCCTACTGCTAGATCCCAGCTCAAAAATAATTTCACTAACCTTCTGGAAATTGGAATTCTTGAAAGGTATCCTCGATCTGGTGCGCATTGACCTCCCTCGATGGTTGTCTCCCATATCCTGGCTTCTGATTGGTCGATTTCTGATTACCATGTGACCACAATTCATTCTGTTTATTTTTATGGATGTCGAATGTCATTGGTTGAGGATATTGTGGTCCGTTGCCATGTTCACCTCGCATCGGTAAATTTACATATGTCGGTTGCGGGATGTTTCCTGATGGCTGACTGGCATTTTGATTGGCTGTTGGAGGCAGGGGCGTGGCACCTTGGTGTATCACATTAGGGTCTAAGTGTTCAGCCACATGTCTTTCTTTAAACATAATAAGAGCATTGCAGAAACAGGAGAAGGCATATGGTCCTCGTTTTGGCAGAATGTCTAGAAGTTTTCTTACTCTTCTGACTGGTGTTTTTTCTCCTTGCTGAAATGATAACCAAATGAAGAAATCTAAAAGAAAATCTAAGAAGAAATATTAACATCTCATTTGTCAAAGCTACGGAACAAGCATACACAGTTCTTGACCACAGTCAGGAAGAAACATGAACTACCAGAGACTGAAACAAACTACAATCAGAGATTCCGTCACTTGGTTCAGTTGATGCCTTCAAGGCTCAACTTACCAAATACTTTCCCTAACTCAGTCTTTATCTTTAACTATCACTGTAAATTCCTTTCACTTGTTATCTTTTAATTTCATTTTGCAGTGTTTTTTCTCCTTCTTTGCATGCGTCCGTAAAACAAACCTGTTGCCAATGCCAACAAGGGTAATTTTTTTCCCAAAATACGGAAAGAAGATTTTCAATTCAAAAGTTCCAAGTTGGTTTTTTTTAAGAAAATTTGCTCAAATACTTACATATGTCAAACTAGACTATCCAAGAATGACTGGAATTCCATTCAGTTCATTTAGATGTATTTATTCAAACAGCAGACTTAATTTTTCAGGCATTTTCATTTGTGATGATATTTTTTCCCAATTCTTGAGCAGACATCACATTTTTCCCAATTTGGCTGGTTCTGGACCCGTTCCCAAAACCGTGAGAAAAAACACAGCTTTGTTTTGATTGAATTGCTGTCCAGAGTAAAAATAAAGTAAATACAGCCATTTTTGACATCCAAGGGCAAAAACTCAAGACTTTCTAGTTCAATCAAAAAAATTTAAATGAATCTGAAAAATGGTCACCCAAGGATTATTCCTGTGAAGTTTAAATTTAATTGACGCATGACGGACACAGCACCATGACAGCTGGCCTCAGTGGCCTGACGGACAGTGGAGCTAAAAATTAAATGAATAGTATACCAAAATATCCTGGCGCATGCCCTCCGTAAGAACATCTTTTTCATACAGATGGTCGACGATCTGTTCAATGTCTTCAACATTATTTACAAGATAGGTTCTATTGGATTGTAAAATCCTTCGATGTAGCTCGTCCATCTCGCTCTATGTACAATATTGTTCTAAATTGTTGTTGTCAGGAATATATATCTGAAAAACAAAAATACTTTGAGAAAACATTGAGAGACAAAAAGAAATTGATGACAATCATATGAAAAAGATTGGATTGTAGAATTCTACGATATAACGCATCCATCTCGCTCTATGAACGATATTGTTTAAAGTGTTGTCAGACAGTCAAAGGTCCATATCTGAAAATCAAAATAATGTGGAAAAACATTGAGACAAAAATAGAAATTACTGATGATCAGACGATCGAGATGAGACCATTCAAATAAGTACCCACAGCATAAAATTTGTAATTTAATCAGTGATTTTTTTACCTGCGCATCCTGCAACTTTTACTCATAATTTGGTCTCTAGGATGCAAAGTTTTAATTCTAGCGAGTCCCAGAATGCAACAATTTTTACAGATTTCCTATTGAAAATAGTGTATTGGACTCACTAAGCTAGTAGCTGGACTCCTTGATATGGAATCCAGCGAGTCCCCAGGACTCATAGTCTTAAAATTGTAAAATTATCACTGTTTAAGTAACAAATGTAGAATGTGTTTAACCATCCCCCTTTATCTGTGGTTCTGGCGTTATTTCAACAACTTTCCTTTGCAGTAATTTTCTTTCACATCTGCACTTCCTAGATACTGGCATCGCGACAAAGATAAAAAATATGCCAGGGCTTATAAATAGGACTACACTAACTGGTAACAAAATCATTGAATTAATCAATCGATATATCAGTACAGTATTTATAAATAATCTTAAATTCATTTTAAAATTATTTTCTGATTATCTAATATAGACATCATGTAGTTTGATCTCCCTGATAATTGTTCTGGAGTGACTAAAACGCAGACAATATAGAATATAGAGTAACGCATACAATACATGTATGAAACAAAGAATGATATCGATTAGGTGACTAAAACGCAGACAATATAGACAAAGAAGGAGTGTTGCCTTACGCATAGAATATAGACAAAGAAGGATTATGATTTTAATCTTATAGTATATAATAATTTAATTATCATTTCATCATTTGATAAAACAAGAGCTTAGCAGAGCGGCGCATATACGCCCGAGAGGGGCTTGTCAGTAAAAATTGGCCATTTTTTCAATTCAAGGGCAGATAATTCAAACATGAAAAGTTATCAAAATTTTGTTTGCACAACAAGACACCATAGAAATTCATTGTGGCTAGTTTGATTAAATTCTGGTTGAAACTGTAGAAGTAGTGCACAGGAGAAAATGGGCATTTTTGAGAAAATGGGCATTTTTCCTTACATTCAAGGGCAGATAATTCAAGAACGAAAGCAGTTATCTAAATTCCGTAAGCGGTGTGCACAACTAGACACCATGGAGATTCATTGTGGCAAGTTTGATCAAATTATGATCAAAACTGTAGGAGGAGTTGCGCACACAAGAAAATGGGCATTTTTTTAATTCAAGGGCAGATAATTCAAAACGAAAAGAGTTATCTGAATTCCGTAAGCAAAGTGCACAACAAGACACCATGGAGATTTATTGTGGCAAGTTTGATCAAATTCCGATCAAAACTGTAGGAGGAGTTGCGCACACAAGAAATTGCTTACGGACGGACAGACGGACGGACGGACGGACGGATAGACGAGCGGGGCCATAACATAATACGACCCTTCGGGCGTATAAAAATGTAATTATTATTATTAATTTATTGATTTCGATATAATATAATAATTAACCTTATATATTTCATTGTTTGATAAACATTTTTTGTAATTATTATTATTTATTTTTTACATAAACAATTTGCGTACCTTGATCTCCAATTTGTTAGTGAATCATCTTATTTATCTATTATTTTATAATTCTGTTTACCGTTGGAGTTGTTCTTGTTTCTTTTTGTATACAGTTTTTTTCTTGAGTTGAATCTTAACTTATATATCATGTAAATCAATTATCAAACGAAATTTTTTAAACTAGCCCAAATTAAAAGATGATTCGCAACAACTTCGAATGAATGGTGTATAGAATTGGTGTAGTTTATTTGGTCAGAATACACTGCGAATCGAAGGAATTGTATGTCACTAGTGTGTTCATCTTTTTTCACAATGTTTCCAAAGCTTTTACAAG
Organism: Fragum sueziense; assembly: GCA_963680895.1. Classification (NCBI taxonomy): domain Eukaryota; kingdom Metazoa; phylum Mollusca; class Bivalvia; order Cardiida; family Cardiidae; genus Fragum; species Fragum sueziense. The sequence continues at coordinate 28,702,918 of OY804604.1, forward strand.
GTCGGTATCATACATCATTATTTGTGAACGCGTTACATTATCAACACCAAAAGTATTATTGCCCTTTTCTTGTTTAAGTAATTTAGAATTTTCTAACACTTTCGCAAATGCCAAGAAATTTGACTGTTGATTTGAATTTACTGCAGTCGACAAAATGAATATTGATAAAGGAAGAAAGAAAGACCATGAAGAATGTAGCACAGAAACTAGTGGGGCAAAAGGATAAAATTATTGACATTTTCTACTTTGCCTCAATACTTTCGGATTCCCTTTCGTATAGGAACGTAAATATCATGTATTTATTGTTAAATGCATTATTCATTTAATAAAGAAAATGTGATAACCGGTCAAAGGGTGAGATAACTACTGTAAGTGTGCCCAACACTTTCAGTAATCACCTATTTAAGGTATAGGACTTATCGTCTTGACGTCATCGATAATCCCTACCAAGATCACGTGATAACAACCGTGATAAAGTCGTACAATCTTTAGGCCTTTATACCAACAATTATAAAGCGATTTTGTGGAAAATATAGGAAATATTGATAACTAGTACACATACTTTCTCCTTTTGCCTAAATATCTTTGTACTCTATTGTATACGAATAATATAATTTTCAACGTCCATTTTTTCATCAGTTTGCAATTATCTTTTGCGACTTTTTTTCTTCAAAACAGCGATCAAAATAACTTGTCCCATAATATACCATGAATATTTCTATGTGGAATAATATAATTTTCAACGTCCATTTTTTCATCAGTTTGTAATTATCTTTTGCGACTTTTTTTCTTCAAAACAGCGATCAAAATAACTTGTTCCATAATATACCATGACTATTTCTTTGTGGAATAATATAATTTTCAACGTCCATTTTGTCATCAGTTAGCAATTATCTTTTGCGACTTTTTTCTCCAAAACAGCGATCAAAATAACTTGTTCCATAATATACCATGACTATTTCTTTGTGGAATAATATAATTTTCAACGTCCATTTTGTCATCAGTTTGCAATTATCTTTTGCGACTTTTTTCTCCAAAACAGCGATCGAAATAACTTCCATAACATGGATATTTCTTTGTGGGGAAGCATTATTTTTAGTTGTCTGAACCTTTCCAGTGGATCAACTTGAACTATTGCTGCTCAGAAAGGGGTTAAAAAGTCCAAATAGGAAAATGTTAGAGACGAGAGTGACCAGATAATTTCTGTACCAAATATTGTTGATGAAATGAAAAAATGTGGAAGAGCTTGGCATACAGTATGTTCTAGAATATCATTTTAACATGCGATCTTTGCCCACGATGTAGACATTTTTCCAAAAAAATGACATCTCCAATAGAGAATACTTTGAAAAAGATTGAGGGAAAGGAAAAAGAAACATGCTTATGACCATTTCTTTCCCTTTAAGCATACCATTATTGCTGTCACTGTTTTACAAAATGGTGGTCAAATTTGAAACCTGCTACAAATGAAAAAAAGACGTTACTGATGGAAAGAGATGTCTACAATATAGTACAGAATAGGCTATATTGAGATTGTTAGACTATCATCATTTCTTCCTTTGTTTCGATATTTTCCCAAACCTATTCTAGGACGTAAAAATCTTAGTTTGTTTGGAATAAGGCGAGTCGAGTAAAATGCTTAATTGTTTTCATATCAAACAAAGGAAACTGTATATTAAGAAGAAAATGTCTATAGATAATCTATTCTACAATTTTAAGTTACATCACAAATTTATAAGCGAATGAACATAAGATAAGAAAAGATGAAAGTGTCCAGTAATATTAGTTGTGATTGTGTAACAATACGCATATCACAAACTTCTCAAGCTGTGCACGAGTAACTTGTCTCAGCTTTGGATAAAGACCTTAATAGGGACATTTCATTCTGATTTCATTCTTTAAAAGTGTGCCTTGATGCAAATATTGGTTATTCTTATGCATAGAAATGCCATCAGTTATTGGAAGTTATTATTGGTAAGCGAAAAAAAAGAGACCTTTAAAGTTGAGACAGAAATGACAAATTCCATATAAATCTAAACTGTTGTCCACAACAATTTGTCTAATTTTAGCACAAAAATATATATTGCTCGTACACGATGCAATATCTTGGCTTTAAATTTTCAGAATTTCCATAAGAAAATATGCTCTTTCAGAAAGAAATAAAAGTAAAATATGAAAAAAATAAATGTTAAATGTCAACAAAAGCTCTGACAATTTTCAAAAGTAAGACATGGTAGTAATACTATTTCTTTTTATTGAGTATCTGTTGTTTTTCCATTGCTTTTCTGTATTTTCCCTATCGTTTTCTATTATGGTGGACAGTTTGTACTACCAAGATTGTACGACCGGATTTAGATTGCGCAATAGCCAAATCTATTTTTAGTAATTTACCTGTTCAGACGATAAGTCCTATAGGGCATACTGAAGGGTTAATTGACAGAGTCTCAAGCAAATATACTATTACACACTAATTAATGGGTGATAACTGAAAGTGATGTGCACACTTACAGTAGCTGTCACACCCTTTGACCGGTTATCACATTTTTTTTTATTAAACGAATAATGCCTGAAGTTTACAATCAATACTTGATATTTACGTTCATGTACGAAAAATAATCAGAAAAAATTGAGACAAAGAAGAAAATGCTGATAATTTTATCCTTTGACCCATTATTTTCTGTGCTTCATTACTCATGTTCTTTCTTTATCAATATTCTTTTGTCGACTGCAGTAGATTCAAATCAGCAGTCAAATTTCTTTGCGTTTGTGAAAATGTTTGAAATTCTAGATTTTTTAAACAAGAAAATGACAATAATACTTTTGAATTGATAATGTAACCCGTTCACACATAATGATGTATGATACCGATCTTGTAAAAGCTTTGAAAAAAATGAGGAAAAAGAAGTAAATACTAATGACAGACAATTCCTTCGATTCGCAGTGTTTTCTGACCAAATATACTACATCAATTCTATACATCATTCATTCGAACTTGTTTCAAATCAATTTTTAATTTGGACCTGTTTAAAATCTTTTCGTTTGATAATTGATTTACATACATGTCAAGATTCAACTCAAGAAAAAAATACTGTATTCTAAATCTTTATAAAGGCAATCAGAATACCAATCACTGGACAATAATATTCCACCAATAACTGAGCGCTTCTTTGTTATTCATTTATGTATACAAGAAAAGCAACAACTACAACATTAAACAGAATAAATCAAATAATGAATGAATAAAATGATTAACAAACAAATCGAAGATCAAAGTAGGCTAATTATTTATGTAAAAAATTAATATTAATTACATAAAATGTTTAACAAACAATGGAACATAAAATCAATTATTATGTTATTTCAAAGACAGTCAATCAATAATAATAATTACATAAATGTTTATCAAACAAGAAATATAAAGTCAATTATTACATTATATTAAAGTCAATTAATAAATAATAATAATTACAAAAAAAATGTTTATCAAACTATGACATATTTAGTAAATCATTATTTTTTTTTATCAAATAATGAAATAATAATTAAATTATTAATACTATAAGATTAAAATCAAAACCCTTCTTTGTCTACAATGTATATTGTATGCGTAAGGCAACACTCCTTCTTTGTCTATATTGTCTGCGTTTTAGTCATCTAATCGATATCCTTCTTTTTTCATATTGTATGCGTTATTCTATATTCTATATTGTCTGCGTTTTAGTCACTCCCTAATTGTTCTAAACTTTCAAACTTTTTTAAAAAGTCAAATGTTATCTGAATTTTATCAGTTTTTGTTGTTTGGAAATGAAATTGAATCTGCAGTTTCCACTTTCTCTTTGAATGAATCAACACTACAGAGGTTTTTGAAGCTGAAAAGGCCTTAGTGAATTTATCAAATTAAAAAAAAGATAAATTAAATAAACACTTGTCTCCTACCTGTTCTCACCATTTACCAAATAAGTCGATTCACCTATCCATATACTGCATATAACTCCCCTTTCAGGTTGGTTTTTCCAGAAACGCTGGGATTCCCCTAGTCTGGGTTCCCTCCTCACTACGTGATAGGTTTCCGAAGCAGGGAACCAGATTTAGTATCTTAGAGTTACTTCCCTTTTTTGTAGACTGGTTTTTAAATTTTAGTAGACTGGTAATAAACATAATTCTACATTCGCCACAAAAAAAAGAGAGAAGAAGAAGAAGAAGAAGAAGAAGAAGAAGAAGAAGAAGAAGAAGAAGAAGAAGAAGAAGAAGAAGAAGAAGAAGAAGAAGAAGAAGAAGAAGCTTATCAGACTTTTATATTGAAAAATCCTCTTTACTACAGCTAGTGGGAAGACCAGCATTTTCTTCCTTTTCTTTAATAAATCTAGGCCTATCTATCTATCTTCCTTTGAGTCAAACCCCAGATTGGGGACTTCTAAAGACTTGCGCGTCACTGTCAAAGACGAAAAAGTAAAAAGTATAAAAGAAGAGGGAAAGTTAAAAAGTTAAAATAGGTTTAAAACAAAGCTGTTTGAGATTAAGGGGAGATGTGTGGACCCTATCCGGCTTACAGCCTGACTGAACTCATCATGGGGCAGGGTCACAACTTCGGATGGCAAAGCATTCCAGTGGACAATAGTTCTGGGATAAAAAGAAAATTTGTGGTAATCTGTCTTAGTTTGGAGCTGCTGGAATGCTAGAGAGTGAGAGTTTCTGAGAGGTCTTGTGGGTGGAACAATGTAATTTGGGAGTGGGATTGCACTACTCTCTCATTTAAAATGTTGTGTAACAGTTACATAATCATTTGTTGGTCGATCCGGCGCAAGTCTGAACGTCTCCAATCAAGGGTATGCAACATATCTGTGACACTGGAAGTGCGGCCATAGTCCCGCATGGCCCAGCGAGCTGCCATGCGCTGCACAGCTTCTAGTTGATCTATCAGTGCTCCCGAATGTGGAGTCCATACTGCAGAGCAGTACTGACTACTCAAGCTTGGGCATTACAAGTGTCCTGTAAGCGGTAAATTCCAGGGCCTGAGAGTGGATGTTGATATTTCTTCTAAGGAATGCCAGGGTTTGGTTCGCTTAGCGAGTGATGTTTTCTTTAATATTTGTTCCATGTTAAGTCATTTGAGAGTATGGCACCGAGGTATTTCGCTGATGAGATTGTTTCCAATGTTGTGCCATGCAGTATGTATTTAGTTGGTATGGATATCTTTTTTTGTGATCTGCATGACTTGGCATTTGCTTTGGTTGAATGACATGTCCCAGTCTGATTCCCATTTTTCCCGTTTATTTAGATCTTGTTGGAGGAGACTAGAATGAGATGCAGTTGTCAGTGATAGGTAAATAGTCAGTGTCATCGGCGAAAAGGCGTACTTTGGAGGATTTGACATGTACAGGGAGGTCGTTTATATATACTGACTGGCTTTAAAAACGCATCACCTAAGTCTTGAAATATTTCCTTCTAGACGGTATCAAGTAAGTAATTTGGACCAGTATATAAAATGCAAAGGGTTTACCTACCATTACCCATGAAGTTTGGCGCGTACAAATCACGTGGTTTCCGACACGGTTTGCGCGTGCAACAAATGGAAAAAAACTGTTGAAACTCCCCCGCCTAATGTCACTAGGTGCATTTACTTAACTTATTACATAAACAGTTGTACGCAATAACTTTTAAGTATACGAGCTTCAGTTTTTGTTTTGTCATTAGAATGCCAAGACTCAGAGAAGATTTAAGGAATCGGATTATTGGTCTGTTAGAATCAGGCATCAGTCAAAGGGAGTGTGCAAGACGTACACCATTTAATGTACACCAGTCTACGATTTCTCGGCTTCAGCAGCGTTTTCTGACTACAGGCAGTGTTGCCGACCGGCCGCGGCCAGGCCAACCCCGTGTTACAACGCGACGTCAAGATAACTTCATACGGCAGCGTCATCTACGAAATCGCTTTATCACTGCAGTTTCCACTGCAAATTCAACACGAGGGCTCCACCACAGGAACATCAACTCAAGTACAGTTGCCAGGCGACTTAGAGAATGCGGGATTCGCTGCAGAAGGCCGTACACTGGGCCTGTCATACAACCACGTCATCGACAAAATCGTGTGCGTTGGTGCCGCGATATGATACATAATAGGCGGCAAAACTGGCATAATGTGGTGTTCTCGGACGAGTCTCGATTTTCTCTGTCGTTTGCTGACGGTAGGGTTCGTCTGTATCGACGTCAACATGAGCGTTATGCTGACGACTGTGTTGTAGAGCGTGATAGGTTTGGTGGAGGCAGCATTATGGTTTGGGGCGCAATTAACCACGATTTTCGATCGGAACTTGTCATCATTCGAGGTAATTTAAGTGCACAACGCTATATTGATGAGGTTTTGACACCAGTTCTCGTTCCATTGATCCATAGACACGGTAATCGTCGGTCTTTAAGTTTCCAACAAGATAACGCACGCGCTCACAGCGCCAGGATTACTCAAAATTATTTGATCCAGCATGGTATTAATGTGCTAGAGTGGCCTGCAGTGTCTCCCTACATGAACTGCATCGAGCACTTGTGGGATGAGCTTGGACGTCGTCTTCGACGTAGCCGTCACCAGCCCTAGAATATCCAACAACATGGCATTGCAAGAGGAATGGCGGAACATCCCGTTGGCTACCATTCAACGCTTGGTAGGGTCAATTCGTCGACGTCTGAGGGCAGTTCTTGCAAATAACGGAGGACATACTCGCTACTGAGTTTTGTAAATTCATTTTTGAGACGGTACCGTGTTTTGACAGGCTGTAAAAATGTAAGTGAGATCTTTGGTCCTTTGTAATTGATACTAAAATGTTTGAAAATAATGTAAATTTTGTTTTTCCTGTCCATTACAACCAAATCTAGTTGAATTGTGAAAAAAATATATAGTTTTATGCAAGTGATGCGTTTTTAAAGCCAGTCAGTATACTAGTAGATAAGAAATAACAGGGGACCGAAAACTGAGCCCTGAGGGACACCTGATGGGACTGGTATAGTGCTGGACATGGAACCATTGACCAAAAACAGACTGTGACCTGTTGTCTAGGAAAACTTTAATCCATGCCAGTGTGTGACCTCTAATACCATAGTAATGCAATTTAGATAGGAGTTTTTCGTGGTTGACCATATCAAAAGCTTTTGAAAAATCGATGAGAATTAGATCGAATTGATTTTAAAGATTTATAAACTTGAGAATGTCATTCACTACATTTGGGAGCTGTGTCATATAGGATCTTTTTTCTAGGAATCCATGTTGTAATTCATAGAAGAGATTATGCCTTGTAAAGTGTTTTGTTATCAATGTGCTCAAAATGTTTACACAAGATGCAGGTAAGAGAGATAGGACGGTAATTTGCTGGGTCTGAACTAGAACCTTTTTTGTAGACGGGGGCAACATAAATTGGCTGTTTTTCCATGTGCTAGGAAGAGAATGGGTATCGAGAGATTTCTTAAACAGCTCAGTTATGATAGGGACAAGTTCTTTAGAGCAGTGTTTCAGTACTATAGGTCTCGGGACCTGCTGTCTTGTGTGGATTGAGCTCTCTGAGTAATTTTCTACTCCATTTGTGGAGATCTCAATCTTTGGCATGGGTTTGTGCGGGCTAGGATTAGGATGTGGAATCTCTCTACCAGTGTCAATAGTGTTCTGTATGTTAATTTCTGCCAGGCGTTTCAAAGATAGTGGGGATTAAGGCGTAAAAACTGATTGAAATTGTTCATTTAATATTCGTGCTTTGTCTGTGTCATCTGTGTACAGTTTGTTGTTCTTTTTCAGTGTATCTATGCCATTTGAGTCTTGTTTAGCGTGTTTCAGTAGAGTGTACATTTTCTTTTGTTGTTTGGCCTTGTTTATGTGCAACCTTTGTTTATGTCTTGATCAGAGTGTACATTTAGTATACTAGTATGCAGGCTTTGATTGCTTCCTGCATTCGTGTTTCAGGTCAAGATACGTTCTCTTCAAACTGCTATCATTTTTTACTTGTATTTCGTCGTTTAAGTTCAAGATTGATCCATGGTTGCTTGTTTTTGGTGTTGCAAATTTAAATGGGATGAATTTGTCTATACCGGATTCTAATTCCTTTATGAAGATTTGCCAAAGTTCTTCTGTGGTGGTGCTGTCAACATAGTTTGCTTTGAGAGATGCATGCAGGGTGTTTATATATGTTTTCAACCCGTCCCAGTCTGCTTTCTTATATAGCGGGACTTTTCTAGTTTTTTTTTTTTTTTTGGGGGGGGGGCTTTAATTTTGGTGACGTGCTGGATTCTAGTAGGACGACATCCTGATCGCTAATTCCGGGAATTACGCTTGTCCTGTCTATGATAGATGGGCTATTAGTAACGAACAGGTCCAAAACATCGTTCTCTTTTGTTGGTTCATGTACAACCTGTGTAAAATTTGAATCCAGGATGATATTTGTAAAGTCACTGTGGTATGACTGGAGCTTGCAGTCTAGGGAAGGGGAGATATTTTCCCAGTTCATTTTGGGCATGTTGAAATCTCCCCCAACCCACACTAGGACATTTGTTCGTGTTGCCATGGTAATAACCTTTTCAAACTCCTTAAGACTGTGTTCATGTTCTTTGGGCTTGTAAAAGGAACCAATAAGCAGGGGCTTAGAGCCCTGGATCTCAATTTTAATCCAGAATATTTCACAGTCTGTTTGAAAATGTGGTGCTTCTTGTGCAATCAAGGAATTATTCATTGCGATAAAGACATCATCACCTGGCTGACCCTTTCGGTCCCTCCTAAAGGGGATGTAGCCCAGGTCAGGGTCAAACACTTCATTGTCGAAGTGTTTTGGTTTGAGCCATGACTCTGTTCCGATAACTATATCGGGCTTAGTCGACATTATGATATTACTATATTCTTCTGTTTTGTCAACGATTGATTTGCAGTTAACAACCAGTACCCTGAGAGATCTTTTGAGATTATTTTTTCAGTTTCGGTTTGCTTTGTTTGAATTTGTTTGTTTTGATTGTTGACGTACTTGGTTGTTTGTTCCTATCTCTAGTTTGATCAATAGTGTGCGAATGAAATGAGGTGTCGGACATGTCCAGGGTTGATATTTGTTTGGAGTATGAAGAGACTCAATGCTTACTGCGCTTTGGGTAGAAACATTTATATTATCACAGGCAATGCATTTCCAGGCCGCTGTGTTTGAGTAACAGACCCTAGCATATCATGCCTGCTATCCGAAATGTTTTGGCATAATGCCGAATACCGGCATTTTCTTTCTATTTTCCCAAGCTTTATTAAACTAGAAGACCTGAAGGTCTTGAGTCGCTCCACAGGCCTGAATTTCATGTAATATTTAATCCAAGTTTTGATTAGATTGTTCATTGCTTGTGTTTCATAGAGCAAAAAGAAAGTTACAAAACTAGATTGTTCAAAATGTGTGGTTCTTGAAGCAAAGAAAGTAAAACTATATGTTTGCCATTTGAGAAAGAGTAAAAAGAAATGGGACAGTATTCCAGCTTAGGATGATACTAGCAATTAAAATTTTCCTTCCTCCAAACAGATCTAAATTAACAGACCATTGATTACTCCAAAATATTTCATATTTCTAAAAATAGATTTGAGCTAAAAATAGATTCAGGGAAAACCCTTCAAACCTGAATTTCTTGTAATATCAAGTCCAAGTTTTGACTAGATTTTTCAGTACTTGTTGCTCTTAAAGCAATTACAAAGTAACTAGAAAGCTGAAAATACATTCATATAAGATATATTGGTTACCAAGCTTTGTCTTTATTAGAGAGAGTTTGGCTGTTAGAGTGAAAACCAAGCCACAATTAGCAATTTTGTCAAATTGAAAGGCATATAACTGAGAAGTTTATATCCCTATCTAGCTAAGAATCACACTAAAGCAAGATCTTAACTTCACCTACAACTTGTTTAAGTTTTGACCTGATTGCTCAATATTTGTGGATGTAAAGAGTGTAAAATCAAAGTCGAAAACAGCAATTTGGTCAAATTCAAGGGCAAATAAATCATGATTTAAGATTCTTATGAAGCTGAAAATTACATCGATGCAAGATCTTAAAGCCAGTAAGATAATGTGAAAGTTTCGTGTTGATTGGTGGATATTTATGGTTGTTTGAGTAAAAATAAGGCCAAAAATGGTAATTTTGCCAATTTCAAGGGCACATAACTCAAGACGTAATATTCAGATCAAGCTGAAAATTGCACCCAGGCAAAATCTTATCAGCACCAACATTCTGCCTAAGTTTTGTCTTGATTGATCAATATTTGTAGTAGCTAGAGTGAAAACAAAGTCAAAATAGCCATTTTTTAATTCAAGGGCAGATAACTCCAGACTTTCTGGTTCAATCAGAATTAATTGAAGGAATCTGAGAGAAGACCACCTAAGGATCATTCCTGTGAAGTTTGATTGAAATCCATCTAGTAGTTTCTGAGGAGAAGATTTTTAAAGAAAAAGTTGACGACCGGACGGACGGACGGACGCACGCACGCACGGACGCACGCACGACGGACACAGCGCCATGACAATAGCCCGCTGGCCTGAAGGCCAGTGGAGCTAAAAATGGCCTACTAAGGTGCCTCAAAATCATTCGCCACTGTTTGTGTAAGGGGTGTATAGGCCCAAAATAAGATACCATGCGCAGCTGCAGTCACTGTCAATGCGAATTGGTCTGACCATTAAATGCGATTTATTGCATACTTGTAAGTATGTCGTTGCTTTTCAACGAAAACCTCGGAGGCATAACTGCAGCTTAAAGCAAGCTGCAGTTACGAGGTTTTCGTTGAAAAGCGACGATGTATTGTTAACACTTTCACAAACAAGAACTAGTCTTGCCGTCTTCATAGATCAGGCTTGGGAAAAGATTGAGACAAAAAAGAAAGTGCTGACAATCAACACTTTCTCCTTTGCCTCAATATTTTCTGGTCTGTTTTGTACACAATTCCTTTCGTAAGCAATATTAATTTGTTTTTTGTTTTATTTCAGCAGATTTCAAACTGGACCACCCTAAAATTTGTTCGTTTTGGAAAGTGTTAACAGAGGATTGTCACCATTAGCTTCTGAAGGTAGAATACCCGTAATGTGGCCATTTCGAGATTCATAAAACATCGAATTTTTTCGAGAGTAACCGAACTAATTCAGGCGCGGTCGTAAACATTCGGCGGTGGAAAGGTCCACCGCCGAATGTTTTCGACTTTGCTCGAATAACCCCGATGTCGCGCGAATCTCATTAGGCCCTAGGGGTACACAACCTTTATTTGGACACTTTTGGATCTGGTAAATTGTTTCTCCACAGCAATAGAGGGGATGGTCCAATGGCACTCTAATTTTAATATCGTCGCTTTTCAACGAAAACCTCGTAACTGCAGCTTTAAACAAACTGCAGCTACGAGGTTTTGGTTGAAAAGCGGCGATATTCTGATTTCAGGCCTTATAATTATGGCTGGGAATCGCGTGACACAGCAATGGCAACCGTTGTAAGAAAATCTTCAATAATTCTGTTGAGTGACCGATTTGAAAGGGGTTTGAAGCAAAGAAGGGGGGAAGAAGCAAGAAACTTTGTAAAATAAACGTGGTTGATTTTTTTTTAAAGCTACTATTTCCCAGATTTGGACCCAAAATTTGCCAAAAACAAACGAAATGTACACTTTTTAAGCTTTATATGGCCTGATTAAATGATTACGACAAACTATTGAAGCAACGACTCATTTTTTCGCAATTTGATACCAAATTCATGAAGCGATGTCGAAAGTAGGTCAAAACAGTAGAACATACGACTTCCTTTAATGACGTCACAACATACATGATGACGTCATATTGAAATTCAAGTATTAATCTCGTTTGAATCTTGGTCCGCGCTCTATGCGCATGCGTGACAGTTAAAAAATAAATTCAACCGCATCTGTGACGGGGTTGAATTTGGGTTTGGATTCTCCCTAAATTCGGCTATCTCTCTTATAATTTCGGCTCAATCTCTGTCTGAATCGCATATTATTAACCATTTTGAGGTGACCAACACAAAAAGTTTTGCATATTTTTTCAAAAAAAAATCATTTTTTGCAATTAGACCATCTGTTACCCTCACCCTTTAAATAATACCCGGTGAAAAAATATGAACTACCAAACAAAAAATTGTTTGGTAGTCAATATTTTTTAATGTACTGTTTTAAAGATCCTTTTGTAATCGATCAGCAAACCTCTGGTTCAGTCCTGCTTTCTCTGCTTCAAACCGGTTTTTTTTTATTTATTTTTCAAATCGGTCATTTATTACCAAAATCAATAAAATGAATCGAAAATGTGTTAGCCTACGTGATTCCCCACCTTATAATAGTATAAGCTTTCAACAAATTAGCCAGATGTTCCCTACCATTTTAACCCTTATACAAACGACAAGAAACCGTAGACTATTCCGATTACGTTCTGTCCTTAGACAAAGATTATTTGGTGGCTCATAATTAGTACAAAATCTTTTCGTGGTCGCCTTAAAGGAAACTATGCTAGGTTGTCGGGCATACAAACGAGTAAAAAATATATTCAAGAAAAATTAATATCGTATGGAATGTTCAACCTGCATAGCTAGATATTAGTTATGTCCAAGGTAATTTCGAATGAAGTTCATTTAGTACATCTGATTAATCAAGTTTGTGTATAATTACCTTACCCGCACTTTACATTACACGTTTATATACACTGTACATGTTGTTTTGTCGTAAGATTTATGGGAAACTAAAACTTCAAAGATAAAAAAAAGTTGATATCAGCTATATAAAAATCCTTTATTTGTGGCCCTAGATAATGCAATGCACCACACAACAGTGCAACCACTGAATGCCCCCGTGTTTTTTTTCTGAATCCTGGAAAATTTAGCATGGGCCCTTTAAGAATATACACGCTGACACCAAACTACCTACATTGTTCTAGCATTTTGCCCAGTCAATGTATTTTTTTAAAAGAAACTTTCCCACGCGACAAAGAGTAAACTTTGAGACTGGCCAATAGTGAACGATACCACGGTGGATAATCACGTGATACAACAGTTTCAGGAAATCTTCAATAATTTTGTTAATACGGTACCGATTTGAATTCGGTTTGAAGCAGAGAAGGCAGACAGACGTCGTACATTAGATGGGTGTGTTGGATTTTTTAGACGTCAGCTGATAAAAAAGTTATTGAAGATCAACCAAAATTGGTTGATCTTCAATATTTTTTTATCAGCTGATCTTATAAAATCCACCACGTCCAGCTTATTCCTGACATTTTCCCACATTCTCTGCTTCAAACCAATCCAAATTGGCCAAGTAGTAACAAATATATTGATGATTTTCTAAATTTCTGAGTCACGTGATTATCCACCGTGGATACACGAGACAGCAACATACATACATACAACCTTATAAATTTATTCTATATTCTATAACCAATGACGTCAAATGTACATTGTGGTAGCTTAGAAAGTAGCTATGAAAAGGAGTTTTCCATGACTTTACGAGTAGGGACTTCAAGGGAAGGTCTTGTTTGGGAAAGAGTTTTTAAAAAAATAAATGATATCATAGTTATCATGTATGACTAATGCACATGCGGACCTAATTTCGGTTAGTACAAAGTCTAGAACGGTGTTGAAACTGCATACTTTTTTATTTGCTGGGTTCACCGTAAAGGGAACCACTATGTTTGAGAATACAATGTATGAATCGGGCCCGTTGGAACAGGGGGCGGTAGGGGAAGCCAAATATGGTAAATTTTCCTTATTTTACTCTGAAAATTCAGAGAAATTACAATTTAGCCCCTGCAATATTCAGACACTGATCCGAACCCCGCGCCCCACAGGCCCGTAGGAACTGGGCGGGCTAGGGGGCTAAGCCCCTCCAAAGTTGGCCAAAAATGCCCAATTATCTTTATTTTACACTGAATATTTAGCGAAAATCCAAGTTAGCCCCTCCAATATTCGAACACTGGCCCGAAAAGGGGCTTTAGACCGCACCCCATTTAAAATTGCTTCCTACGGGCCTGCCAGAATCTAGGCAAAGCATTACGTCGGCGTTATTGCAAAACCTCGTAACTCCAGCTTTATTAAGGACAGATCCTCCATTTATTTCCTACGGTAAGATTTTTTTTTATTTTTTCTGTACTGATATTTAAATATATGAGAAGTAAAAAATGACTTAAAAACTATAGGTCACCAAGCGAATTAAAAAGTTATTGGATTTAAAGGGAGACTACTCTTGTCTAAAATTGCAAAAATGAGGTGTCACTTAAATACCCACAAAAAGCTGTTCGAAATGACTAGGATCACATAAATAAGTCTTTATTGTGTTCAATATGTTTTATTCTGTCGAAATGAGTATCAGTTTGGGAAAATTTAGTGATGATTTTGAAATTTTTAGTAAAACATTCTTTCAAAAGTAGCTGAAATTGCTCTTTTTCCGCAACGTTTCTGATAATAAAAAATATTCCAGCGGTAAGAATTTTTTCTTTTTTGGTATAGACATAGTGCTTGGTCATACCTACAAAAACAAAAAAAGAAAAATATATCAAACCAAGCGTTTTTCTTAGTTATTAGTAAAATTTGGTTTATTTTTAGCAGCTCTGTCCGAAATTGTTTCACTATTTTTATCCATTTCCTTCCTTATTACCAGCTTTAGATAATAAAAAGTGTCATCTTTTGTGTCCATCCGAAGCGGACTAGCCCTTAAAGACATCACTTTGCTTTTGTTGCTCCGTTTCCTATCGCTAACGCCACATGTTGAACGCGTAACAAAAAGCTAAATGTACCATCCGAGTACTATTACACTTTAATTGGCCAAACAGAGAAAATTGAAATAACCGAAAAGGATCTTGTCATTTATCAACCAAACATTAACTGAATGTAAAAAAATACATTTGCAGAAAATGCCAATTACTGAAACAGCTTAATTTCGTTATTTAGTACATGCGCAGTAAGTTGCGCAGTAACAACTGGAGGATCTGTCCTTAAAGCTGGAGTTACGAGGTTTTGCAATAACATCAACGTTTAGTGAATCATTCACGGGTCAGATGGTCTTAAACATTAAAGCCAGGATCTGGAGAAATGAATAAAATGAACCTTATTGCGCATGTGACCAACATGGATCCAGATCAGCCTGCGTTAAACACGCAGTCTGATCAAGATCCATGTTGCCATCCATTTCGTTCCTCATATAGGATAACATGGTATCAACTCAAAGAAAGCAGTACGGATCCCGGTCTGCATTTTGGAGCAAAATAATCTAGAACATAAATGAAATATAAGGCCCCTTTTCCAGATTTCGGCTGATTTGAAATTGTAATCGATTTAATTTGATTTATTGGGGTTTAACGCCTCTTTAAGCTACATGTATCATGGTCATATTGCGGTGGCTTGAGCACATAACCATCGATTCCTGTTGTTACTCGTACCAGTGCTACGTACAACAATTGACCCCTGTCAATTATCGTTTTAGTCCGTGCCCGCAGAACGCTTGCGGTAATTTGTGTCTTCTCTGATGAAAATTCGCTCGTTGATATTTGGATGTCGCTATTAACATCAGAGCGCTGTCCCATTCAAAAACAAAAGAAAAGTCCGATACAATTTATGTCGCTTGAACAAGACTCGGACTAACTCCCGGTGGCAAACAATGGGTTTTTGGTAATTTAACTTTGTATTAGATCTATAGGAAATCGAAATGATTTTAAACTGCATCGTTTATCAATGCAAGAATCGAAAGATAAAAGACGGAAGTAAAGAGAATCTTCACTTTTTCCGATTTCCACAAGATCAACGCAAGCGCGGAGCATGGACAAAGGCAGTGGACAGGAAAGAATTTCGCTTTTTTGTCTCTAAGGACTACTTCCGTTGGCTGTTGTGTGTGTGTGGGGGGGGGGGGTGGGGGGTGGGGGGGGGGGTAGTGGAAATCAGCTTATAACCGAGCGTCCAATTGCTCGCTCACATAGTCACGGTGGGGGTTGTGCATGCTGGGATGGGTAAATTTATGGACAAATTTGCCTCGCTTCAGGTAAGACATTTTGCAATAACTTCCTTATTTCTGCGTCAATTCAAAAATTGTTGTTTCATATACCCCGCATTACTGAGCTCTTTCTTCTGATGTATGCCTTACACGAAACTTTTTTGTACTTTTTGCGAAAATTGATCCCAACCGACCAGAAAAACGACAAAAAAATCTGATCGTTTTTCAGGTCAGTTGGGATCAATTTTTGGGAAAAGTATGGGGAGTTTTCAAATAAGTAATACACATGAGTAAAGCGGGGTACATGCAACAAACCGCTTGAAAATCGACACAGAAATAAGAAAATTATTGCACAATTTCCTACCTGAAGCGTGTCTTATTTTGCCGTAGTCGTTATCATTTCGTTTCCTGGTCAGTTGGGATCAATTTTTGGAGAAATTGAAAGGATACCATAAATATTCCATGTATTTGAGTAAAGAGACTTTCGAGACGGGGTACATGCAACAAACCTTTTGAAAATCGACAAAGAAATAAAGGAGTTATTGCAAAATATTTGACCAGATTCGAAATTATTTTTGTCCGTATTCGTTATCCATCCCATCATGCACAATCCCCACCGTGGTTGTCAATTAGATAATGAATTTATCAAAATAAGGTCTGGTACCCTTTTCAAGGTGGACTATCACGTGATACAACAATTGAAGAAAATCTTAGAAAATTTTGTTAACACGGGACCGATTTTAATTCGAAGTGGAGAATTTGAATTTGAAGTAAACTCAGCAAAAGTTCTAATCGGTCACCTTATACCTTGCGTCATAAAATCAATAAACAAACGATTCCAAACATTTTATTCTGGAACACTGTTGAAGAAATCAATTTCCAACATGACTGTTGTAATTCGATTATTTTAAGACTTTGTAGTAAGATCTAACAACAGTTCTTAAAGAGGTACCCTCGATTTCAAAATTCACAAAACGAAAAAGCGCAATGTTGGGAACGTGTGTGGCCACCGTTAGCTTCAATAACAGCTACTCACTAGCTTGTCATGGAAAGGATAATGATAAGAAAGTCAATCACAATCAAATTCGTCACTCTGAAACTCACCGTGACAGCGATAAATGAGCACACGTCAATCGGCAAACTGATGCAAAGTTGTGGTCTAATTTGTTACGAAGACGTTGGCCCAGGCAGCCCTGGTAAAGAGAAGATAACGTTGCGCCAAAACAAGACGGACATTTCGATGACGTCTACAGATAACAACACATGAGTGGCTACTTTCAACGAATTCCAACACTTTACAGCCTACTGTACACAGTCTAGGGTGTAATGTTGCGTTCATGTCGATACCGCAGTCAACCTGAAGTGATTGAAGCCGGAAGGAATCTGTTCCTTTCATATGATAAAGGAAAATAGTGGTCCTGGCGATGTATGGTAACTCGTTGTCTCCGTCTCCGATGGCGAACTGCAGCACTTCCGGTGGTCTGAAATTCCATGTGTAAGGCATTGATGGTTAAAATAGGTCTACGTAAACGTTCTGGCGACTTGAAAATGGGTGGAAACAAATTATCAAAACTGCCTAAAAGAAAACAAGGCTCGATTGCCACCTACTTCCGGTTTTCTCTGCAACTAAATTTTACCAGTCGTAAACAAAGGCCCGTTGTAGCATTCCGATGGCCCTGCCTCGCAGTTCGTGTGTCATTCTGGTCATGTTATGTGTTTTTCTGACTATACAGTCGATAGAGACCTCACGTGTATAAACTGGGCCGTGGCTTTTGTTGCACGAAAACCTGTCACGTGCAAATCGGGAAAACGAAGTACATGGACATCTTTACCACCCCTCAATGTTTCAGCGCTCTCAAAAATACGCATAGTCAATTATTTATGCAAAAAATAACACATGTAAAATTTTACACTAATTGGTTGAATATTAATCGAGATATTGCAATTTTAAAAGTGACCGATTAGAACTTTTGTTAAGTATAGAGAAAGTGAGCAGAAGTCACGCATTATATGGACGTGGTCGACTGGTGAAAAAATCAAAAGATACAAAAGTTATTGAAGATCAACCAAAAGTTTTGACCTTTTCAAAAATCCACCACGTCCAGCTTATTCCTGGCATTCCCCCTTCTCTGCATCAAACCTTATTCAAATTGGTCAAGTATTAACAAAAATATTGATGATTTTCTGAAATCCTGAGTCACGTGATTATCCACCGTGTTTTTACAAAGTGCAATTTACCTAATTAACAACCTATGTTAGGGCATTCTGATTAAATTATAGTCATGAGTGATATCCACAAATCAGTTCAATAGCAACATATTTTGTGTTAAAAATAGACTTGGTTTCACGTTATGTTTTGATTAACCGTCGATGTTGTTATAAAATGTCGTAACGACGGCTTGAATGAAGCCGCAGTTACGAGATCTTTTAACAAGGCCTACGAAAAATTATTGTTTGTCCGAAATAACATCATGGTTTACTGGATAAAATCGTTCCCTATTGCCAGCTTACCTTTGATAATCCATCCAAAAGGGACGTCGACCTATACCTTATTTAGTGAGCCTACATACCTTGTCCGATCAGAAACATCGTAACTGCTGCTAAAATCATGCTACAGTTACGAGTTTTTTGTTTAATAGAAGCGATGTAGTGTATGTCTGCTTTGTATCCATTATTGATACAACAAACAAAAGACAAAGAACGATGCAAGCTGGTGTCCTTTGATTTACACAACTAGCCCGGGTCGAAACTTATTTAAAGGTTTTGTAAGAAGTATCGAACCTGCTAGTAGCCAGTGGGTACAGTGCTGGCATTGTGCAAAATCATAATAATGTTGCTTTTCAACAAAAACCTCGTAACTGCAGCTTGTTTTAAGCTGCAGTTAAAAGGTTTTTGTTGAAAAACAGCGATAAAACGTACCCACGTGCTGTCGGGACAGACTTCTTAGTTCGAATTTTCGGCAGTATTCGAAATATCCAGTGTGCGAAGTAACAAAGTTCGACTTATGCTAGTATTATAATGCACTTACAGT
The DNA here is from genome assembly GCA_963680895.1 of Fragum sueziense. NCBI lineage: Eukaryota > Metazoa > Mollusca > Bivalvia > Cardiida > Cardiidae > Fragum > Fragum sueziense. The sequence continues at coordinate 28,721,892 of OY804604.1, forward strand.
TGCTTTATAATACGCACAGAAAGCCATTCGCCGAGACAAAGATTTGCATGTTTTAAAGCTTTCGACATTCATATTCGGATTCGACGAAAAACTGAAGATTATAAGAAAGATGACCTGTTTGTTGTACGGAATTTCGAATCCTGAAGCGCATTTCCTATGCACATTGCCTACTTAGTTCAATTTCATAAGTTTTTGTCATTATCCTAACAGGGAACGATTTTATCAAGCAAACTGTGGCGTAATTTCGGACAAACACATAGTATTTCGTAGGTGTTCTTATAAAATCTCGTAACGACGGCTTGACCCAAGCCGTCGTTACGAGATTTTATAACAACATCGACGGGGTATCAAAACATAACGTGAACCCAATCTATTTTTAGCACAAAAATTAATTACCATTGCTACCCTGTGCCGATAATGAAGCTTGTGTCGACATTGTGGACATTGCATGGTAAGAAAGTTTATCACTGAAAATATTGAGATAAAAGGAGAAATCAGTGGTTATTTAAGCATTTTCTTCTTTTGCGTCAGTGTTTTTTTCCGAGACATTTCTCTATTAGCATTTTCTCTTACCATTGTCGGTCAGTCAAAATCAGATCGTGTTTGGGAAAGGGTAAACTTATCTAAAGTACATATCTATACCGTGTCATAAAATGTGGAAAATTGGATTATCTTTAGTTTCCCCACGGCAGGGATTCACATTTTCTATCGAGGTCATTCTGTGAAGACTTTGTAGATTGACCGGGTCATATTTTCACATTTTCATCCAAGGTCATTCGGACAAAAAACGTCGCAAAGTGGCCGTGGTCCGAAGTTTATCTACAAGAGTCCTCAAGACATATTATATAGCTCATAACCCATTACCAAACAGCAAAAGTTTAGACTTGTCCAAATTCAAAGATGTTGACGACAATTTCAAGTGCAAAATTTCTTACATGTTTGGTCTTTCCTGGTAGAAAACATTGTTGGAAATGAAAAAATTGCTGGTGACATTATCCACAATATTTTCAAAATATTTTAACTTGTTGGGTGTCAAAAGGCGCCCTTATGTGGAAATTGGCTAACCCATTACCAAACGACAAAATTTTAGACTTATCCAAATTCAAAGATTTTGATGACAATTTCAAGTGCAAAATTTATTTCAGTTTTGGTCTTTCCTGGTAGAAACATTGTGGGAAATGAGGAAATTGCTTGTAACAAGCAATTTCTTTATTTTCCATGATATTTTCAAAATATTTTAACTTGCCGTGTGTCAAAAGGCGCCCTTATGTGGAAATGAGTTAACCCATTACCAAACGACAACATTATAGACTGGTCAAACTGAAAGATGTTGCAGATGACAATTTAAAGTGAACAATATTATTTTTTTCGTGGCAGAGCATCTCTAGCTAATAGTTAGATGTGCTCTGCCAGTTCATTTATCGTGAGATATACAACGCTCAAAAGCGATTGTTAATTAACCGTTCCTTGCAACAAATATTTGGGGGTTGACCAAACTGAAATGGTTTGCAGAAAAAATCTACTACAAATGTGCTGCTAAAGCCTCTCAAGATTACAACCGGTCGTACGTGCGATCTGCGTGCGGTCTACGTCTAAAACGTACATTTAGTCGTACGATTTTGGTGAACGCAACCACGACGCTGAATGCACGAAGCAAAGAATTGACCACACATTTCTTTTCTACGACCATTCTGCGTCTTTTAGAACGCAAGGAGCACACAAGACAGAAGTACGAAGCACATACGACAGGCCTGCGTGTGACGAAGGGAACGATATGCTGAAATTCCAGAAAATACACAAAGAATGCGTACTTTTCCGTCTCTGGCTTGGCCCCTTCCCAGGTGCGGGGGGCAGGGTCAGGCCGAAGAGGCGAATCCTACAAGCACCAAAAGAGGTTCAGGATAGGCACGTTGAATGTAAACACCCTTAGGGGAAGAGTATGTGAAGTGGTAGAGATGTTATCACGTAGAAAAGTCGATGTATGCTGCATCCAGGAGACAAGGTACCGTGGTGGACACTGTCGCACAATAAAAGGAAAGGAATCAAAGTACAAGCTATACTGGTCTGGAAACGATAAAGGAACAGCTGGTGTTGGTCTGATGGTGGCTGAAGAGTGGATTGAGAAGGTCTTTGAGGTGCAGCGTATCTCCGACAGGATTATTCTCGTCAAGCTGATTGTTGGACAGCATGTACTTACTTTCCTGTCTGTATATGCCCCGCAAAGTGGTCTGAGTGATGAAGAAAAAGATCGGTTCTATGACCAGCTGCGAGCAGTGACTGATAAGATACCAACATCTGAAATACTGTTTCCTTGCGGTGATTGGAATGGCCACGTAGGTCGGAATGCAGCAGGTTACCCAGAAGTACATGGGGGATTGGGCTATGGTAGAGCTGAACCAGATGTAGAGGGTGAGAGAATCCTTGAGTTTGCACTGGCACATGATTTGATCGTTGGAAACACATGTTTTAAGAAACGTGATAGTCACCTCATTACATACAAGTCTGGAAGTGCAGCTACACAGATCGACTTTATTCTGTTCAGAAGGACTGCACGCAGAATAGTAAAAGACGTGAAAGTCATCCCAGGAGAGGAAGTAGCCCTGCAACACCAACTTCTTGTGTTATGTGTGATGTGAAGATCAATATACCACCGCAGAAAAAGCGAAAGTTCAGTCCTCGGCTAAGGATTTGGAAGTTGAAGGACTCAGAAACAAGCGACCGATTCCAACAGGTCTTCAAGTCCCATGTAAACGTCTTTGAAGGAAATGACAATACAGAGGAAATCTGGGCCAACATAAAGTCAGGTCTGCTGCAAACAACAGAGGAGGTCTGTGGAAAAACACGCCCCCATCGATGGCGCAAAGGAAACCTGGTGGTGGAATGGAGAGGTGGAGAAAGACATTTCAGCAAAGAGACAGGCCTACAAAGATTGTAAAAAAGGAAAGGGCACAAAGGCTTTATACGAGGCAGCCAAGCGCACAGCCAGACGTTCTGTGCATCACGCTCGATATGAAGCAGAAAGGGACATCTTTAAGGACATAAACTCCAAATCATCTGACATATACCGCCTTGCCAGCCAGATGCGCAAAGAGAATGTGGATGTTATTGGAGACAAACCCGTAAGAAATGATGCCGGAGAGATGTCTTTGAGCGATGAATCCAAACAAAAAGCCTGGCTGGAGCACTACGAACGACTCATGAATGTCGAGTTTGAATGGGACCCAGCACATCTATCCAGTGAAGCACCTGTCGAAGGACCCCCCATCCCCATCACTACAGAAATGGTAAAGAAGGCTATATCCAAGATGAAAATGGGCAAAGCTGCAGGACCATCTGGAATAGTAGCTGAGATGATCAAGGCATCGGGAGACTCTGGGGCCTAGATGATTCGTGACCTAGCAACGTGCATCATCAAGGATGGCAAAGTCCCTGAAGATTGGGAGCGCAGTTTTATTGTCTGCCTGTATAAGGGAAAAGGGGATGCTCTGGACAGAGGTAATTACCGTGGACTGAAGCTGACAAAACAGGTAATGAAAGTTCTGGAGAGGATTGTGGACAGTCTCATCAGGCTAGTGATAACCATAGACGAATCACAGTTTGGTTTTGTACCTGGCAGGGGCACAACAGACGCTATTTTCGTCGTCAGACAGCTTCAAGAGAAGTACCTTGCAGCCAACAGGAGACTGTACATGGCCTTTGTAGATCTGGAAAAGGCCTTTGACAGAGTCCCTCGCAAAGTCATCTGGTGGGCATTAAGGAAACTCGGAGTGGAGGAGTGGATTGTACGGCTTATCCAAGGTATGTACGCCAACGCACGGAGCTGTGTACGAGTAGGAGATGGATACAGCGATGAGTTCCAGGTGAAGGTCGGAGTCCATCAGTGCTCGGTCCTGAGCCCACTCCTTTTCATCACAGTGCTGGAAGCCCTCTCCCGTGAATTCCGGTCTGGTGTCCCCTGGGAAGATCTCTATGCAGACGATCTTGTTGTCATCACCGAATCTCTGGAAGAATGTGTCAACAGGTTGCTCATATGGAAAGAAGGCATGGAGAAGAAAGGACTGCGAGTGAACGCCAAGAAGACGAAGATAATGATCTGTGGGACAGGGCTGGACATAATGGAGAGCTCAGGAAAGTTTCCTTGTGCGGTATGCTGCACTGGTGTCGGCAGTAACAGCATCCTATGCAGTGAGTGCAAGAACTGGGTCCACAAGAAGTGTAGCCGTTTGAAAAAGCTCAAGGAGGATCCAAACTTCAGATGTGCGTGCTGTATGGGACAAGCAAGGCCACTTGACGGAAGACCACAGTCTGATGTGCAGGTTGGGCAAGACAAACTTGAGGTTGTGGCATCATTCTGCTACCTTGGAGACATGCTCTCTGCAGCCGGAGGATGCGACTTAGCCACAAAGACAAGAGTCAGAGCTGCATGGAAGAAATTCAAGGAGCTTATGCCGATTCTCACATCACGCCACCTCAACTACCGAACTCGAGGCAAGGTATACTCAACCTGTGTCAGAAGCGTGATGATGTACGCGAGTGAGACATGGCCCCTGTCCAAACCAAATCTGCAACGCCTGCAACGTGACGATCGCGCGATGATCCGACAAATATGTAACATACGCCCCCAGGATATCCCCAACATAAGATCAAGCAAGTTACTTGAACAGCTCGGACTCGAAGACCTGGAACTCATCCTAAGGGAAAGGAGACTTTGTTGGTACGGACACGTTGAAAGGTCAAACGGGGCAATCAAAAGTGCTCATAACATGCAGGTCACAGGCACACGCAGTAAGGGAAGACCAAAGATGACTTGGAGGCAGCTGACAGAGAGGGACCGTCGAGATTGGTGTCTATCCACCATTGATCCACATGAGAAAGATAGATGGAGAGCAGGAGTGAAGACAGCCATGCGTGCAGCAAGCCAGTTACCTGGAAGGGAGCACCCTGATGTGCTTCTACCCCTGCACGTTAAACATGAAACCCGGGAGTGAGTGAGTGAGTGAGACTTTTCTCGGAAGAGATTCATACTTTTGACCTGCTTTGGATGTACATATTTTGAGGTGCTCTTACAACCCGTCGTGCGTCTTTATAAATCGTGCGATTTTGCAGAGTTTTAAAACTTACGATTTAAAAAGACGCACGGTGGGTTGTAAGATAGGCCGCTTAATACAGATATGGTGAAAATGCTGAATTTCAGAAATCGTTTTCTCGTCGATCAATGCTTTAATCTCAAAACCCTGTTTGGATTCGGTATTTATGCCAACTCTAATATTTAAAGTATTCGTTAGATTTGTATTGTCGCAAATTGAAAAAAAAAATGTTACTTCACGAAGTTTTACATTATATAAGACGATTGAGAGAAAAGGAGAAAATGATGTTGGACTTTAACATTGTGTTCAATTTATCTAATGTCAAATGCCCCTTTAACCACAGGGAATTTTAGCGATTTTTATGTAGACTCTTTCTATTAAAGACAAGGGGACCAAGTTTTCATGTACAGAAAATAGTACCCATTCTCGCAAAACACCTGTTACAACGCCAATTTTGAAGATAATTACACGGGATCTTCTTTAATTAGCTCCTTACATATTTATTTAGCGAAAAATCCGGTGGTCTGTACAGGTAACAATCAGTATTTTTCGTGACAGAGGCCGTTTCTCGACAAAAGGTTCGAAATTGCCATGTACGACACAAGCGTGATGTCGGCGCGTTCGGTTGTAACTCTGGTGAGTGTTTATGTCACAATGTTCCATTTGACTTTCGAAAGAAACAGAACGGTTCATTATTCAATTTCACCATAATTGTCCAAAGCAATGCTTTAATTCTCATATTTTCAAGCTTAATTTAGCATAACTGTCGATGATTTATTTAGTTTTCACAATAAAAAGAATTACTTGAGTGAGTGTTCTCAACAGCGAGATGAACTCGCCCTCCATCAGTCATACGTTCATTATTACTCGAGTAATTCTTTTTCCTGTTAAAACAATAAAATTTGTGTTCAATAAGCGTGAAAAGATACGAATTAAAGCATTGCTTTGGACATTTTTGTTGAAATTTGAAACTGAACCGTTCTGTTTCGTTCGAAAGTCAAGGGGAACATTGTGATAAAAACACTCACCAGAGTATCCCAAGCGAACGCGCCTAAATTTGCCGAAATCTAAAATCCGTTGAGTCGGCAAAACATTCAACAAATTAAAGCTGAATTCTTTGTGATATTATTCAACAAGGAAGGTTGGTGAAAGATTTTAATTTATTTTATCGTTTTAATGCATGTTTTGGCCACGATCATGCACAAACTAGCAGATTTAGTCCTACAAGCGGGGGTCACACGGTCACGTCGTTCATGGCGTTTTCGAACCTTTCGTCGAGAAACCGGCCTCTGTCACGAAAAACTCTGATCGTTACGCGTACAGACCACCGGATTTTTTGCTAAATAAATATATATGGAGTTAATTAATGAAGATCTCGTGTAATTATCTTCAAAATTGGCGTCGTAATGGGTGTTTTGCGAGAATGTGTACTATTTTCTATACATGAAAACTTGGTCCCCTTGTCTTTAATAGAAAGAGTCTACATAAAAATCGCTTAAATTCCCTGTGCCTTTAACGACGTTGATTCACGTTTTCACATTTCCAAGGTCAATCCGTGAAGCACTCGTTAATCATTTTTCCAAGGTCAACCGGTCACAAGCGTCGCAAATTTCCGGGGTCCAAAGTGCTCTTACAATGACCCTTGTTGCATCTACAACGCACAAATTACGGTTTAAGTGCCCAAATTACATTTAATAAAACTTAACCCTTTCGCAAAACAAAACAGTTTTAGACCGCCTCACGATGGAAGAAGTAACAGATGACAAGATTAATATTAAGGGTAGAATATTATGTACGTTATATCGAAGAGCTTACTAAATTATTGAGAGAAAGTGAAAAGGGGCAGTGAATTTTGTGCTAAAAATAAACCCGGTTTATCGTTATGTTTTGATAAACCGTCGGTGTTGTTGTAGAATCTCGTAACTACGGCTTGAATCAAGCCGTAATTACGAGATTTTACAACAACATCCAGGAAATATTATATGTTTGTCCGAAATTACGTCACGATTAACTGAATAAAATCATTCCCTATTGCTCATTATCAGAAATATATTCTTATATCAAGAAATGTGTAGCAGGAACAAAGCCCTGTATTATCAACGACCTTACTAAATAACGAAGAATTAATTGATATCAAAGGGAAACGTGTATGTTTAGTAATAGAAAATATTGAGGGAAAATGAGGAATGTCTGATTTTCAGTACTTTCTTCTTTTCCCTCAAAGCTTACTTAAACTATTTCTACCAGAAACGTCAAAAATCAGGTTGTGAATGGGAAAGGGTTAAGAACTGTACTCTTTCATTCTTTATGAAAGATTCATCCTCTTATCCATTTCCAACACAAATTTTAGGGTGGTCCAATTTGAAAGGTGTTGCTGATTATGATAGAGAAATGATCTGTGTATAATAAAGTACAGAAAATATTGAGGCAAAAGGAGAAAATGCCTGACTATCAGCATTTTCTTCTTTTGTGTCAATGTTTTCCTAAGCATTTTCTAATGGGACTTAAAAACCTTGCTTGAGAAAGGGTTATATTTTAGCTAACGCTATATATTCGATGTCTATATAGTAGTTATTCGTTTTCAAATGCCAACAGAATCAACGATTGTAGCGAAATGATCGGTCAAACTATGACAAATTCTAGCCGAAATCCTTTCTTCAAACGACCGTGGACGTGACTAACAAGATTGTGTTTGTGAAACACAAATGCCCCTGAAATGATTATTTTTACTAAAATTATGACCTTGATTAGGGTTAAAGGATACCCTTGATGAATGTCATATTGCTAGGAACAGATAGATGAAATTGAAAGGCTACATAACGAACTTGAGCTTTGTATGTCGAATAGGCTACTTTTGGGAAAAAAAAGGTCAACGTTACCTTTTCAGACAGACAATCGGACGGACTGACAGACAGACAGACAGACGGATACGAGTAAAATAAAATTCCTCCAATCTTTCGATACGGGGGCATAAAAATGGACCAAGAAAACTTTAGGTCAGATTAAGTCAGATTAATTGGAAGTTATCGGCATTTACATCAATGTTCTCCCAAGCTTTCCATAAAAACAGCCCTGTTTTGGTAAAAATCAAGAAAGAAAATAACACGTAAATATATTAACCATCATTCATATCTTATTAAATTAACAAAGTATAGTTAAACACTCGTTATCTCGACATCGGCTAACGTAAATTGTTTCTTAAGGTAGTCCAACCCTAATGAGATTCACGCGACGTCGTAAAATTGTTCGGGTGACGTCGTAAATATTCGGCGGTGGAATGCTCCACCGCCAAATGTTTACGATGTCGCCCGAATAAGATCGAATCAGTAACGAGTGTTAACGAAGTCCAGAGAAAAATTCCTGCTTCATGTAAATCTCAACAGGGATGGACTACCTTAAGTCAAAACGAAAATCTCTAGTTCTTATCAACAGATATCAGAATGATCATAGGAAATGGTTCGGAAAGTAAATTTTCTTTATGGAAATAATGTAGAAAAGGGATAAATAAATACCAATAAAGTTTTTGTCACTGTCTGCTGTACGCAGGCCTATATTTAATAAAAGATTTAAAATGTCTTGTTTTCGCATTTATATCAATTTTTATTTGTGACCCATCTGGCTAAAAGAGACCTTATCAGAAGAGTGAAAAATATCGACGCTAGTCAGCCTACGCAGACTGGCTAGGATCGAAACGTTTCGCCCTTATTTTGAATCTAGAATGTTTTTCTTACAACATTTTAACCCATTACCAAACGGCAAAATTTTAGGTTGGTCCAAATTCAAAGATGTTGCAGAAGACAATTTCAAGTGAATGAAATTGAACATTTTTTGGTGTTTATGGATAGAAAACATTGTGGGAAATGCAGAAATTGCTTGTCACAAGCAATTTCTTCATTTTCCCCAATGTTCTCCAGAGCCATTTTCTTCTGGGGAGTCAAAAAGAGTCAATGTGTGGTAATGGGTTAATCTTCCAATTACAACACCTGGTTGACATTTGCTAGGTCGTATTTGTTTTGGTTTTATTGACTTAATGTCCTTTTTAGCGTGTCAGATCACATTTGTCAAACTTCGAATATATCGTGGTCAACTCAATTGCGATGTCGACATAACGAGAGAATACTGAAAAATTAATACAAAATCAGAAAATGAACACGTCTTGTACTGAAAATAACATAAAACAAATATACATGTAACAAGTGAATTCAAGCCCTCATGATCGGTTGGCCACTTGACTCGGATTTTCTCGGAACTTTTTATTGCACTGATTGGATGCAGCTTTACTTATGATTATCGTGTCTAAGGCATATTGACTAGTTTTCTGTGAATATTTCAAACCAATGATAATTCAAAATATTTACTTTCAAATTTATTTACTTTCATTTTGTCGTTAGCAACGACTTTTTATCTCTTTATTTTATTTTTTGTCTGGTTAAAGGTTGAAATATCACCGGAAAGTCAATTACAAACTGTAATGGGAATATACAGTTTCCGATTGGAACAGCTAAAAATCTTATTGTCATTTGGTGTTTAATTAACCACGTGTAACACATACTGATAATTATGATAATACTGTAAAAAAAATGCACAGACAACTTTTCAATTACAAAAGTAAAAGTAAGTTTTATGGATTTCATTTTTTTCTGGAATTCAATTAACATTATATCACATAACAACATATTGTAAGCCATGTTCGGAAACGCCGTAGTTTTGTCGAATGCAACACATCATCTTCATATCACAGGTCACGTTCGAAACAGTCGTAACTTCAGCTTGAATAAGCTGTAGTTACGGCATTTTCGAACGATATCGCCAAAAACGTACATGTATCTAAAACACCATCGTTTATAAGAAGACTAGATATCATGTGTTGTCAGCTTAATCACAGCCACGAGACCAAAACCCACGACAGTGCAAACGACCTTCAAAAGATCATGGTCACCCGCATTTAGTTCCTTCTGCAAAATCTCGAAAAACGTAACGTAAACGAACGTTCCGGTAGCGAAACTTTGTAGTACGGCTGATACCGTCTCTTTGGCAAGGTCGTCGCCGTCAGTTAGCGCGATTCCGATGAACACGCCCAACGGACTTATAAACGAGAAGAATAGAGCTAGGAGAATTATTTTCCAGATCGCCTTGACTAGTTCCAGAAGTTGTAGACCGATTGTGAAGAACACGAGGGCTTTGTGGATACACAAAGCGAGAACGATCGACCATATCTCCGATTCGTCCTGTAACAATCCCAGAGCAAGCCCATCGAACACCATGTGAAAGGATAAAGCGCTTAGCAGGATCAAGCTTCGCAGAGTTTTTGTTTGAGCCGTGGAACGTCTTGATTGCTGATACCCTAATGCTGTCGATTCGTCGATTCTGTTGTCCTCGCCGGGCATACCTGCGTGAAAACTTGTTATCTGTTCATTGTTTTGATTAACTGTTTTTGACCTTGCATCTCCGGAGAACGCGACATTTGTAGCGCCATCTACCGTCCCGTATGAATTATTTGAACCCGTTCTTGGTTTTGTTGGTTCCGCCGAATGCTTCCCTTTATTATCGTCCTCAATAGGGGAATATCTTGACCTCGGTGGATCGTCATACTGGTCGTAACCGTTCGCTTTGCCTGCCCTTATTTCCAGAGCACGATTACTCTCCACTTTAAAGTCATGATTGTGTGGATCGGGATCCCCAGCTTTCGAACAGCACCGTAGAGCAAATTGTTCTAAAAATAGCACAACGAGGAAGCCGACGCCCATTAGACATTCAGTTAGCGCAAACTCAGTGTCTACCCCACGTTCTTCTAACACTGTCTCCATGCTTTCTCGCGCTTCAGGAAGTAAGTCTAGAACCGACGTGGCGAAAAACACGCCTCCAGCGAAACAGTTCAGTAGACTGATCGCTCGCAGGAATTTCGGCGAGGTTCCGAGAGTTCTCTTCAAACATTTCACGAGAATCGATGGTATCAAGCAACATAAAAACGAAATCCCAAATATGATGATGGTTCCCGCTATTTTTGCTGTGGACGCCATGTTGTTGTTGCTGTTGTTGTTGTAGTTATTGTTGATATTGTTGATGTTGCTGCTGCTGCTGCTACTACTGCTCACTCAGAGACTCTCCCCACCTCTTCACGGTCTGAAATTATATTAACCCATTATCAAACGACGAAAATTTAGGGTAGTCCAATATCAAACCTGTTATAAACGACAAAATACGTGCTGATGAAGATAAGATTTGTGTAAAATATTGCACAGAAAATATTGAGGCAAAAGGAGAAACTGCTGGTTATCAGCAGTTTCTTCTTTTGTCTCAATGTTTTCCCAATACTTTTATATCAGTGACGTCAAAACATGGTCTTGTTTGGGAAAGGGTTAAGATTATTGCATGCATGCCTAAATACTTTCATTAACTCTTTACCAAATGGCAAAAAATAGACTGGTTCAATGTGAAAGCTGTTGCAGACGAAAGCAATGGGTGAAGCCATAAAGATATACATGTATGTTTTTCGCTCAAAATTGCAAATGCATAGCCTATATTGAGAAAAACGTAGAACATGTTAATTATCAGCACACGCCCGTAGGAAACAATTTAATATTGGGGTGGCTTAAGAGCCAGTGTCAGATAATTGGGGGGGGGGGGCTAAATTGAATTTTCACTGAATTTTCCGTGTAAAAGAAAGACAATTTGTTATTTTTTAACAACTTTAGGGGGCTTAACCCCCCCCCGTTCCTACGGGCCTGCAGCATATTTTTCTTTTGTCTCAATAAAGCATCCCAAGCTATTTCTATTTAAGACGTTAACACCAGCGTTATTTCTTTACCAATTGACAAAGTTTTAGAAGCGGAATGTCCGAGCAGCGAATTCTTTTTTTTTTTTTTTTTTTTTTTTCAATACCTTTTGGTTAGTGACGTCCAAACGGTAGCTGGTTTGGACAATGATTAAAATCAAAAAATCTCTAAAGCGTAAATGAACGTACATTTGTGTCACCTTAATTTTGTCGTTAGGTCATGTTTATACATATATTTCACAATCTAGGCCTGATATTTCATATTAAAATAGCCCTTCCCTTAACCACAGAAAAGATACCCCGATAATCCTGATGGTAGTGTAAGGTATTTCACCCACCATTAGATAACAAACAAGAATGTCATAGTCACAATACACGCCGCTAGGCTGAAATTTCAATAAGCCCCAGAGACTAAGTTTTAAGGGGGCATAACTCAGGCAAAAATCAATGAACCATAAAATCGTTACTTCATGCACATCTACCCATTAAGGTGATAACATTGACTAGCCGTGTGCGATTTAGGCCGGTAGAGCTCTTCCAGAAGAGCGTGGTTCCCGGCTCTGATACACTACGTAGTATTTTTTCTACTACGTAGTTTATCAGAGCCGGGAACCAAACTAGCTCTTCTTCTTCCAGAAGACAACTTCTGGCCTAAATCGCACGCGGCTACTAAGTACCAAAAAGATCCCACCAGAAACTTAGGAGGAGTTGCATTGACAAGAAAAGTGGACATACGTACGGACGAATGGACGGACAGACAGACGAAAAAGATGATGTAAATATTCGACCGCCTCCGGCGGCGTATAGAAATTATCGTAATTTCGTTATAGAAGAAAAAGTTGATCATTTCTCATAATGCCTTATGTTATAGCGGACGAGAATTCACCTGGCAGAGCATTCCATTCGATTAGCATGGGCTGCTCTGCCAGGTCGATTCTCGTCCGCAACATATGATAACATTATAATATAACTTACATTTATTTATTTCCAAAACAATTTATTTTGTCGCCTACGACGTCTTTCAACTTCGATCGGGATTTCATAGCACTCATGCCTGTAAAGTCACACGCATTTCGAGTCTGAATCACGCTCACATGCTTACATCACTTGCATTGTTAAAAATATATTGCAGTTATAAGAAAAAAATATGAATCATTAAAAATCATGATCATTCCATAACTGTTAAACTCATTCGTCTTAACACTTGGTATCGGTACCGTAAGGTTATCAAGACCAGGAAATGCGTCAAAGAGGACATTGAAATAACCAATATCCAGTATTTTCATGGGAGCACTCGGTCGCCTGGAACCTTGGCCAATGCGTTGGCCTGTACCCATTCGGGACGCTAGCGGCCTCCAGACCCCCGACTTAGCCCTTTCCCAAACAAGACCTGGTTTTGACGTTCCTAATAGAAAAGAATTGGGAAAACATTGAAACAAAAGAAGAAACTGCTGATAACCAGCAGTTTCTCCTTTTGTCTCAATATTTTCTATGCCATATTTTACACAAATCAAATCTTTAATAACATGCATTTTGTCAGTTGTGGCAGTTTTTGAAGTGGATGACCCTAAAATTTTGTCGTTTTGAAAATCCGGATACCTTCGTCAATATCCGTTGCCACGAAGTGTTGGATATCTAATGATTTGTGGAATACCATAATATCAACTTTTTTATCTTTCTTTCTTTTTTCTTTTTTTCTAATTGTGGAAAAGTTTGTGAGTGAGTCACTTCTGTTGTTTTGGTCATGTGTTTTTAGATGACAACACATTTCTGACCTAATGTTATTTAGTTTCTTCTCCTTGACTCAGTGTGACAAAAGTTTTAAACTTCTTAACCCTTTTCCAAAAAAAAAAAAACATCGTATGTCACTAAATTAAAGCAGATAGCCAAATACATGTAAAGCAAAATGCAGTTATGTGAAAAAAAATGATGAAACATTCTCTCTTTCCCTCAATATTCTCCGTGGTTTACTTACGAAGTAATATCTATTTTGTTGTCTGCATCTTCTTTCAATTTGCCTAAACCTGAATTTTCATTCTTTGGGAAAAGGCTAAGAGTATAATCATCAATATATAGGTGAAGCATCATTGCATGCAAGATTGAAGACATTGAAAAGGACCTTTAAAGTCTCCTTTCCCAAATGGCAAAAAAAATTCAAGGTCAAGTTTTAAAAGAAAATTTGAGACAAAAGGAGAAAATAGGCCTACTGGTTATTTGATTGTTTTTCTTCTTTTACCTAAATCTTTGCTATCTTTTTTTCTTTTAAGGACTTCAAACCAGGTCTTGTTTGGGAAAAGATTTGTTTCGAAATGTCATAAATATGAAATAGATTGCATTCTTTTTTAAAAACGCAACTGTTCAAATCCGTAGGCAGAATTGATTTCAAACATTAAAATATATCCTAAAAGGTTAGATTCGTGTACAATAATATATATAACAATAAGTAGGCAAGAGTGCACTGGTATTCTGTATTTTCTCATTTTGTCTCAATTATTTCCTAACCTTTTTGCTTAAAGGAGACGTGACACAGAGGGAAAGGGTTTAAATGTGAATAGTCCTTAAAAGTTGTCAGTCATTTAACCATTTCCGAATTACCAAACAAGACTTTGCAACAGATTTTTGTGTCACTTTAAGACTTGTAAAATACTTTGGGGAAACATAGAGGGGGAGGGGAGAAATTGCTGACAAACAGCAATTATTTCTCCCTTCCTATGGCGTGTGGAACGTTGCAAAATTCGAAAAATATTTTTATGTGATAAAATCTTATATTTATATTCTATAATTTTTTATTCATATTCTAAAATTATTTTTATGTGATATAATTTTTTATTTACATTCTATATTTTTTTGTTTATGTTCTATATTTTTTATTTATATTCGATAACACGAAAAAAAATTTATGTGATATAATTTTTTATTTATATTCTATATTTTTTATTTATGTTCTATATTTTTTATTTATATTCGATAATAGCACGAAAAAAATTTATGTGGTTTAATTGCATCATGGAATACTAGTGACATTTGTAACACCTAAGCCTAGCACCCTAACTAGCTCTACCGCTTGCTTGCACCGCCCCTCGAGGCGACCCTTCCTTCAGGGAAGGCCCTAACCCTTATGTCAACGGAGTGAAACACCCCTAAACAGCCCCTAAACCTACCCCCAGTGAGGGGCTTCTGCCCCACTGAGCCGTCCGTGATCGGCTCGCTGGCCCTCTTGGCCCGGCCCTAACATTAGCACCTTAGTTAGCTCTACGGCTTGCACCGCCTCTCGAGGCGACCCTTCCCCCAGATACGGCCCTAACCCTTATGTCAACGGAGTGAAACACCCCTAAAAAAGCCCTAAATCTACCCCCTGTGAGGGGCTTCTGTCCCACTGAGCCGTCCTTGATCGGCTCGCAGGCCCTCTCACCCCGACCCTAAGCCTAGCACCCTAACTTGCTCTACCGCTTGCTTGCACCGCCCCTCGAGGCGACCCTTCACATAATTTTTTTTCGCGTTATCGAACATAAATAAAAATTATAGAATATAAATAAAACAAATATACAATATAAATAAAAAATTATATCACATAAATTTTTTTCGCGTTATCGAACATAAATAAAAAATAAAGAACATAAATAAAAAAAAATACAATATAAATAAAAATTATAGAATATAAATATAAAATTATATCACATAAAATATTTAAGAATATAAATAAAAAAAAATATAGAATATAAATATAAAATTATATCACATAAAAATATTTATCGAATTTTGCAACGTTCCACACGCCATACCTTCCACCTTTTTTTTTTGTGCTGCAAAAATTTTGTATACTCTTTTCCAATTTTGATATCATTTATTTTTGGCAACCTCTTGCGAATTAAAATGGCCTAACCTCACCGTTTCGACAAGGTTCAATCATATGATGATATAATCATGGGCGGATCTAGAGGGGGTCGGGAGGTCCGGACCCACCCTGGCATTGGTCGAAAATCCAATTTTGACTATACACGATCAACGTTACAAATTTAGCACATTTAAAGCCATCATTTGGGCTTGGACACACCGGAAAAATCATGAAGGGTTTGGACCCCCCCTTGGAAAAGATCCTGGATCCGCTCTTGTATAATGAACTATTTTCCAAACAAGACCTAATTGTGGTGTCCTTTAACTTTGAAAGGGATTTGAAAACATTGAAGCAAAAGAAAAAAAATCAGACTATTTTACTGACATACACATCACTCGCCATTTTTTGATAAAAAGAAGCTTTGTAAATTGAAAGTTATTGCAAAATAACATTATCTTGTGCTACCTACTTTCAAAAGAATGAATGTTTTCTTAGTATAATAAAAATTCGGCGATTTTCAAATAGCAGTCCAGTGAATAGATAAAGTAGAAAAATAATATTAATTGAAAACTATTAACTTTCACTTAAACTTATAATAAAGATATTAATGTATAATCATGTATTTGAACTAGATAAAGATAAAGGCCTATTTAACGGTATTTAAAATTCAAAATTCGAGTTCACTAACCACTAAGGCCTGTACACTTTCTTTCGTTCAAAAATCTAGCAAAAATCCTACCTCGAGTTGAAAGCGACTTTAAACCTGCTCTATAATCCTCCTCCTTCGCATCTGTCCAAAAACTCATCCACTATTTCCATATAAAGCTTCACATTTCGATTGAGAGGCCCTGTCACATTTTCACGTTACAAATTTCACAACACAAAGGGCAGGTTGATAATATAGAACTTGGCCGCTGGCCATATTACAGTACTTGAAATTATCAAGGTTTCACATGTTTAATCAACCCTTTGCACCTTTTCAAAACAAGCTTTTAAAGGGAACGATTTTATCGAGTAAACAGTGACGTAACTTTGGGCAAACAATAATAATTCGTAGGTGTTTTTTTTATATAAAATCTCGTAACTACGGATTGATTCAAGCCGTATTTAGGAGATTTTATTTCGACACCGACGGTTTATCCAAAAGTAACGGTAAACCAGGTCTATTTTTAGCACAAAATTCGTTGCCATTAGAGCATCCCTAATCAAGACAGCTTTCTCAGTTAGGAAAGCACCGTGAAAAAAGAAGAACATGCTGACAGGCAGCATTTTCACCTTTTCTCACAACCATGCTATGGTTTTAACTATTTTTTCTGCGCTGGAAACCGATTTTGTCATCGTTTGCAACACCTGCATATAAATTGTCGTTTGGTAAAGGGTTTAATAATGGTCAAAAACCTATTGATAACACATCGAACTTCGAATGGAATATTGGTTTATCTGTACAATAGCTGATGCATACTTACGTCACTTGTGCTTATAAATCCCTAAAATTACATCACATGTACAATAATGGAAAACGGGAAAGTACGAATGGCAAGATAACATACCAAATATGTCTGGGTTTGGATCTTTAGAAGGTTAACCCTTTCCCCACTGGCCAGTGACAAAATGTGTGCAAGATCCAAATCGACAGCAGCTGGAGATGACAAAATGGTTGTTGATAAACTTTAAAGAAAGTATTTTTTTCAACTTGTCACAACTCATTGGGAGAAATGAGAACATATTTTTTTCGTTTGTTGTTTTTGTGTTTCGTTATTCTTATTTGTCTCAACATTTTCCAAAGTCTACCAGGAACGTCAAAAGCACGCCTTATATGGCAAACAATGAACCCCTTTTCGAACGTTAAAATGTAAGATTGATTTAGTCTTTTTATCTCAAAATGCATTTATAAATGTGTTTTGCAATGACTTGCATAAAAATTTTATCCATTTTCAAACGATACCTAGTTTTGATGGAAAAAAAAGTTCACAAGAGGACCATGACGGTCGTAAATCGCTTACATGAACCGAGATGACGAGAGTGACAATGGTAATTTTGTCAAATTCAAAAGCATGAAGTATTTCTGTTCCGTAACAATTTAGTAACAATTTTGTTCAAATCGGTCCTGTAAACTTTGGTAGAAAATGTGTGATATTCTTTTAGAGAATTATTTCATGATTATGCCAAGTCGAAAATACCACACCCCTGTAACGCCCATTCTTTTTCCTTAATAAAAACATGAAACCCCGTTGAAAAGATTCACTAAAAGAATATTCCTGTCAAGTTTGGTCAAAATTATGAACGGACGTAGCCCTATAAAGCGGGTATTGTCTACCTTAATTAACCCGGGACAACTTAGTCTTCGTGTGCAAAGTTCGTTAGTTGGGCGTCTTAGCAAAACATTGCCGAAATGGGGTCATTACATATGCAGATGTCTCGGGTTAATCTTGATGGACTATACATTTTCTAGGTAACATCCCAATTGGTCTACTCCCATTTCGTCTACTGTCTTTTTAGTGCCTTGAGTCCCAATTCGTCTACTGTCCCAACTCGTCTACTTTCATGTCAAATCATCAATTAACAACATCAATTGTTGTTTTAAGATATGAAATTAAGTCAATATATTAAAAAATGAAATAAAAATGCAAACATTTTGATAAAAATCATATGATATCATATTGATATACAAAGTATAGAAGAGTAGACGAAATGGGACTTTTGTCAAAAATAGTAGACGAATTGGGAGTAGACGAATTGGGAGTAGACGAAATGGGATTAAACCATTTGCTATACAAACATGTACATGTACAAGAAACAGCATGCGCTTTTCTCGAACATTTATCTCCAATCGGCATATCTAACGCTTTCCCTTATAGCTCTAGGCAATGCTTAAGACCAGTTCAAATGGAAACGAGTTACAAACGAAAACGAACGGAAAATGTGTCCAAAAGAAAAAAGTATAATTATAGCGCGATTGTGAAGGACAAACGCGGAGGAAAGGGAGAAAGTTATAATTGTTTTGCTTCAATTCTTTGAATTCAGAAACTTTCTTTACTGCGACCATCAAAATCAGTGCTTATATATTCATGCAACTACCTAATCTATGCCAATTATTTTAGAGCAATCGATCCGATCGGCCTAGGCACATGTGCATGTCTATCCAATTTATCTGCTCCAAATCAAATTCAAAATGGTCAAATGTTAACACAATTTTTTGAGATATTCTGAAATTGATTTGTCCTGCGATTTCCCTTGGTGACATTGAGCCCATGAAAGTCACAAAGACGATATATGCGCTAAGTGGACCATAACATTCTTTATTTTCGCTTTTAATCACAGAAAGAAGCTAGTTGAACAACAATCTGTACAACTCACATGTTTTGGTCCAAATATCGTGCCCACAAAGACAACGCCTCGCGTAAATGTCTCTGTCGTTTGCATACAGTGCAATACATTCACACTGTTCCATTGAACCCTTTCACAAACAACAAAAATAACTGAATAAAAGTGAACCTGTTGTAGAAGGGAAAAAGCAAACGTTACCAAATACAGAAAATCAGCAAGTCATTGTATACATTCTAGTAACCTTCGAGGAAAAAGAAGAAAAGTTCCGATCGCCAACACTTCGCATTCCATTCAATAGTTAAGTATACTAAAATATTGAACGTGAAATTAAAACCAAGCCGTGTTTGGCAAATTGTTAAAGTCTGCATCAAAAAGATAACTGCTCGCCGACTCATTTACGGAAGCAGTTTAACAGGAAACGTTACGAGATGTCCGAATGGAAACTGGAGATGGTAAATAGGGACAGATCTAATTCTAAAAATAGACTCGATGATGTTATGCATTGATAAATCGTCTATGTTGTTATAAAATATATCAATGTTAGAGATTAGGCTATATAACAACACCTGTCCTGCGTTCAGTAGACAAACTGTTAGCTAACGTTACCAACATTCGCAATTTCTTTGACCCAAATTTGACAGAATTGACCGAGTATTCCGAATGAAACGGCTAACTGTTAGCTAACGTTTTGTCTTACTGAACGCAGGGCTGAAGAAATGATATTGTTTGCCCGAAATTACGCCACAATCAACTGGATAAAATCGTTCCCTTTTGAATGTACACAATTATTTATGTAACAAAGCTTTTAAAACGGCATTTCTTTAATTCTAACCTATTTCATGTTCCAGTCTTTATGTGGCTTATTTCAATGTTGACTACACTTTGATTTGAGGTTGTTCACTCCCAACCAGCCTCTTGCAACGTCAGAATCTTTCGAGCAACGGCATCTTCGCTAGCCAAGGCTGAACCCACCTACGTATGTATTCACCCTCGGCGGATTTAGTCCGATTTTCTTGAAATCGCGAAACGCCGCCTAGCGGGCGGTTGTCCTGGTTGTTGTTATGGAGTTGCAACCAATCAAACGACGCGTTCCAAACGCATTTGACGTTATTTCATGCATTATTGATGACGTAATAACGCGCAATTCTCTTTCGCGTTCTTCGACAAACGGACTAGGTAAAAGTTAACTGCTTTTTCGGTTGAGTTGTCGCAAGGATAGTATTTCTTCAAATTAAAGTTGAAAGAATCTGTCGCCGGAACCAATGAAAACGCTTTCCAGGACACCGTAAAAAATCGGACTAAATACACCAAGGGTGAATACAGAAACGACGTTACGTCGTAGATGACACCCTTGGCTTGCGAAGATGCGTTTACGACGTCGCCTGAAAAATTTCGAAGTCGCGAAAATCTCATTAGGTTGGACTACCCAAAGTTTTTATTCATTTGAATCACTGATCAACTGATTCCCAGAGATCACTCTAGTATGTACAAAACGATCTACTGCACGCAATAGAACTTAGGAACAGCAAATTCCTGATAAACCTGAATGTTCCTGAATCTTAGACCATTTCCAAAAGAACAAATTGTTACCGTATCAAATCCAAAGATCATGCAGAAGATGAAATAAACATTGAAGACGAAAGAAAATATACTACTTACATGGTAATCCTTCGAGAGAAAAGGGGATGGTGGCAATAATAAAACGACGTTGTAGGCCCATTATTAATAAGAAAAAAATGAAGTTGCATTTAACCACATTTATTCAAAGTACGAGGGGTGGTCGGAAAGTAGTTGGACTTTTGACTAGTTCTCTGAAACCATTTAACTTTTTAACAAAATTATTTCTACACTGTTTTAACAAATTGTGCATCTTTGTCTATGCATTTTTGCCATCTTCGTAGGAGCTTTACCATTCCCACTATTAACCATGACGTAGACCCACTGTATTAGGTACTGTGTAACAACCGGTTTCAAAGGCGCCCTGGTCTCAAATGTTTTCTCAGCAAGCATTTTCATCAGTTCTAGACACAAATAAGTTATGTGGGGTATGGTCTGGGCTATAAGAAGGGTAAAACAACTTTTGTCATGGGTAATAGTTGATAATTTCCACTGTATTACGGATTGCATTTGACCTGACACTGACCTTTACTAAAATGTGTTCATATTTCGCATTTAGCGTAACATTTTTCAAAAAGACTTGTGTCACAGTACACAGATATAACAGGTACACAAGCAAATATTACTGAATTGTTAATTAAAATAAGCACAGGCGTGTAATTTGTGATAATAAAAGCTAAAGCTGCGCCATGTGAAATGAAGTCTGTAATAGATGCGGTGGTATGTATGGGAGCGTGCGTAATCGTGAAGTAGAAAACATTTTTCTTTACTAATCTGGGACGCGTTTATTCTTTGTTTTTTTTTTCTGAATTACTTCAGAATTGTACTAAGCAATGACAGCTAGTTTTTACCATTTGACACGAAATGAGTAACTATCAATCCTCGTGAATCCACAGAAGCAACAAACAAGACTACCAGCCGAATGTGAAAGCTTAATCTCTTCAGAGGTGGGGAACCAGCTCGTTTCTATGACTGATTTTTTAATCCCAAGTTCAGAATTATCAACCATTATTTAATCTTCAGTGATAATGTAGTTCAAAAACTTAACTTCTTCGCGGTTAAAATGACTAGAATGTTCTTTTGTTTTGGTTACCCTTGTTGTTCCTCTAACAAATATAGCCTATGATACATAAAAACCCCTATCACATATAAGTGGACAGAATATTGTATATATACAACTATCTTTGAAAATAAACTGACCACATTATTGGCAATTGGATGTAGATTCCACCAATATATAATATGTTTATACGGTTACAACGGAAGAGACAGCAGCCCGAAAAGTCCAACTACTTTCCGACCGTACCTCGTACGTGAAAGAAACGAGAAGAACTGGTTTGTTCGTGAGGATCCATATGGTCCCTGTATGAATGTAACGTGAAAAGGAATATTGTCGTTTTTCTTCAAAAACCTCGTAACTACAGTTTCTTAAAGCTGTAGTTACGAGGTTTTGTTGCAGAAAATGGGACGAAATTCTTTGAATTTAAAAAATGACATGGAGTGTGATTATCCATATAACTCCAGCTTAAAATATGAGACGTGAAAAGGGGTGATCTTTAAAAAGGGGACATCGTCGTTGTAAATGCAAAACCTCGTTTCTCGTTTTTGGAAAATTTTAAAGGGGATGGAAAAAAGTGTAATATCTTTTCCTAAACTGAAATGTTTTACTTGAAATTTTGACATATTGTTCACAAACAATGTGCATTAATACGAATCAGTAAAAATACCTCAAAACCTACGAGAATTGCATACGAGGTTTTGCATTTTCACCGACGATATGGGATTAGAACAGCACGGGGACAGTCAGAGTTAGCATTGTTGTGTTGTGCCCTGCATGATCTATGACAAAAAAGGAAGGACTTTTAGCCAATGTCCATTAGGCCTATACTAGATTTGCAACCACGGAAAAGAGTGTTCAGTGAAATAGACGATGAAATTGCTTATTAAAAATTGGAAAATGTCAACCCAAACCACGTTTTTCCATAGACTCCTTTCCAAAACAATCACTGCTTTGGGATGTCTTACAACGAAATGTTAAGAACGCTCTCCTCAGAGGCTCTGCGTAGACATAATAGCAATGAATTTTGTGCTAAAAATAGACTTTGTTCAACGTTACGTTTTGATTCACCGTAGGTATTGTTATACAATATCGTTACGTAACTACGGCTTGACTCAAGCCGTAGTTTCGAGGTTATATAACAACGTCTACGGAATAGTATTGTTTGTCCGAAATTACGTCACTGTTAACTTAAATCGTTCCCTATTGCTTGACGCTAAGTTTGTCATCTGCAACACATTTAAAACTTGTAGGCCTACTTGGACTCGCACAAGGTCACTGGTGGTGAACTCGGCCAAAGCGTGGGACGTTTTTTCGCGATCATAATATTCCGTCGGTGTTGTTACAAACTATCGTAACTACGGCTTCGTTAAAGCCGTAGTTACGAGATTTTATAACAACACAGACGGTTTGTCAATACATATCCGTAAACCCGGTCTATTTTTAGAACAAATTTAGATTGTTATTAGAAAAACTATCCAATCAGATCTTTGAACTCACATTTAAACGCAAAATAACTGTACCTTGTTGTAGCGAAAAACGTCCTTCGCTTTGGCCGAGTTCACCACCAGTGATGGTAAGTTGTCTGGAAAAGGGTTCAACTGTTTGACCGAACATTTGACTCATATTCGGTGCATTTATTTTCAAGGTCTTTGAAAAAATTATACAAACCTTGACCAATTTGAATTCGGTTTGAAGCAGAGAAGGTGGGAAAATGCCAGGAATAAGCTGGAGGTGTTGGATTTTTGAAAAATCAACTGATAAAAAAATTATTGAAGATAAACCAAAATTTTGGTTTATCTTCAATAACTTTTTTATCAGTTTTTTTTAATCAACCACGTCCATCTAATGCGTGACATCTATCCACATTCTCTGCTTCAAACCGATTTCAAATCGGTCCAGTATTTACAAAATTATTGAAGATACTTTGAAAATATTGTATCACGTGATTATCCACAGTGACAAAGCTGAGTGATTTTTCACCCCCTTATTTCATCTCATAAATCATTTTCTTCTACTACACACGTTTTATCTCATTGTCAACAATTTACAAGTGATATCACAAGTGAGATCTTGTGAGATCTTGAGATCACGTGCTTTTGAGGTGTCATCACGATTTAACCACATTTGAAAGTCCAATAAATCTTTAAGGGGGGGTCAAGACCTCGTAACTACAACTTGAAAAAGCTTGAGTTACGAGGTTTTTACCTCCAACTGAAGAAATGCCATGAACCTTTTTCTAAAGTAAACGTACAAATTTCAGACTTGTTCAAATTCAATATCTGAGGAAAATGCCGGGAATACATGGCCAGGTGGTCAATATAACATGACCGAATAAATGTAAAAGAATTGCGTAGGCTAATTTTAACCACATCAAAATCAATGTGGCGATGGACGGCAAAATGATGATTAAATAAAATATCAAATCTGTAAGTCATGACATTGACAAAATAGGGAGAAAAGGGAGGAAATTAATCTTATGTTGTTCATCATTTACTTGTTGTTCTTTTTTGTGTTGGACCAATGAACATTGATTTCATTCCCCATGTATTTCTACGGTTTTCAGTTCACAATGTGGTCATGGACGTCGAAATTATTCGGGTGCGGTCGAAAACATTCGGTGGTGAAACTCTCCACCGCCGAATGTTTCCGAATAGGTTCGGACACGTAACGACGACGCTAGAAAAAAGCCGATGCTGTCTGAATCTCAAAATGGCGATATTACGGCTATTCTACCTTAAGTTTGACCAGCATAATATCGACTGTATAAATAAGGGTTGAGCCATGACCACTCATTGATACTTTTTGACTCCCCACAAAATAATGGCCATGAAAAACATCATGAAAAATGAAGAAATTGATTATGACAAGCAATTTCTTCACTTCCCACATTGTTTTCCATCCAAGATGGCCCTAGAATTTAAAAAATTTCATTCACTTGAAATTGTCGTCTGCAAAATCTTTCAATTTCGACTGCCTTTAATTTTGTCGTTTGGTATTAAAGGGTTAAGTGGAAACTGATTGGGTTGATTATCATAAGTGATGCGTCCTGGTCACTTGATAAATGACCTTGAAAAATAGCGATCATAAATGGTCATAACTGGCCTATGGGCAAGGTTGAAAACTTTTACCCATTTCCACATAATGATGCTTTTTGACGCCCTGCGAGATAGAGAACTCGGAAAATATTGTGGAAAATGAAGAAATTGCTTGTGACAAGCAATTCCTTCATTGCCCACCATGTTTTCAACGCAGAAAGACAAAACAAAAAAAATGTAAAATGTTATTCACTTGAAAATTTTGTCTGTATCATCTTTGAATTTGAATAAGTCTAAAAATTCGCCGTCTGGTAATGGATTAAAATGTTTATCTCTTAACAATTTCATACAGAAGACATGTCTTTGACGTTTCTAGTAATAAAGGAGGCACAGGAAAATATCAATGGTTAGGTCCTCCAGCCGACGCGATATGGCCATACCAGTTGTAAACGGCATAAAACCTGGCAATAAACTAACCAAATACAAACAGCCCAATTCTTTGTCATTTGGGAAAGGGTTATGCCTAAATGAAGATGTTCGCTGGACGCCTATCTTAGTAATTGGCATAACCCTTTCCCCCGAACGACACTTTTGTAAAGGTCCAAGTGCGAAGATGTTACAGAGGAACATAGGGCCCACATGTCAGCGGGCCCGTATAGGAACGTAGGGGGCTAGAGGGGCTACCCCCTTCCCCAACGTTGGACAAAATACCGAATTTTCCCTATTGTACACTGAAAATTTAGGACAAATCCAATTTAGCACTTACAATTTTCAGACACTGGCCATGACAAGGCCTCATCCCTATAAAATTGCTTCCTACAAGCCTGCATGTTATTGTAAATGCTACCAAATTCAAGAAAAAACCGCATCATATTGAATGCAAAAAGACAATATGCCGATTATCTGCGATTTGATTTTTCTGGCAATGTTTTCAAAACTCTCTATGAGAGGAACAACGAAATCATACATGGCTTGGGAAAGAGTTAACCCATTACCACACAATGACTCTTTTTAACTTCCCTCAAAACAATGGCCATGGAAAACATCGTAGAAAATGAAGAAATTGCTTGTGACAAGCAATTTCTTCATTTCCCACAATGTTTTCCATTCAAAAATACACAAAAAATAAAAAAAAAATCATTCATTTGAAATTGTTGTCTGCATGATTTTTCAAATTGGGATACCCTAAAATTTTGTCGTTTGGGAAAGGATTAAGTAGTTAATTATGTTATCTCTGTTAAGTGATAAAACATTTTAGTCTATATCAAGTCACCCTTTATTAACACTTATGATGAAGTTGCTTTGTCCTTGTCGCCTTGTTGCATAGACTGGTCCATCTAACCATGTCCTCCCAATCACGACCCTCGGGACTGTTTGCAACCTTTTGCCGTTTGGAACGTGGTTGCAACACGATCTCGAGCGTAATACATTGACCGCCATAATTATTAAACGTGAAAGTAGACGCGCGAAAATGACGTCATCAAAACAAATCAATCCTTTAGCTAACGTTATAATTCAAGTGAAATATACTGTCAATAATCGGTAAATCACATCAATTATTTAATCTGGTAAAATTTTGTCACATTTATCAGGATACAATCGACTTTTGCACGCTGTTTGTTTCAAATATTTTTCTGGCGTAGATTTAAATAGTTGTTTGGTCTGCTTCCGTTGTTATGGACCAGACTACCGTTGTTATGCTTGCGGAGTGATATGGGTAGGATCGGCCCATGCCGGCAACTGTAATACGTTCGAGCCGATCTTGAGTAACGATAAGATCCGAGAATATTCGAATGCATGTCCTCCTAGACTATCACAGATCCTATATTCTTTTAAAGAAAAAATATCTTTTTTTTTCTCGCTAGAAAATCTGGAGAGTACGAAAAGTGTCGACTGTCGTCAGTCTGCACGGAAGGCTGACTAGGATTAAGGCAGTCCACCCCTAAAGAAATTCGTGCGACGACGGAATTATTCGGGCGAAGTCGAAAACATACATCTTCGCTAGCCAAGGTTGAACCCACCTACGTTTGTATTCACCCTTGGCGGATTTAGTCCGATTATCTTGAAATCGCGAAGCGCCGCCTTACGGTTGTTCTGCCGGTTGTTTACGTCCATTATTGATGACGTCATTAACGCGCGTTGTCTTTCGCGTCATACGTCATGCGGATTATGTAAAAGTTAGCTGCTTTTTAGGTCGAATTGTCGAAAGTATAATAATTCGTCGATTAAAGTTAGGGAATTCCTGTCTATTGCAGTGAAATTCTTTGGAAATATCGCCCATCTTCGCGTTTTTGAGTTGCAAATGCAATGCTTTTTCCCGCCCGTTGTCATGATTTGGTTACTCATAACAAATGTATCAGTCGACAATCTGATTGGTTCCAGCGAGACCTCGCTGGAACCAATGAAAATGCTTTCCAGGAGACCAAGAAAATCGGACTTAATCCGCCAAGGGTGAATACAGAAACGACGTTACGTCGTAGATGTCACTCTTGGCTTGCGAAGATGAAAACATACGGCGGTGGAACTTTCGACGTCGCTCGAAAATGCACCATGTTTCATTAATCCCAAAATTGCCACGTTATGGGTATTCTACCTTAATACTTTATGTTGTAATATTATGATTGTCAGAATCTTGAATATTTTTTCCATCTTATTATACCGCCAGTTTTGAAACAAGAGATGTTTGTAAAGCATTATGCACTCCAAAGGGCCAACCTTTGATGAAGTCATATTAGATATGATTTGAAAGCTTTCGAATGGTGTCATTGAATCGAGCATTAAAAATAACATAAGCAAATAACTTAAAAATATGATCCACAGAGTTATCATGGTTCTTGTGTAAAGTACTCGTTTTAACCCTTTCCCAAACGACAAAATGTCAGAGTAGTCTGATTCAAAAGCTGCTAAAGAAGACAAAATGGATGTAATTTGTTAAAATAAAGTAAAGAAAATCTTGAGACAAAAGGAGAAAATGCTGATCTCAGCATTTTCTTATTTTGCCCCAATGTTTTCCCAAGGCTTTCCACGAAGAAGCGTAAAAACCAGTTTTTGTTCGAAAAAGGGTTAATAAGTCTATTCACCTATATCGTTTCATGGTGGTATGAAACATACTAGTACTTTTTAGAGTTATGCACCGGACAAAAATTAAGTATGAATATCAACAAAGGCCAAAAAACTCCGTAAACATAATTGGCAGAGTTATTGTACTTGTAGACTGTATTTGTCCATAATGAGATCTATCCACATGCAAAGCTCCATGATTCTACCTTACATAAATGGCCCGCTCTGTAATTTCCGTGCCGTGTGCAAGACATGGGTCAGGCAAAATACGTTTTAATGGCTCATCAAAGGAATTGCTTTTTCCAAAATAAGACTTGGGTTTGGCGTCCCTAATAGAAAAGGCTTGAGAAAGCATTGAGGCAAAAGAGAAAATGCTGATCAATATTTTCTGTTCTTTATTCAATAAAATATTGTACACAAATCCAATTTTTATTAACATCCATTATGTAGTCTAAAACATCTTTTAAATAGGACTAACCTTAATATTCCATTGCTCCAATTGCTTTTCTTTTAAAAATAAAGTCATTACACCAATTACTTTTTATCAAAAAGAATACAGTCATCACACAAATTGCTTCAAATCAGATAATAAAATAATCACACCAATTGTTTGTTAGAGACACAGTCTGTGTACAAAGAACTCTTGGTCTTCATAACGGCGACTACTCGTCGAAAATGATTATTGTCCAAAACTATTTAAAACTGATTAAAAATGGGGATAGGCCTACGCGCTCGACTAACATTCCCACAAATACATCTTCCGAAATTACTAAAAGCATTTCCCGTCATGGACTTTTCGCGTATTTTGCGGGTGTTTTTTTTTCTTTTGGAAATTTATCAATATTACCATGTGTCATGTGTCATTTTGCTGCATTTAAAATGATAAAAGTAATTGAATGACTCATTATGTACAAGTGCCACGGAATTACTTTAGACTTCAGAAATTAAGGTCTTCTACCTAACATAAGAAACCAAACACTTCGAGAAACTTCTAGCGCCACCCGTGAGAACGGAAATAGGCGATAGGATACCCTCATTATTTGTCAATTCCCGTTGCTACGGATTGCATGAAGACGAACAAAGTGCTTGGTACAATTTCTAATGGTGGATGGAATACCTAAACTTGGGAAAGTACGTACACTCGTTATCTCGACATCGGATAAGTCGAAATTCCGCTTAAGTCGAAGTGAAAGTCATATCCCGTCCTCAACATATGGATATCAAAGTGTTCAATCAAAATAATTTCGAAACAAATACAGCCATTGAAATTTAGTAGGAAAAGGATAGAAATTGCTCGTATCGAGCAATTTCTTTCCTTTTCCTACTGTATTTCAATCATGGACACATATGATGCCCATCAAGAATGATTAAATTTCGTTTTCATCGAAAATAATCAAAATCGGATGAGTCGAACTCCGGATATGTCGAGGTATTTTGACGGTCCCTCTGACTTCGACACAACGAGTGTCGACTGTACGTGCAAAAGTACTGTTCGACATAGAATCATGAGCCGTGACGAAAGGGAGAGAAGCATATTTCTGACTGAATAAAGGCAAATAATGCCACATTTTGAGTGCTGTCCGCGGTGGCCGTGACAGTACAGTAGCTGTCTCCAGAAAGTACTAAAGGTGGTTTCACATTGACGAATTTTCTTACGATTCCTTACGAATTGGACATTCGTAATGTCATTGCCGAAAAGTTCACGTATTGTTACGATTTGAGCGAATTTAACGGACGGTTTACGTATTTATATACGACTAGTTTACGGACTGGTTACGGATTATTTACGAACCAATAGGAATATTGCAGACTTAGTTACGAATGTTTACAAGTTCTTTGTTATTATTCTGTTGTTGTTGTAAGAAAGACAACCTCGTTATTGAAAATAAGACATTCGACAAGACCATATGTCTTACGAACGAAATAAACTTGGGTTGAACCAACAATTTCTTCAAAACCATTAACCCTTTCCCAAACAAGACATAGTTTTGACGCCCAATGGTTTGGGAAAATATTGAGAGAAAAGAATGAATTGCAGATAATCAGCAATGTGATTCTTTCTGTTCACTCAGAGTTTTTTATTCGATAACATACAAAGTTTACTTCAAATCGAAACAACAAAAAATCTTGCCGTTTTGGAAAGAAAACTCTACCGGAATGACCCTCATACTACCATATTGGATCATTTATGACCACATACATATATTTATGAATGCTATAATCAAATTTGTTCTCCGACGCACGTTAACATTTTTTACTTTTTCAATCTTATATTCGTGGAAAATAAATCCATTTCTCTTGAACATCGAACAACGTTTGAAGGACTTATCGTCAATTTTTGTGATGGGATAAAAAAAATGACCCCAGTGCATATATACACAATGAAAAAAAACGGGCTTTTAGTTCTCATTTTATTGCAAATCCAATAGGAAATTGTTTGACATTTAGCAAAACATTAAATAGTTTTTCCTCTATCATAAATTATATTTGTCATCAATTTTGAATCGAAGTACATGTATAGTATATGAGCAATGATTTCGAAAAAAGTGTACTTATATCATGTAAGATAAATATTAATTTATCATTTTAAGACTATACACAAGGTCTGACCAGGACCCACACTGTACTCTCGCAGCTTCTCCATCAAACATAACCCTCATCAGGCCCTTTGTGGAGCCTGGTCTGTTTTAGTATCATTCTCGAAATCTCATTCCATAATTGCCCTTTTTTAAACATCCCGGCTCGTTTATATTCGTAAACTTGCCGTATTATATTCGCGAATCACTTACGGGTGATTTGCGATTAACTAAGAGTCATTTACGATTGAATAACGGAACATTTAATCCGTGGACATTCGTGAGAACATTTTCAAACATGTCAAAAAATGTCCCCGTATGAGCACGAATCATTAAGAATATCCCCGATTCATTGCGAGTTGTTTACGAATGCATAAGAGTTGTTTACGAATACTTGCGATTAAATACGATTGAACTTACCGAATGGGCCACTCAAAACGAAATCTATGAATATGCACAATTTCTTTACTATGTCTATTATTTTTTGGTTGTAAACAGTAAGATATAATCTCCATATCACCATCAAACAGCTGACATTGAGAAATAAAGCATTTTATACTTACGAGTTATTTACGGATGCCAGCGTATTGTTTACGAATGTTCACGAATGGCCTACGAATGTCCAATTCGTAAGGATTCGTAAGAAAAAATCGTTAGTGTGAACCCACCTTAAGTGGATTTGTTACAGAGTGGTGGGTTCGAGTCACATATTTCTATAAATCGAAATCCCCCCGTCAATTTAGACTCGCTGATCTTTGATCATTCGCATGCCATTGTCCAACTATACACCCATTTCATTCAATATAAACAAAAGGATGGTGAGAACTTTCATACAGCACCAACATTAAACCAAGACATTACCGGTATTTTCGTCGACTAAATTCTTTCATTGAGAATTGTAAAAAGTGGTGTCAATGTATATGCAGATGACCGGAACTAAAGTTGCAGATCAACAGAAAAGAGGCGGTGAAAGCATTCTAAATTTGTTATCTTAAATCTAAACCCTTTGTTGTGGGTACTCATTTGAATCGTCTCAATGAGACGATTCCAATGAGTACCCACAACATAGAGTTCGAAGAACACTACATGAAATACTGCATTTTGAAAAGCCTTCACTCACTCTTATTTGTAGTTCTGGTGTTTATTTAGTCTACTCATTATTGAACTTTCTTTTCTTGTCATCTGGTAAGTCATCGCATGATGAATACAATTTCCTTTTATAAATTGTGTGCGTAGATCTATTTATTAGGGAATGCAACAAGAACGTAATGTGCCATTTTGCTGCATTGTGAAGTGATCGAATAGCCAGAGAACAACACAAGCATTCAAAAGCATCTTGGACTCTATTTTCCTGCGTGTAGATCCAGCCTAACAAGTTCAAAGCTGTTTCTCTGTGTCCAAGATGCTCATCTGAGCAAATGACATGCATTAGCTTGGCTATAGCGCTGTTTTTGTAGGCCAAGTTGTTTGTTTTTGCATATAGAATATATTGTAAAAAGTACATATAGACTTTAGCATCAACAGCAATCCAGTCAAACCAGAAGTGTTTGCTTTCCTCTCTAGATCCTTGTGGTGTGTACACAGAACGGTACATTTCATACCGTAAAGCTGGAAGGACAAGGTTGGCTTCAGATGGAAGAAGTACCAAACACGCTACTGTAAATTCTTTTCGGAACTCTTCAAACGATAGATTCTCGACATCTATGTCCTTCATGGGTGGTAAATACATATAGCTTCCGTAATTATAACAAGGACACAACGATGTCGTTTTTAGTGTAAGGCTAGTCTCACAATTGTAGAGAATTTTTTGACAACTACCTAATTTGTCATATTGAAGATATAAGGATGCTTTAATTAGTCTTGGCGAGATAAGCTCAGAAAGTTTACACTGATCAATTTCCCATGAGAAAGCTTGTATTTCTATATCGTTCTTTTCCCCATTTATTTGAGCAAGTTTGTTTGAGCATTTCATTAGAGCAATAACAAAACGTATATACGGCATTAACCTGTCAAGAACAACTCTCACGTCGTTTGGATTTTGTTCTCTTATAATTGTCGCGTGTTCTAGATATTGCATGATTTGATTCGCACGAGAAAGACGATCTGAACGAATCTGTGTATTTTCTATATAGCGGCAACACTGAGACCTAGCAATCAAGAAAAACATCATTATATGGTGCTTGATAGAAGATATATAGAGTCGCTTCATCTTTAGTTTTTTCTCCTCTAAACGTCTGTCCGATTTACTCAACATGAGTAACATTCCTAAATCATCACATTTAATTTCATAGAGAAACTTCGCACCATTCGAAAGTAATTCTTGTAAAAGAAAAGAAAGACTAGTCAACGTTGACTTATCTAAATTATCAAACATGTTTTCCTCTTTAATGAAGTAATTTGGACAATTTTCTTGTTCAACCCAATCCAATAGAAGCCTTAAACATCCAAGTATACAAGATACAAGGTTATTTGTTGTCCATTGTTCGACGCCGCAGATTTCAGCTAAATGAAAAATACACGTTTTACAATGATAGGATGATAATGATTTACCAACTCTTGGTTGTATAATGTCCTTCTTTATCATCTTCAACAGAACATAACACTTGTGCTGTGTTTGGTTTAGACTGTGCATCAGCTCTCGTTCCTGCAGTGAAAAAGAGATTCTCCATTCCGACTCTTTATTAAGACTTTCCGGGTGTCCTACACCGACAAAGAAGCATCCATAGGAACCCATTCTTTGTAACTGTTCTTGTGACGGCCATTGATAGGGACGTGGTCTATATAACCATTCATCAGCAAAACTTGGTATAGTCTGGCATCTGAAAGCAAGGACGATATCCCATTCGTTTTGACCTTCACGTAATGGAATCTTATCTGCAGGACCGTGTCTTATAACGTTAGGTAAGTTCAGAATATTATAAACATGTTTTAAAAGTAAACATCGTTGATGATCTGTATCTCCTAAGTTACATGTAGTACCATCTGTTTCATTAATCTTCTGTTTGGTCCTGTTGTCCACTATCTGAAGGTTTACGTATCCAGGTTTGGTTTCTTCGGTTATCAATAATAACGAGATACCGTATAGAGGAGCGTCTTCAATTTTCTCTACAACCGGGTTGCGTTCATCACAAAACATCACATCTATATCAGACGCTAGTCCTTTTGTGGCGGTGCCTTCGTACTTACTGCCAAAGATGTAAAAGGACGACACATAGTTCTGTTTTACATCATTCACAGCTTTGACCAGTATTTCCTTAACGGTCGACTGTTCCCTGTATCCTTCTCTCACCTCCTCGGACACGCCAACAGCATCAAGTACTCGATAAAGATGAGTTGATAGGTCTTGGTACATACCAGTCTGATCCAGATCTCTTTCTCCTAGAATTATATATGTATTGGTTAAACATGTACTGGTATTTCTTTCATTGTCATTCCTTACACTGAACAGATCTTCTAAACCGCCACTTTTCAGTGTTTTTTTTTATTTTATTTTTTTACATAAATAAAAAACGAAAAGCTCGTTTTAAAAAATATTTTGTATTTTATTTTGTGAGTATTTTATTTAATGCATTGATCAATTCAAATCAGAATAATGGTCCAATGTAACCACAATGTAAAACAACAAGTTTGGCCAACCTTCCAGGCGACCGGAAGTGTGGAACACATACCCAGCCGGTGTAACGTAGTAAAGTGACCCCCATAGAATACTGACCCCCCGGTCACTCATATAGAATACTGACCCCACGGTCATAATATTATGACCGGGGGTCATAGTATTATGACCTACCTACACGTAGAAAAGCGACCCCTATCGTACAATGGAGGTACAATGGCACACATCCGTGCATGCGTCTGTCCGTACATACAGAGTGTTTTGACCGCAACTTTTCATTAATTATTTGGCGAACCCGATTCTAACTGGCTGGTTAGACGCTTCTACCGCATCTGAATTGATTTGATTTAAACTCCACGCTGTTTTCAACTGTTATGGTCATATTACGGCGACTGGAGCACCTACTATGGATTCCTGATATTTCTCGCATCCGTACTACCAGAAAATACAAACAGACCCTCCTGCTGCTCTCTCATATAGATGATTCACACCCATTGCCGGCATTGGTGAGAGACAAATGACTTTTGTCAAAATGTCAGAATGGCTACATGCCTAGCCAGGTTCGAACTCACGACCACTTGATTGACAGACCCCGACTGTAGCTGTATTGTTTCTTAATCGTATGTACAATAGGCGTACATTATGTTCATGGACCGAACTGCTACCGATGTACATGTATATTTGTGTGGAAAGGGTAAATGGTTTTAAAATGTTTCTGACCGAAAATCATTTGTCCCTCAGCGTTGTGAGTTAAAAGCCTACCAGAGTTGTGTATGTGTGTCTGCCATACGCACTTTCCTACCTGGCGGTTGCATATTAGATGGATTATGTTAAAACATTTAGTCACTTTAAATAGCGAGATAGTTATCCAGGCTTCTCAATCTAATTAAAATCATGTGTTGACAGTAAATCTGACAGGCACCACTAGGGGGTCATCTTCTCTGACCTTTTTTCTGACCAATCAAATAAACGCTTCAACGATTGGCGAAGCGATTTAATCCGAAAATTATGTCACGATGACGTCACATTTCAGTGTAGAACCATGTGTTTGTCATTGGAATGTATAAGTATAGCCCGTCACGCTAAAGGGGACATAATGGGAAGCCCATAAAACTTAATTTAGAGAAATAAGTCAGACAGAAAAGGCGCCAAGTAGCTGTCGCAATTGGAAAATAAAGATAGAGATATGAAAAAATAATAAAACGAATATAGAATTTCATTAAATTCTATCTATATTAAAAGAAATATGAGAAAAACTTCTATAATTAGGTCCCTTTTCCCATAACACAGCATCAAATTGAGAAACAGAGAGAAAAGGTTCTTGACAGAATTTCACGAAGTTCATATTGAAGTTTCGTCCAATTTGGTGCAAGAGTTGTGGAGATTTTGCTTCGGGCAGACTTAAAGATCTAGACGCAATGTTATTATACATTTAGTCCCCTTTTCACATGACATGATTTTTGTATATGAATTATTAATTGAATAAGCTACAGAACATCTCATTCATCACTGAAGAACAAAATTTCATCATGTTTCGTTCATTGAATGAAGAGAAATCAGAGAAACACTTATTTCTACATTAAGGCCCCTTTTTCTGTGACGCAGCCTCAAATTGAAAAAAAAAAAAACCATCAAAAATCAAAAACAACAACAAAAAAACGAGAACACAGACTCAAAAGGTATTCAGGGTTTACACATTGTGAAGTTTCATTGAATTTGACCTAAAGGTTGCTGACATCTGACTGTTAATAAAGGGTCGGACAGACAGACGGGCGGATGGACGGACGGACGAATGAACAGAAGGATAGCATGACGTCTAAATGCTCCCCGAAACTTTTTTCCGAGGAGCATAATAAACAGGGATATGATTTGAAACGATATGCATACATGTAGTGTATGTTAAATTAGCAATAAACTAGGTGGGGGTCAGTATTTTATAGATAAAATCAAGGGGGTCGTTATTTTACATGGGGGTCAGTATTTTATAGAAAGGTGTCAGTATTCTATATAGTAAAGTGACCGTGGGGGTCAGTATTCTATGGGGGTCACTTTACTACGTACGTTACACCGGCTGTGACGTCTGGAATGACACCTCAGAACTTCCTATGTAGCTACATTTCAATAAGGGCTCGTTATCAAGCAGAGTTATTGATAAAGAGGGATGTCACATCCCGTACTTACTGTTTATGTTTCTGGTGTGAAAATTTAACATGACGATGGCTCTTTTCAATTTGCAATTTGGTCGTGTTAAACTTCAAGAACCTCCATGAAATTTTGACATCTTTTTTTAAAATAGTTTATCTTTCTTATTTGAAATTTTCAAGCTCATATCTTAAGTTTTAAAGGAGTTATATAAAGTTATATGCTGTTGCGGATTAGAAGATCTGTTCAGTGTAGTCAAAGAGAACCAGATTGCATGTCATTTTCAGAGAAAACAATAATAATATTGTCCACCCAAATTAACCCGGGACAACTTAATTTTCGTGCGCTAAGTCCGTTAGTTGAGCGTCTAAACAAAACATTGCCGATGTAGGGTCATTACATATGCAGATGTCTCGGGTTAATCTTGCTGGACAATAAAAATAATAATAAAAATAATAATAATAATAATAATAATAATAATAATAATAATAATAATAATAATAATAATAATAATAATAATAATAATAATAATAATAATAATAATAATGATAATAATAATAATAATAATAATAATAATGATAATGATAATAATAATAATAATAATAATAATAATAATAATAATAATAATAATAATAATAATAATAATAATAATAATAATAAAAATAATAATAATAGATTTAAAAATATAGTCCACACAAATAAATCTGGAGTACAACGTTGTTTTCGTTGGCAAAATCCGTTCATCTGGCGATTAAAGAAATAGGGTCATCATATATGCAAATGTCCCGGTTCAATGTTGGTGGATCTTTTATTATTATTATTATCATTATTATCATCATCATTATTACTATTATTATTATTATTATTATTATTATTATTATTATTATTATTATTATTATTATTATTATTATTATTATTATTATTATTATTATTATGTCCATCAGGTCTGTGAAATTCTTTATCTGTGGACAAAGAGATAATGGTGGAATTCAATACAAGAGGACCATGATGGTCCTAAATCGCTCACCTGAATCAAGATGACAAGAGTGATAATGGCAATTTTGTCAAATTCAAAAGCATGAAACTTATAAGGACTTTCTGTTTGGAAACAATTAAGTAATAATTTTGTTCCAATTGATCCTGTAAAGTTGGGTATGAATTAGCATAATGGTTGAGTTTCTTTCAATAATTATTTCATGATTTCGCAGTATACAACATAGGGCTACTTTTCAAAGCATACTGATCTATTAAAAATTGATCATTTATGATATTATAAGCAAGATTTGGTATGCGATTTGAAAGAAAATAGTAAATGAGGACAAACCATCTGATAAGCTAGGCTAATCCCTTCTTATTTGTTTACATAGGATAAACATATGGCCAGCCAGAGCAACAGATAACAGAAATAGATAAGAGAAATAGGAAAAGGTTTCCAAATTCATTACTTGTATGAAGACCCTATGTAGAATGTATTAATTTTTTCAAGCAGATGATTGTAATGATCACCAACAACAAAGAGTTTGATGAATATTGAAACAAAATGTTGCTTTTTGAAAAGCAATTATCTCCTCTTATCTTCAGCTTGTATGATTCGCAAAGTAAATGCATCAAAATTGCCTTGTAAACTGTAGAACCCACAATATGATTTCTCAAAGTCTGATAAGCCCCGCCCTGCCACGCCCACATTTTTGACGAATCAAAAATCCGCGAACAAGTTTTGAGAAGGGTCACCCAAGGAACATTCCTGCCAAGTTTGGTAAAAATTGGCCCACTGGTATAGGAGGAGAAGATGTTTGAAGAAATTGTGGACGGACGGACGGACAGACGGACGGACGGACGGACGACGGACAAAAAGCGACCACAATAGCTCACCTTGAGCACTTCGTCCTCGGTTGAGCTAAAAATTTAAAAACTACCTCGTTATCATATAGATGGGGAATATAAATAAGAGTGGTAATAAGGGCTCTTTTTATTCAACGATTACCTCATTCTCCCTTAATTAATATTTACAGATTTATAGATCTATATATGTTGTGCCGATTTTTAGTTTTTGGCCTAATTTCGAAATTGGGTATGCCTATTTTCGAAACTGGGCACGGAACTTTGCCTAATTTCGAAACTGGGCATCCATTTTCGAAATTATGATTCAGTAAGTTCCGTGTGTCACGCAGAACTATTTCTGTCGATTTTTTTTCGCCGATTTATTGATAATTGAATCAAATAATGCCCGAAATGTTGATACTATTTACGGTTTACTGCGACAGTGTGATGCAGAACTATTTCTGTCGATTTATTTTCGTTTTTTCCTGACCGATTTATTAGTAATGAATCGAACAACGACATAATGATTATTTTACGGTTTACTTTTATTTTTGATACTTCCTACGTACTCGTTGCTGCCGCGGATCCAGGATTTCTGTGATGGGGTTCGAATTTACAAATAGAGAGGTTCGTTTTCCAAGTATAACACAATTTTGACTGAATTTCTGCATTGAAATGAAATAATCAGGCTGCGGAGACAGTGGCAGATCCAGAGGGGGGAGCGGGAATCGAAAGAACCTCCTCTGAATCCTAATTATTTCAATTTCATGTAAAAATTCAGTCAGAATTTTGTAATAATAAGAGAACGAACCACCTATTTGTAAATTCGAACCCTTACAACGTCTGGATCCGCCGCTGAGAAGGGTTTCCTTTGAACCTCGAAAACTCCCCCACCCATTGGATACGCTACTGCATTGTAAACGTGTACACCAGAATGTAAAAACTTTATCTGTGGGTCCAAATCCAGTCTATTTTAAAACGAAAGTACAGTACCATTCATGGATAAACGAAACCTGTGTCCTGGTGTATTGATATTTATCCACATGCAAGAAAGAAATACGGCAACATTTTATCTGAATTTGCTGATAGAATTAGGTCACAGGATAAATGATTTCATCATGACGTTGCGAGGTCATACTGTAAGCGGAATCATGCGTTCTTATTAGAATGATTATAATAGTATAAGATCCATTTCTCGTTCTGACGGGTTGGACGATTTACCGAAACGTACCGAAACCGACCGAAACTTGCCGAAACCAACCGAAACGTACCGAAACCGACCGAAACGTACCGAAACCAATACCGAAACGGGCCGTATTGTACCGTAACGGTATCAAAACATGAAACTGTTTTCATCTAGACATGTAGCGAATTCAATCAGGGTGTAGGCCAATCTTAGTCTGGTCTATTAATATGAAATGAGTTACAGCTGTCGAAATAGTTTTTCCCCAAATATCTTTAAATCAGCATCTATCAATCACATACTACTAGAAAAAGTACCCACACACCCATTTATGTTCGAACCCCATCCATAGAAATCCCTGGTCCGCCACTGATCAATACGATATATGTTTTTTTTTTTTTTTTTTTTTTCTTTTAATTTGAGACGTCAATCGGTTGTTTGAGAGAGAGCTAAACTGGAAAGATCTAGTGTAATTTTATTTAAATGAACTATGTAAGTACGGGCGTTAAGATTATTTTTCACACATAGGCTATTCCAAACTCGCTGTTCAAAGGGATAATCATTTGGCTTAAAATTTTGCAATGACGCACCTGTCTTGCATATTTCATATTCATGAATTGTCAAGTTCGGAAATTTTACCTCTTTCTTAAAGATCGATGCACGATTTTTGAGCTATTTGCCAAACAGAAATATGTTAGAACAATCCTTTTTGAGAGCATAACTTTTTTAAGAATTTTGAGTGCAGAACTTTTTTAAGATTTCGAGACAACAAATTGCATTTTAAAATTTAGAAACATTGAAATTTGTTTCAATTATATCACAGAAAATATCGATTATCTGCTCAGTTTTGCATGACACGTCGTTAAAAAACTGGGTAATTTACAATGGCATAACAAGCCTCTGATTGGCTGAATTATTTCATCCCCATATAATTGCTCTGTTTTCCCGCGTTTCTTCACAGTATTGTCTTATTCTCAGTCGCGCTTTTCGACATTTATTTAGAAATTCTTACCCTCCCACCCAGTCCCAGTTTATTATGCATTTGTTCTTTATGTGTGAATTAAGTTATTGATAGGAAGGGAATCGCTTGCTTTGAATAGTTGAATTTCATTCAATTGAAGGTAGTGCTTTTAATCTTCTTCTTATAGAGTCAAGTTATTTCCTGATGAGTGTTACTTTAATCCACTCTTTTCTATGTTGCGGTTGGACAATTAGCAAGCATCTCACTGTGTTTCATTTGTGTAATAGGTCATGTCATTCTTAACAAAGATTCATGTTGTAACAGTGAGATGTTGGCTCATTGGCCATTTGATTTAGATCGCATGGTAATTTATTATCACAACTCTAGGTTTTGAATACAGATCTTGTCATCTGCTTTGCATTTATAGATTATGGATTAATTTAATATAAGATAAACTATGCGATTAAATGCATTTCTTCAGTTGCTATTTTTGTATTCGACCGATAATCCATAATCTCAAACGTATCTCAATACCCTACGTTTTGAACTGGTGGCAAGCAAAGTCGTTGAACATATGCCATTCTCCATATTTTTTCTCCGAAAATTAGTCAGTCGTCAGGAAAACATTTCACAATGCATGAAACAAGAGGGCCATGGTGG
The DNA here is from genome assembly GCA_963680895.1 of Fragum sueziense. NCBI lineage: Eukaryota > Metazoa > Mollusca > Bivalvia > Cardiida > Cardiidae > Fragum > Fragum sueziense. The sequence continues at coordinate 28,762,644 of OY804604.1, forward strand.
CCCAGGTCGCTCACCTGAGATTGGATATTTTGTTAGAATTAATTAAATGTGTTGTGGGCGTTGTTGTAGTACTGATATGAGAAACAACAGGAATCCATGAGTAGGTGTTCCATCTATGACCATAGCAGTTGAAAACGGCGTTAAACCTCAATAAACCAAATCATATACACACACTTTATTTTGCGTTTCAGTATACATAAACATGGTGTTTATTAGATACTTGGCAATTGATAGTTGGGATATTTTCGTTGTCAACATGATATATTTCCATACTTATTTTAATGCATTCTCAAAGTATTTTGTGTGACATCCGTGGCCGAGAGGTTGGGCGTCTGCCTTGCGACCAAAAGGTTCTGAATCCACTCGGTACTAGCGATAATGCAGTTACCAAGAAGCAGAATCGATGTGGGATTGGCCTAAGATGTTTAAGATTTATTTGTGGTCTATCTAAACTGAAAAAGACCCTACGTTTAACCATTTTACACACGGAAAAATGTTAGTAAGCTTCAATCCGAAAACTACTGCGGACGACATAATGAATTTTAATAAAGACGGGATTTTGTACAATCAAGGTAAAAAATGTTGAGCCAATAGGAGAAAATGTTCAATATCGGCATTTTTTTTCTTTTGTCTCAATATTTTCTCAATCTACTTCTGCAAGGGACGTCAAAACCAGATCTTGCATTATTAATGTCGTCTGCTACTCCGTTCAATTTGGACCATACTAACATTTTGTCATCTGAGAAAGGCTTATAATAAACCAATGCCCTTTTGTCGTGCATATCCTTTTTCGTAGTATAGTCATGTTATGTTCGCAGTCTTAAGCCTCTCTTTCAAGCGGTCGTACGTGCTCCTGCTTGCGGTCTGTGTCTAAAACACACGTTTAGTCATGCGATGCACGCACGTGCAACGTACGATTTTGGTAGACGCAACCACGACGCAGACTGGACACAGCAAAGATTTGACCGGACAATTCTTTGCTACGACCATTCTGTGTCTTTTAGAACGCCAGGAGCACGCAAGACGTACGGAGCACGTACGACATAGGTGCGTGTGACGCAGGAAACGATATCTGAAATTCCAGAAAATCCACAAAGAATGTGTGCTTTTCTCGAAAGAGATTCATAATTTTCACCTGCTTTAAATGCACATATTTTGAGGCGCTCTTACAACCCGTCGTGCCTCTTTATAAATCGTGCGATTTTGCAGAGTTTTAAAACGTACGATTTAAAAAGACGCACGACGGGTTATAAGAGAGGCATTAATTTGTATCATAATCTAGTATTTGTGGCATATTTATGCTGATCTTTAATAAAAGGAATTATGTTAAATCAAATATGCATCTGATATCGTATGGTAGCATATATCATAAAATGCTCATTATGACTTATGGCGTATTATAACAAAGTTTCTTATTTTCTATTGGGAAACAATAGAAGTGTAAAATCGTTAGATAATGATATTTAACCACTATTATCCTGATTATAGAAGGTGGTGATTAGTTTTAAGAAACGAAAACAAAATAATACAGGTTATCTGGTGACTTATGATATGGCGATGTTGAGAATAATACTTAGTTTTAATCTGTACTCAACGAGTACTCACTTTTCCTTAATGGCCAATTTTGTATTATGACAAATTTTCCTAATTAAACCGACATGATTTAAGCATATTGCTTTTGTTGTTGTTGTTGTTTGTTTGTTTGTTTTTTGTGTGTAAAATATGTAATTGTAAAATTAAAAACTATTGATCATCGTCCACAAATACATGATTAATACCATGTGATAGACCCTACTTTCAATGAAATTGTAAACAATTAATTAGTTAATCTATAAATGTCTATATATATATATTACAGTAAGATTGTGAAACCAGGGATTTCGTGAAAGGATGACATCTACGACGTAACGTCGTTTCTGTATTCTGTGAATACAAACATCGGTGGGTTCAACCTTGGCTAGCGAAGATAGGGAATACATTGAAACAAAAGTAGAATGCCATTCCTACTTTTCTGTTAATGCTTTCAAACTGGACCGTCCCATTTTCTTGTCGTTTAGAAATTGGATTAAACAATTCACTCTTTAAGAAAGAGTTTTTTTTTTGTTTTGTTTTTTGTTATTTGTTTATCCCTTTGATATAATACAGAATGTGCATATTTAAAGGGTTGGAGGTTCTGCGTACAAGAAATCGATCTAGGTCTCAAAAAAAAAGAAAAGAGGAAGAAAACAGACATTGCAAATTCTGGGGAAATTGCCTGGTTGACATGTTTTGATACCGTTTCGGTCACAATACGGCCCGTTTCGGTATTGGTTTCGGTACGTTTCGGTCGGTTTCGGTACGTTTCGGTCGGTTTCGGTAAGTTTCGGTCGGTTTCGGTACGTTTCGGTAAATCGCCCAACCGGTTCTGACTAGTTCTTGCCAGCACGGTGGCAAGGATCGGTTTGTTCTGCTTGGTCAGTTGCTAGTTCTGGCCAGTACGGTGGGAAGGATCAGTTTGTTTGGCTGGATTGGTCGCTAGTTCTGGCCAGCACATTGGGAAGAATTGGCTTGTTTGGCTGAGTTGGTTGCTAGTTCTGGCCAGCACGGTGGGAAGGATTGGCTTGTTCGGCTGGGTTGGTCCCTAGTTCAGGCCAGCTCAGTGGGAAGGATTGATTGTTCGGCTGGGTTGGTCGCTAATTCTGGCCAGCACGATGGGAAGAATCGGTTTGTTCGGCTGGGTTGATCGCTAGTTCTGGCCAGCACGGTGGGAAGAATAGGCTTGTTTGGCTGAGTTGGTTGCTAGTTCTGGCCAGCACGGTGGGAAGGATCGGCTTGTTCGGCTGGGTTGGTCGCTAGTTCTGGCCAGCACCGTGCGAAGGATCGGTTTGTTTGGCTGGGTTGGTCGCTTGTTCTGGCCAGCACGTGGGAAGAATCCTCTTGTTTAGCTGTGTCGGTCCCTTGTTCTGGCCAGCATAGTGGAAAGAATCCGCTTGTTCGGCTAGGTCAGCGACTAGTTCTGGCCAGCATGGTGGGAAGAATCTGCTTGTTCGGATGGGTCGGGCGCTTGTTCTGACCAGCTAGGTGGGAAGGATCGGCTCGTTCGGCTGAGTTGGTCGCTAGTTCTGGCCAGCACGGTGGGAAGGATCTGCTTGTTTGGATGGGACGATTGCTTGTTCTGGCCAGCACGATGGGAAGGATCGGCTAGTTCGGCTGAGTTGGTCGTTAGTTCTGGCCAGCACGGTGGGAAGGATCTGCTTGTTCGGATGGGTCTTGTTCTTGCCAGCACGGTGGGAAGGATCGGCTCATTCGGCTGAGTTGGTCGCTAGTTCTGGCCAGCAGGTTGGGAAGGATCGGTTTGTTCGGCTGGGTCGGTCGTTAGTTCTGGCCAGCACGTGGGAGGATCGATTTATTCGGCTGGGTTGGTGGCTCGTTCTGGCCAGCATGGTGGGAAGGATCGGCTTGCTCGGTCACTAGTTCTGGCAATCATGGTAGGTAGGATCTGCTTGTTTGGCTGTTTTGACAGCCCTTAAAGATATAGTTTGGCCTCTACAGCTTATTGAACAGGGAAAAATGCAGGGAAAAATGCTGAATATGGTTTTTTTCTCAGAAAGGGCTTCCCCTGTTTAAATGGTTTTACAATCAGCTCACTATTTTGAGTTAGTTATCTTCAAAGTCTACATGAAATTAGAACATATCAAATTAATGAACATAAGTATGGGACTCCATAAGTATGCAGATCTATGGTAGATCACATATATCTAGAAGATGAAAAGCTTCATAATAAATCTTGTTTGCTTTAAAAGAACCATTTCTAAAATGCCGATATTTAACTAAGTGAAACTATTTTAATTTCGGTGGTTAGAAAGCCCAAAGCAATGGATCTAATTCAGGCTCCGAAAAAATATGGAACTGCAACTTTTTCAATAAATAAATGGAATCGAGTGTAGATATGATTTTTATGGCAATGTTATCTATACATTTGTATAGTACTGCTGAACGTGTAAACGAATTGATAAAAGCAGAGACATATAATATAATGCTTATCTATGTCTCTGATAAAAGATAAGGTGCGAATTGCTTAGGGTACGAATCTACTTCCGCGCAAACGGAAAAAGAATGTTCCGTTCGGTACGGAACTTTAGCTGTTCGGTACCGAACTTTTATTGGGCTAAAACGATTTAAAATGATTTTGTAAGTGCTAACTGTAATACCTCCCTAAAAACGTATATTTTGAAGATGAGTTCTGCACAGAAAATGGTCCGATATACCATAGAATAATTATAAATAAGCTATTTCGCCGAGTTTCGAAACTAGGCAAATGAGTTCTGCAGGGATTTGCCGAATTTCGGAAATAGGCAAAAACGAAAATCGGCACAATATATATAATAGTATTCATATATTTTACCAACATGAACCGGCAGCCATCTGTCTTTGAACATATGACGTAAAATTATTCTTTTTACCCTTTCTAAAAGCACAAAATTTTAGGGCAGACCAATTTGAAAGATATGTTTGATGACCAAATATAGGTCTATGCTTATAAAACATGATTTCTGTGAAATACAACCAAAACAAAATTCAGGGGTTAATTCGTAGACTTTTTCACAATCTTAAAATATAAGCAATAAAATATGCTGTAATTTTGACTGAATTTCTACATGAGAATTTGATAATCATTTAGTCTAAAGAGGGGGTTCATTTGACAAAAATATTTTCTTCTAACAGATTGTTCTCTCATTTAGTCAATTTGACCGAGATATCTTGCATAAACAAGAGGACCAAGATGGTCCTATATCGCTCACCTTAGAGCGCCCTGAGACATACTTTTCAACAAACCTTTTAAATCTCCGAGGATTTTGAAAAGGAGTCATATGACAATGGTACACACTTAATTTCAAAGCACAATTTGGGAAAAGATTGTCTATGATTTTTCCCTATATCTGTATTTAAAACCAGAAAATCCACAACATATTGCTGAATTTCCATTGCACATAGACAAATTGAAGCATTAATCTTAGAAAGAGGTCATTGGGCTATAATATTTAGAAACCATAGAAAGTTTGGAAATTCTAAGACAATTTTAAACCTGTTCCCGCTTTTTCAAATCTAGAATACCTCATGGTAGAGCTTATTTTCAAAGCGAAATGATAATTTGAACTAATCTGTTGAACAAGACAATATGACACACACAACTTATATGCACTTTTTTCTGTACAAAATGCAAGAGCCTAAAGCATAGGAATAATTCTAAAAGTTCTTAAACGAGGCAAAAAAATTATCTTCAGGCCTTAACAACTTGAAAAGATTGTCAAACATTGCCCTCTATCATTTATATGGAACCCATAACATAGGGGAAATATTCATTGAACAGTAAGGATTTGGTTATGGTTAAACCTTTTCCAAACAACATAACATAAGAGCAGACATAATTAAAAGCTGCTGTAGATGATAAAACAGGTGTTGATAGAGACTGCATTCTTCATGTATAAAAATGCAGAGAAAATGATGAGGCAAAATGAGACAACACAGGCTATCAAGTTATCAACATTTTCTTATTTTACCATATCATTTACAAGCCTTTTCTGTCGGTGAGGCAAACCTGTGTATGGTAGAGAAAGGGCATAATGCTTTCCCATACAGAAAGGTCTAGAAAGGAAATAGACTGTCCCAATTTGAAAGTTCAGAATACAAAATTGACAACGGTACAAATAGGATTCATTTACAATAAACTAGCATATAAAATATTGAATAAAATAAAATAAAATATTGAGGTAAAAGGAGAATCAGCACTTTCTTCATTTGACTCATTAATTTCCAAAGCCTTTTCTAATAGGGACTTCAAAACAAGGTCTTTCCAGGGAAGGGTTAAAGTATTTAGTTGATCCCTAAACAAACACAAGTGGATTAAGTGCCTCAGGGATACAGGTAAAAGAGGGTAATGGCTTTCAGAATCATAAAATATCTTTTTAATATTTTAACACCCTATGTTGAGGGTATTGATTTGAATTCTTAAATCAAGACTATTCAAATGAGTACCCATAACAAAGCGTTCAGATTTTAAACATCAAATATAGAATGATTTACCTCCTTTTATCTGTAGCTCCATGCATTCTTTATCAGATATCATGATCTGCATAATCTGATTATAGGGATAATTGATATCGTCCGTGGGGAGTCAAAACCTCGTAACTCCAGCTTATTCAAGCTGTAGTTACGAGGATTTGACTCTCCACCAACGATATGTGATAAAATCTACCTGGTCAAAACAATTCCTCACTTGAAAATTCCAGAACCCATAACATAGGGCTTCTTTCCTTGCAATGTGATGATTTTTAGTATTCTGTTAGAGGTTTATGAGATGTAAAGTCACGCAAAATTTCAAGACTCTAGGCCAAATAGTCCTTGAGAAAACTGTGTTTCAGTGTGAAACCTTAAACCCCACAACATAGGGCCAATTTTTCTATAAGCACAATTATTTGAAGTATTTTGGTAGAGGGCACTGAGACAATACTACATACAAAATTTCAAGACTCTAGACCTTATAGTTTGGGAGGAGAAGATTTTTTAGTAATTGTGGACAGACAGACGGACAGACGGACGGACGGACGGACAGACGGACGACGGACGGTGAGCGATCACAATAGCTCATCCTCAGCACTTCGTGCTAAGGTGAGCTAAAAATGAGAGAATTTGCACGAATCTCGGCTCAAAATGATCCCTGCTTATGGCATTTTTGAAACAAGACATGGTTGTGACGTTATTAAGTAATAGAAAAGACTTGATAAAACATTTAGGCAAACGACAAAAAATAAAAAATGACGGTGACCTGCATTTTGTTATTTTGCTTCAACGTTTTCTTTGATATGCTATAGTCTACAAAAGTGCTTCCTTTACCACCATTCGTTTTATCGTCTTCAAAACCTTTTAGGTCTGGCCATCATCACCAAATTATTTGCCGTTTGTGAAAGGGTTGATCGCGATCCTTCTGAAGTTCCAAAAATGCATATCGCTGCTTTTCAACAAAACCCTCGTAACTGCAGCTTAAAATAAGCTGCAGTTACGAGGTCTTTTGTTGGAAAGCCACGATATGCAACTGGTCTTACCTTTGGACAGCTCTCCAGCCCTCATGGCTCAAGTTCGACCAGCGACGCCGTGCACCGACAACAGTGACAAAAAACTCCCACTAGCAAGCAAAGATGTCTGGCCTCTTGAAATTATATTCGTTGAATGCTGGAATATAGATCAAGGGTTTCACGGGGCCAGTGATATTTCCCATGGAAATTTCCACAGCAGTAGACAAAGGGCTGCATTGTAAAGATTGGGGTTTTCCGAAAATCTAAAGATAGTAAAGGAAAGTCATCAGATCTAAAAATAGAATGTGAAGGCCTAAACATTCGCGAGCGAGGTGTCACTCACGTCATTTTTAGCTCGCCTGAGCTCGAAGTGTTCCAGTCGGGATTTTGTGATCGGTCGTCTTCAAATCGGGGGTAGGTGTAATGATGAACGATTTTATCAAATTAACTTTGACGTGATTTCGAACAAACAATAATATTTTGTAGGTGCTGTTATAAAATCTTGTATAGTGCAGCAATGGACATTTGCATATTAAATGACTCCACTTCAACAATGTTTTGTTATTGTCCTGCAAGATTAACCCGGGACATCTGCATATGTAATGACCCCACTTCGGCAATGTTTTGTTAAGACGCTCAACTAACGGACTTTGCACACGAAAATTAAGTTGTCCAGAGTTAATTTGGGTGGACAATAAGACGCTCAACTAACGGACTTTGCGCACGAAAATTAAGTTGTCCCGGGTTAATTTGGGTGGACAATATCTACGGCTTGATTCAAGCTGTAATTACGTATTTTATAACAACATCGACGGTTTATCAGGTACACCCTGTTTACCAGGTCTATTCTTAGCACAAGATTTATTCCAATTTGGTGAGGGTTGTTAAAGTTGTTGAAAGAACTTGATTCCTCCAATTAATTATTCATGGCTGTCACGGTATAAGAATAGGGAACGATTTCATCTGGTTAACCGTGACGTAATTTCGGACAAACAATTAGTATTTCGTGGATATTGTTATAAAATCTCATAACTACGGCTTGATTCAAGCCGTAGTTACGAGATTTTGTAACAACATCGACGGTTTATCAAAACATGACGGTAAACTTAGTCTATCTTAGCACAAAATTAATTGCTATTAAAGATAGGCATAGCTTTCTCATTAAAAATCTGCTTCTCCCAAATCAGTAGCCTAAACTGGCATCCTATTGTAAAAAATGTAATTTTCCGAACTTCTAATGCGTTATCATTGAAACTTTGCAGAAATTATTCTTAGTCTAATGGAATTCAAAATTGTTACAAGAACTCGATTCTCGTCAGACCTCCTATTGTCACGCAACGGGAAAGAATACAAAATCAAAAAATCTATTTATTTGACAGCATCCATTAAATTTTATAAGTCTACAGTAGCTTTAAAAATGGAAAAGTCAAAAAATAATTCGAATTGATTAAACGACTGATTATAAGCAAGACTAATAGGGCTGCCATAGCAATTTATCGATCAGCGAAGGCCTATCATTGAGAAGGACCTAGTCTGGTGTCATACTCTGAATATTTAAGTTATGTCTAAAAAATCAAGGCACGCAACCGTGAACAACTTTCAGAATTATAGCAAATTATCTTTCCTTGGTCTGAATACTCTGATAAATAAGAGAATCAGACTTGTAATTTCAGTGAATGTCATTGTTTGACTTCAAAATCCCTATATAAATCAGACTGTCACAGGTCTAAGAAGGACCATGCAAGTTCACAAAACCATCTAGATATTCATTTTATATTATCATTGGTTGTATATTTTAAGCGAAAGTCCACTTGACTCGTTCTAACATCGTAAAATTGGCATGAACAAGTGGCTTTTATCGCATTTTTATTTCAGAATTTCCCATTCTGTACATGTAAAACCTCTTAAAATGTGAAACTTGAAAATGTGAAAATGTGAAAGTCGACATGTGAAACAAGTTCGTGACCATACAAACATTTAAGCCAATAAATATGTCATTCCGTGCTTTATGGCCACTCTTGAGGTACTATTTACTGCCCCCAATCTACTTGAGCCGGGATCTGGAAAAACGTCCCTTGTAGCATTCCAGACATCCATCGTCAGTGGGGAGTCAAAACCTCGTAACTCCAGCTTATTCAAGCTGTAGTTACGGGATTTTGACTCCCCACCAACGCCATGTTTCAAGATCATTCAGTGCATCAGTCAAGTCCGACTGTGATCCATGCTACTCTCATACGGTTGCTAAAGGTCATGAAGAAGCCGTATGAGAACAATATGGTTCCTGATCAGACTGCGTGTATACGCAGGCTGATCTGGTACCATGTTAGGCTCAAAAGCCTCAAAGAACATTTTTCTAGATCCCGGCTCCCTTGTATTATCATTTTCATGTCGACGCATCGAATAAACGGAAATTTCTCCTTTTCCTGCTTGCAAATCGTCATTGGGTGACCAAATGGTCGTAACTACTGTCAGATAAAGCAGTAGTTTGAGCGTTTTGCTAATTGTTCCAGGCATCTAGATTTATCTGAAAGCACGTAACTATGGCGCCCCAAATGGATCAAAATTTCTACTTATAACCGTGCATTTTCAACGTAATTTTGAGATTGCACTTGTAAATGGTAAATATATGCGCACGAAAGTTGTAGTGATGCAACTTATCAAAATGGGCGTGCGTGCTTAGAAATAAAGACGCTTAGACACTGCATATGTCTTGCAATCTATAATTTGAATAAAGACATGTGGCTGTTTAAATATTTGATAAATGAGGACATTTCTTTTTAAAAAAAGAGAAGAAATTGCTCATTTATATGTTTGTATTTACACACACCCCCTCCCTCGTGACCGATACATAAAGATGATGGCGGGGTGTGTGTACCTCTAAACAACACATGTTCACATTGCAAAGTCTGTAAATATTGACCTGAACCCAACGAATATGCCATGAGTAGTTGTGACACGGAATATTCAAAACTCGACAGCAATCATTCGACAATTCACAATTACTCATCGCTTATTCCACAGGTTCATGCCAATATTTACAGACGATAACATTTACAAGTTTACTTCCATTTCCATGAACAGATTACAAACCCATTTTTAAAGGCGCACACTAGATATTTATGCCTGCACATACACCTTTATTATTTACATGTATTTATTACAGCAGGATAACACCAGAATTTTGGTGCATTTAATACACCATACTTATTATGGTACGGTCATACACAGTGATCACGGGTGTATTAAACGACTGCCAAGCCTATTTCCAATCAGGATGTTGTTGAAGTTGCACGGGATACTAGTCCATCAGTACGTATAAGGTTACTTTTTTATTATTTCTGTCGATACACTTTCAACGTCAGGTATAGAAACAGAGATTTGACCTATCTAACACGCCATATAATTAGTGCGGATGGGTACATTTATCACGGGCACATCAAACGCCTTCCGACCCTGTTTCCACAGGAACATTGCAGAAAATGTAGGAATGACAATTTACCAATACGTACAAATTTTGTCTTTTATTTTATTTAGTTACTGTTTAAATGTTTTAGGATTTAAACTTTCCTAGTACGGCAAGCATTTCGTCTGGTTCCAATTTGAAAGCTACTGTTTATGACAAATTAATACGGATGTTGACAAATATGATTTGATAGAAAAGTAGCATATGGTATACGAGACAAAAAAGAGATAATAATTATGGTCATCAGCATTCTCTTCGTTTGTCTTATTAAAGATTGTGTCGAAAAAACACCTTTCTAATAACCAAATTTCAAAGTTTCTACAATTTTCAACCATAAGAAGTGCTTTTACTTCGTCTTTTAAGTTGGATATTCTGGTCTTTTCCGATATTTACCGAAGAAAAAATGCGAAACTTCATATTTGTAGTTATGACGCCATACCGGCCAAATAAAACGGAAAGTCATGGGTCATTTCCCGGAAAGCCTGAGATTTCTGACAAAGTAAGATGTCCTACTTCTCTGTCATAAAGCGACTTTCCCAATCGATACTCAAAACGGAATTCATCCTTAGTAAATGGTAGCAAAATTGTTAAAACAGTCAAAGATTATGGCGTAAGTGAGTGAAGGAATGTGCCAAAGAACAGTTCAAGTTTTTCTGAATTACTCTTGCGATCCAGAAATGGATAAAAACTGAGACTTCGCTTTATGACAGAAAAGACGCACACTTTATCTTTGTCAGAAACCTAGATTGCTCTAGATTTTGGGCGGAGTCAAGCCATAGTATAACGTTACTTCGTGGGGATTTTACGGAAATTGCCGATCTTTATTTTTCTCGAAAATCAGTATTTATTAATCGAAGTAACGACGTAAAGAAAAGCAAACAAAAAATTTAAAACAACCGAGTTTGGCGGATCTTTTATAAAACACATTAATTTAATGATTTTCATCCAGTATACGGTGAAATCAACTTCCTAGCTTTGTAGCCTTTAATATTCAAACCTGCTCTGTTAGGGACGTCAAAACCAGTACTGGTTTGGGAAAGGGTTAAATCAAAGACAATAAAGCACTTCCCGGTGCAGTAATCGTAGGGGAAATGTTTAGTGTTTTGAGCATCAAGGCACAATTACAAAACGTGGTTGCGGTCACAACGTCCGGGTTGAAAACACGTGAACGCTGTTACACGTCACGTCAATACATTAATGTGATATCTCTTTATTCAAACCAGAAGGTCATAGACCCATGAGGTATATAAAATGTACAGCAGAATATACAATATGGCGGACATTAAAGATTGCCTAAAGTATTCTGGGGGTTTTGTTGCTTTTGTTGTTTTTTTTTATATAGCAGATAATACTCACAACAGTCCATTGCCATCTATCTTGTTCGAAACGAAATAACAAGACAGATAAATGGGTTGTTGTGAGTAATGACATGAAAAAAGAAGAAAATCTGTATTAGTGCAATTATTATGTACTGCATTAAATTCAAGCAACAGAACCAATTATCTACAATAGAATGAATGAAATTGTTGTGGAAAAGGGAGAGAACACCAGTAATCAGCATTTTCCTCCTTTTCTTCAACATTCTCAGAAATTTATGTAACAATTACACGATCCAATTTGTATTGTCAATACAAAGTAAATCCGACTCTAAGAGTATACATTTTCTTTGCTTCAGTGAAATATGATGTTGAAAAGGAAGGAAACGCCTGAATATGCGTTTTTCTTCAGTTTCCTCAACATTTTCAAAATTTTAACAACAAGTATACAACATACTTTAAATAATTAAAACAAAATTTTGGAACAACGTTAGAACAAACTGTTACACCCAACTTACTATATACTTTAACCCTTTCCAAAGGACCAATGTAAGATTGTTTAATCTCAAACTTTTTGCAGATTTTATGCAGACGACAGAATTAATCCGACTCTAAAATATAAATTCTCATTGGTAGGATGAAAAATGTCGTTGAAAAGGGGGAGACGCCATTAATCAGCGTTCTCCTCGTTTTTCCCAGCATTTTCCAACATTTTAAACTGAAGAAATCAACCCATTATACTTTATTAAAGCATCATTTTGGTGTAACACTAGAACAAACAATTACATCATTTACATTAAACTTTAAATAAGACCTTTTCAAAACGACAATATTTAGCATTGTTTGATTTTAGGTTTTATGCAGGTGTTTTGCAGGCGACTTAATTAATCAGACACAAAGAAAATAAATGCTACGTGTACATGTATATGATAGAATGAAAGGTGTTTTGAAAAGGGGAAAACATGCTATAATCATTATTACTTGTTTTATCATTATCAGTTTATATACATCATATCTATGTCTTATACTCTCCTATAAGCGACCTCATTTCTTAAGATGAAAGCTTTGTTTACATACTTTCCGAGCATTTTCAATAAATTTTCGTTATCTGTAGTGAGTAGAGCTATAAATTTCTGCATGTTTGGTGTTTTCCAGTAATATTTTGGAATAAATTGCTTTCTTATATCGCTGTAGAGTTGACATTGTAAGACAAAGTGATATTCGTCTTCAAGAATATTACAGACAGAACATTTGCGTTCATCAAAAGGCGTACTGACAGGTCTATTCCATCTCCCAGTCTCAACAGATAATCTATGTGATGAGACACGGAGCTGGGATAAACTCGTTCTTACTTTAACGTTTTTTATTACATCAAGATATGATTGAAACTTAAAACTAGCAATGTTTTTATAAAAAATAGCTCTAGTGGAATTATCTAATCGACTCGTCCAATTCTGATAAAACTGGTCTTGAATTCTCTGTTTTGCTAAATGGAGGAATAATTTAGCATTACCAACTGTTTGAAAATGCCAAACATCCGAAAATCCTAAAGAATTAAATAAATCCCTACACAATGAACACCAATTTTTACTATTTGGCTTTTCAGCGATATCTTGTAATAATGTGTTATATGTTACTTTTATTAATTTCTTGTCGTCAGCTAAGATAATTTTGGTCCAGAATTTGATAATATTATAAAATCTATAATTTTGAAGTGGTACTCGACCTAACTCTCCATATATGAAATCATTTTGACAACTCTTTTTTACCCCTAAAATTCGTTTGCAGAATTGTAAATGTACTTTTTCCACTGCCGGTCCACTATGAAAACCCCATACTTCACTTCCGTAGTTAAGTATTGGTAAGACTAGCTTATCAAAAAGTGATAGTTTGTGTCTTATTGTTACATTTGTAAATCTCTGTAAATATTTATTTAGTTTGAATATAGCCTTTAATGATTGGCCTGCCAACGTGTTTTGTGCATTTGAGAAGGAACCTCCAGATGAAAAAACAATACCTAGATATACAAATTTATCTACAATTTCAACATTCTGTCCGTTATAGCTAAAAGAAATGTCGTTAGGAAGTCTACCACCCTTCCTGAATATAACAATTTTGGTTTTTGATGTATTGACTGATAATTTCCATCTCTCGCAATAGTTTTGTAGAAGATTTAAATTAAGCTGTAGTTCATTTGCACTGTTTGCAAAAATGACAATATCATCAGCATATAATATCAAAAATAGTTTGAACATGTACATGTCAATGCCTTTTTGTTTATTTTTAATAAATATCTCTTCGATATCATTGATAAACATGGAAAATAAAAACGGAGACAAGCATTCTCCTTGTCTGACACCCAGGGTGCTTTCGAAGCTATCACTTAATAGGTTCAAACATTTAACACGTGACTTAACATTATATATAGATTTGATAATATTGAAAATGTTTCCCCTTAAACCCAATTTAATTAGTTTCATCCATAAGTTTTCTCTAGAGATATAATCGAAAGCTTTGCTAAAATCTATAAAAGCACAAAACAATTGTTTACCATTATTTATCATATGATTGATTATACCATGCAATACGAAGATGTTATCTGTTGTACCCATATTTTTCCTAAATCCACCTTGCGCTTCTATATAAACGCTGTATAGCTCAGCCCAATCACAAAGCCTGTTGTTCAGAATACGGGTAAACAGTTTGCCTAATGTGCTTAGAAGAGTTATCCCGCGATAATTATTTACGTCGTTTAGGCTCCCCTTTTTATGAAGCGGAATAACAAAACCTTCTGACCAAGATTCGGGAAAATATCCTAATTCAAAAATTTTATTAAAAAGGGCTAAGAGAGATGGGGAAAGACTACATGTATCTTTCCCATGAATGAAAAATTCATTAATGAACAAATCTGGGCCAGCCGACTTATTATTACTTAATTGTTTTATTGCTGTAAATAGTTCATTTTGTGTGAAAGGTACGTTTAATTCATTAAACATTATGTTAAATTCATTACCTTCGTATCGCTCGATAAAATCTAATACATCTTCATCCGGTGTGAAAAAATCGCTATTTGGATTGTTGACTGCCTTAAAATAATTTTCAAACATATCCATCGAGATATTACCAGTTTTTATTCCGCATGATTGTTTTAGCATTTTCCAATATAATTTTGCATTCTTTTCCCTTGCCAAAAGTAATTTATTTGTTTCAATTTTGTCATATTCATACTTTGCATTTCTTAAACAACTTTTATATTCTGATCTTGATTTAACCATATTTGTTCTGTTTTGATCTGAATCATTTTTTCTATACATGTTCATTTTTTTGTAAAAATGTTTACGTTTATCACGACATTCTTGTGTGTACCACTTTTGCGACAATTGTTCAGTATTGTCTGATTTTGTATGACTGCATTTACGTTTAAAAAGAGGCGATGTTACTTTACTCAGTAAATTTCCGAAATTGTTGACATGTAAATCAATATCTTTATCACTATTACAATGTGATAAATCTTCTACGAAAGATTCGAACTGATGCTGCATTTCTGCTGATGATAACTGTTCTTGGTATATTTTACTTTTATCTTGATCCCAGACATATCTGTGTTTTATTGTGTTGTACTGCTTATTATGTGATTCTGTATTACTTGTTTTATTTAGTAAGTTAAATGAAAAATCAACCAAACAGTGATCTGATAAAATGTTAGGCTCGTGTATTTTAAATGTTTTAATAGACGAAATTAAGTTTTGAGTAGTTATGACGTAATCAACAACACTAGATCCTCTATTGCCGACAAATGTGCATCGACCAACATTTTTATCCTCTCCCACACGACCATTCAAAATTCGTAAGCCTGTTTGTTTGCATAGATCTAATAATAAAGTCCCGTTATTATCTAATCTACCTTTGTCCATTGAACATCGGTTAAGGTTTATATCTGTATTATAATCTTCTGGTAAAAATTCGATGTTGGTAAAATTATCATTTTCTACAAAATCGGGAGAATCAGATGTATGTGAATTGAGATCTCCACATAGAATGAAATTTAAGTTATCACATTTTGAGTCTAAGTCTACGATAAATTCTAACAATCGATCATAAGTATGAGTGTCATATAGAGCCTGTCTACTGCTATTTTCAGGTATAACATAACACAAACATAAATACAAATCATCATCTAAACAAAGTAAATTCTTGCTAATTTTTACACATGCAATATCATCCGAGCTTTTGAAAACAAGAGTGTCTTTATCTACAAGGTGATTACGTATATATACAATAATACCGCCAGATGCTCTCTTACTTGACAGTTTATTTTCTGATCTATGCAACACAAAATACTCAAACCCATCCACGTGTAGATCAGAGAATTCATCTGTCCATGTTTCTGTTAAAAGTATTACATCATTATCACAAAAAATTTGTTTTAATTCTTTAGAATGTAATTTATTCGTTCTTTTTGTACAAAGACCTTGTAGCCTATGTTCAGTAATGAGCATCTTAGCGAGACCTTCTCGCCGCGGCACTAATGTTCAGATGGGTCTGTATTTGTTTGTGACGGATTTTCCCCTGTTTGTCTATTTATAGAATTAGGGAAAACCTGTTTTGTTTCACTGTCACTATTGTTCGGCAGGTTACTATTTTTAGAACTGGGGAAATCCGGATTTTCACCTGTCTGTTTATTTTTAGCGCCGGATGCTTTGGGTAAGCTCGTGTTTCTCCTGTAAGGTCGTGCAGACTCGGACCTTTGTATCGAGCGTGCTGTTGCACGAACAGAACGCGAGCGCCCTCTTGTAGGAGACGACTGTTGTTTTGGTACATTTTGAATTGTTTGTGTCAATAGTGACTGGGAATTGTCATCTGCTGGTGGTTGTGTTTGTGAACTAGCAGGACTGATCTGGGTATTGTTCGTGCTTATTTGAGACTGTTCACTATGCGGAATGTCAGTGCTAAGTAAACTATAACGATTATCTATTGGCAAAGTGAAATTAACAGGGGCTGTGATTGTAAAACTGTCCTGTTGGGCATTTGCATTCGAGCTCTTTGGTTGTTGGCACTCGACAGTCTCCATGTTTTGTGGTGACACTGTGATAGGTTCTCGAGATTGGAAACCCCGATCATTCTGTAACGTTACCAAACCTGGTGGTGGCATACATGTTTGTGTTTCAAAGTGTCCTGTCATTCCACTTGTTGTTGGATTTAACTGTGCACTCTGATCAGGATTATATACATGCAGATGCGATAAGGCACCAGCGGGATTTATTGCAGACATGTCCACCGCAGTCGATTGCTGGCTATTTGGGATCCAGGCTGTGTTGGTGTAAGAACTAGCAGGTATGTTTGTATAATTAGTGTTAATGTTATCATTGTATCTACCTGGTGGATGCTGAACTGAATCCGACCTGTCAACATTCACTCCAAACTTTTGCCGTTGATTTATTCCCGTAATTTGATCAATTCTGTTTAATTGTGTGAATTTGGTCCATTCAGGTATTTCATCTCGTACTAGACGACCATTTCTTAGAAGTTTTGCTGGGTATACAATTTTTGTCTTATCATCGGGAAAATCATGTCTGAGTTGTTTGTATAGGGGCCACAATCTATGCCTAGCATCTTGGATTTCCTTCGGGAAGTCGTAATCAATAGATATCTTTGTACCTCTCAATAAAGACACTTTCCGCATAATATCTTCTGTGTCACAATAGTCCCTAAAGTTTGCTATGATCGGGCGCTTTTGTGAATAGTCCTTGTTGTTATATGGGCCTAGCCTGTGTGCCCGGGAGATAAATATGTGATCTGGGTCTATATCAAGGTGATTATCTAGGACATCCCGGACTAGTTGAAAACAGTTTTCACCCCGATTTTCTGCAATACCTCTAAAGATAAGATTGTTCCGCCTTGAACGGGCTTCGATGTCAATTGATCGGTATGCAAGTGATTTCATAAAGTCCGTTTGAGCGTGTAAACTTTACAGTGTGTTCTGAGGGTATGTCTTTCTTTTGATGTCTATCTTTCCGGGTTAATCTGTTTTCACAGCTATTATAAGACGTAACGTCAAAAGTTGCGGACCAAGCCAAAATTGGCTATGCACTTCTGTTTAAAACCGTATATTTGTTATTTTTATTTGAGAACCACTCATGTATTTGGTATCATATAAAAGGTATTGGATTGTAATTTATCATATTATGTCGAATTTCAAAAATGTTTGAAAACAGACAATTGGATAAACAAAATAAATAAACTCTGACGCAGAAAATGACGTCACGTGTAACAGAAATTACCAAACAAACTCGCGAAAATCTCAATAAGTTTTTAAAAAAGTAATGCTTTTTAAAGCGCACAAACTTTGGCAAATTACGCCAGTGATGTCACAGAAGATATAGCGCAAATCTTACGGCAGTTGGATGGTGTAAACAAACTATCGAAGAATGTAAAGAAAGGGATAAGTAGCGTCACGCCGTTAAAAAAACCGTCATTCTTTCGGTATGTCTAATTTTTAAATCTAATTTATTTTTTCAATAGCGATTGGAAATCAATATAAAAAAATTGGGACATACATCTGAGCTCTAGTTTTTGTAGTTATTTTTATGTTTTGATTGGAGTTGAAGAAAATCATTATTTTAATGCGTTTGTAGCGTCTTAAAAATGTCACATTTTCGCTAAAACGGTCCCGAATGCAAGGGTGATTTTTTCACATAAAGCTTTATTTCTAAAAAAAATATTTTGAATTGATTTTCGACATCATACATTTCGGATAAAATTTGAAAATATAAATGCATTTGTCAATATCTCTTCAACTAGCGTCTTAAAAATGTCACACAAACGCGTTTTGACGATTTGACGTCATGTTGATTTGTGAAGTATTCATGGCGTTTTACGATCATGTATCGATGCTCTAGATCAACTTGTTTTGTCGTTGTTTGTTTGACTATCTTGTTATATGTGGTCTATGCAACTTGCGGTTAAAATTTGAGACCCGTAACAGAAAAAAAAGAAAGAAAGCATTGACGAAGGCATAAGAAAACGTTGAAATAATAGATTTTTTAAAATAAAGCATCTCATTGATTTCATTTAATATGTTGCAGCATTTGGTCTCGGAGTTTCATTTTTTACATAGGTCTATAATGCACTCGTTGTAGACCCCATTTAAATGGATATTTTTTCGTTTGTCTGTTAACGATTAAACTTGAGGACGATTATTTAAGTAAGTATTTTAGAAAATATTTTTGTCATTTGTGCAAATAGAAATATACTGATGTCAAATAAAAACGCCTCAGCCCTAATAAATGTCCGATTATTCAGTAAATCTGATTTGAAATTACAAATACTGATTTCCATCTATAAATTTGATTATCTGTTGTTAAAAAATGATGATTAAGAAAATATCGAATTGTTACTGTTTACAGAAAACGGCACATTTAAACAGAGCGGTATCAGATTTTCCATTTGAGACGCAGTAGCGCGTGGTTCAAACTTTACTTACGACGACAAAAGATACCGTAAAACGTCTTATTTGGTGACCACAGTTATTGAATACTAAACCCGATGTCGATTTCAACGTCTCAAGCCTGAAACGCGTATGACGTTAACGTAAGACAGCTTCTTGCATAACAGGCGTTACATGAGGTCTATCTGACTTTGGCCGATTGGCAAATGTTTCTGTAACTCTTACTCGTCGACCAAAATGCCTAATTGTGCAGTGCAAGACGTCAAAACGTCAGGCGGCTTGTTCTTTTTTTTCCGTATTCGAAAATGGCTAATCTACGAGCTCTATTTTCCAAGCATTGTGTCTATTTCAAACGTTACTTGCAACGACAACAGTTGCTAGAAAAACACTTATTTGGCCACCACATTTACCGACTATTCGACAGAACATCGATCAGAACGTCAAAAACCTGAAACGTACATGACGTTAACGTGGAGAATTGTCTTGCTTTACAGGCGTTACGTGAGGTATAGTTGAGCGTGGCCGATCAATAAACGTTCGCAGAATTCTAACGCGTCGATCAAGACACCGAATCGAGAAACACAATATGTTAAACTGTGTCGCGACTTGTTTGTGCATTCGTCGCATTCAAAAATGACTATATTTCGAGCTCTTTTTTTAGAATTTTGTCTTGGAATCCTTCAATTCGGATGTTTCATGAGAAAATCTTTGAATTCGTGATTGTCTATCCACTAACACATGTTACTGTGTAAAATGTGACAAATTTCATCACGTGATGTACATACACGAAGCGCACGTAGAAAACGTGACCAGTCACCGGAAATGGACATGTTAATGGATAGAAACGCATATTTTTTCATTTGCCGTAATTGTCGGTCAAAATGATGATATACAGTATGCATTTCAACAACATTATAAAAGGCATAAGGAAAATGACGACATATTTCATTGGAGCGTTTTTATTTGACGTCAGTATATTTTAATAACAAAAATATGCATACTTGACAAGTTATATTTAGCATACGAAACGGTTCCATTTCTGCAACAGGTGTAGAATATTCATTTTCAATATTCGTAAGAGCTTGGTTTTTCAATACTTATAGCGGACGATAATCGACCTGGCAGAGCAGCCCATGCTAATCGAATGTAATGCTCTGCCAGGTGAATTCTCGTCCGCTATACGAAACTCTTCTGTTGATTATTTATTGATAGTTGAGACTGACGATATGCGTGTTACAACGTTGGTCCGCTACGTTACATTCGGCGGTGGAACGTTCCACCGCCGAATGTTTACGACATCGAAATAGGTTCAGATACGTTCAGCAAAAGTTAACGATGGAGAAAAAATAAAATAAAATCCGACGTCGCGTGAATCTCATTACGGATGGACTTTTTTTTAACCCTTTCCCAAACAAGACGTCCCGCGTTTGACGTCCCTAAAAGAAATAGAATGGATCCGGATCCAGATCAGTCTGCCTAACCACGCAGTCTGGACAGGGTCGACAAAACGATTCCAATGAGCACCCACACCTTAGTGTTTGGTGAGCAATAAATGAAATATTGCCTTTCGAAAAGCGTCTGCTAAAACAAAAATCGTAGAATTCAATTCAGTTGAAGTTGTTGTATGTAACATTCTTTGAAATTAGACCGGTCTAACATATCGTCGAGTAATGCGTTACAATGCCATTACCCGCTCATTTTACCCATCAATGAAGTTTACATACCTCTGGCCTATGTGAAACAGCAAACATGTGAAGGTCCACATTTTCTTTAAAGTGTCATTTCACGTTTATTTCATTTTTTTAAAAGTATGTCTTGATGCAAAGATTGTTTATTCTAATGCTTAGAAATGCTATCAGTTTTTTGAAGTTTTTATTTACAAGCGAAAAATATGCCTTCAAAGTTGAGACAGAAATGGCAAATTCTCTATATATCTGAACTGTTGTCCATAACAATTTGTTTGATTTTAGCACAAAAATATATATTTCTCGTAAACGGTTCAATATTTTGGATTGAAATTTTCAGAATTTTCATAAGAAAACATGCTCTTTGAGATAAAGTAAAAGTAAGATTTATGTAAAAATAATTGTGAAATGTCACTTTAAGTGGGCTAAGTGTGACCTGTGATTTTCAAAGTAGGGTATCACATATGGTCGGTGTTATTGCAAAACCTGGTGTCTACAGCTTGATTAAATCTATAGGTACGAGTTTTTGCACTAACACCGACGATATTAATATTGTATTTCGATGTTAAAGTTGTTGCAATCGATAGTCAGGCTAATTACCGAAGCAGTTTATTTCAATGTTTTAAATGCCGAGGAAGGGATTTTTGTTTTCGACCATTCTTACGTTGGTACGTAGAATCATTCGAATGTAAGCGTGTTAACCCTTTCCCAAACGGCAAAAATCTATGGTGATTCACTTCAAAAACTGCTTCAATTGACAAAATGGAACTTATCATTGATAGAATTTGTGTATTGAGACAAAAGGAGAAACTGCTGGTTATCAGCAGTTTCTTCTTTTGACTCAATGTTTTCTCAAGCATTTTCTATTAGGGACGTCAAAACAAGGTCTTGTTTGGGAAAGGGTTAATGTAGTTTTAGTAGCCTAATCGCTTGAAACCATTCTTATAAAATAATTATGTATTAATTTCACGTTCTAAAACTATAATAGGCTACTATTTAGATACATGGTTGCATTCTTACTCATTTACGTGAAATAATCTTAACCTATGTATGGGCCTACTTGTTATCACTGTTCAATAAATGATTCATTCATTCTTAAGTAGTGACGTGATCGCATTCTTATGTAGGTGCGTACATAAGCCTTACACCCTAAAGAAGCGTTAATGTGAAAGTTATCATTACTTTAACCCTTTCCCAAACGGCAAAATTTTAGGGTGATCCTATTCAAAAGCTGCTGCAGATGACAATATTGGTGTTAAAGATAGAATTTGTGTAAAAAATAGCTAAGAAAATATTGAGACAAAAGAAAAAACTGCTGGTTATCAGCAGTTTCTTCTTTTGCCTCAATGTTTTTCCAAACCTTTTCTTCTAGGGATGTCAAAACCAGGTCTTGTTTGGGATAGGGTTAAAGGTGCCCATGTAAGGTTTTTCGAGGATCATAACAACATAATGACAGTCAGGGTTTGCATTCTTTTGTAGTGTACTGCATTATCTCGGGCCAAAAATAAAGGAATTTTAGTGCTGGTAGTAAAGTCTTCTCTATCTATCAAGGTCCAGTTTCCCATAATGTTACTATAAATATAATTAGCGGACAGTCAATTATAAACAAATCTGAACTGGAAGGACTAAATGAACTTCATTTGAAATTTCCTTTGACAGAAATAATCTAGCTATACAGGTTGACCTTTCCATATGATAATTCTTGAATATATATTTTACCTCCGACAACCTAGCATGGGTTCCTTTAAGAGATAATAGGCATATTATGTATACATATACGTACAGAAAA
This sequence comes from Fragum sueziense, assembly GCA_963680895.1. NCBI lineage: Eukaryota > Metazoa > Mollusca > Bivalvia > Cardiida > Cardiidae > Fragum > Fragum sueziense. The sequence goes on from OY804604.1 coordinate 28,785,396, forward strand.
AGTATATACATGTACTAGATTTATATGTATGTTTTGTGAACGACAAATCATTCAAACAATAGGTTTTATAGCTCACAATAAATGACCTGGCAGAGTTATATTAGCTATTAGATAGGGTTAGGCCTACTCTGCCAGGTCATTCATCGTGAGCTCTAATTGAACCATTATGTAATTTGACTACCTTAAAGTACATAAAATGTGAAACCAAATTTGTACGCATGTATATGCGTATTAGACAGAGGCTGTATAGTAGATCCTACGCGATATTTATAAACGTTCAAAAGGCGCAGCCTTTGAACGTTTATGTCGCGTAGAATCTACTATACAGACTCTATCTGACTTAGTGTTCGTCAACCAATGCAAACAGTTATCGAGCGGATCTTACTGGAATTACATCATTTTCCCAAAAATTACATCATTTTCCCCCAAAAAATTACATCAGTTTTCATAACTGCACAGGAAACGGGGGCGTGGCTATTTATATTCGTGACATAAACTGACCGGCAGTGCGTTTATGAGAAATATAGCGCCGAAATTTTCAAATATGCTGTAATTTCATTGGTCCAAAAACTAGGACGAACACTAAATAATGTTGGCCTTCATGGATTGGCATAATCTAGGATTAATTTATGATAATTAATCACATGAGTTTATTTATCTATCATTAGTGTAGGCCTATATTCATTGAAATATATTTAGATTTGTTATCTAGACACGAAAATTATCTGACGCAACGGGGGCATACTTTAGGTGCACTTGACATTGGGTCACTTATAAAGTTGCTGCATTCTGCGACGCAAAATGCTTAATCGATGCCATAAAATGACAACGATAAAATTTAAATACGAAATAGTCTTCTTTTGTAGTGACGTATGTCATATGTAGGCTAGTATTATCAATCCTATTTGCAGATATTTGTATATTTTTTTAGAAATATTTAGAAGTGTTTATGACGATTTTTCTATGTTTAACCCATTACCAAAAGACAAAAATTTAGGCTGGTCCAACTTCAAAGATGTTGCAGACAACAATTTCAAGTGAATGGAATTTTACATTTTTTGTCTTTTGTGGTAGAAAGTGTTGTGGGAAATGAAGAAATTGCTTGCCAAGATCCATAGGCCTGATCTCCATTACCTCTTAGGCCTACGATTGTGCAGGTCAGGAAGGAGGTACCATGTATAAAGAACTACATGGATCTGGATTCGATTGCAGCAATACTCGGGCAGATTTGAGTCCTTGTTGGTCTTGAATGCCACATGCGGCCTTTACTTTATCAGGACTGATCCGTGCTCAATTCAATTATTTCTGTAGATCGAATATGGGTTTCAAAACGCCATTTACTCTGAAATCATGACGAAAATTCACTAGACTGTAGGCCTACACGTACGAAAAATCAAATGAGTATTTATGGTTTTTGTTCGCCTAGTCATTAATATGAAGCAATACTTTTTCTCATAACAAAGTTAAATGCTTTGATTATTTCAGAATGATGATCGCATGAAGGTACAACATACAAGATGTGGTCCACAGCTAAAATTGCCGGAGTATTCATTATATTCGGTCTGTCTTTCATCAGCTCCATATTGCCATGTATAACAGTACGATGTCTTGTTTACAAACTCGGTGTTTCCGCCAAGTTTCAGAAGGTCATCAGTGTCCTTAACTGTTTCGCTGGCGGAGTGTTCTTTGCAACTTTCGCTTTGGACTTGTTACCGGAAGCGCGAGAAAGTATGGAGGACGCGCTTACAGACCTAGAAATTGAAACTGAGTTTCCGCTGACAGAGTGCATTATGGGAATGGGATTCTTGTTTATTCTATTTATAGAACACTGTGCTCATACGTGTTGTTCTGTCAAAGACATCCCTGATTCAAAATCCGATTCCAATGTTGTTGATCAAAAGGATTCAAAGGATGCAATTACTAAAGTTGAATATCATAAACGATCGAAGACAGGTTCAACTACTGATGACGTCATAATCAAAAACGGCCGAGAAGAATCCGCTAATACAGACAATAACGTTCGGTTAATCAAATATGGTGCTCTTGATTCGGAACAAGTCTATTATAAAGACCCAAACCATTCACCAGTAGGAAACAATGAACTCGACCAAAACCATTTAACGGTTAAGCATGGAGAATCCACGTCCACTCGTCCTACCGACGGGCCGGCAGCTCTTCCGAATAATCATGAAAACTTACAAACAGCAGGCGCAATGCAGTATATCGAAGACAAATCGAACGAGGACCACAAACAGAAAGTTCTCAGGGGCATGATTCTATTAATAGCACTATCACTTCACATGGTGTTTGAAGGCATGGCCCTCGGCTTGCTGGACGTAGATACAGAAATATGGCAACTGACCTTGGCTCTTAGCATACACAAAGTCCTCGTATTTTTCACAATTGGACTGCAAGTACTTGAACTGTTAAAATCCGTCGGCAAGACTGTAATCGTGGTATTTTTCATCTCGCTTGTTAGTCCGCTCGGAATTCTGATTGGTGAATTGGTGATTTCCGCTGGAGATGACGGCACAAGGGTAATGGTGACCGCCATTTTACAGAGTTTAGCGGCCGGAACGTTTATATTCGTCACGTTTTTCGAGATTCTACAACCAGAATTCAACACAGACAGCCACGAGATTATGAAGGTGTTCTCCACAACGCTAGGTTTTGCTCTGATCCTCGTGTTTACATTATTTATACACGAATAGTAGGTTCTTCTATATAGATCAAACATTTAGAAATTTCACAGTTTGTACTTAAAGGGACAAAACATTTCCATTGCGTTCTTTAAAGTATGTATTGATGCAAAGATTGGTTATTCTAATTAAATTCGTTTAAATACTATCGGTTTTTTGAAATTGTTGCGGATAAGCCAAAGAAACGCCTTTAAAGTTGAGACGAAAATAACAAATTCCATTTACATCTGAACTTCTGTATACATCGTTTAGATTAATTGGAACACTTCCAGTTTAGCGGTCCCTACCAAAATGGCGTCCATTCACCTTCTCCACTTGAATGTATTCATGGGGGCTGCCGCCCCTCACCCCGCTTATTTTCATTTTTATTGATGAAAATATGTACTATTTCATCCCTTTACTTCTTAATGTGCGGTAACAGAATGGCGGCCATTTTGTCTGGGGACCGCTAAACTGGAATCTACCCGATTAATTTTAGGAAAACGATAAATTTCTCGAATACGGCGCAATACTTTGGTTTCAAATTTGGAAAATATGCTCTTTCAGATAAAAAATAAAACTAGACAGTCCTGGCGGCCTGCAAGCGCTCTACAGGCCCGATTGTTTATCTTGTTGAATGCAATTTCAAAGGTTCAGGCTGCGCAAACAAGCAAATGCATGACCAAGCTGAAAATTACAAGCAAGTAAGATCGTATGGTCAGTAAGATTTCTGTGAAAGTTTTGTATTGATTAGTTAATACTAATGGTTGTAAAAGTGAAAATAAAGCCGAAAATGGCAATTTTGTCCATAACAAGGGCACGTAACTCATTCAAAATTAAGATCAAGCTGAAAATTACAAGATCTTATAGTCAACAACATTCTGTCCTAATTTTGTCTTGATTGGTCAATATTTGTAGTTGCTAGAGTGAAAACAAAGTCAAATAGAGCCGAAAATGCCAATTTTGCCAATTTCAAGGGCACATAACTCATGACCTAACATTAAGATCAAGCTGAAAATTATACCAAGGCAAGATCTCATAGTCACCAACATTCCGTCTAAGTTTTGTCTTGATTTGTCAATATTTGTAGTTGCTAGAGTGAAAACAAAGTCAAAATAGAGTCGAAATTGGCAATTTTGTCAATTTCAAGGGCACATAACTCATGATGTAAAATTCAGATCAAGCTGAAAATCATACCAAGGCAAGATCTTATAATCATCAACATTCTGATTTAGTTTTGTCTTGATTGGTTTATATTTGTGGATGTTAGAGTAAAATTAAAGTCAAAACCAGCTATTTTTGACATTCAAGGGCAGATAACTCAGATTATTCTGATTCAATCCAAATTCTTTGAAGGAATCTGAGAGAGGGTCACCCAAGGATCATTCTTGTGAAGTTTGATTGAAATCCATCATGTAGTTTCTGAGAAGAAGATTTTTAAAGAAAAAGTTTGCGGACGGACGGACGCACGGACGCACGGACGCACGACGGACACATCGCCATGACAATAGCCCGCTGGCCTGTCGGCCAGTGGAGCTAATAAAATCTATGAGAAAATGTATGTGAAATGTCTCTTTAAGGTAGTCCACCCCTAGTGCGATTCAGGCGACATCGAAATGATTCAGGCGACGTCAGAATATTCGCCCGAATAAGTTTGGATAGACCTGTAACAAATGTTAACGACGTCGCACGAAATTTTTCGACCTCGCTTGAATCTCAATAGAGGTGGACTACCTTAATTCGTTTTTATTCTTTACACCCCTATAATTCCAATAGAAATAGCATACATGTAGTTTATTTTCGTTACGTTTTTTCGAGGTTCTATTGTTGGCGCAAGATCGTATGGCACATGTTTACATTTTGTTCAATGTAAACAAAACATAGCGGTTTAAAACATATTATAGTGGTACCATCAACATTGAGACTCAAATGTACTTTTAACTATTGACTGTCCTACGTGAGAGGGGTGTCGTGATTACATCTAACGGTAAACGCCTTTTTAAAACTACGACGTTTACATACCTGGTTTACCTGTTCAGTTTGACTCTTCTGTCCAGAGGTCATGGTTTATTTATACACTGCCTATTGTCCAGCAAGATTAACCCGGGACATCTGCATATGTAATGACCCCACATCGGCAATGTTTTGTTAAGACGCTCAACTAACGGATTTTGTACACGAAGATTAAGTTGTCCCGGGTTAACCTTGTTGGACAATACTGTCCAGCAAGATTATAATAGATTCACTATTACAGTTGTCGCCACATCGTATGACACGTGTTTATGTTTTCTTTAACGTTCAATTATAACTCATCGGCTATAAAGTGGTAGTTGTATACAAACACTTTACGCCTTGTTGTTGATAAATGGCCCAACACAAACACTTCCTCTTTTGGGAATAAAATAATTAGGACATTAATTCGCTCGTATAGCTTACAATAAATGGTTTGGTAAATGTTAAAACTATGTATTTGGTTTTTAGTGTTTGTATACAACTCTACTTTTATAACCGATGAGTTATACATTTGAACAAAACATAAACATTGTGCCATACGATGTGGCGACAACTGTAGTCATGTTCTATACAGCATTGTTTTCTTTACATTTGAACAAAATGTAAACATATGCCATACGATCTTGCGCCTACAATACAAGCCGAATTCAACACAGACAGCCACGAGATTATGAAAGTGTTCTCCACAACGTTTGGTTTTGCTCTGATCGTCGTGTTTATTTTGTTTATACACGAAGACTAAGCTTTTTTATGTCGTCGCTTTACAACAAAAACTCTACGCCTCATCCAGGAAAAGTACATAGATGTATGCAAAATTTCGTTTCAATCCGATAAGTACTGAAAAAGTTTTTAACTTATGAGTACACGATTGCTTCTATTCGCTGTCAATTTTCCTAACACACTTCGTCAGTCATTATCTCCCAAAATAAAGGTTTTATGCAACCCTACATGGATCAATTCACAGAATTCAAAGAAAATATATTTTTGAGTCCTTAAATCGCATTCCATCGTTTAATAAAGAAACTTATGACATAAATGTACTTACAGTTGAAACTCATTATGCCAACAAAGGTTACATTGAATAACATGTTGAAACATGTTCCTGTGGGTATCATTCGGTGTTAAAAATTTTGTAGCATAGTCGCTCAAATAAAGGACATTATGGCGAAAATATAGTAGAAACTTTCGAGCAATTTCGCCCCTTTGTCTTCTGTAGTTCAACTCTTTATAACTTTATCCAGCCCAAAAGATATAATTATCATGTAAAATGTTCTCACATTTGTAAGAGATTATGTTTCAACAATACCCATTTTTATCTATCATGAAATTCAATTTTATTGTTTCGTTGGAAAAAATACAAAAGTCAATCTTGATCGATCTTAATTACAATTATAATGGTAAAAACACATATCTTTATTGTTTTGGTCAAGTTTATTTCATTTGTCTGCTTTCTTTCAAAAGGTACAACAAAATTATAGATTTAAAACATGTTTAAAAAATGTTTAACAGAAAAAAGCATTGAATAAAACCAAAAATACTAAGAACAATAATTAATTGTACATACATGTGATTAATTAACAGGCATAAGACTAAACAATCAAAGAAACAACAACCACTTTATAGATACACTACATGTGTTGCACAAAGAATAAATGTCCAACAATGATAACTGTATATTTACATGTAAAATCAGAAACAACAACGAATTAAATGATCAATTTACTTACACACGGTGTGGATTGTGCATGATGGGATGGATAACGAATACGGACAAAATAATCTCGATTCTGGTAAGATATTTTGCAATAACTTCCTTATTTGTGCGTCAATCTTCAAAAGGTTTGTTGCATGTACCCCGCCTTACCGACCTCTTTCATCGGATGTATGACATATTAGATAACTCATGGTACTTTTTCCGAAATATTGTCCCAACCGACAAGAAAGCGAAATGGTAACGACTACGGCCAAATTAACCACGCTTCAGGTAAGAATTTGTGCAATAACTTTCTTATTTCTGTGTCAATTTTCATGCGGTTTGTTGCGTGTACTCCGTCTTACTGGGCCCTTTTCTCAGATGTATTACCTATCTGAAAACTCCTTGTACTTTTCTCAAAAACCGATCCCAACCGACTAGAAAAAGGGCCAGAAAGTTTTGTCGTTTTCCTGATCGGTTGGGATCAATTTTTGGACAAAGTACAGAGATTCTACAAACTGGTCATATATCTGAGGAAAGAGCTCAGTAATGCGGGGTACATGCAACAAACCGCTTGAAAATTGACGCAGAAATAAGAAAATTATTGCACAATTTCTTACCTGAAGCGAGGCAATTTTGTCCGTATTCGTTATCCATCCCATCATGCACAATCCCCACCGTGTTACAAGTTACCTCATATTGTCAATTATAAACGGCCGATCTCATACGATCTTTTTAAAATCATTAGAAATCAGCGACAATATTCACAAAATAAAAACGTCCAACTTAATTACTGGCCGGGTAGCGTGGTTTGTATGGCGGCTACATCACATTTAAAGTTCCATGCCCCACACTGATACCTGCCGTTCCCATCGGCCTTCATCAGACATATGAAGCAGAACTTCTGGCCACAGGGACAGGTCATTTGTTTGCACGCTTCCTTGTGCTCAATCAACATGCCGCATTCCGGACACGCACGTACTGCCGGACAGTTCTCCACGCCAACTACCGTCTTCTTCTCGCAGGTTTTCATAATACGAAGACGTTGATCCTCGCCGGTGCAGTTGTCATTCCCACAGATCGAGGTACCACCAGTCAGCCAGGTTTTCAGACAATACCAACAGAAATCATAACTCCTACCCTTTCGTTTGGTACAAAGTGGACAGACGACTCTTCCATCGCGCTTTCGCTTTCGTTGACAATAGGAATAGCAGCTCGGACATTCCTGAATGCCAACAGCTTTTCGGAGATAGTTTTCCGTCATTTTCTTCTCGAATTCTTTGATTTCTTTTTTCGTGAGTACAGCAAGACGTTTAACAGTGAAAAACTCCCAGAGGTGATCACAAGGGGGGTCGGAAGCATTCTTTTTGTAGGGACATCTGAATTCAAAGCGACCTGCTGTTAGGAGACTTCGACAGAACGCTGTTAACGATTCTGGACCTGGTGGTAGATTAAGAAGATTGATCATTTCAAAACATCAATGGACATTGGCAATCTTCTTTTTTATATAATTATTCCCTTATATGTTGGTATAGTAAAATGCAATGTATTAGCCTATTTATATGACGCCATTGTATTTTGGTAGTTTGCTGATATTGCATTTGCGACACTCAGTGAAAAATGTAGGTATGCAAATACATAATACAAAACTATAAAAAAAAGATATCAAAATGTGTTGGCAGAACTATTCTGCTATCTTTGGTAGGCATCATAGATCAATGCCAGGGTTCTACCGGCAATCTGCTATCATTTCTCGCAGTGCAACCTGTTTTAAAGGGTGGTTACTTTTCATTTTACAAAAAATGCACATTTAAAATATTGTAACTTACTGATTGCATGACTACATGGCATTTCGGCCCTCTGTCCACCTTTCTCGTCATCTAACGTAAACATATCGGGCTTGTCCGTGAGTTGGACCTCGGAGTCGTACATCTTCGGCTGATAGATCGGCTCTTCCGAATCATCTTCGGTTTCGACCGTGACCTCTACGGTCGGAGGTTGTGAGCCGCCGGGCAGTCGAAGAACGACGTACAAGTTTGATTCTGATTGGATGCCGTAATCTGATAGATGTAGATTGTTACCCCTGTGGTCAACCGCTCGTATTTCTTTCGCTGCAAAAATGCATTATGATTAATATATTTATCTGATTGATCAGCCTGTATGACATTTGAGATATACGGCCAGGCCACAAAGAATAACATTCTACCATTATCAATCATGTCCCCTAATATTGTCTTACATTTGTTGCATGTGAAAAGGAAGCAATCAGTGTTGATTTTGATTAGACTTCGCGCTAGGATTCGCACGTACCAAACATATGTATTTTCCGTGACCAACACATGTTTGTCTGCTTAAAATCCTGTGTTAACTACAGTAACATCACTCTGACATTCACTAGCAAGTGGTCATCTTCTATGTATGTGGAAACACCGAAATCGGCATTATTAACTCTGACTAGGCCTAATCAAATTTCTTGTTATGAATAATTTTCTATGACAAATGCGTGCAAACACGTGGTTCTGCACTGTTCAAATGTGATGTCCCAACGGCATTTTTGTCGGTTTAAATCGCTTTCAGAATCATGAAAGCGTTTATTTGATTGGCCAGAAGAAGAAGTTATAGAAGATGACCCCGTACTGGTGCCTGTCAGATGCTACTTTCAGGTAACACAGGATTTTAACCAGAATGTTGTTTGACTTACTTCCATTGATAATTCTCATATCATCATCCGGCAAATCGGTCGCTTCTGAGCATTTTCGGCGCAGCTCAGCTATGCTCGCATTCTACAATGTATAACGAAGAAAAACATTACAATTATAGCGGACGAGAATCGACCTGGCAGAGCAGCCCATGTTAATCGAATGGAAAGCTCTGCCAGGTGAATTATCGTCCGCTATAAATAAACCGAAAACATTACAAAGTAAACACGGTGTATAATCACGTGACTCCGAATTTCCGATAATCTTCAATATCTTTTTTAATACTTGGCCTATTTGAATTCGGTTTAAAGCAGAGAAAGTGGAAATATGCCAGAATAAGCTGGGCGTGTTAGGTTTTTGAAAAATTAACTGATAAAAAGTTATTGAAGATAAACCAAAGTTTTGGTTTATCTTCAATAACTTTTTTATCAGTTGATTTTTCTAAAAATCAACCACGTCCATCTAATGCGTGACATATGTCAACATTCTCTGCTTCAAACCGAATTCAAATTGGTCCAGTATTTACAACATTATTGAAGATTCTCTGAAAATATTGTATCACGTGATTATCCACCGTGGTAAAGGTGTGTCCATCTGAGTAGGTACGCGCATACTTTTTACGTCTTATGTTTATGTTATTAAAATCAATTTTCAAAATAAAAACAAGACACGCCAAAAACAGTACTGGTCGTCCCTTAGGATCGTTAACAAACAGAGATTTCAAGTAAAGTCTCGGCTCAGTATTGGCAAAAAATCATTACTGAAATGAATCAATCCATTTTTGAAACGATAGAAACGCATACTCGTATCACAGGTTTAATGGAACTTGTCAAAAATTATAAACATTCATTATCATTGATACAGGGCACAGGAGTCACTAACAGACATTTTGAATGACCACAATAATTTTTTATTGTATATATACTCAAGGGCGACTCCAGGGGTGGGGTCAGGGGGTCATGACCCGCCCTGGAATTGGCCGAAAATTGAATTTTGACTATAAAACTTTGACCCCCTGAAAAACATCCTGGATCCGCCCTTGATACTAGAAATTATAAGCAAGCCATGGGCGGATCTAGAGGGGGGGGGGGGGGTCGGGGGTCCGAACCCCCCTGGCATTGGACGAAAATTGAATTTTGACTTTATAAATGTAGTGTTACGTTACATATTTACTGCATTTTAAGCCATAATTTGGGCTTGGACCCCCCCCCCCCCCCCTGCAAAAAAATTTGGGTTTGGACCCGCCCCCTGGAAAAAGATCCTGGATCCGCCCTTGATACTAGAAATTATACGCAAGCGAAAGGTGTAGACTAGGACAAAGAGAGATAAATCTTCAACTCGCACCAGATAAAAACGTAAAGAAAGTGAAACTAAGAAGATCATAAATGATTAAAAAAAAAACTCCCCACTTTCTGTTTTAGCTGACACTATCACGTTTGCTTTTACCCATGCCAAGCCAACATTTCGCTAGATTATTTTATCTAGACTGCCCTTTTTATTACTTTTAATTAAATTTCACGTAATTCACAGGCTTAGTTCCACTTGCGAACATGTAAATACTTGATTACCTTATCTATATTGATGGTGTACGTCTTCTTTTCCAGGCCATTCAAGAAAACTTGAATTATATCATCACCGGACATCTTTTGCTATATCTACCTGAAATTTAAAATGCTTATCAATCAATAAATCCGAATCAATCATTCAATCTGTCCGAATCGAATAGATCGTTTGTTCATTCATTCATTCGTTCGTTCGTCCGATCAATCAATCAATCAATCAATCAATCAAACAAACAATCAATAAATCAGGCAATCAATCAATCAATCAATAAGAATCAATCCAAAAGAATAATTTAAGCCTAAAAAATATACGTACGTTCTTTCCTGAAGCCTTCAACAATGCGATCTGATGTAAGTTACGACATCGCTAATTATAGTTAAATTATCCTACACTGCACCAACGTACAGTCTATGGAATCGGAAGCTACACCTCTCCGATAAATAGAAACTTAGCTGCTAGTAACTCATTTTAACGGCCCCTTTATACTTGATTATTACTCGAATGCAACGCTAAACGGTATGATTCTTGTTTACTTTTATTTATTACAGGCATAAATAAAACACTAATTTGCTGTTGATTCATTGATTTCTTTTTGAAAAAAGTACTGCCTCTTCGATTTCGTAAATTTTCATTTTCTTTATATGTCAAACTTTCAAAGAAAACAACCATTTATAGACCCTTACATTTTTGTATCTGCAAAGTGCTGCAGCTGAATGGGCTTTAATGAAACAAGAAAAAACACCAAGAGTGCCATGGTCACAGCAAACATATTCATGTAATTAAGTTTAATAACGGAGATAGAGGCATACATTTGCAAGTGTTAGAAAATATAGGACACGTAACAGAGAACAATGAGCCGGGATAATAAAGCTCAGATAGGCTTTTAGAGAAACGGATAAGATAAAGAACATTTAAAATTTTCATCCGAATGAATTGCGTTAATTAGAATGTATCTACATTAACAAATAATTTCTATGGCGCCATCGTAGCTTATCGTTCGATGGAGAAACATCATAAATATAGTCGTTGGATGGAAACTATAAACTGATCATTCTGAAATATACACATAAATAGTGTACCAAAACTATCCGGGTACAACTTTATCTTCGACGTCTGAGTCCGCTAATTGAACTCCTTTAGAAAACACTGCTGAAGTGGGGTCATCACATATGCAGGGCCTGTCCTGGACTTGTTCTGTTGCACTAGAAATATACTTTCTAACATAACATAATTCATACGCGAGGGACGGTCGGAAAGTAGGTGGACTTTTGACTAGTTCTCTAAAACCATTTAACGTTTTAACAAAATTCTTTCTACACTGTTTGAATAAATGTTCCATCTATGTCAATACATTTTCGTCATCTTCGTGTGAGCTTTATTATTCCCACTATTAACCATGACATAGACCCACTGTATTAGGTGCAGTGTAACAGCCGGTATCAAAGGCGCCCTGGTCTCAATTTTCTTCCCAGCAAGCTTTTTTTTCAGTTCTAGACACAAATAAAAGTCACGTGGGTTCTGGGCTATAAGAAGGGTAAAACAACTATAGTCATGTGTAATAGTTGATAATCTCCACTGTAGATGCGGTGGTATGGGAGCGTGCGTAATTGTGAAGTAAAGAACATTTTTCTTTGCTAATCTGCCCAGGACGCGTTTACTTCAGCATTTATTCTTAGATTTTTCTGAATTACTTCAAAATTGTACTTGTTAATGGCAGTTTTTACCATTTGACATGAAATGAGTTGCTATCAATCACGGGGTTTAACCTGATGTTCGTAACTGCAGTTACGCACATCCGATATTGCGAAGGGATTAAGGGGGAATGCTCCAGTTTCCTAATTTTTTTCCCAATAATAGAATTTATTTAATAATAGAATTTATTTATATTTTGTATATTGAAATTACATGTTATTACCAATTGAAAAATAAAATGAAAATGGATGGTCAGCGATCTTGTTTGAATTTTATAGGCATTCGTATTACATACCCATACAGCGAAAAAATGCACAATTTCTTGCTCCTGTCAAAGGTCACTAAAATGCTAATAAAATGCTGTATATTCATCGTTTATTCCCAAAAACGGATTTAAAGTAACGTCTTACATTTGATAAGAACTGAAAACCCAAAATATGTGCTATTATAAACGCATAAAAGTATAAAACAGCATGCTTACGTGTTCGGTTAGATCAACGAAGCTGGAGTGTTTTATATCAAAATTTGCATATTATTGGAAATATTTCAAGTTCTACATAATAGAATTTGATAAAACTCCTTCATTGTATTAAGCAACATGTCCTACTAATAAATGAAAAAGAAAATGTATAGGTCAGCGCACTCATTAGTGAATTACAGCAATTTTTATCAGCTACACATGAATAAAATGACGAAAAAAAAGTGGTAACTGCATACACACTTACGACTGTCTTGCTCTAAATAATCTATTTCCATCTTGAGGAAATCAGTTTCGCATAATAGATACACTTTTACCGTCGAAAATGGTAAATTGTAATGATGTGTTATATTATTGAAAATAATGTAGCGAAACATATTTGTACGAAACATTAAATTTACCTCAGTAACGACCGAGTGTTCCGAAAAACTGGAGCATTCCCCCTTAACAGGCGAGTTTTACAAATTGAAACATCGATTTCAGGTACTATCTCAATGTGTTTGATATATATTTTTGACAAACTTGATCAATAAAACCCTGTAAACAATGTCACACTCTCTTTATTCTGATATATTTATTAAGTAGGCCAATATAGGAGCTCGAAAAAATGACTGACCTATTTTCAAGTAACAGTTACGCACATCATCGTGATTTTTGAAAGCTTTATTACAGTTTTTATACTAACCTAAAAAGTAAATCTCGATTCAAACTGCTTTTATTATAAACAAACATCGTATTGGTGAAGAAAACCGAGCGAATAACACGTCCAGTTACACAAATAAAGCATGAGAATTATTCACCTAATTTTGAAGTCGCCATATTGGATGTGAGTAACTGCAGTTACGAACATCAGGTTATACCCCTTGATCAATCCTCGTGAATCCCCACAAGCATGACTTCCAACCGAAGGTAACAACTTTATCTTTTCAGGGGTGGGGAACCATCTCGTTGGCCTTGAAGAAGGCCAAATTTAGCATGTCATTTTTCCCAGGGCGTGCTGAATCGTTATCTTGTGAAAACGTTGAACGCAGATAGATAGTGTTCTTGCGCGATGAAAAGTAAATCGGAACTGGATTAGATCTATACTACTTTATGCAGATTTTTGACCCGTGTACATTACAAAAGAAGTAAATACATACGTTGATAGTAGTAAAGGCATTTAAAATCGTAAAATATTTACAATCAAGAAATCGATTGCAACATATATTATGCGCGGATCCATTCGCCGCAACGTTTAGTGGGTTTTCCCCCGAATCAATATCGTAAGCAATATCTAAATATAGATACCCTGCAGACGCGAGATTATGACGATGTATTATTGCGATTAAATCTTTTTTAGTCTGGTTTAAAAAGAAGATTAAAAGGTTTTCGAGAGGTTTTTACCTGTCGATGATAGAAATTTTAGTTATTTTCGGAAATAAAATGGTGTCCGATCTGACCCGAAGGAAAATTGATACGTCGGGTCTAACCGGACAAATAATGATTTTATATATTAATTATGTCACTCCTTACTCAGCAAGTTCAGTGGTCGAGTGGAAATGTCGAAGTCTCAGAACTCGGGGAACCGACGTTCAATTCCAGCTATCAGCGTAATTTTTTTTATTTTTTTTTATGAAATACTCGATGCAAATAAATATCTTAGATCGTTCATTTGTATTTTATCTTACCTAAAACCTTTCCAAACAAAATTTTAGATTGTTCCAAATTAATTACGTAAAAGTGCAAACATTATTATTTGAAATAAATCTAGCTCGATTATCGGCCTGTCCGATCAGACCCGATGTGTCCGAAATAACCTGTCGTTGATGACTCATTTTGTTTTCCTTATGGTACCCGGTTTTATACGCTTAATACATACTTCTCATTACCGATGCCGGGGAAAAGGTTTACAATTTTCTGATTGTGACATAAGATACAGTTTTTGTCTTCACCTATCTAAATAATGGCTGAAGATCGCTTAACTGTCCGAAAGTACCCGACGTTCCTCTAATATTTAAAGAAACTTGTTCATTGTAAAATTTTCCGTAAATGTTCGTTTTTTCCACCGCGAAAGAACTTTTGGGTCCATAGAAATACCGGAACACCATGGAACGCATAGTAATTACCGGAACACACGGAACGCGTCAGTGATTACCGATACACACTTGAAATATTTGGTTTTCCAATACCGTAGGTAATAGTAACGATTTGTTATTCTTTAATCTGTTTTAAAACTTTGTTATTTATATATCTATGTATTTGTATACATGTGTTAGATAGTTATGTTTTAATAGGCAGATTCATGATTTAATAAGGTTCTAAATGATATATTGTGAAGATATATAGAAATAACATCACGATTTGTCGGCAATGATTTAACTTCATTTAATAATCGAAATCCTTCTTACCTGATCCTTGATAATTTGCCCCCCATGATTCTAGTGGCCATCCAGTACAGATGATTTCTGTTCATTTTACTTTTGTTTCATACCATATAGATGATTTCTGTTCATCTTACTTTTGTTTTATACCAAAAATCTGCATGTGTTCAAATTTGTTCGAAACTTCTTCAAAAAAAAGTAAAAGATTAAAATATTACTCTTGTTATTTTTCGTACACTTTCCAGGCCTTCAGCACTTTCAGCACTTTGATTATTGCTGAAGTTAAAGAATATTTAAACTTTCTCATACCAATAATCTGCATGTGTTCAAATTCTTCAAGGCCTTCAGCGCTTTCAGTGCTTTGATTTTCATGACTGCTTTGGCTGAGTTTTTATCCCAAGTTCGGAATTATGAACCCACATTTAATCTTCAGTGATAATATAGTTCAAAAACTTATCTTCTTCGCGATTAAAATGACTAAAATGTTCTTTTGTATTGGTTACCCTTGTTGTTCCTCTAACAAATAATCTATGATACATGAAACACCTATCACATATAAGTGGTCAGAATTTTGTATTATACGTACACAACTATCGTTGAAGATAAACTGACCACATTATTGGCAAATGGATGTAGATTCCACTAATATATATTGTGCTTATACAGTTGCAAATGGAGAGACAGCAGCACGAAAAGTCCAACTACTTTCCTCGAGAGACAAAAAGAAAAAGGAGAGAAATGAATTATTTAAGAACAACTTGTAACTTAACCTTCACAATTTACATGTAGGTGCACATAAAAAAATATTTGGAAGAAAGATATTGAGATGTTTATATCAACACGTCACTAGCATGTAACCCTTTTCCTAGCAACAAACCTATATGGTGGTCCAATTTGAAAGCTCAGGACTGCAGGTGACAAAACGGGTGTTTCTAAAGATAGGATTTATGCACAATATAGTACAGAAGATATTGAGGCAAAGGCAGAAAATGCTGATTTCTTCTTTTCTCCATTATGTTTTCCCAAGCCTTGTCTCTTAGACAAGTCAAAACCAGCTTTTTTGGAAGGGGTTAGTTAATTAATTTCTTAGGGCCTGGTTGTATTGACATTGGTTGGTGCTTTAAGATGCATATATTGTCACAGGAAAATCTAACCAAAAACATGCACCTAACTATGTGGTTAGCGCGAACCCAATTTCATATAATCGGCCGGGCCCTGGTGGACATAGCTTCCGACGTCATCGACTGTACGCTGATCTATTGTGTTACTACGCAGTTATAAATTTTGGGAAACGACTTCAGGGAAACCTGTGTATAATCGAAACCGAAAGAACGTTTATGCTGACATTCGAATATAAATGAGCCAGGATCTGGAAAAACGTCCCTTATAGCATTTTTAAAGATTCAGTTTGAAGATCAGCCTGTTGTCAAATGCAGTCCAATATGCATCCATGCTGCTCTCTTTAAGTTACTACAGGTCACGAAGAAGCTGTTGGAGAACAATGTGGATCCATATCAGCCTGTGCGTATGCACAGGCTGATCTGGATCTATGTTGGGCTCAAATGCCTTAAGGGACGTTTTCCAGATCCTGGCTCAAATTCTTATCTTAGATAGCATGGACAATTTCCAAAAAACAACGTGTCTTACTTACAGTAATCTCGTAATTATAGCTTAAAGCAAAATGCAGTTACGAGGTTTCTGAAGAAAAGTGACGGTATCACATATTCTCGCTTTTAATTTTCCACAACAACTACTAGATATATAGAGGGTTGCAGTATTCAAAAGGTGATGCAGACGACAAAATGGATGATGATAAGGATTGACTTGATTTACGATCTAGAACGAACGAAAGTATTCGGACAGAAAGCAGGAGGAAATGTTTGTAATCAGCATTTTTCTCTTTGGCTCAATGTTTTCCCGATACCTTTCTTTTGGTGATGTCAAACCAGGTCTGGTTAAAGAGGTTAAAGAGGTCGTAGTTGGTATAGCGGACGAGAATTGACCTGGTAGAGGGGCTGTTCTGCCAGGTCATTTATCGTGAGGTATAGTTAATCGTTTTTTTTTTTTTTTTTTTTTTTTGTTTTTTTTTTTTTTTTTTTTTTTTTTTTTTTTGTGTGTGTGTTTACTGAAAACATCAGACCGTAGACTCTAGGCTTAAGTGCATAACAAAGGAATCAATGCTAGTTATGTTATCCATGGGAAAGTAGGAAACGTAGCCCTATAGGTTGGGTTTTAGGTTGCACTTGGCCGGAATTCCGACCCCGAATTTATGTCTCTGGAAAACCAAGGCACGCGACAAACATTCAGGATTGTACTATAACACGTTGGGAAATCCACGTGACTTTTGGGAAGCGTTCACACCGAAATATCGTCTTTTTCAAAGATGTTTTGTTCAATTTTCAGCTTATTCTCTACGGATTTTGACGTACACCGTACGCGCCTTTGAGAGAAAACCAATTTGTAATAGGCCTAAAGGTGTCCTAGCTGTCTATTAACAAGAGCGGGTTTAAGGTAAACTTCCCATAATGAGATTCACGCGACGTCGGAACTATTCGGGCGAAGTCGAAAATATTCGTAAATGTTTACGACCGCGCCCGAATAGGCTCGGATACGTTACGATGCAAATTGAGAAAATCTGATGTTTTATGAATCTCAAAATGTCCACATTACGGGTTTTCTACCTTAAGTATGGCGTGTGGAACGTTGCAAAATTCGATAAATATTTTTATGTGATAAAATTTTATATTTACATTCTATATTTTTTTATTTATATTCTAAAATTATTTTTATGTGATATAATTTTTTTATTTATATTCTATATTTTTTATTTATGTTCTATTTTTTTTATTTATGTTCGATAATGCGAAAAAAATTATGTGATATAATTTTTAATTTATATTGTATACTTTTTATTTATGTTCTATATTTTTTATTTATATTCGATAACGCGAAAAAAAATTTATGTTATATAATTTTTTATTTATATTCTATATTTCTTATTTATGTTCTATATTTTTTATTTATATTCGATAATAGCGCGAAAAAAATTTATGTGGTATAATTGCATCATGGGATACTAGTGACATTTGTAACAAACGATTTGATTGGACGAAACTTTACACAGTTGTTGCCCATGACCCAAGGAGGTGCCCTATTGTTTTGGGGTCACCAAAGTCAAAGGTCAAGGTCACAATCGGACTTTGTTTAAAATCCGTTTCCGTGCTCTAAGTCAAGAACCGGTTGACCTAGGATCATGAAACTCTACACAGTTTTATATTGTATTCGAACTTGACCAGTCGAGTTTTGGAAAAGTGTTAAATTAAGGCCACGTGTAATTTTAATTTAGGACTGAATTTCTACTTTCGTTTCGATAACGATTACAAAATTATGTCCAAATATACGTGTCCTTTCGTCGGTGTGATTGCAAAACCTCGTATCTACAGCTTTAATCAAGCTGTAGATACGAGGTTTTGCAATGATACCGACGATTTTGTCATATATAAATGAGTGGGATAAAATCTTACTTTAATTAATCAATTGGTTACAGGTACTGTAAGAAATCAATTTTATTCCTTTCCAAAACTGTAAAATTCAGGGTGGTTCAATTTGAAAGCTGTTACAGAGAATAATTTGAAACTAAAAAAATAATTAGGATTTGTGTATGATACAGCACAGAAAATATTGAGGCAAAAGGAGAAAATTCTGGTTATCAGCATTTTCGTCTTTTGATTCAATGTTTTCCAAAGCCATTTCTACCAGGGATGTCAATACCAGGTCTTGTTTGGGAAAGGTTTAACCCTTTCCAAAACGGAAAAGTTTTGAGGTGGTAGTCTACATGTATATTTATAAACAAGGCGGTGCTGAAGACGTAGCCTACGGTGTCGAAGAAAATCAGTTTTGTAAACACTGTAGTTCAGAAAATATTGGGATAAAGGGGAATTGTTTGTTTTCAGAATTCTTCTTTTTGCTTCATTGTTTTCCAAATTGCTTTCTGCTAGAAACGCCACATTATACTTTTTTGGAAAAACTAAAATTAAACGTTTTATCGATTTTTTTTGTATTGCGTTACACAGGGTATGTATAGTCGACACTCGTTGTGTCGAAGTCAGAGGGGCCGTCAAAATACCCCGACATATCCAGATTCGAATAATCCGATTTTGATTATTTTCGATAAAAACGATATTTAACCATTTTTGATGTGCATCATATATGTTTCATGATTGAAATATAGTAGGAAAAGGAGAGAAATTGCTCGAGACGAGCAATTTCTATCTTTTTCCTACTAAATTTCAATGACATATTTATTTCATAATAATTTTGTCTAAACTTTTTTAAAATTCGTTGAAGAGGACGGGACCAAACATTCATTTCGACTTAAGCGGAAATTCGACTTATCCGATGTCGATATAACGAGTGTCGACTGTATACTGACAAGCAAAAGAAAGTGTGCATTTGGTTACAGAAAAATATTGTTCTCTTATTATTTTTTGTGGTATACCTCACGTTAAATGACCTGGCAGAGTATCCAGCGTTTTTTTTCCTTCTTTAACAAGTGTCGGGTAACGGTATCTTTCCCAAAGCCCAACGGACCCTTACCAATTGGACCATCGGCAATATTTTTTTCCCAATATGAAAATCTACTGTTTCAAAAGATCCCATTTTGCCCTTCTCAATCACCAATGTTTTTTATCACGGTTGGAAATATAAATAACTGGGCCCATTTAACTACTTCAAGTTCTGTTTCCAATAACTGCTTACCTAAAACACTTTCAAATAGTCCTTTACACTTAAAAGCCTTTATCTCGCTGAGTTTAGAATATCATTGTGTGGGAAAAGGTTAAAACAATCCAGAAAAATACAATCTATAGACCGTTTCTTAACATAAAACACCATGGTGTCTTGCAAGTTAATGATGCTTTGTTTTACAAGTTTTAAGTGACTAATTCAGGGATAATTATGCAAGCTTGACATATGCATTCATTTTATAGGAAATCATTTAAGACTGAAAAATGTTCTTACCTTATGAATTAAACAAAATAAATGCCCATGAACAAATATAATCATAGAAAATTTAGTGGGTGTAAAAAGTTGAGAATCGGTCTATAGATGGATGTTACTCATCTTTTCTCTGGGTAGACGAGTTGGCCTAGATCACTGAGTTTACATGACTTACTTGACGTCATGACCCTTAGCTTTCAAGCACCACTGATTCTTTAATTGGAATTTAGTATGTATTTGATCAGCTCTACTTGACCCTGTACTCCATTTTTTTGGACTTATCCAAATTGAAAAAATCCTGTTCATTAGAAAAAAAATGTATTCATGAGAGAATGTTCATAATCATGATCATGAATCATGATGTATATTCATATTTGCACCTTGGTGTATCATTATAGGGAATGGAAGCAAATGCTGAATTTCAGCAATCAACATTTAACTCCTATGCTTTCAATAAAATCAAATAGATATTTGTGAAAATACCATATGATCATAAAACTAGAGCTAGTAGTTTAATCTTTTCCAGATAAAATACAGATATATTAAAATGCTCTATGGTGCAGAATATAGCCTCTAATGAAGGATAGAATGCATTTTTAAGATTCCCTGTACTAGTATATCCATTTGGCAACTTGAATTTTTCCCAATTTGAAGATGTTGCGAAGCGAAAATTTCCCAATTTGAAAATTCCCAATGGTATGGGTACAGGTACCTTTCCCAATAGGTGAAAAAAACGCTGGTATCCTGGCCTATTGGCCGTGGCTGCTCTGCCAGGTCAATTATCGTAAGCTATGCCAAAATGTACCCCCAAAAATATATGGGGTAGTTTACATGTAATTTAATTTCTACCATTATTTTTTATTAACCTACACTTGTTTTACGTAAACAATAGATAAAATGAGTAAAATGAGAAGTAAATCGTCGTTTTTCAACAAAAACATCGTAACTACAGCTTGTTTAAAGCTGAAGTTACGAGGTTATTATGTTGAATAGCAGCGAAATATTGCAGACTAGTGACATTTTGTTGGATTTTGCCCGTATTACTTGTCCAGTAATTTATTGTCCTTTCCAGACCCTGGTTTCTCGAAAAACTTAAGTACAAACCCATGACTCGTACATGCTCAACTTCAATGGAATAATCTCCAATGTTGAAGGGTATTCGGTTGAAGTTCATGTGAATTCCGTGTGCTTTAAGTACGTTGCTCAGATGTGAGTCTGTGAACGTAGTTTAGTTTTTTAGAGAGCGTAGTCTCTCTATTAGCAGCCAGAGGCCACAAGCCAATATTTTGCAAACCGAACAACAGAAATAGTTCCTTCCAATGAAGACAAAATAGATCTAAACAACAGTTGGAATATTCTACAACCATACATGTCATTATATAAAAATATATGACTTGTATGATCTATGCAAAAAATTCAAGTAAACAAGTCTTAATTAAATAGAAAAAAAGATCAGTGTAGTAATTTGTCATTTACAATTGGGTCATGCAGGTCATTCAGTCAAGTCATGTAACCTAAATTTTGGACAATGCAAACAGTCTAAAAATAGAATCACATTCCACAGACAGATTCTAGTGCATAGTGAGTGTCTATCTGGGTAATGTGTAGTAAAGCCATAGTGTAGTAAAGCCATAGTATGTTATGCCATGGATAAAAGGGTCATTAGAGCAAATTTCCTTATCAACTCAACTTCTCATACATTTATGAATGGGTTGATTTGAATTTCCTTTTCCCAATCAAACGTGTCTCCAAGAGAAAGTTTTTGAAAACATTGATGCACTTTCTCCTTTTGCCTCAACATTTTCTGAACGATATTATCCACAATTCTAAACTTTAAAAATATTTAGTCATTCGCATCAGCTTTTGAAGTGGACCACTTCAAAAATTGTTGTTCCGAAATTTTTTGTTGTATGGTGACACTATGCTGCATCACAGAAAAAGAGGCTTCAATTATGTTGTCAATAGTTGATGCATTCCTCCATTTATGGTTGAATGCATAGCCGAAAGTGCTGAACTCTCCTTATTTTACAATTAAAATTTAGGGAAAATCCAATTTAGCCCCCCCCCCCCCCCCTCCCCTCAATAATTCAGACGCATGGGCTTCAACAATATGAAATTGCTTCCTATGGGCCTGACACAACTCCACTTATATTAGAGGATGGTTTTGCATGACGATTACACAGAATGCTCCCAATTATATAAGCATGCAATATTGTCACAGTTTGAAATTTTATGTTGTGTCAAATACGCTCTCTAACAGTACTTTCAGTACTTTGATTTCTCGAGAAACCGGTGCCAGGTCTTGAGGCAGTGAACAATACTCGACGCCACTTTTGAATTTGTCTGGTAAAAGTTTTTTTTTCTCAAGCTTTTAATCAAAATACCAGGGGTCCGTATTAGACATGTCCGATTTTTGCGGATGTTGAGAGCGGACACCCGATTACGGTTCGCTGGGGGTCGTCTCAAACAATTTCCAATTTCGTGGCATCAGTAAATGAGAGAAGTCTGTTCAGACGCACAGTGATCGATTCAGTCCATCCACATATAATTCAAAAAGAAAAGTCACATTACAGTAAGGGTGTAACACGTCTATTTAACTCGTTTTCACAAATTCAAAACAGTGTTTTTGGCTTTTTTAACTCTAATGAAACAGGTCTAGAAACATTGATGCGAAACAAGGAAATTCTAACATTCGACATTTTTCTTTTTCCCATAATCATTTTCAGTGCAAAAAGCCAATACAAATAAATTATATTTCAATCAACGTCCATGTTATCGCCCGTGCTAGTTTTGAAACAACATTCTAAAATTGTGTCGTTTGGAGAAAATTTTAAGAGTTAAAATATTTTCAATAGGGAATAACTTCGGTCTTGGATTTCTTTCTAAACAAAAAAGCAAAACAGTCCTGTCTCGCTATAACAATTATTCAATATCAATTCCAATATGATAATAAAATCTAACGCATACTCTGACATGAAAAATGAAAAACCTCGTATGTCATTATTTTGCAATTTCCAAAGTAAACCCCATGTATGTCCAATTTTTGAAAATTCTTGCATGTTTTGGGATATTATTACTTAACAGTATTAATGACACATTGTTTGTGAACAATATGTCCGAATTTCAAGTAAAACCTTTTAGATTCGGAAAAGTAATTTTTTAACATTAGAAAATGAGATAAGAGGTTTTTTTCATTAACATCGACGATTTAAGATCGCGTACATTAAACACTCTTTCGGATTTGAAATTCTTTTTAAATAGAAATGGTGCGAAAGAAATGAAAGCGAGAAAAATATCAACAACCCGAAAAAAAATTGACTTAATTGTAAGGTCCTTGACATTGACACTTTTTAACATAGTGATCTATACGTGTATGATGTTTGAAAATGCCATCAATCTTTAGTCTAGGAGCTATGACCCTGGCAAAAGATTCCAGTCGCAAAGAAATTTCGACAACTACCATTCGCCTGTTTAGAGCGGGCTGGAAAAAAACAGTATAAAATTCCTATTAAACATGAAACATTTTTGCATGACTTATTTTGATCACGGTGCTACATAGCATATCTCCTACGTAATTTGCACGATTCCCACGTGCACACTTTAGACTTGGCCTACTAAACTTTAGAAAGGCAAGTGGTATTTTATCGTGCGTTTTTGTAAGTGGTATACATGTACGTCGTGTATGCATTACGGTATAGTGCGTCAAAAATTAACCAATGATAACTAACTGTATCTTTATCGACAGCGTTTGTAAGTTTAGCGTCTTAGGAAAACATTCTGGAAGCTTGGTCTTTACATATGCGGAATTCTCTTGCTAATTACTTTGGTCTATCAAAATTTGATAGATACGTATGTATTATAATCCGTATTTTCGAGTCGGCTACCGCCGTGCAGCAGATAAGACGACATAACAAATCCTTGTTCTGCAAATCAATTGTATGCGTTTGAGAGTACACGACTTAACTGCAAAATACCAGTTGCATAAAGGTCATAACCATCTAAAACATAGAGAAGAAATCTTGTGACGCTATCCTGTAATGTCTAATGAATTTTGTGGAAATGATCCCAAATCATTATACAAGTGTTTATCTCTCAGCCATGTTCGAATAAATATCAAGCAGGCTAGTTTAAAGAAGCAGCATCTTTTTTGTATGGCCTAGTATGTAGACACTTCACAACAGCATTTCTTTCGGGTTGTAGTACCAAAAAAAGGTTAAGATTTGATATCCTACATTTCTCACAGAGTTTCTGTATGTAGAGAATTGTAAAATGCCCTTTATACAGTCCTTCACAAAGGCAGATCCGCCACTGCTGCACTTTATTAATGTTAATAAATAAGCTCAATTCCAGTGGGATAACATGTCAGGTTGCGACCCTTGTATAGACTAGTCTGATATTAAGAATTGAGTGGGTAGTTGCGTTGGCTTGAATATTTTCCGATGATTTTGGTACTCATGACCCCCTTTTCTTGGTATGGAATTTTAAAGACTTAGACACGTTCTTTAACCTTATTTTAGTAATATGGTTCGAGGAACTTTTGAGATGAGTTGTTAACACCCACAGTTGATCCCTTTTACTCGTTAATTAACTAGTCAATTAAACAGTGGAGTGACACCTTATGCTCAGGCATTTTGAGAAGACCCCCTTCGAAAGTCCGTCCTCTGCAGTCCGTCTCGTAATCGGCAAAAATCGGACATGTCTATTACTAACGATCGTAGGGGCTACCTATGTCAAGGACTTCGCAGGTGGAACCAAAGATATGTGGAGAGCATATAGGTAAGTTTTCCGTCCCTTTAACCCATTACCAGACGACAACATTTTCGGTTAGTCCGATTAAAAATCTGCTGCAGACAACAAAATGGATGCTAATAAAGATTGGATTTTTGTACTAAATAGCATAGAAAATATTGAGACAAAAGGAGAAACTGCTGGTTATCAGCAGTTTCTTCTTTTGTCTCAATGTTTTCCCAAGCCATATTTTTAGGGACGTCAAAACCAGGTCTTGTTTGACAAAGGGTTAACCCATTATCAAACGACAACATTTTAAGCCTGGTCCAAATTCAGAGATGTCGCAGATCACAATATTAAGTGAATTGAATTCAACATTTATCTGTCTTTTTGGACTGAAAACATTGTGGAAATGAAGAAATTGCAAATGAAAAGAATGGGTTTACCAGTCAAATACATGTACATGTAGGCCTACTCTGAAAAGAAAGAAGGAAGTGCTTTCAATCTGAATTTTACCCATCCTGTTTTCCTAGGCTACGCATTATCTATAAGGTGCGTTTACACGGTACGGAAACTACAGAGACAGAGCCATTGGCTCTGCCGCTTAAATCCTCTGGGGGGGGGGGGCTTCCGGCCATGTGTGGCTCTGTCTCTGGGGTCGCGATTTTTTGACAAAAACAGGTGAGTGTTCAACTTTGTTGATCATTTATTTTCTTCTGGTGCTTAAAATCGAAAAACCGGGAATGTCATGCTCCCCTAAGACCATTTATCTGCCTGTTCTAATTCTGTGGGCTTCAAAGTCGGCAGGGTTTTCACAGGATCATTGTCGTCGTGGGTCGACCCTATGTGATTTTTTCTTGTTTACATCATGTATTCATGTACATTTCAACGGTAAATAGCCAATTTCTGCAGCCAAAACATGTGATATACTAATCGAGGGATAATCTCGATCAGACATTGCTTTTCCATGTAACAAAACCTAGGAAATGATTGGCAAACGTAAAGTTTGAGCAATTTATATCGGTGGCTCTGTCTCTGGAGGCTGGCTCTGTCTCTGGCGGCTGGCTCCGCTTTGAACTGTCGGTTAATTTTAGTTTTTAGCCCGTTGTGCAGTATATGATGACTTGTATAGGCCAAGGGTTTATCTTTTAAGGAGATTTCGCTTATCATTACACACGCACTCAAATAAAACCATGTGACGCATTCGCTTTATGTACTGTTAGCCTAGTGACCACGTCATCATTTTGAGCAATATTTAGTGTTTAACTTGTACCACACCACGAAGCAAAGGCTGAAAAATTTGCTAGTCGTTTCGGTTTATGCTTCGCAAATATTCTTTGTCGTTTTCTTAAACATGGTATACATTAGATTGATTGAGGAGTTTGTGTCAACATTAGAATAAGGATTCGCAAAGTGCAAACTTGTAACAAGTTCCAAGTGCAAACTTTTAAATAGAACAGGCATATCAGCCTATTGCTTAGTGCGTTGGAGTAGTTGAGAGATTCTGTGCGAACTAGCACGCCAGATGATGAACGAATCGACGATGATGATGATGGTGGTGTGGCTGGCTGCAGATTAGAAATGTTTTAAGAAATAACCGCTTTTATATAATTGATATGCACTTTCTCACGAAAGCTTGGCATTAAGTATGCAAAAGAAGCAAGTGAAACTATACATCGGATCCGGGATTTCTATGATGGGGTTCGAACATACAAAATGTGTATGTGTTTTCCTTTATTACGCGGTTTTTTTACTGAAATGCTTTATCATCCCAACCCCATGCCCTCCGTTTACATCTTATTTAGGACTGCTCCGATTCAAAATGATGTCCAGACATGCAAGGATGCAGATGGGCGCCCCCTCCCTCATGAGAGAGAAATGTATGTATCTGCGCATAGCTCCGAAGTATCAAATATGTAATAGTTATTATTGAAATATGTGAGAAAAAATATGAAAATGCTGGTTATGAGCCATTTTCTTTTCTCGCAATGCACCAGAAAAATGTCTTGCTTGGGAAAGATTAAATGGAAAGATGCCGGATATATTGGTGCAAAAAAAAAAAAAAAAAAAAAAAAACAGGGGCCAGTTTCATTTTTTAAGACGTATTTTTTGTCTTACCGATGACCTACGACAAGTTTAGGACAAGAAACGCGTATCGCCAATTTATCAAGACCTGGGGCCCGTATTATCAACGCTCATACGCTTAACTTTTGCGTAGTTACTTGTAACAACAAACCTGATTGGTCCAATCTGATTTCTCGTGCACTCAGATGTTTTGTTACACATTTTATACAAAAACTTGGTCGTCAGATCGTTGAAAATACGAGCCCCTGGATTATGCGATTGTTGTTTTAACCGATATTTCAGACATCGTTAAGTCAAAATTACTTCTTAAATGTTTTGATGAAACAGACCCTGACTTTTCGGAAGCGTTCACACCGAAAAATCGTCTGCTTCAAGTCTGTTTGTGTATTTTCTCAGCTAATACTCGACGGATTTTGACGAGATAAAGTGCATCGCACGCGCGTCATTGAGCGGGACATTCCCCGGTTCTAACTCACTCCGCATCAAATCCCATGGTTTCTCCAAACATTCACAATGAATGTTTTTGGTTGCATCTTAATGAAACTATGGAATTCTATGCATAAAGAGGTTCAGGAATGACCCTCTCAAAGGCGCGTATGGTGCAATTTCTCGTCAAAATACGTAGAGTTTAAACTGAGATATAGAACAAAATATACTTGAAACAGACAATTTTTCGGTGTGGACCCTTCCCCAAATCACGTGGATTACCCATCGTGTAATTGTTTCTTTAACAACACCCAGTTTGTCGCCTTAGGTACAGTACTACATAGAATCATGAGCCGTGACGAAAGGTTAGTGTATATTCCAATACATGTAAATTGGAAGAGAAGCATGTTTCCCACTGAATAAATGCGAATAATGGCACATTTTGCGCGGTGGCCGTGAGAGTTCAGTAGCTGTTTCCAGATAGCACGATGTCTTTATCACAGGATGTTCGGTCCCGAGTCACATATTTACATAAAACGAAATCCCTCTTCCCCCGTCAAGTTAGACTCGCTGATCTTTGATTATTCAAAGGACATTGTTTAATTGTAGCTTTGAAATTAAACAACGCTGAATGTTCGATGTTTTGCAAAGGGTTTAATCGATGACTGAATCATTCACCGTACACAATATGATCTATTCAGTGTGTGAGTAAATTACTTCGACACGGATTTTGTGATAGAATTTTTTTCACCAAGCACGTAGAGACAGAGCCAGCCGCCAGAGACAGATTTAAATAGGAGGTTACATAGAGATATATGTGCTAATATTTTCTGTTCTTTTCATCATTCAAACAGCGACATGAGAGAAGCAAACACAATCGGCGCAGACAAATATTTTCACGCTCGCGGTAATTATGATGCGGCTCAGCGAGGAACTGGGGGCAGACATGCCGCAATAGTGATTAGGTAAGAAAGACCTACCAGGGTGGATTGACAGAACAAAGCGCGGATCTTGAAAAAAAGTCCCTTAAATCACGTTGGTTAATCATGTGACTCAGAATTTCAGATATCCATCAATATTTTTGTTAATACATGACTAATTTCAATTCGGTTTGAAGCAAAAATGAGGAATACCAAAAAAATGAGATGGACGTGGTGGATTTTTCTTTCAAAATCTACTGATACAAAAGTTATTGAAAGTCAGCCAAAATTTTGGTTGGTAATAATTTTGATTGATTGGTTAATATTAAACAACTTTTTTATCCGCTGATTTTTCAAAAATCTACCATTTCTGTTTATCTTCTCTGCTTCAAACCGAATTCATATCGGCCCCATATTAACAAAATTATTAGGGATTTTTCTGAAATTGTTTTATCACATGAATGACGAGGTACAGCCATATTCCATGATCAGTCTGTGCCTAAATGCAGACTAGCAGAGGTCCACGGTGCTCTTTAATGGTTGTATATACAGGCAATGAAGAAGTAATTCGAGAACAACATGGTTCCTGGTCAGACTGCGTGTATACGCAGGCTGATCTGGAACCATGATGAGCTCAAAATCAAGATCCTGGCTTATTTAAAGGGACATAACATTGCAATTTCCTTTTCTAAAAGTATGTCTTGATGCAACGATTGGTTATTCTAATGCGTAGAAATGTTATTAGTTTTTTGAAGATGTTATTTATAAGCAAAAAATACGCCTTCAAAGTTGCGACGGAAAGGACAAATCCATACAAATCTAAACTGTTGTCCACAACAATTTGTTTAAATTTAGCACAAAAAATATATTTTTCGTAAACGGTTAAATATTTGGGCTTGGCCTTTCAGATAAAAATAAAAGTAAAATTTATGGAAAAATAAATGTCAAATGTCAAATGTGAACCGTGTTGGTAGGAGGTGTCCATGTGTGAAATAACAAGGGTGTAGGTGTAAAAGGACACGAGATATAGGCCAGGTAAAAGTTTTTTTACAGTAGGTCAAACTCCAAGGTCAAGGTCATAAGGTCCACAATCATGGTCAAATCTGAACAGTGTTGGTAGGAGGTATCATTGTGTAAAATATAGAGGTTGTATGGGTAAAAGGACATGAGATATAGGCCAGGTTAAAGTTTTTTAAAAGTAGGTCAAACTCCAAGGTCAAGGTCACAAGGTCAAAGGGCATGGTCAAATGTGAACTGTGTTAGTAGTAGGTGTCCATATATGAAATATCAAGGCTGTAGGTGTAAAAAGACATGAGATTTAGGCCAGGTTAAAGTTTTTTAAAAGTAGGTCAAATTTCAAGGTCAAGGTCACGAGGTCTAAGGTCATGAACAAATGTGAATGGTATTGGTAGGAGGTGTCCATATGTGAAATATCAAGGCTGTATGTGTAATAGGGCATAAGATATAGGCCAGGTGTAAGTTTTTTTTATGCCAAGTGAAAGTCTTTTAAAAGTAGGTCAAACTCCAAGGTCAAGGTCACAAGGTCAAGGTCATGGTCTCTAATGAAAGGTCTTGGTGAGAGGTATCCACATGTGAAATATGAAGGCTGTAGGTGTAATAGGGCATGAGATATAGGCCAGGTAAAAGTTTTTTTAAACGGTCAAAAAGTGGGTCAAACTCCAAAGTCAAGGTCACAAGGTCAAAGGTCATGGTCTCAAATTAAAGGTCTTGGTTAGAGGTACCCACATGTGAAATATGAAGGCTGTATCTCTTATAGGGCATGAGATATGGGCCAGGTTAAAGTTTTTGCGGACGCTGACGCCGACACTGACGCCCACATCCGGGGGTATGACAATAGCTCTTCCGAGAATATCGTCCTTGGCGAGCTAATAAAAATCAAGTAATATTTTCTTGTATATATGTTATATCTGTGTACTATGATACAGGTCTTTTTTGAAGAATGCTACGCCGTAACACTTTGAATAAAGGTCAGTGTAAGGTCAAATGAAATCCGTAATACATGTAAGATATGGCCTTTGGAAACGAAAGATTCAGGGTTCGAACCCAGTCCACGCCATGGGATTCTTTATGAGTAAAACAAGTTATCTCAAGTTGCTACTCTTCATCCTGCTGTAGAAAATCCGAAGAACATGGAATATGCTTTGCCAAAATTGTTGTTGGCGCCAAAGACACGAAAAGTCGGTAGAATATTCTTCTATATAGGCCTTCTAGTATACACTTAAAACCGAATCATTACCTTGACTCGAAAACATTAGGGAAAAAGGAGAAATCATCTTGATTGCAATTGGTTACTTTTTTGTTAAGGTAGTCAACCCCTAATGAGATTCACTCGACCTCGGAATTTTTCGTTCAACCTTGCATGAACATTCGTAACGTACCCGAGCCTAATTGGGTGACGTCGTAAACATTCGGCGGTGGAACATTCCACTGCCAAATGTTTACACATCTCCAGAATTATCCTGACGTCGCATGAATCGCATTATGAGTGGAGTACCTTAAAGGGACACATACTAGGTGCTTCAGGGATAAGAGCAACATGGGGATAGTCAGAGTTTGCATTGTTGTGTGGTGCATTGCATTATCTAGGGCCAAAAAGAATGGAATTTTAGCGCTGGAACCAAGTTTTTCACGATAGATCTATCAAGGTCCAGTTTCCCATAAACCTTACTATAAATGTAAAGTGCGGGTAGGATAATTATATACTAACTTGATTTAGAAGGACCAAATGAACTTTATTTGAAATTTTCTTGCACAGAAATAATCTAGTTATGCAGGTTGACAAATCGATATGATATTTCTTGAATAATTTTTTACATGTTTCCACGTCCGACAACCTTACATGGGTCCCTTTAAGTTTCTATACATTATTTCAGCGAGGCCAGAGAGCTATACCAGAGTTCGTTAAGCGGTAATGGTCCACAGGATACAGCTGCAGATCAGGCTGCGAACAGATGGGGCAGAAACGGCGGAGATCCCAACAAGTATAGGCCAAACGGTCTGGACCCAAAATATTAGCAGGAACTGGCCTAAATCATCAACACTATCAAAACCGACAAAAATGAATTATATTTATTTCGATTTGAAGATTTTTGCAGACGATATCATTGGTTTTCAACTGACAATCAATCCTTTAACCCTTTACCAGACGGCATAATTTTGGAATGTTCCAATTTGAAAAATGTAGCAGACGATAAATTCAAGTTGATGACAATTTAATCATCTTTGCATTTTGGATAAGAAAACATTGTGGAAAATGAAGAAATTGCTTGTCACAAGCAAATTTCTTCATTTTCCACAATGTTTTCACAATACTTTTCTTGTGAGGTAGTCAAAAAGCGTCACTGTGCAGTAATGGGTTAAATTTCTAAAATGGCATAAAGTTGGATTGTTCCAGTATGAAAGTTGCTGGACAGAAGAAAATAGTTTTGATAAAGATAATATTTGATTACAATCAAGCAAATACAATATTGAGGCAAATGGAGAAAATGCTATTCATTAGTGGTCAATTTCTTCTTTTGTGCCAATGTTTTTTTTTCTATTAGGGATGTCAAAACGAAGTCTTGTTTTGGTACAATGTATAAGGTATAAAAAGAATTGACCAATTACATAATACTTTTACTAGTATCTTTTAATAACGTTAGATGAAAGCAAAAACAAATATCTGAGCATTTAAAAGATATATAAAAAATATGCAATGTATAAAAGTATAGATTTAAATATTTTAAATAAGCTAAACAAATAACAACTTGACTGGTATATTTGGAAAAAGGGCACTTATGGCTTTTGAGATAAGCATGATTAATGTTAACCTGTGAATAGCCACAGTCTGATCAAGATTCATGACGTACGCCAAATGCTTCTTCATTTACCCTTTCCCAAACTAGATCTGGTTTTGAAGTCATTAGAAAGATTAGGAAAACATTGAGACAAAAGAAGAAAATGCTGATGACCAGCATTATCTCCTTTTGCCTCAATATTTTTGTGCTATATTTTACACCAATCCTGTCTTTATCAACATCCATTTTGTGGTCTGCAGCAGTTTTCAAAATTGAGCAGTCCATTTTTTGCTGTTTGGGAAAGGGTTAAATGTAGTAACTTCAAAAGATCAGCATGGTTCCTGATTAGACTGTGCACTTAGGTGTTAACCCATTCCCACATGTAGACATTTTTGATGCGCCTATATGGAGAAGAACTTTTAAAAACATTGTGGAAAATGAAGAAATTGCACAATATTTTCTACCCGAAGAGACATGAAATATTAAATTTTATTCACTTGAAATTGTCTTCTGCATCATCTTTGAATTTGAACAAGTCCAAAATTTTGCCGTCTGATAATGGTTTAACTGATCTGAATCCATGCTAGTCTTTAAAGTCACAAGGGCCCCTTTTTCCAAACCCCAGCCCACATACATGTATAAATATTCTGACCCATCATGCTAAAAGGGACCTTCTGGGAAGTCCGTAGAACAAAAATTTTTATGAACAGATCAGACTTAACAGGCGTCAACCAGGCCCCAGTTTCTTGAAAATACTTAAGTACATTCTCATGCTCAAATCTGTGCACCGTGCTCAAATCACACGAAATCCACGTGAACTTCAATCGAATACCCTTCAACGTTGGAGAGTATTCCTTTGAAGTTGATCATGTTCTCATGATTATGTGCTTAAGTTTCTTCGAGAAACCGAGGCCAGGTGTCACAAGTGGAAAATGATTAACACGTTTTAACGCTTTCCAAAACAACAAATTTTTGGGTGGTCTAATTTGGAAGCTGCTGCAGAAGACAAAACAAATGTTGCTAAAGAAGGGAATTGTGCTCAAAATAACTCAGAAAATATTGAGGCAAAAGGAGAAAGTGCTGATTATCAGCACTTTCTTCTTTTGTCTCAATGTTTTCCCATACCAATTATAATATGGACGTCAAAACCAGGTCATGTTTGTGAAAGGGTTAAGATATATACCAAAAACAATCTAAATCTACATCAAGAAAACTACTTTATAGTAAAAAGTATTGATCCCAGTCCGTCTGCTCAGTAAGTCCACACCCACTAGGGTCGATACCTTTAACACTTCCAAGAATGTTCCTTTTAGCATGACTGGTCACATTATGGTCACAAATTCACAATTGCACATAAATGAATACATATCACAGATATATTGTTTTTATTTAACCCTTTCCAAAACGACAAAATTTAGGGGTGCTCCAATTTGAAAGATGATATAGACGACAAAATTAAGATTGAAAACCATTGGATTTGTGTAAAACATTGCTTTGAAAATATTGAGGCAAAAGGAGAACCTGCTGGTTATCAACAGTTTCTTCTTTTGCCTCAATGTTTTCCCAAGCCTATTCAGAAAGAGGTCTTTTTTGGGGAAAGGGTTAATGTTGCATTCTATAGTTAAATTGCAGACAATTTAAAAAGAAGATTTCCATCGAAAGGTTCTTTCTTCTTTTGCAAGCAAAAATTCTTAACTTTTAATTATAATTACCTTGAAAGATAATACCAAAAACATAATTAACAAAGTAACTCTTAACGGATGTAAATTAACTTAGAATTTCAGTACATTTTAGTCTAGAAAATTTCAAGGTAAAAGGAGAAAGTGCTGGTAAAAAGCATTTTCTTCTTTTGTCTATACATTTTTCCAAGCATTTTCTATAGGGGACATCAGCTTCACTATCAAGAGATTTTGACTTCCATCCCTGGTAGCAGAATTTAATCTTGGCTTTTAACCCTTTCCCAAACAAGACCTGGCATTGACGTCCCCGATAGAAAAGGATTTGGAAAACATTGAAACAAAAGAAGAAACTGCTGATAACCTGCAGTTTCTCCTTTTGTCTCAATATTTTCTGTGTCATATTTTACACAAATCCTATATTTAATAACACCGATTTTGTCATTTGTAGCAGTTTTTGAAGTGGATCACCCTAAAATGTTGCCGTTTGGGAAAGGGTTAATTGGCCCACACATTTGGCGCGAGTACTTTTCCAGGAAGCAAAATCAAGAGGGAATAAAATAATATTCAAGCTTTCGTCTCAATCGATGTAAAACAAATATGTTTAACCCATTACCAGACAATTATATTTTGGACCATTCTAAATTCAAAGATCTTGCAGACAAACATTTTCAAGTGCATGAAATTTCACATTATTTGATGCTTTTATTTAGACAACATTGTGGAAAATGAAGAAATTGCTTGTCACAAGCAATTTCTTCATTTTCCACGAAGTTTTCCGAGGCCTTTATTTTGTAGGGCGTCAAAAGGCGTCTTTATGTGGAAATGGGTTAAACTAAAACAAATTCATCATCTCTGTCTTCTTCTTTTCAATCTATTTCTATAATTTTCTGGCATGAGAGGCATCCCTAGTTTAAGCCTCAAGGCATTTGGTATGTAAGGGTTTGAATTACAATGTCCATGACGATTTGGTATATCGGATTCTCTGTATACATGTATGCTGACTGTCGAACGTAACTCTCTGTTCAACTCATTCCAGGCCTGGAAATAGACAACATTGGGTTAGAAAATCTGTAAGGTAAAATTGCTTCATCTTCTTTTAATTAAAAGACAGCATACCATATGGACCTGTTTTTCTAGTTTTTAAACAATCTTACAACCAAGTTGGTTTGGTTTATTGGTGTTTAACGCCTTTTTCAACTGCTATGGTCATATCGCGGATGGAAATTATGTTATATTTGTCAAACCGTACAGTACAATCATTGATAATTTCATATTTGATTAACAAATTAAGCTCTTACCTCCTGCCCTATAATATCTGTGACTTTCTCTACCAACGGGTAGCATCTGGTTTCCTTTCTCAGGCACAGACTGATCTTTATTTTTACCTGTGCTCATGTGAGCTAAAAAGGTTTGGGAAAACATTGAGGCAAAACAAGAAACTGCTGATGACCAGCAGTTTCCCCTTTTGCCTCAATATTTTCTCTTCTATATTGTACATAAATGCTACTTTTACTGGTACCAATTTTGTTGCCTGAAGCAGCCATCAAATTGGACCATCTTAAAAGTTTGCTGTTTGGGACAGGTTTAATGAAAAATTTAACCCTTTCCCAAACAAGCCCTGGTTTTGACGTCCCTAATTGAAAAGGCTTGGGAAAACATTTAGGCAAAAGAAGAAACTGCTTATTGGGTCCTTCTGAGGTAAACTGCATCACCATTAGTTATGAAATTTTGATGGAAAAAAATAAGCATTCAAAAGTGAGCAAAGTCAAATAGAAAGTTCTAAATGATAAAAAACATATTAAACTGATAAAATAAACAATTTTAGAGTGTTAGCTGGTCCTGTTCTAATGTTTTTTTTATTTTTCATTTCAAAAATACCAAAATTTTCGGACGTTTTTTGTGACAAAAATCAGCATGAAATTTTGAAGTGTAAAAATAGACTTCCAGTGCCCATTTTATGTATTTATCTGTTATTAAACTGTTAACAAACAAACATTTTTTGATTTCATCAATATTAATTTGGTTAATACGCGTTCCTTGAAATTTCAGAAGACTTTGAAATATGCCGTTCGGACGTTATCTTGTCTGTCAAATTAAGAAGTATTTTATACCGTTTGTCATATCCTTAACAGGCTTCTTATCATTACAATTTATAATGGATGGTGCGTTGAAATACTTTTTCTTGCAATTAAACATCTCAGTTACCATGGGAAAGCAGTTCTTACGTTGCAAACACGAACTACATAACACACATCATGTGTCGGTCAAAAAGTGACGTCCATAACATTCCCTGTGAAAAGCGTCATAGGGGTCGAAAATACCAGAGGGCAAATAATTTGTGTATACGTAATACAAATCTGTACACTACGTCATCACTTTTGCGGCCTTTGGTCCTGGCGGTTTGTGGAAAATGGAGGTAGGTCACCGTCGGTCAAGCATTATGGAGGAACTTACGTCCGTAACAAATTTATCAAACTAGAAGACCTGAAGGTCTTGAGTTGCTCCACAGGCCTGAGTTTCATGTAATATTTAATCCAAGATTAGATTAGATTGTTCAATGCTTATGTTTCATAGAGCAAAAAGAAAGTTACAAAACTAGATTGTTCAAAATGTTTTGTCCTTGAAGCAAAGAAAGTAAAACTATATGTTTGCCATTTGAGAAAGGGTAAAAGGAAATGGTAGAACATTCCAGATTTGGATGATACTAGCAATTAAAATTTTCCATCTTCTAAA
The DNA here is from genome assembly GCA_963680895.1 of Fragum sueziense. NCBI lineage: Eukaryota > Metazoa > Mollusca > Bivalvia > Cardiida > Cardiidae > Fragum > Fragum sueziense. Next base: position 28,821,938 of record OY804604.1, read on the forward strand.
CAGATCTAAATTGACAGACCATTGATTACTCCAAAATATTTCATATTTCTAAAAATAGATTTTTAGCTAAAAATAGAATTGGGGAAATACCATATTCCAAAATTAATGCAAATGGCTGATGAAACCTGAATTTCTTGTCATATCAAGTTTTGACTAAATTTTTCAAAACTTGTTGCTCTTAAAGCAATTACAAAGTAACTGGAAAACTGAAAACACACTCGTATAAGATCAATAATTATTGGTTACCAAGCTTTGTCTTTAATAGAGTGAGTTTGGCTATTAGAGTGAGAAAAAAGTCACAATTAGCAATTTTGTCAAATTGAAAGGCATATAACTGAGGATGTTATATTCCTATCTAGCTAAGAATCACACTTAAGCAAGATCTTAACTTCACCTACATCTCGTTTAAGTTTTGACTTGATTGTTCAATATTTGTGGATGTAAAGAGTGTAAAATCAAAGTCGAAAACAGCAATTTTGTCAAATTCAAGGGCAGAAAAATCATGATTTAAGATTCCTATGAAGCTGAAAATTACAAATATGCAAGATCTTATGGCCAGTAATATTACATGAAAGTTTCGTGTTGATTGATGGATATTTATGGTTGTTTGAGTAAAAATAAGGTCAAAAATAGTAATTTTGCCAATTTCAAGGGCACATAACTCAAGACATAATATTCAGATCAAGCTGAAAATTGCACTCAGGCAAGATCTTATCAGCACCAACATTCTGACCAAGTTTTGTCTTGATTGATAAATATTTGTAGTGGCTAGAGTGAAAACAAAGTCAAAACAGCCATTTATTAATTCAAGGGCAGATAACTCCAGACTTTCTAGTTCAATCAGAATGAAATTTAGGAATCTGATAGAGGACCACCTAGGGATCATTTCTGTGAAGTTTGATTGAAATCCATCATGTGGTTTCTGAGAAGAAGATTTTTAAAGAAAAAGTTGACGACCGGACGGACGGACGGACACACGCACGCACGCACGACGGACACAGCGCCATGACAATAGCCCGCTGGCCTGAAGGCCAGTGGAGCTAAAAATGGATTTGATGGCAAACTTTTCTGTTTATGGAAGTTTGTAAGTCTTGTATTATGCTTGTTAATTAAATTTCGAACTAAATGTGTCTGTAAACTCGCTGTCAAAGTCAGTTTAGTTTAAAAAGTAACAGACGTAAACAATTGACAGAACTTTACGAAGCGATTGTACGTAATATTTGACATACAATTTTAGTGTCAACTGAACGACCGCAACAAAATTAGTATTTGGCATCACATTAACAGATCAGGATTCTGATATACACACAAGCTATGTTACAATCAGGACAGCTTGCAGCAGAGGGTGACTAACAGCAAATAGGTGCATAATGAAGGATTAAAAGAGAAAGAAATGATGCGGACGTTACTGCTTAAAAAAGTTGATTGGACGTTATTTGACAAAATGTCAATGCTAACGTCCATCATATTTTAGGTAATAACAGCAATATATTGCCACAGGAAAATCACAAGATATTCATAAAACTGTGCTTTATATTTACAAAAGGATTTTGTAAACTGTATTATGGAAAAACCTTACTCTGACAATTTCAGAAAAAAACATTAAAGTTTCAGATTTTTGAGTAACGTCCGTAACAAAAGAAAAATAAATATTTTACATATATATTTCCTCAGTGCAAAAAAATGTGCTCTAAATTGATTCAAGTGTTTTAGAAATACAGACCTGAGCACAGTTTTGAGTGCTTGGATTATGTTTACTGATAATTTTCATTGTTTCAGTGATGTCAAGGTAACATCCGTAACAATTGGTGACTGCTTGAAAAATGTAACAAGAGTGCCTGAAAGGCACTGATATCGCTCACCCGAGTTCTTCGTGTATTTGATTGTGTACAATATAAATTTTGTTGTAAACAAATACATATGTCACATCAAATTATTGTAAACTAGAATATCACTGAGAGTGATCATACCCCCCAACAGCACTGTTTTTGTGCATTTTGAGAAGTACATTTCATTTGAACTGTGAGCTTATCAATTGGGAAAAAAGAGCAATAGACCAAACAGCACATGTAAATGTTGCAAAAAATGCCATTTTTTAACAAAAGGACATAGCTCATTTAAAAATCAACAAGCCTCGCTCTGCCATTCACACATTTTTTCAATAAATCTAAAGTTCACAACCGTGTATTGAAGACAGTCACTCAAGGTACAATCCTGTAAGGTTTGGTTCAACTTTGCCCTATAATTGCTTCTTTAAAGAATTTTCTCATGATCTCATTAAGTCTGATAAGCCCTGCCCTGCCACGACCACATTTTTGACGAATAAAGAATTTGCGAACAAATATTGTAACGAGTCACTCAATGATCATTCCTGCCAAGTTTGGTAACAAATCGCCTGATGGTTAAGATGAAGAAGATTTTTGAAGAATTATCTAAAGATTGCTTGAAGTCTGATAAGCCCCTACCCTGCCAAGCCCATGTTTTTCACCCAATCAGATACTCATGAACATGTGTTGAAGAGAGTCTCTCAATGGACATTCCTGCCAAGTTTGGTTTAAATTGGCCAAATAATTGATTATTAAAGATTTTTCACATGACTTCTTTAAGTCCAAAAAGAGCCGCCCTGCATGCACGCCCACAATTTTTGACGAATCAAAAATTCATGAACAAGTTTTAAAAAAGGTCACCAAAGGAACATTCCTGCCAAGTTTGGTTAGAATTGGCCAAGTGGTTAAGGAGAAGAAAATATTTTTGAAGAATTATCTATCGATTTCTCGAAATCTTATAAACCCCGCCTTGCCACGCCTACAATTTTCACCCAATCAAAACTTCATGAGCATGTGTTGAAAACAGTCACTCAAGGGACATTTCTGCCAAGCTTGGTTCAAATTGGCCTGATAATTGATTTTTAAAGATTTTTCACATGATTTTTCTAAGTCTGATAAGCCCCGCCCTGCCACGCCCACAATTTTTGACGAATCAAAAATTCACGAACAAGTTTTGAAAAGGGTCACCCAAGAAACATTTCTGCCAAGTTTGGAAAGAATTGGCCCAGTTGTTAAGGAGGAGAAGATTTTTGAAGAATTATCTAACAATTTTTATGAAGTCTGATAAGCCCCGCCCTGCCACGCCCACAATTTTTGACGAATCAAAAATTCACGAACAAGTTTTGAAAAGGGTCACCCAAGAAATATCTCTGCCAAGTTTGGAAAGAATTGGCCCAGTGGTTAAGGAGGAGAAGATTTTTGAAGAATTATCTAATGATTTCTCGAAGTCTGATAAGCCCCGCCCTGCCCCGCCCACAATTTTTGACAAATCAAAAATTCACGAACAAGTTTTGAAAAGGGATACCCCAGAAACATTTCTGCCAGGTTTGGAAAGAACTGGCCCAGTGGTTAAGGAGGAGAAGATTTTTGAAGAATTATCTAATGATTTCTCAAAGTCTGATAAGCCCCGCCCTGCCACGCCCACATTTTTTGACAAATCAAAAATTCACGAACAAGTTTTGAAAAGGGTCACCCAAGAAACATTTCTGCCAAGTTTGGGAAGAAATGGCCCAGTGGTTAAGGAGGAGAAGATTTTTGAAGAATTATCTAAAGATTTCTCTTAGTCTGATAAGCCCCGCCCTGCCACGCCCACAATTTTTGACGAATCAAAAATTCACGAACAAGTTTTGAAAAGGGTTACTTAAGAAACATTTCTGCCAGGTTTGGAAAGAATTGGCCCAGTGGTTAAGGAGGAGAAGATTTTTGAAGAATTATCTAATGATTTCTCGAAGTCTGATAAGCCCCGCCCTGCCACGCCCACATTTTTTGACAAATCAAAAATTCACGAACAAGTTTTAAAAAGGGCCTCCCAAGAAACATTTTTGCCAAGTTTTGAAAGAATTGGCAAAGTGGTTAAGGAGGAGAAGATGTTTAAAGAAATTGTTGACGACGCACGACGCACGCCGGAGAGTGACTGACCCTAAGAGCTCCCCTTGAGCTCGTTGAGCTCAGGTGAGCTAAAAAAAAGCTTAATCATGCAAGAACTATCTTTTCATGTCAATTTTAAGCAAAACAAATAATTGCCAAATATGTCTAGGTAAAAATCATTACAAAAAAATATATTTTATTTTTTGGTATGAATGTCCGGAATTGTTGCAGTTTATCTCAGAAGGACCCTATTACAAGCAGTTTCTCCTTTTGCCTCAACATTTTCTGAGCTCTATTCTTCACAAATATTATCTTTAACAACAAAAATATTGAGGTCTGTAGCAGCTTTTAAATTGAACCATCCCAAAAAATTGCCGTTTGGGAAAGGGTTAAGCCACTTACCTCCTGCCCTATAATATCTGTGACTTTCTCCGCCAGTTTACCCACAGGTAGCATCTGGTTGCCTTTCTCCAGCACAGACTGATCTTTGTATTTACCTGTATATAATTATAAAAAAATTCGTTGCTTTACAACAAAATCCTCATAACTGCAGCTTAAAACAAGCTACAGTTATATGTTCTTTATTGAAAAGCAGTGATTTTAGAATTTTTTTAGATATAAAATGATACCACATGTAGCATTTTATGCTTGACTTGACTTAATCAACCCAGGACCAGAATTTTAGACTAGTTGAAATTCAAAAATGTTGCAGACGACAATTTCATGTGAATGAAATGTTTTAATCTTTTTGGGTAGAAAACATTGTGAGGAATGAAGAAATTGCTTGTCACAAGCAATTTCTTCATTTTTCACAATGTTTTCCAAAGCTTTTATCTTTTGGGGAGTCAAAAAGAGTCAATGTGTGGTAACCATAATGGGTTAAACTCACGATCACTGAGTTTCAAGTCAGCTGTAGCAGTTGGTACCTTTTTCAATAACAACAATTTGGCTTTTAATGTTGGGTGTCCGTCAGTCATTAAACATTTTACAAAAATATCTTCTAAAGCAGTTGGCATAATTCAACCAAATTTTATTCCCAATGCCCTTGACTTACTATTGGACAATGACACACAAGCAATTAAGGTAGAATACCCATAATGTGGCCATTTAGAGATTCATAGAATATCAGATTTTTTCAAGCTGCGTTTTTACGTATCCAAACCTACTCGGCCACGGTCGAAAACATTCAGTGGCGAACCAGCCTGCACAAAATATTCTATAATGCCAGGATCTTTTACTTTATCATGACAAGGGTTAATTATAATATAAATATGCCTAACTCACCTGTGAAGAGAATATGTATCTTCTCTTGTAGATAGGGTGGTATTTCACCTTTCGTAATTGTTGCCAGGAAAAAATCTATCAAATCTATAAAACCCTCTGATCTAGTTGTGTAAGTGTTCATTAAATACCCTGTAAACAGATCAAGGAAATTTCTGTCATTAAGACTTACAAGCAGTACCTTTTGATATTTGTTATAGAGACATAATAAAATTCAAGTTTAACCCATTATCACACATTCCCTTTCGCTTGAATGTTTGAAGAAACCATGGGATTTTGTGCAGAGAGAACACCTTATCTCGTTAAAATCAGTAGAGTATAAGCTGGGAAATTAAACAAAACATACTTAAAGCAGACAATTTTTTAACATGAACATTTCCCGAAAGTCATGTGGGTTATCCACCGTGCTGTAACTTACCAACAAAAGCCCATGGAGTTGACGCCCTAATCATACAATAGTTTGCCCGCTTCCAAACAACTTTTTCAAAAATATTCCTCTGGGCTGTATGTTTGTAATCTTCCAGTGCCCAGGCACATTTCTCTAATAATGTTCTGGAATTTGAATTTCCACCTGAAAAGAATAAGGAAAATACAGACTAACTCATTTTCAATCAAACAAAATGTAACCTGCACATTTCGTAGACTTTATAAAAGCCCATAAAAAGGTATTCAGTTAAAACTAGAACTGTCGCAAAGCGGACAAATACCCCCCACTAACACGTTGTCACTGAAAAAGTGCTAAAGTTCAAAGTGGCATAACTCTGAAACTACTGCCTGGATCAAGATGAAAATTGCAGGTGCACAACTTCATATGATAGGAAACAACCTGCTAAAATTTCAGCAAAATCGGTCAAAAACTGTGGGAGGAGAAGAGGACACAAAATTATGTCCACGGACGGACGGACGGACAGACGGACAGACGGACGGACGGACAGACGGACGGACAACCTGAATCCAGTATACCCCCCCATAACTTTGTTGTGGGGGGTATAAAAATACTACAGCAATCAACAGAATGTACATGAAAATGTTCTAACCTATAAAATTAAACCTTTCTCAAACTGCAAAATTTTGGAGTGTGCAAATTAAAAAAAATCTGCGCCACAAAGCAAAATGGATGATTAAGATGATAAAGAATGGTTTTGTGTACAACAAAACATGGAAAAAATTTAGGCAAAAGGAGAACATGCTGTTTCACAGCATGTTCTTATTTTACCTCAATATTTTTACAAGTTTTTCCCATTAGGGACATCCAAACCAGATCTTACTTAGGAAAGGCTTAACCATTTAATTACTACACATTGACGCTTTTTGAGCACCCAACAAGATAAAGGCTTTGGAAAGCATTGTGGTCTACCCAGACAGATTACAAAATGTTAAATTTAGTTCCCTTTGAATTGTCGTCTGCATTATCTATGAATTTAGACAAGTCTTTAATTTTGCCATCTGGTAATGGGTTAAGGTACCCAGCATAGTAAGTCTTGTTTTTTACCTGAGAGATCCACAAATTCATTGCTTGAAATGGCTGACCTTGCCATACTGTTGCTATGGTAACTAATAACCTGACACAAGAGTGCCCTTAACATCTGTACAACGTCCATATTTGGATCTACATAATGTAAAACAGCTGGGAGGCACACTTTTCTTGGTTCCTTGGCTTTCTTAGTGTCTTTGTCTGAACCCTGTGGCTGGTTGCCATGGTTTCCAGAATTATCTTTATCACAAATTTTAGTGTCCTGCATTTCGTTGGTGACAGTTGTGGTTGCTGAATCAGTTTCAGTATTTATGTTTTCACTATCTTGTGTTGTGTCAGTTGATACTTCAAGTACCTCCTTATCTTCAAACTGATTGCTGGTAAAATCTGAAGAAAAAAATCAAAATATCAATGCTTTCCACAAAAATTTCGTAACTGAAGCTTATTTTAAGCTGCAGTGACGAGGTTTTTGTTGAAAAGCGACGATATATTTATATGAAAATTGTCAACTTTGATGTCCTGCACTTTGTTCGTGACAGTTATGGTTTGTGGATCGGTTTCAGTTGCAGTATTTATGTTTTCACTACCTTGTGTTGTGGTCTCTGATGATACTACGAGTACCTTATTGTCCTCAAATTGATTTCTGGTAAAATCTGAAGAAAAAAATCAAAATATCAATGCTTTTCAACAAAAATTTCGTAACTGCAGCTTGTTTCAAGCTGCAGTTACGAGGTTTTTTGTTGAAAAGCTACCATATATTTATAATAGAGTTGTCTTTATCATCATTCAAGTTTGGTGTCTTGAGTTTCAATGGTGTTGGTTGTTGTTTCTGGATCCATTTCAGCTACAGTATCTATGTTTTCACTGTCTTGTGTTGTGTTTTCTGCTGATACTACAAGTACTTCCTTGTCCTCAATCTGATTGCTTGTAAAATCTGAAAAAAAAAAATAATCAAAATGTCAATACTTTTCAACAAAAATCTCGTAACTGCAGCTTGTTTTAAGCTGCAGTTATGAGGTTTTTGTTGAAAAGCGACAATGTATTTATATAAGAATTGTCTTTATCGTCAACTTCGTTGGTGTCAGTTATGGTTTCTGAATCAGTTTCAGCTACAGTATTTATGTTTTCGCTATCTTGTGTTGTGTTTTCTGCTGATACTACAAGTACCTCCTTGTCTTCAAACTTATAACTGGTAAAATCTGAAGGAAAAAAAATAAAATATCAATGCTTTTCAACACAAATCTCGTAACTGCAGCTTGTTTTAAGCTGCAGTGACGAGGTTTTTGTTGAAAAGCTACCATATATTTATATAAGAATTGTCTTAATCATCAATTTTGATGTCCCTCACTTCGCTGATGACAGTCATGGTTTGTGGATCAGTTTCAGCTACAGTATTTATGCTTTCACTATCTTGAATTGTGTTGTCTGATGATAATTCAAGTACCTCCTTGTCTTCAAACTGATTGTTGGTAAAATCTGCAAAACAAATGCAAGAAAGGCACATTGCAGTCTACCAATCCAAAGGTTATGGGTTCCAACCCAGCTTTTTCAACAGTATTTTGGTCATATTACAGTGGCTGGAGCACCTACTGGTTCATTCCTGGAATTTCTCTCACCAGTACCACCATCAAATCAAATTCAAGCCTCTGGCTGCTCATTTGCACAGAATGTTCTTAAACAATTCATCCATTACTGAGAGACAAATGACTTTTGTCCGATGTCTGAGTTACCCCTGCTTGGCGAAATAAATTTGAATCAAAACCTATTGACAATCACTGTCTTCATTTCCAATTTTTCAGAAGCTTTTTCAAGACGAAGGCTTCATTACTTGGAAAAGTTATATTTACCATTAATTGTGTCACAAGTCTCCCTCACAGCGACCTTGACCTCCTGAATCCATGAATCGGGAACCAGCCCACTGTTGTTGTCAAGGTCATCCATGTTGTGTTGCCGTGACAACCAGTTGTTCACAAAAGCAATGCATCCTGGGAGTGTTTCTAAACCAGGGTAGGCAACTCTGCACACTCTATGTTGAAGCTGAAAAAATCAAAATTAATCTTTATTAACCCATTACCAAATGGCAAATTTCAGACTTGTCCAAATTCAAAGATGTTGAAGATAATAATTTCAAGAGGATGAACTTTAAGATTATTTGGTCTTTTGGGTAGAAAACATAGTGGGAAATGAAGAAATTGCTTGTCACAAGAAATTTCTTAATTTTCCACATTGTTTTCCAAAGCTATTATCTTGTATGGAGTCAAAAAGAGTCATTGTGTGGTAATGGGTTAAATTGTTACCAAATGGCAAAATGGTAGACATGTATAATTTTAAATTAAAGTGTTCCAGACGATATTTTTCGGGTCGACGAAATTTTACATTTTTTGGTCCTTGTGTAGAATCATACTGAAGTAATTGCTTGGCACAAGACATATAATGATGCATGTATTTCTATGTCTCTGATTAGATTGACAGTGATGCATGTTGAAAATCAGTGGGGGATCCAGGATTTCTGTGAAGGGGGTTTGAACATACAAATAGAAGGGTTTGTTTTCCTATAATTACACAATTTTGACTGAATTTCACATAAGAATGAAATAATAAGGCTACAAAGGAGGTTCGTTTGAACCCCTTCTGGATCCGCCAAAGAAAATACATCTGATTTATATTGAATCTCTTATTCAAATTATATTAAACAAATAGTGAATGAATTAGCTGTATCGGTTCAAAAGCAATCCCTGATTTTGAGGCTTATGATATTTAAAAGCCAAGAAAACAAGGAGAGAAAAGAACAATGAACAAACCTGAGCAACATATTTCAGCATTGATCTATTTATAGCCTGACAGTCAAACTGACTGGCTACAGTTTTTCCTGTCATTTTTCCATCTGACTGGTTCTCAATTTCAGTCTCAGTTTCATCCTCTGATTCATCATCTTGATTGGCAGCTCCAGACTCCGCCTCTTTCTCCTTATCTGGCTTCTGATTGGCTGATTCAACATAATCACCCATGATGGCTGCCCTGCCTTGATTCCATGTCCTCACGACTCTTAGAGCATCTTTGTACTTTCCTGTTTTGCCAAGATTCTGTAAAGAAAGAGTAGTATTTTTTATAATTAGACAAAAGTATTTACACATTAAAATGATACATGAAAATCTTCTTCTTTAATTATCTCCTTCCCAAACGACAACATTTTAGAGTGGTCCAATTTGAAAGCTGCTGTTGATGCGAAAATCTGTGTTATAAAGATAAAATTTGTGTAAAATATATCACTGAAAATATTGATGCAAAAAGGACAAAATGCCGGTTATCTGTATTTTCTTCTTTTGCCTCAACATTTTCCCAAACTTATTCTTGTAAGGAAGAGAAAACAATGTCCTCTTGGGGAAAGGGTTGATATGTATTAATATAGCACCTACTAGAGGCAAAACTTTAATATTGCATTATAAGCAAGTATTTTGGAGTTATACTATAAAGAAGTACAAAATGCTCATGTGTTTCAACACTACAAGAAATTCTTATGCAGGATTAGAAATAATAAAACCTCTCATTTTGCACAAATCAAATGGACAAAATTAAATATGACCAAAAATATCAACAAATTGATTTTTTTGGAAATTAACCCTTTCCCAAACAAGACCTGGTTTTGACGTCCCTGGTAGAAATGGCTTGGGAAAACATTGAGACAAAAGAAGAAATTGCTGATAATCAGCAATTTCTCCTTTTGACTCAATACTTTCTATGTTAGATTTGACACAAATTCTGCCTTTATCAACATTCATTTTGATGTCTACGACCGGTGTCTAAGTGGGAATATCAAAGTTTTCGTCGTTTGGGAAAGGGTTAAGCCACATCTTCCATTCCCACATACTGACACTTATTGACACCCCACCAAATAAAGGCTTTGGAAAACATTGTGGGAAATCAAGACATTTCTTTATTTCCCACAATGATTTCTACCAAGAAAGACAAAAACAATTATAAAATTTCAACCACTTGACATTGTTGTCTGCAACATCTTTGAGTTTGGACCAGTCTGAATTTTTGCTGTTTGTTAACCCTTTCCCAAATGACAAAATATTTGACTATTCCAATTTGAAAGGTGTTGCAGACGACAATTTCAAGTTGCTGAAATTCTAGAAATATTTCCTTTTTTGATTAGAAAATAATGTGGAAAATGAAGAAAATGCTTGTCACAAGCAATTTCTTCATTTTCCACAATGTTTTCCCAAGCCTTTTGTTGTGAGGGAGACAAAAGGCGTCACTGTGGCGTAATGGGTTAATGAGATATAACCATCACTTCTAACCTTCTGATGGCCTGTAGTTTTCTCTGCCCATATTTCCATGGCTCTGTCAATCTTTTGATCATGAACAAGCTCAATAGTTGGCTCTTTTACATTTTCTGTTGGATCAAATGGTTCAATGTTTAAATCTTCCTCTGTCGCAGAACTGTCAAGGCACCAACGGACAAGTTCTGAGGTGGCTTCTTTGGTATTGGTGATTTCTCCTACACAAAAAACATAAAAGCATTACATCAAAATAAATTGCAATGAAAATTTGACTAGCTCTGCGTAAAGCTTCCGCAATTTGTGAAGATCCAGCCTTTCCCAAACAACACCTATATTTAGCATCCTTGTTAAAAAAGGCTTGGAAAGGATTGAGAGATAAGAAGAAAATGCTGATTATCAGCATTTTCTTCTTTTCTCTCAATACTTTCCATAATCAGCATTTTCTTCTTTTCACTCACCTATTTCAATTTAAATACATACACAATTCCTACACCTAGTAATATTTTGAGACAATTACTTGTCTGCATCACATTTCAAATTTGAACCGTCTAAATTTTTGCCAAAGAGTTGGACCGAATCTTTTGGGAAAGGGTTGGATCCAATAGTTCTATTTTGTATCTTTTTCTGTCAATAAGATTTCCAGACACAAACGGACAAGTTCGGAGGTGGCTTCTTGAGTGTTTGTGATTTCACCTTTAGTAAGACCAAGAGAAAATAGATGTGTTTTTGAAATACAAATGCCAGCAAAATGATTAGTTTATGTATTTAGTTTTCACATTAAGAATTAAAATCAATCATTAACTACAGGACATTTTGTGTATATTCAAGCATCATCCGTAGCAATGAAAATTGACAAGAGTATCCCTCAGAGTTTGAATCGATTAATTTGAGCGATAACAATCTGTGTAGAGATGGGTTTACTTTAACCCATTACTGCACAGTGACGCCTTTTGACTACCTCATAAGAAAAGGCTTGAGAAAACATTGTGGAAAATGGAGAAATTGCTTGTGACAAGCAATTTCTTCATTTTCAATCATGTTTTCGAACCCAAAATGGAAAAAAATGAAACTTTCATTATCTTCAAATTGTCGTTTGGAAATCTTTCAAATTGGAAAAGTAGAGAATTTTGCCGTCTGGTAATGGATTGACAACTTACCCCAATTGTTATTGAGATCTCCATTTAGCACAGCATGTATATAACCATTTAGCACTGGTTTCTTTGAATCCTTATATACAGCGCCTGCTGCTCGTCTTAACCATTCTGCTATGAACGCAAGCCAAAACTGTGTTATACTGTTATTTTCATCTGTGGAAGAAAGGTAAAATTTTATTCACAATAAAAAAGTGCTAAAAGTCTTGAGTACAGTTTTCATTTATATGGTGCTGTTTCTGTGCACCAGAACACAAAACTTTACATTTGAGCTGTGATCTTATAAAAGGTCTCTCGTGGCATTTATGTCCTTTGCCAATAAAGAAAGTTTTAGTTCACTTTTCAAAATTCCACTCCTCTTTATTTCTAGACAATAACACATTTGATAAATGTTGAATTAATTGTAAGTAATAGCAATAAGATTATATTCTAAAATAATTTCTGTGTGTTTCTCAGTATTTATTGGAGAACAATATGTTATAGATCTACTCCTTGGTGCTAGTTTCTGATTTAAGTGTACTAATTACAAGTATGGCATGTACTACGAACTTCAAAAAAAGTTCTTGCTTATGTGACATAGTCAAACTTATTTTGTGGCCAAGTTCAGCACACATTGAAAGTCTTTATGATAAGAAATTCAGAGGTGCATTCTTGAAAGTGAAGATTTCTAAAGGGAAAGTGTGCTTTAAAGCGAGATTTCTTAAGATATCTTGTTGAGGGAAGTGAGCTCATACCTTCCATTTTGAAGATCTTTCTTCTAACAATATCCACAGGCAGAGACACAACATAACCAATCAGTGTGTACAAGTGGGCCACAATGTCCCTGGTCCGTCCACCTGGGTTCAAGATAAACTGTTCCACAATGCTGGATATGTCCTTGGTTAGTTCAAAGTCAACCATACAAGCTGAAAAATATATACATACTGATAACCAGCATTTTCTCCTTTTGCCTAAGTATTTTTGAGCTATAATACAAACAATAACTTCTTAAGTCAGTTATAGTCCAAAAGGCATATATGCATCACAGACGTAATGAAATGCTTAAAGAGAACAGCATTGATCTATATATAACATTGCACTTATGCATGTCTGATCTTAAATGCTATAAGGGACCTTTTGCCTGATCTAGGCTCAATTGATGTTGCTCTTTCTGAGTTTTCTATATAACAGGTTTTAGATTAATTAATCCATTACCAGACAACAAAATTTCAAACCTGTCCAAATTCAAAGATGGTGAAGACAATTTTCATTGAATGGAATTTTACAATTTTTGGTCTTTCTGCGAAGAAAAAAATTTGGGAAACAAAGAAATTGTTTGTGGAGTATCAAAAAGTGTTGATGTGAGGAAGTAGATTAATTTTTGCAGTTTTGAAGGTAAATTTTCAGCAAAAAATACAATGCCGCAGAAATAATGTGGTATCCCTAGCTACAACATATGTTTACATGGAGTAATATGCATGCATAAACAGTCTTTCTCAACAATATATTGTCTTGTTCCAGTCAAAATTACTTGATATAAATACCTGCACAAGTACGCTGCACTGCAAACAAAATCTTCAACTGGTGATCCCCAACATTTTCCTCATTCAGTTTTCCAATCATGGACCCCAGGACCATGAACATGACATCTAACTGTTTATAGTGATAGCCTAGAGGATCCAGAGTACAAAAGGAACCTAGGGCTGGCTTGAGAATTACCTACAAGAATAGCAAGATGTGTTTGTGAAACACAAAAGCCCCCGAAATCGCCAAAATTATGTTTTTGGACAGACAGACGGACAGACACGAGTAAAACAATATGCCCTAAATCTTCCAGGAGCATAAATATCATCAAAGTTGTTTAATTTGATTGAATGTAAGACCATATTTACCATTCAAATAATGTTCCTCATAGGTTTTGAAAACATGGCGGCAAAAGATTAAAATGCTGATTTCCAGCATTTCCATTTTTTCTCAATATTTCCTGGCCTAAACATACATGTACACACATTTAATTTCCATCAGCTTATATCTTGTTCTGTTAAAGTATAAAAACAAGAGCCGTCATAGACGGATTATGCTCCCTGAATAAGTGTTTGTCACAAAATAAAAATCATCATACATTAAGCCCCCTTTTCCAATGACAGAATTTTTGTACACACATTATTTATACAATATGGTCTAGAACATCTCATTTATCACAACAGTACAAAATTTCATTAAATTATATCCATTGGATGAAGAGAAATTGGAGAAAATCTAATTCATACATTAAGGCCCCTTTTTCCATGACGCAGCCTCAAATCAACAAACGGAGGAAAAGGTTCCTAGGGATTATCCCTGGAAGTTCACATGTGAAGTTTCGTTGAATTTGGTTTAAGGGTTGCTGAGATTTGGCTGTGGAAGGACGGAGGGACAAATTATCATACATTAAGCCCCCTTTTCCCATGACAGATTTTTTGTATGTAGCCGGGTGTAGTATAAGGGGCACTTATACTATCTCGCCGTACAAGCTAGCTTTTATAGCGACGTGGTAGAGTGTTCGCTTAGGGTGTGAGAGGTCCCAGGATCGAATCCCCACAGGAGTCGATAGGATATTTATTTGCGGGTTACATTTGGCGCCCACCGTAAAAAAACTGCATGAGGTGTTGGTTTGTGAGAGTAGTGAGTTGATGATGTTGAAAAAAGATTCGTGGAAGAATCTTAATTGTCGAGGGGGTGTATGTAGCCGGGTGTAGTATAAGGGGCACTTATACTATCTCGCCGTACAAGCTAGCTTTTATAGCGACGTGGTAGAGTGTTCGCTTAGGGTGTGAGAGGTCCCAGGATTGAATCCCCACAGGAGTCGATAGGATATTTATTTGCGGGTTACATGTACACACATTATTCATAGAATATGGTCTAGAACATCTCATATATCACAAAAGTACAAACTTTCATTAAATTCTGCCCCTTGGATGAAGAGAAATTGGAGAAAATCTAATTTTTACATTAAGGCCCCTTTTTCCATGACGCAGCCTCAAATCAACAAACTGAGAAAAAGGTCCCTAGGGATTATCCCTGGGAGTTCACATGTGAAGTTTGGTTGACTTTGGTCCAAGGGTTGCTGAGATATGGCTGTGGACGGACAGACGGACGGACAGACACACAGACAGACAGCTGGACGGACGGACAGCATGGCGACTATATGCTCACCCGAAATTTTTTCGGGGAGCATAAAAATAGTTTAGGTTTGTACCTTGACTCTATCCCAATGAGACTTGCACACATATAAAGGCAGCCAGGCATTAATTGGTTCACGCGATGCACCGACTGTTGTAACACCAAGTGCCTTGTCTTCAAAACTGAATCCTCCATGAGCCTTTAGGTGAGAGCTGACGTTGATTTTGTACTCCAGGGCATCCAACATGGCCGTGCGACTAACCAGGGTGCCACTAATCACAAACACTTTCATCTGAAAGAAGTTGATATATCAGTCATTAATGGGCACTCCCACTATTACAATGATGCATAATCTGGTGCCTAACAAGATAAAAGTATTGAAATATATCATGGAAAATGAAGAATGATGAAAAAGTTTGGGCGGTTGTTCTGATCTTTTATTTCATTAGCCAGTCAAATTTGGCAAAGTTTTGTTATAATGTCTGCAAAATTCGATTTTGAGATGAAATAAGTTTGTTGGAAATAGATTGGAGGGACTGGAAATCTCGCTTTCATTTCTTTTGGAAATAATTTTTGTTTATATGACTTACATTATTTTAATCTGAAATCGGAAGGAGGGCGTTTATCAGAAACACCCTTTTTTGCTAAAATTGTCATTGAAAATTGCAGATTTTCAGCTGAGATTTAGGGGTTGGGCATTAATTAGAATATGAATGTTCGTGAGAATAAACACAGTGTATAATCATGTGATACAATATTTTCAGAAAATTTTCAATAATTTTGTAATTACTGGACCAATTTGAATTCGGTTTGAAGCAGAGAATGTGGAAAGACATCGCGCATTAGATGGACGAGTTGGATTTTTAAAAAATCAACTGATAAAAAAGTTATTGAAGATAAACCAAAATTTTGGTTTATCTTCAATAACTTTTTTATTGGTTGATTTTTCAAAAATCTAACACATCCTGCTTATTCCTGACATTTCCCCACCTTCTCTGCTTCAAAAAGATTTCAAATTGGTCAAGTATCAAAAAAAGATATTGAAGATTATCAGAAATTCTGAGTCACGTGATTATACACCGTGATAAATACAGTATCCTCACCATTGTTGGTTCATCCAACACAACTTCGCTTCTTTTCACAGCCAATCCAAATCCTATAGCATCTTCCTTGTCATCGCCTAGCAACACATCCTTGATGGAATTCTGGGACAGGACACAAAAATAGAACCCCAGTGCATCCTGGGACAGCTGATCCACTTCCTGCTTGTCAATAACAAGGTTTGACAAAGTTTCCTGAGCAGTTGCAGCGTATGCCATGTTTTTGGAGGCCCTCTTGTCCATGGTTCTTTGTCTTCTAGACTTGCTGAACTGAAGTGCACAAAGAAGAGCTGATTAAGATATCTAGGTTAATCAGAGACTTAAAGAAACATTTCACTCTTTAACAAATAACAAATTTTAATTTCTGGACTTGATAAAATTCAAACAAGTAAAATTCCCTCTTAAGTTCATGATAATCAACAAGAGCCGTCAGAGACGGACAATGCTCCCCGAATAAGGCATTGTCACAATAAATGTATGCCATGGAGAGCAGTTTATTGTCAAGGGCATCTGATTTGCTACTCAAATATGAAATTTCATCAAATTCTGACCATTAGACTATGAGAAATTAGAGAAAAAGTGTATTTGACCTTAAGTCCCCTTTTCCCATGATGAGACGTCAAATCCAAAAACATGGTAAGTTTCATTTGATTTGGCCAAAGGGTTACGGAGAAATCGCTTCGGACGGACAAACGGATGGACAGAATGACGGACGGACCGGACTGACAGACAAAGCGGTGATTATATGCTCTCCCTTCGGGGAGCATAATTAACCCATTGGTGGGAGACAATGCAGAGACAAATGCCGAAACAAATTATTTTTGAGAATTCCAGCATGTGAAAACTAATATCTGTGCATGCACCTTGACCTACACTGCTGCATAGTAGCTTTTAATTATATCAGAGTAAGAGGAATACAAAACAGGTAGACTCACCACAGCTTTATATCTGAGGTCATGAGCGCGAGCCAGCAGTGACACTGAGTTTGTGCCTGTCCTGATGTACTCTGCCAACATACTTTGGACTTGATCTAGCTGTAAACAAGAAAATGGTATAATCAATTTAAAAAGATACAGAGAAGAATAAAATAAATAAATGAATTCAACTGAAGCAAGATTAACCCTTCAGAGGTGTTGAATTCTATGCACAACTTGTCCCACTTAGATTTTTGGGGCTGCATACACTAAGATTTTTTCATCCAGCTTGTCTGAGGATTAATTCATAATACAGTCGACACTCTTTGTGTCTGAAGAGCAGTCAAAATACCAAGATATATCTGGAGTTTACTCATCAGATTTTTGTACATTTTCAATTGAAATGATATTTGCCTATCAGAGTTTTCCTTTGAATTTTTGTAGAGAGGGTCATTATGTCCCCCTGGTCTTCAAATTAGGGGGTCCTGCCTATTGTAACATTGCTTCTTCATGTCCCAGCTTATAATTTTTAGAGGGTCATTTAAGGTAAAACTGCGAAAACACACAATTTTTTGCACTATGGAAAACCCTGATCTATTCTTTTTTGTCATTAAGTATGTTTATAATTAAGATAAAAGAGAGAAGAAATTGTTCGAAACAAGCAATTTCTTTCATTTCCCTACCATAATGCCATAGCTTTATTTATTTCAAAATAATTTTGTTCAACATACTTGATATCAATTGATCATGACAAGACCAGACTTTCATTTCAACTTTAACAGAAATTCCAATCATCCCATGTTCACATGCAAGAGTCAACTTTACTTACTGTTCCTTGAATTTCTTTGATGGTGACAAATAGTTTCTCCCGCGTCTCTTTTGTTATTCCATTACCGAATACTTGTATATGGGTGATCATGGATTGGTATTTCTCTATTCTAGATTGAACATGTCCTGTCTCTGAAATTTGATAAGAAATTGCTCATCTAACCCTTTCCCAATCAAGACAGGGTTCTGACAATCGAATAGATAAAGGCATTGGAAAACATTGTGGAAAAAGAAGAAATTGCTTGTGACAAGCAATTTCTTCCTTTCCCACAAAGTTTTCTACTGTTTTTGTGAACAGAATGAATAAGTGCTTGCATTGAATTATTTTGATCGGATTGGAATTTTAAATATCAATTTCATGATATTCTCAAATGTAAACATGTCATAAGACATTGGTAAAAAGTAAAATGTTTTGATAAAACCAGCTCATGCAGGTCCCTACCTTTCTTTTCAGTTATTGCTTCAGTTGCTCTCTTTACAAGCTCGTCAACATTTCTCTGTAGTATTCTAAGTCTCCATTGAGTTTTTTCGTAATTCGTCTCCAGTAATTTAAACTCTGTATTGTCTATAATACATGGGATGGTCACAGGCTTTGTTTCTCCATTCTGAAATTAGGGCATATAATATTAGAGATATGCTACTGAAAAGATTCAAGTATGAAAACAACAAAGGGCTATAACTCAGAAAATAAGCTCGGCAGAGTTACAGTTCTTGTGCATCGCGCTTTCCCCTTGATGAGATTCTTCGACCCATGAAGTTTCCAGATCATAGCTTTCACACTTTTAGAGATATAGTCCGGACAAGATTCAAGTATGAAAAACAACAGAGAGCAATAACTTATAACTCTGGATGCCGTACGCCAAGATGCCATGGGTGATCCAATAATATGTCCCATCTTCGAAGACTTACAAAAAGTAAAAAATATTGATTATTAGTATTTTACTTCTATTGCTTCAGCATTTTCCAAGCCTTTTCCTTCATATGCATCAAAGATGTCATTGTTTTAGAATGGATTAAAGAAGCATACTACCTGTAATATATTGGTTTGAATGTTGAGACTTAATGCCATTGGTCCGGATGGGTCTTTAAGCTGGACCCATGTCTCACAAGCCAGCTGGATTTCTACAACAAGAATTGTCCGCAGACAATAAAGTTCGCCCAAACGAGAGCTTGTCACAAAGAAAAGTCATTTCCTAGGTCAAGGTAAAAAGGTCATGGCCCAAAATGAAATTTTGTAAAAGTAGGTCAAGCTCCATGGTCAAGGTCACAAGGTCACAGGTCATGGTCAAATGTGAACTGTGTTGGAATGAGGTGTCCGTGTGTGAAATATCAAGGCTGTAGGTGTAAAAGGACATGAGTTATAGGCCAAGTTAAAGTTTTTTGAAAGTAGGGCAAACTCCAAGGTCAAGGTTCAAGGTCACCGTCAAATGTGAACCGTGTTGGTAGGTGTCCATGTGTGAAATATCAAGGCTGTAGGTGCAAAAGGACATGAGATACAGGCCAGGTGAAAGTTTTTTTAAAAGTAGGTCAAACTCCAAGGTCAAGGTCACCAGGTCCAAGGTCATGTTCAAATGTGAACCATGTTGGTAGGAGGTGTCATTGTGTGAAATATCAAGGCTGTAGGTGTAAAAGGACATGAGATAAAGGCCAGGTAAAAGTTTTTAAAAAGTAGGTCAAACTTCAAGGTCAAGGTCACCAGGTCCAAGGTCATGGTCAAATATGAAAGGTCTTGGTGGGAGGTGTCCATATGTGAAATATGAAGCTGTAGGTGTAATAGGACATGAGCTATAGGCAAGGTTAAAGTCATTTAAAAGTAGGTCAAACTCCAAGGTCAAGGTCACAAGGTCCATGGTCATGGTCAAATGTGAATCATGTTGGTAGGAGGTGTGAATGTGTGAAATATTAAGGCTGTAGGTGTAAAAGGACATGAAATATAGGCCAGGTTAATTTTTTTTTAAAGTAGGTCAAACCCCAAGGTCAAGGTCACCAGCTCCAAGGTCATGGTCAAATGTGAATGGTGTTGGCAGGAGGTGTCCATATGTGAAATATCAAGGCTGTAGGTGTAAAAAGACATGAGATATAGGCCAGGTTAAAGTTTTTTAAAAGTAGGTCAAACTCCAAGGTCAAGGTCATGAGGTCAAAGGTCATGGCCAAATGTGAATGGTATTGGTAGGAGGTGTCCATATGTGAAATATCAAGGCTGTATGTGCAATAGGGCATAAAATGAAAGGTCTTGGTGAGAGGTACCCACATGTGAGATATGAAGGCTGTAGGTGTAATATGGCATGAGATATAGGCCAGGTTAAAGTTTTTTTAAAACGGTCAAAAAGTGGGTCAAACTCAAAGGTCAAGGTCACAAGGTCAAAGGTCATGGTCTCAAATTAAAGGTCTTTGTGAGAGGTACCCACATGTGAGATATGAAGGCTGTATCTCTAACAGGGCATGAGATATGGGCCAGGTTAAAGTTTTTGCGGACGCTGACGCCGACGCCGACATCCGGGGGTATGACAATAGCTCTTCCGAGACTATCGTCCCGGGCGAGCTAAAAACAAGATACATTTATTGTATAAAATGTTGATTGACTGGGGTTTAACCTCCTCTTTCAACTTCTATGGTCATATTGCCCTAAAGGAACACCTATCCATTGATTCCTGTTGTTTCTCATACCAGTCTACCACAACATCATTACTGAGCCTCCAGCTGCTTGCCCATAAATGATAACAACATTCTAACCATTAGTGGGTGACAATTTTGTCAGAAAGGATATTTGCTGTGACTTTGGATCAAACAAAATACCTCATGAGTGAGAGTGTTATGCGTTATCAACTGAGCTATGGCCACCTTTGCATAAAATGTATAATGTTGGGCAGCTATAGAAAAGGATTAACCAAATCCTATACATAATTTTATGCTGTTTGATGCATGATGGGATGGATAACGAATATGGACAAATTTGCCTCGCTTCAGGTAAGAAATTGTGCAATAATTTTCTTATTTCTGCGTCAATTTTCAAGCGGTTTGTTGCATGTACCTCGCATTACTGAGCTCTTTCCTCAGATATATGACTTGTTTGTAGAATCTTTGTACTTTGTCCAAAAATTGATCCCAACCGACCAGAAAAAAACAACAAAAAATTCAGGCCCATTTTTTCGGTTTTTTGAGAAAAGTACAAGGAGTTTCCAGATAAGTAATACATCTGAGAAAAGGGTTCAGTAAGACGGAGTACATGCAACAAACTGCATGAAAATTGACGCAGAAATAAGAAAGTTATTGCACAAATTCTTACTTGAAGCGTGGTTAATTTGGCCGTAGTCGTTACCATTTTGCTTTCTTGTCGGTTGGGACAATATTTCGGAAAAAGTACCATGAATTATCTAATATGGCATACATCCAATGAAAAAGCTCGGTAAGACGGGGTACATGCAACAAACCGTTTGAAGATTGACACACAAATAAGGAAGTTATTGCAAAATATCTAACCAAAATTGAGATTATTTTGTCTGTAATCGTTATTCATCCCATCATGCACAATCCCCACCGTGCAGATAAAGACTTAGGAAAACATCATGGAAAATGAAGAAATTGCTTGTAACAAGCAATTTCTTCATTTCCCACAATGTTTTCTATCCAGAAAGACAAATAAATGTTAAACTTCATTCACTTGTAATTGACTTCTGCAACATCTTTGAACATGGACAAGTCTGAAATTTTGCAATCCGGTAATGGGTTAAAGGACCTCTGTTTTGGATGTCCATTTGAATCATCTCAATGAGAGATTTCTTCCTGTCCTTCAATGTATTGCCATGAGTACCAACAACATAGAGTTTGGTGAACAATAAAATGAAATATTGCATTTTGAAACCAACCAGTCCCTCTTATTAGTGACTTTTGCTAAACCATTTGGAAAATGGTTTAAGACTAACCTTCAGTGTCTGTATCATTTTCTGTGACCTTTTGTGTCTTCAAAATGGCTGTTGGAGAGGGTTTTCCGTGATTCAGGATCAAATTGTTTTCATCTTCAAAACTGATAGTCATATTGGTATTCTCATCATTTCTGCAATTTATAGATATGAGTTGGTTTATAGGGGTTTAACTCATTTTCAACTGCTATGGTCATATCATTGAGGCTGGAGCACAATGTATTACTGTCGTTTCTCATATCAGTACTACCACAACAACCTAACAGAGCCTACAGCTGCTTGACACATAGTGAATAAACAAGACTTGTCTGCGGACAATGTAGCTTGTCTTAACCCTTTCCCAAACAAGACCTGGTTTTGACGTCCCTGATAGAATAGGCTTGGGAAAACATTGAGAGAAAAGAAGAAACTGCTGATAACCAGCAGTTTCTCCTTTTGTCTCAATATTTTCTTTGTCATATTTTACACAAATTCTATCTTTCATAACTTCCATTTTGTCATATGTGGCAGTTTCTGAAGAGGATCGCCCTAAAAATTTGCCGTTTAGGAAAGGGTTAACAATAGTTTGTCATTAAGAAAAGTGCTAATGACAAGTTCAAGGTCCAAGGTCATGCAGGTCCACAACAAAAAGTCTTGGCAGAAAGTATATGAGGGCTATGCAAAAAGTATCTAGAAATTCACCCTTTCTATGATTGTTTTTTAATTTTTCACATGTGTAACATTTTTATGATAATAATGACTTCCTAAAAATATCTTGAAGCTCCTTTAAAGTTGAATATATTTTTTCTCTCAGTAAATGGGACAAGGAACACTACCCCAGAGCACTCAACAAGATCTTAGTTGTTGAGCTCTGTAAAACAATTACAATTCAAAATATGTTCAATTTAATTACACAAAATTTCATCCACTAGAGGCAGGATATCATAGAAATCTAGCAAAATAGGAGAAGAAATTCGCAAGTCAAACTGATTTTTCATTATTTTCATTTATACAACTAATGAAATTGATAATTTTTGCGAGAAATATTGCAAGCTCGAAATATCAAGAATTCATTTTCATGCAAATGGCATGTTTTGTGTTTAAAAGGCAAAGCATGAACCAGTCATACTTACCCGAGTAATATAAAATCAAACAGTTCATCTAATTTATCCTGCAGTGCCTTTTGACCGTCACTCGGTTCACAATATCGAAACAAGCCAGACTTTTTACCTCCTGTCTCTGCAAGCTCCTTTAGGAATGTGAAATTATGATCTGCAATAATATATCATAATTTAAATCCATTACAAGACGGAAAAATCTTCGACTGGTACAATGTTTTGTTTTGTTTTTTTGCTATTCTTTTTTCAAGCACAAAACCCTTTTTTAACTCTAGGTACATTTTTGTACAACATGAGTGTAATTGAAATAAACAAATAACGGTAATCCAAATGAAATGGGACCACATGATATTTTGTCCTGCAGCAATCAAAATATCACTTTGATTTACTCAACCCCTTTCCAGACAAAACCTGGCTTTGACAAGTCTGAAAAAGGACATGGATGAAAGAAAAGAAATAGAGATCTATTAACTGTCCACATTTTTCTTTTTCTCACACTATTTTCCATGCTATAGCATACTTGTTCCCTTTATTTTGTCACATTGGCATGTATTCCAATTGGAATGGTGTAAATTTTGTCTTTTGAGAATGTGTTTCTAATGGTATGTCAAGATTACCAGCAGTAAATCCCACAGCATGTATTTATTTCCCCGAATTTCTCCTGTAGTTTTGGACCAAGGGTGGGCAACACTACAACCAATCTGATTGGGCCAGGACATATTGTATTTCCCATCTTTTTACTTAATTGACACAAACAAGAGGGCCGTTGGCCCTAGGTCGCTCACCTGAGATGGGGTTTTATAACAGATCAGATTTCTTACAGGTAATGCAATAAAGGGTCAATATCATATGAACGCCGCTATGCGATTGCAAACCATAGAAAACCCAGAAAACTACCTTAGTGCAATATCATATGTAATTCAAATATGAAGTTTCATCCAATTCGGCTATGTGGTTATGGAGAAATTGCTTTGGACAGATGGAATTAAAATAAAACATACAGACTGACAAACAAACAGAAATTTACAAATTGACCCAGATCTATGACCTTGAACCTGCCTAAATATATATTTCAAATAGAAGATCTACTCATGATAAAGAACACATTTACCCATACATTTTTTTTAAATCCATGCATAAATGTAGATGCTATGCCCCTGATAAGCAGATTTTTACAAGAAGTCCCCTTTTTCTGTGACAAGGTGTCATATTGAAAAGCAAAGAAAAGTACCTCTTAGCAATATCATAAGCAATGCAAATATTAAGTTTTGTCAAATTTGGCTGTGCGGTTTTTGAGAAATTGCTTCTGACAAATTTCTTGTAATTTCTCTTTTTCTGTTGCCATGGCAACCAGAGTTGGTTTTTTTTTATAAATTGCAATTCTGTTAGCAATTTTTTAAATGTGACCTCCTAAGGAATATTTCTGCCTAGTTTGGTAGAAATAAGCCTGTTAGTTTAGGAGGAGACATAATTCAACGATGTCATTGAGATTTGGTGGAAAATCTCCTTTTCTGTTGCCATGGCTACCAGAGCTTTTAAAGGATTTCAGTTCTTTTAGCGATTTTAAAAGGAACCTCCTAAGAAATATTTCTGCCAAGTTTGGTTGAAATTGGCCAAGTAGTTTAGGAGGAGATGTTGTTCAAAGAAATTTTTGAGAATTAGTCAAATTTCTCCTTTTCTGGTGCCATGGCAACCAGAGTTTTTAGTCAATTCTTTTAGCAATTCTTAAAGAGGACCTCCTAAGGAATATTTTTGCAAAGTTTGGTTGAAATTGGCCCAGTAGTTTAGTAGAAGATGTTGTTCAAAGATAGTATTGGGATTCAGTCAAATTTCTCCTTTTCTGTTGCCATGGCAACCAGCATTTTTATGGATTTCAATCCTTTTAGCAATTCTGAAAGAAGGTTATCTAAGGAACATTCCTGCCAAGTTTGCTTGAAATTGGCCTGGTAGTTTAGGAGGAGATGTTGTTCAAAGATAGTATTGAGATTCAGTCAAATTTCTCTTTTTCTGTTGCCATGGCAACCAGAGTTTTTTATGGATTTCAATTGTTTTAGCAATTCTGAAAGGGGGTCACCTAAGGAACATTCCTGCCAAGTTTGGTTGAAGTTGGCTAATTAGTTTAGGAGGAGATGTCGTTCAAAGATAGTATAAAGATTCAGTCAAATTTCTCCTTTTCTGTTGCCATGGCAACCAGAGTTTTTTATGGATTTCAATTGTTTTAGCAATTCTGAAAGGGGGTCACGTAAGGAACATTCCTGTCAAGTTTGGTTGAAATTGGCCAATTAGTTTCGGAGGAGATGACATTCAAAGATAGTATTGACATTCAGTCAAATTTCTCCTTTTCTGTTGCCATGGCAACCAGTTTTAATGGATTTCACTTATTTTAGCAATTCTGAAAGGGGGTCACCTAAGGAACATTCCTGCCAAGTTTGGTTGAAATTGGCCCCGTAGTCTAGGAGGAGATGTCGTTCAAAGATAGTATTGAGATTCAGTCAAATTGTCTCCTTTTCTGTTGCCATGGCAACCAGAGTTTTTTATGGATTTCAATTCTTTTAGCAATTCTGAAAGAGGGTCACCTAAGGTACATTCATGCTAAGTTTGGTTGAAATTGGTCAAGTTGTTTAGGAGGAGATTTCATTTAAAGAAATTGATGACGGACGACGCATGATGCACATACGCACGGACGCCGGACAAAAGGTGATCACAATAGCTCACTTGAGCACCTTGTGCTCATGCGAGCTAAAAATACTCATAAATTTGTTAGTAAAATCAGATCAAATTCCATTCCTTACCAGCAGTAAATCCTACAGCGTGAATGATAGATTCTGTCTGCATATCCCTGAGTTTCTCCCTCAATTTTGGCACAAGGGTAGGTACAAGCCATTGTGGATTTGCTGTGTCACATCCATCTGTCATGAATACAACCACTGTCTGCTTGTAGGTCTGATCTGAAAGAGAAAATGGAATTCAGAAATTCTATACTGGTCTCATTAATGATATTGCAATATTTGAGATTTTTCAAAAGGCAGAACATTTAATTGAGTCAATACATGATCCAATGAATGAAGATGCTGGTCATCAGTATTCTCTCCTGTTGCCTCAATGTTTAAATCTGTATCCAATAACAAACATTGTTTCTAATTCTAAAAGAAAGCCCCAATTTACCTGTTTCGACCATCATAACTTTTAAAAGTTTTACAAAAGCTGCCTTAAAATTGGTCGTCCCTCCAGCTGACAGCCCATCGATCACTTGTTCAAAATTGTTTCCGTTGAAATCTACAATTTTCGCATTGTCTGCGTAAATGATCAATTCTGCCTTCAGGTCTGTGCGTCCGACTGTCTGACCGATAATGTCCTTAAGTGACCCCTGTACCTGTAATACATATAACAAGATGTGTTTGTAAAACAACTATATTTCAACATTGTGATCTTGAAAATTGTCATTGATGGGTAACCTTGACCTTGGAATCAAAACTGTTTCAGGAATGGCTTAAAAATGATAAGTAGTGTCACCCTTTCACATGATACATGACCTGCTTTTGATGTCCCAAACAGGAAAGGCTTGGAATACTGTAAACCAGGATAAGTTCGCGTCAAGAAAGGTTCGCGTTTTCATGCACTCTGGCTTGTTCACGGCGTTTTAAGTTCGCGGATCAATGCTGTCCGCGAATCGCGCGAAACAGAACACGCTATGGGGGAATTGAACAAGAGGGCCAAGATGGCCCTGTATCGCTCCACTGGCTTTTAGACATTCAGACTACGAAATTCTTCAAGGTCTATCCAAAGAAGAATCATGCTACGCCAGAATGAAATCCAATAAATGATTATGGAGCAGAAATGTTTTTAAAATTTTCTTAAAATTACACTGCTTCAAATAGCGAAAAATAAGCCTAGCCCACAGCTGCCAAGCTTTTCATCCGATCGTGAAGAAATTTTTAAGAGATTCATGCAAGGAAGATTCCTGTGAAGTTTGGTTGAAATTGGTCCTGCAGTTTTGTAGAAGAAGATTGTTTAACAATTTTTCGAAAATTCAATTTAATTAAATTAATTAAAATTTAAGTTCTACACAGTTTTTTTTTTTTTTTTTTTTTTTTTTTTTTTTGTCGAATTTAGAGGAGATTCATGCAAGGAAATTCATGTGAGGTTTGGTTAAAATTGGTCCGGTAGTTTTGGAAAAGAAGATTTTTCGAAAATTTGATTTAACTTAATTTATCAAAATTTAAGTTCTACACATAATTTATTTCTTTGAAGGAATTAAGAAGAGATTCATGCAAGGATCATTTTTGTAAAGTTTGGTTGAAATTGGTCCAGTAGTTTTGGAGAAGAAGAATTTTAAAGATTTTTCGAAAATTTAATTTAATTAAATTAATTAAAATTTGAGTTCCGCACGGATTTTATTCTTTTGAAGGAATTTGGTAGAGATTCAATGACATGCAAGGAAGATTTCTGTGAAGTTTGGTTGAAATTAGTACAGTACTCTTGGAGAAGAAGAATTTCTAAAGATTTTTCGAAAATTTAAATCAATTAAATTAATTAAAATTCAAGTTCCGCACGGATTTTATTCTTTTGAAGGAATTTGGTAGAGATTCATGCAAGAAAGATTTCTGTGAAGTTTGGTTGAAATTGGTCCAGTAGTTTTGAAAAAGAATTTTTAAAGATTTTTCGAAAATTCAATTCAATTAAATTAATTAAAATTCAAGTTCTGCGCGGATTTTATTCTTTTGAAGGAATTTGGTAGAGAGTCATGCAAAGAAAATTTCTGTGAAGTTTGGTTGAAATTGGTCCAGTAGTTTTGGAGAAGAAAATTTTTTAAAGATTTTTCGAAAATTTAAATCAATTAAATCAATTAAAATTCAAGTTCTGCGCAGATTTTATTCTTTTGAAGGAATTTGGTAGAGAGTCATGCAAGGAAGATTTCTGTGAAGTTTGGTTGAAATGGGTCCAGTAGTTTTGGAGAAGAAGAATTTTTCAAGATTTTTCGAAAATTTAATTTAATTTAATTAATTAAAATTCAAGTTCTGCACGGAATTTATTTTTCTGAAGGAATTTGGAAAAGGTTCATGCAAGGAAGCTTCCTGTGAAGTTTGGTTGAAATTGGTCCAGTAGTTTTGGAGAAGAAGGTGTTCAAAGAAAAAGTTGACGCACGGACGGACGGACGCACGGACGGACGGACGGACGGACGCACGCACGACGGACACAGGGCCATGACATAAGCCCCGCTGGCCTTCGGCCAGTGGAGCTAAAAACTGATATGTTGAATAATATTGGGAATCGGATAATCGGATAATAACATATTGAATTATTACGATATTTTAGTTGCCATTGACAGTTTGGTCGAAGTAAGTTTCAATCAACCCATTGTTTTATTTCACACTTTATAGTATACTGAATTACAGTTTGTAACACAATGCATAGAATTTGAGCGTTACATTAACTTCACACCTATTTACCTACAGCGTCGAGAAGCGATAATGACAGTTTTATTCAATATCATCGAAGGATGATTCAAACCTCTACAGTTACGAGGTTTTAAACGTCAATCGACGTTTCCTATCATACTCGGCATTTGAATGCCAAACGACCCCTCTTCTCAATTTTATGGCAGGTATATCTAGTTGAATAAGTTGGTTTATCTTTCAATGCCGTGTTTTTCAAAATGTCACAATACAGGGATTTTTTTGGCAATTTTGGGAAAGGGCCCCGGGGCCTTTTCAATTGGGAAAATTAGCAGCGTTAACCCTAAAATTGGGAAATTTCAAGCATTATACACTTACCTCATAGAATTCATTTTTTAAACTGAATAGATTCATGAATATATTGATATGGATTTTGAGTAGAGAGCTTTAGTTTGTTTTCAAATGACTTGTAAAAGCAATTTTACTGGTGTTTTGATAATTTTGATATTTTTTCTAAATTGTAATTGGGAATTTTTTCTTCAGATTGGGAAAAAAGTAGGCTAAATTCCTTTGGGAAAGGGGCCGAATTTCGGCCCCTGAGACACCCTAAAAAAATCCCTGCAATATCTATGTATTTTGGATAAAAACGAAAGTAGTCTGAAATAAAGAAAACTTTTCACTAACATCCTGTTATGAAAAAGCTATTTCCCTTGTTTACATAGTAACAAATACGTCTAGTGTAAACAAAACTTCTCCTTATGGATTTTCCCGAAACAAAAACTATCAAAGCGATTAAAGTTCGCGTTTTTATTGAAAGTAGCCTATTCGCAGCGTTTTAAGTTCGCGGATCAAACCCACCCGCGAAAGACGCTAACTTAAAAAGGGCGAAATAATTTCCTGGTTTACAGTAACATTTAGAGAAAAGAACAAATTGGCAATAATCAGCAATTATATCCTATTTTTTAGGGATGGGAACGAGTACTCAATTAATCGAGTACTCGATCGAACGTCCGAGTATCGATTACCAGTATCACTAATCGAGTAATCAGAAAGAAAAAATAATATCAGCAGTAAAATGAAAATTCGTTTCCAAACTCAAGTTGTTGAAAATACCAATCGCTCTTTTCCAACACTGTACCATGCAAAGGGTAGAATATGTAACACCTAGTCGTACGCCGATTATCTAATCCCCGATATTGTCCTAATTAGCAATCAAGTGCCATCAGCTATTGTTCTCGCTGTCAAACAATGTCATAAATTTTCGCACCTTCGCCGCTCTTTACTCTGATTTCGGGCGATGCATTTTAATTGGACGTCCGTAAGATTTAACTTAGAGTTGATTGGTTAATGCAATATTCGATCAGACGATTAATGGATAATTGTTAAGATTTCATTCTATTGCTATTTGTTTCTCGAAAAAGAAGCATATCATTCCCAAATACACGCAAATAAATTCAAGAAAGTCTAACAATGCCCCCCTTTCAGTCTATAGTGACTAGTGTATATCTCACAACATGCGTGAATATTACGAACTCTTTTGAGATAAATAACAGAGACAAACTTGCGGATTTCTTTTTATTTTTCATGAGTTTAATGGAAAGATTTTGACACTTTCTGCAATTCTCACCATATATCTAACAACTGTCCATTTTTCTCAAATAAGGTACAGATCAAATGTCATCTAAAGAGATATTTATACCAAAGATATGCTGCATACATCGCTTATTAAATATGTTGGAAAACACTGATACTATAACCAAAAGACGAGTCTATCCGAGTACTCGAGTACTCGATCGGAAGAGTGACCGAGTACTCGATTAGTAAAATTGGTACTCGTTACCATCCCTACTTTTTTTCTCAATATTTTCTGTGCTAGATCTATTTTGTAAAGAAATCACCTCTTATCATCATCTACAGGTATTTTGTTGTCTGTAGCAGCTTTCAAATTGCAAGACCCTAGTATTTTACCATTCATGAAAGGTTTAGAGGGAAATGAACATTTAACCCTTTCCCAAACATGACCTGGCTTTGACGTCCCTAATAGAATATGCTTGTGAAAACATTGAGACAAAAGAAGAAACTGCTGATAACCAGCAGTTTCTCCTTTTGCCTCAATATTTTCTTGGCTACATTACACACAATTCTAATCTTTATTAACATCCATTTTGTCATTTGTGACAGCCTTTGAATAGGATCACCCTAATTTTTTGTTGTTTGGGAAAGGGTTAACATTTTAATTTTTCCAGACAGATAGACAAACAGACATTCAGGCAATGAGCTCATAATATTTTCATAAGCTGCGTGTCGAGTTGTTTTTGTGCTGGCATCGTCACAGAAAATATTGAGACAAAATATGAAAATGCTGAATATCAGCATTTTCTTCTTTTGTATTAATCAATCTTTTCCCAAGCTTATTGAACAAGGATCGTCAAAAACCAAGTCTTGTTTGGGAAAGGATATAATGAACATCTAAAAATTATCAAATGCGCCATGAAGAAACAATGTTACAGAAGGCATGACCAACTAATTTGAGGACCAGGGAGATGTAACTCACTCTAGAAAATGTTAATGCAAACCTCTGAACAGTGTACTACCTGTTTCCAAGCAATCACAGCCATGGAATCACTGTTATCTACTACAAAAACAGTTAACCAGATGAGTTTTGTCTTGTGTGGGTCATAGAAATATGCATAAATTGTTCATTCTAAAACTTTTGTTTCAAATCCAAACCCTATGTTGTGAGTACTCATTTGAATTGTTTTGACAAAACAATTCTAATGAGTACCAACAACATAGGATTGGATGAACATTAAACCAATGCCAAACAACAAAAGCCTTTAAGGTTACCTGTTTCCAAGCATTTCCAGCCATGGATCCACTTTTGTCTACAACCAAGATCAGATGCGTTTTATCTAGTGAGGCGGGTTGATTTAGCGCTGGCATCGTCACAGAAATATGCATAAATTGTTCTTTACTGATCTGTGATTCGGTGGTACCTTCATCTAAAGGGAAAACAAAATGTGCTTGTGAAACACAATGCCCTCGAAAAGGCCCATTTTAAGTTTTCAGACAAACAGATGGAAACAAAGAATTTTGTGCCAGAAAAATCTTATCATTCAGCCAAATCCTATGAATGATACAGTGTTTTCAAAGGCAAATTTTAACAAAACCTTTATCAAAAATATATTTGTCAGTGAGATTTTTCACTCATTTAATCAGTTTGAAATGAGATTTCTAGCAGAAAAATGAGATGATTTGCACAAATCTTGCCCTAAAATGATCTCTGCACATTCCCAAACAATAAAATATTAGACTGGTCCAAATTGAAAAAAGTTGCAGACAAAAATTTCTTCATTTCCCACAAAGTTTTCTATAACCTTATTCTTGAGGGCGTAAAAAAGCACTAATGTGTGGGAATGAGTTAGAGTTTACACTGAATAACTCAACTCTTTATTCTTGAGTTCAGAAATCCTTGTTGACTGACAGACAAAATGTTATTCTATTTCAGCTTAACCCTCTCCCAAACAAGGCCTGGTTTTCACGTCTTAAGCAGAGAAAGCTTGAGAAAACATTGAGACAAAAGAAGAAACTGCTGATAACCAGCAGTTTCTCCTTTTGCCTCAATATTTTCTGTGCCATATTTCACACAAACCTTTTCCTTTTTAACATGAATTTTGTTGTCTGGAGCAGCTTTCCAATTGTACAATTGGACCACCCTAAAAATTTGTCGTTTGGGAAAGGGTTAAAGCCTTTATGACTTGGTTTCAATCCCATATTGTTGTCTAACATTTAACCAATTACCAGACGGCAAAAATTTGGACTGGCCCAATTTGAAAGGTGTTGCAGAAGACAATTTCAGGTTGATAGAATTTTAAAAATCTTCCCATTTTGAGTTAGAAAACATTGTGGTAAATGAAGAAATTGCTTGTCACAAGCAATTTCTTCATTTTCCAAAAAGTTTTCCCAAACCTTTTCTTGTGAGGGAGTCAAAAGGTACAGTAATGAGTTTTAAATCACTTATTGATTATAAAGATCGCTTGCACTTGAAATTAAAAGCACTATTTGTTAATTTACTCTGGACAGAGATAAAAAGATGACTAAAATAAATTTTTAATCATAAATATTTTGAGTAATTATCATACCTGATTTGACTAACACATACTCAGCTATGTCATAAGTTAACCCTTTCCCAAATGGCAAAAATTTGGGCTGTTTCAAATTCAAAGATCATGCATAGACAATTTCAAGCATATCAAACAGTATTTTTTGGGCCTTATTGGAGGAAAGCATTATGGGCAATGAAGAAATTGCTTGTCACAAGCAATTTCTTCATTTCGCACAATGCTTTCAAAACCCTTTATCTTTCATGGCGTCAATATAATTTGAGAACGGATTAACCAATCCTACCTGATTTGACCTCATCTCCCTGTCTGGGTTTCTCTGACATCACAGCCTCCACTGAGATGGAAGCGTGAGCAATCATATCACAATTGTCTGCCATTTTTAGCTGTGTCAACTCTGTCTTTGTCTATATTTTGTCTGAAAAAAAGTAAAGTTAACCCAGTACCAAACAAGACCTGGTTTTGACGTCCCTAATAGAATAGGCTTGGGAAAACATTGAAACAAAAGAAGAAACTGCTGATAACCAGCAGTTTCTGTAGTATATTGTACTGTACATGTATATTTGATACCTATGTTACTGCGCATGCCTAGAATGTATATGTTAACCAGCGTCCCTAGCGCTATCACTTTTGGAATAGATTTCATCATAGAAACAAGCTTGTGTATTTTTGTTATCAACCATTAGTCAAAGTATACAACATGGTGTCAGAATAAAACAGATTTGTTTTGGACATTCCGTGGACATTCCGTGAAACAAACAAAGTGAAAATGGATATGTCAGGAATAACGCCACCGTCAATGAACTGGGACAGTTCGAATCTTCCCGATGCATGGGAAAAATTCCTCCGGCACATCGAACTGATATTTAAGGGACCACTTAAGTCTAAAGAAGAGGAAGAAAAAGTGGCCTATCTGTTAATCTGGGTCGGTGACAAAGGCAGAGACGTTTGCCAATCGTGGTCTTTGGGAGCAGAAGAGGCCAAAAAGCTGGACACGTACTATACCAAATTCAAACAACACGTGCAACCAAAGCTCAACCCAATTGTCTCATGTTTCAAATTCAACTTGGAGACACAGGGCACCGATTCAATTGACCAATTCATCACAAGATTACGGCTCAGGGTCAGAGACTGTTCGTACGGGGACATGGAGGACGAAATGGTCAGGGACAGAATTGTTTGTGGAACCACCTGTCCGCCAATTCGTGAAAAGTTGATGAACGTGGGCGAAACATTAACTTTGGACAAAGCTATACAAATCGCCCAAAACTACGAATATTGTCGACAACAAATGGCAACGATGGGCATGGTCGACAATACGAGGCAAGCCGGTATAGACGCGGTACGAGCCCAAAGACAGTCGGGTCGAGGCAAGAAGACGAGCAAAAAATCTTCCAATACGTGTGGAAACTGTGGACGCGTTCACGCGAAGGACAAAAAACTATGTCCAGCATACGGACAAAAGTGTCGTGAATGCCACAAAATGAACCATTTTCAAGCAATGTGTAGGTCTAAGGTTGTACATGACATAGACACAGCCAATGACATTGACTCTCAGGGTGCCAGTGGCTGTGATGAGGATTATTGGTTAAAGGAATATTTTATTGACACTATTGATAAGGGTAGGGTAAGCAGTTTTTCACGTTCTCCAGACCGTGCATTTGTTTCTCTAGCCCTTGGTCCAAAGAAAGCCCCTGTCCAGTTAAAGATTGATACAGGCAGTGAGGTCAATATTATATCCCGTAAGATCTTCGAAAAGTTGCATGTTCAAACCCCATTACAAGCCCCAGATTGTAAACTTACATCATATTCGGGCGATACTGTAAAGGTTTTAGGCAAGATCTCAATGTCATGTAGCCACAACGACAAAACAATTCAAACTTCATTCTATGTTGTTGATAGTCATACTCCAGCTATCATAGGTTTGAAGTCATCTGTAGACCTAGGACTCCTCAAGCTCACCTATCATGTCGAATCTTCAAAAATGCAAGGTACGAGCCTTTGCAAACAATCGGTCATGAGCGAATATGGCGATTTGTTCAAAGGAATAGGTGTAGTTCCAGGTAATGCTCGATTACACTTGAAAGACGACGCTATCCCGGTAGTCTGTCCACCACGTAGGGTACCGGAAGCTCTGAAAACGCGCCTCAAGTCCGAACTTGAGCAAATGCAAAAAGACGGTATCATAGTCAAGGTCGATGAACCCACTGACTGGGTCAACTCAATAGTTGTTGTCGAAAAGCCGAAAACTGGGAAACTAAGAATTTGCTTAGACCCAAAAGCGCTAAACGAAGCTATTCGCAGACCCCACCAGCCAATGCCTACGTTAGATGATGCCACGGCCGAGCTGGCAGGCGCATCATGCTTTAGTATCTTGGATATAACGCATGCATACTGGAGCATTAGGCTCGATAGAGAATCGTCAATGTTAACGACATTTTCAACCCCATTCGGTAGGTACCGTTACTTGAGATTGCCATTTGGGATAAAGTCAAGTGGCGACATATTCCTCCGCAAAGTAAACGAAATTTTTGAGGGACTACCAGGCATACAGGCTATCGTAGACGATATCCTTATCTATGGTCGAACTCTAGCAGAGCACGACAAAAATTTGCAAAACGCTTTAAAACGCGCAAGGGAAAAGGGTATTAAATTTAACCCAGACAAATGCATCATTGGCGTCACGGAGGTACCATTTTTCGGTCACGTGATCACAGACAAAGGGCTAAAGCCTGATCCACGCAAGGTCGAGGCCATTACAAAGCTCGAAATCCCGGACAGCCGAGCTAAATTGGAGACATTCCTTGGGATGGTAAATTATATGCAAAAGTTTACTCCCAATTTATCAGAATTGACAGCCCCCCTTCGGAGCCTCTTGAAAAAGGAAATGGAATTTTACTGGGATGATTCGCAAACCCAAGCATTCCAACAGATTAAGGATGTGATAACAAACGCGCCGGTATTAGGTTACTACGACCCTAGCAAAACACTCACCCTTGAGACAGATGCGAGCAAGAGTGGACTAGGTTGTTGCTTGTCACAAGATGGTAAACCGATCGCATTTGCGTCAAAAAGTTTGACAAAAAGCGAAATCCTTTACGCTCAGATAGAGAAAGAGCTTTTAGGGATTCTGTTTGGCTTAAAACGCTTTCACCAATTCACATATGGTAGGCAAGTCATATGCCATTGTGATCATAAGCCCATTGCTGCTATTATGAAAAAGCCATTATCAGCAGCACCGCCGCGACTTCAACGCATGTTACTTCAAATGCAAAAATATGACATCGTTGTGGAACATGTCAGTGGTAAAGACATACCTGTAAGCTATTGCTTATCGAGACATCCGGTCAAAGACACATGTCCTGATTTGATCGATGGTCTAGATCTTCATGTACACGCTGTCAAACAGCAGCTCTTTGTGACTGACAGACGTATAGAAATTGTCAAGTCCGAAACCCGTAATGACACACAAATGATCAAATTAAAGGAAACCATACTAAATGGTTGGCCGACAAACCGATCAGACTGCAATCAAATGATTTTAGATTTCTGGAATCACAGAGATGAACTTGCGGTCGAGGATGATTTAGTTTTTAGGGGACAATGTATAGTCATACCAAAGTCCTTGAGAAACGAAATGGTCAAGAAAGTACATACATGCCACCTTGGCGTGACAAAAACAGTTCAACGCGCTAAAGATAGCATATTTTGGCCAGGAATGCAGAAACAAATTACAGACTTTGTTCTGCAATGTCCAACCTGTCTTACTCATCGAGATTCGAACGCACGAGAACCGATGATCGCGACAGAATTTCCGGATCGGCCTTACCAAAAAATTGGTACTGATCTATTTCATTTTGACGGAAAGGATTATCTCCTCACAATAGATTACTACAGCCGATTTTTCGAGGTTGACCTTTTACATGACACGCGTGCGGCTTCAGTCATACATAATTTTAAGGTACATTTATCACGTAACGGGATATGCGACATTCTTGTTAGCGATAATGGTCCTCAGTTTTCAAGCTCTGAATTCACAGATTTTGCGAGAGAATGGAATTTCAAACACACAACTTCATCGCCGTTATACCCACAAGGTAATTCTATGGCAGAAAAGGGTGTAGGTATCGCGAAAAAGTTGATGAGAAAAGCAAAAGATACTAATCAAAGTCCGTACGTTAGCTTTCTAGAGTACAGAAATACACCACTCGATTGTGGGTACTCGCCAGCACAACTTCTGTACAATAGAAGAACAAAGTCAATTTTGCCAATTACAAGCGAAGCTTTGATTCCTAAATTAGTTAACAATAACAAATTACAAGAATCCATGAATAAGTCAAAATTGGCCCAAAAACAAAGTTATGACAAAACTTCTAAATCACTAAAGTCTCTATCTTTAGATGACTCGGTTCGAATTCAATTTGGAAAAATCTGGAGACCTGGGAAAGTTGTTCAAACTCACGAAAATAGGTCATATTCCATACAAACTAGGGATGGTGCTGTTTATCGCCGGAACTGCAGATCTATCATCAAAACAAATGAAAATACCAGCGAGATTAAACAGCCTGATTTCAACATTTTGGCAAACCCTTCAAATTCTTCCCTTAAAGAGCCCCAGCAAAATGAGAATACCAATACACTCCCAGACTCATCACCCTATGACCCCTACGTCACATGGTCTGGTAGAATAGTGAAACCTAATCAGCATTATAACAGCGCAGAATGGACTAAGTAAAATAATTATATCTGACAGATTCGTGAATGAAACAACGCTTTGTATGTGAACTTTCATTTACAGCCTCACGTTTCACTTATAACCAATTATAACGTTGATTGAATTAACCCTTACACATTTGGTTGTACTTTTGATTTGATATTCATTTTAGCAGCTCGATGTTTAAGATTCACGGTGGGTAATCGATATATTCAGAGCCACAGGCTCCGCACTTTAAGCATTATACTAGACTTCCGGTCCACGTGCGGCTCCGAAGTTATTTGCAGATTTTGGTAAACAACAAAAGGTAGGTGCTGGCTTTTTCGCTTTTTCTTTCTTCTTTGACTGACTCTAATCACAAAAAACGCAATGCTATTCGATGCCTACAATATTTTTCCCTTGAAAAACACTCAGGATATTAAGCAACACTTCTTATCTTTTTCGGAATCACTTTCATTCCGAGATCAACTGTACAGAAAATCAAAGGAGTCGGGTGATATCTTTCTGTAAAAGTGTATGTTTTAAACCTGTTTGACTAAGTGTTGTTGTTGAAGTATGGTTATTTGTTAATTGAACAAGTTCAATGTCCCTCGAAATGTCACCAGACAAAATCATAGAAAAAATACTGGAAAAGGGTGCGGCTCTGATTATGTACGTTGGATCTGATTATGTACGTTGGCTATGATTATGTACGTTGGCTCTGAAGTTGTTGACAAACAACTTTTCTGTTGGTCCAATGAATATTAATGAGGTGTAATAAATGACTTTAAAGGTATGTGTGGTCATTTAAAGATGTCATGATTTTATGTACAGATAGAGAGAAGGAAATACTCGTGCAGTATTTGTAACAAAGTATTTACACAACAATCAAGTGCAAAGTTCCATGAACACAATATACATGAACAAAGTGTTGAGCATACTTAGTGTACAATGTGATAAAACGTTTGCAACAAAACAATGTAGGAGACGACACGAGGCAATAATACATCAAAACGTTAGGCCCGAAAGTCTTTGTCCTGTGTGTGACAAGCGGTTCTCACACGAGCGATCGTTAAAAGCCCACGACCAATCGGTACGCAATGGCAAGAGATCAGTTTGTGAGATTTGCGGCGAGGATATCGTCGTTTTAGCTGCAGTTACGAGGTTTTCGTTGAAAAGCGACGATGTCAAGTTTTTGACTCAATGCTTCCTCTTCAGATGTTTCTTCAATCCAATCTGTTTGAGTATGCAAATTCCTCGCCGCAAATCTCACAAACTGACCTCTTGCCATTGTGTGCCGATTGGTCGTGGGCTTTTAACGATCGCACACAGGACAGGCAAAGCCTTTCGGGTTTACACCACCACATTTCTAGTTGTGCTCGTTCAGTGACCATGAGTACGCATATGTTGCCTCACATTCCGGGGCTGGGCACTTCAGTTTCTCCTCCCCATGATCTGATCTCATGTAGCCCTCGAGATTAGATTTGATCGCGAACGTTTTGGAACAAACATCGCAGTGGAATGGTCTAACGTTTTGATGTATTATTGCCTCCTGTCGTCTTCTAAATTGTTTTGTTGCAAACGTTTTATCACATTGTACACTAAGTATACTCAACACTTTGTTCATGTATATTGTGTTCATGGAACTTTGCACTTGATTGTTGTGTAAATACTTTGTTACAAATACTGCACGAGTATTTCCTTCTCTCTATCTGTACATAAAATCATGACATCTTTAAATGACCACACATACCTTTAAAGTCATTTATTACACCTCATTAATATTCATTGGACCAACAGAAAAGTTGTTTGTCAACAACTTCAGAGCCAACGTACATAATCATAGCCAACGTACATAATCAGATCCAACGTACATAATCAGAGCCGCACCCTTTTCCAGTATTTTTTCTATGATTTTGTCTGGTGACATTTCGAGGGACATTGAACTTGTTCAATTATCAAATAACCATACTTCAAACAGCAACACTTAGTCAAACAGGTTCAAAACATACACTTTTACAGAAAGATATCACCCGACTCCTTTAGTTTTCTGTACAGTTGATCTCGGAATGAAAGTGATTCCGAAAAAGATAAGAGGTGTTGCCCAATATCCTATGTGTTTTTAAAGGGGAAAATATCGTAGGCATCGAATAGCATTGCATTTTTGTGGTTAGAACCAGTAAAAGAAGAAAGAAAAGCAAACAAGAGGGCCAAGATGGCCCTAGATCGCTCACCTGATAGAAGTTTGAAACTTTCTCCATGCAGATAAAAAAACGTCAATTTTGTCATAATCCTGGGCACATAACTCTGTTCTGATAAAGATATTCTCATCAACCTTATGTCCAAGTTGTTTTTTTGATTAGTAAATATTTATTGCTGTTTGAGTGAAATTAAAAACAAAATCGGCAATTTTGTCACCATCAAGGGCACACAACTCTGGTTTTTCTAGTCCGATCAATATGAAAGATGAAATCATATAAGATCTCATGGTCACCAACATTGTGACCAAGTTGTGTCTGGATTGGTCAATATTTGTGTTGTTTAGAGTGAAAATAAAGTCGAAAACGGCAATTTGGTGAAATTCAAGGGCTGATAACTCTGGTTTTTCTGGTCAGATCAAGCAGAAAATTTAACTCATTCAGCATCTTATGGTTACCAACATTGTTGCCAAGTTTTGCCTTGATTGGTCAATAAATGTAGATGCTAAAGTGTAAACAAAATCATAACGGCAAATTTGTCAAACTCAAGGGCACATAACTCCAGACTTCCTACTTCGATGACACTGAAAATCGAACTCATTCATTATTGTATGGTTACCAACATTCTAGCCAAGTTTTGTCTTGATTGGTCAATATTTGTAGATGCAAGAGTGGTAACAAAGTCAAAACTAGCTATTTTTGATATTCAAGGGCACATAACTCACGACTTCCTGATCCGATCTGACCCAAAATCAAACTCGTCCATAAGCTTATTGTCATACACGTTTTGACCAAATTTGGTAAAGATTGGTCAATATTTGTAGATGCTAGAGTGGTAACAAAGTCAAAACTAGCGATTTTTGATATTCAAGGGCACATAACTCCCGACTTCCTGATCCGATCTGACCCAAAATCAAACTCATCCAAGAACTTATTGTCATACATGTTTTGACCAAGTTTGGTCAAGATTGGTCAATATTTGTAGATGCTAGAGTGGTAACAAAGTCAAAACTAGCTATTTTTGATATTCAAGGGCCCATAACTCCGGACTTCCTGATACGATCTGACCCAAAATTAAACTCATCCAAGAACTTATCGTCATATATGTTTTAACCAAGTTTGGTTTAGATTGGTCAATATTTGTGGGTGCTAGGGTGGTAACAAAGTCAAAACTAGCCATTTTTGAAGTTCAAGGGCACATAACTCTGGACTTCCTAGTCCGATCTGACTCAAAATCGAACTCATCCAAAAACTTATGTGCATAAATGTTTTGACCAAGTTTGATCAAGATTGGTCAATATTTGTGGGTGCTAGAGTGGTAACAACAAAATGTGAACAGACGGACAGACAGACGGACGGACAGATGGACAGACGGACAGACGGACGCCGACGGACAAAAAGCGACCACAATAGCTCACCTTGAGCACTTCGTGCTCAGGTGAGCTAAAAAGCCAGCACCTACCTTTTGTTGTTTACCAAAATCTGCAAGTAACTTCGGAGCCGCACGTGGACCGGAAGTCTAGTATAATGCTTAAAGTGCGGAGCCAGTGGCTCTGAATATATCGATTACCCACCGTGAAATTGATTTAACATTCATATGATTTTCATTACATCAATTTTCTTAAAAGAAGGGAAATGTAGTATATTGTACTGTACATGTATATTTGATACCTATGTTACTGCGCATGCCTAGAATGTATATGTTAACCAGCGTCCCTAGCGCTATCACTTTTGGAATAGATTTCATCATAGAAACACGCTTGTGTATTTTTGTTATCAACCATTAGTCAAAGTATACAACAGTTTCTCCTTTTGTCTCAATATTTTCTGTGCCATATTTTACACAAATCATGTCTTTATCATCATCATTTTTGTCGTCTTCAGCAGCTTTCAACTTGGATCACCCTAAAATTTTGCCGTTTGGGAAAGGGTTAAAGTAAAGTAAAGTTAAGTTAAAAAGAGAAACATGTACCTCACATGGTACTAGCACCTGTGTACCCCTTTACAGTCAACCAGGCCCGTAGGAAGAGGGGGGGCTAGGGGGGCTAAGCCCCCCCAATATTGGCCAAAAATGCAGAATTTTCTTAATTTTGCACTGAAAATTTTGGGAAAATCCAAATTAGCCCCCCCAATATTCAGGACAATGGCTTTAGCCCCCCCCCCCCCCCCCAATATGAAATTGCTTCCTACGGGCCTG
Organism: Fragum sueziense; assembly: GCA_963680895.1. Classification (NCBI taxonomy): domain Eukaryota; kingdom Metazoa; phylum Mollusca; class Bivalvia; order Cardiida; family Cardiidae; genus Fragum; species Fragum sueziense. The sequence goes on from OY804604.1 coordinate 28,863,649, forward strand.
TCAATATTGGTCAAATGACATGTGATTGAAGCGTGAGCAATCATATTACAATTGTCTGCCATTTTTTGTTGCGTTGACTCTGTCTTTGTCTATAATTTGTCTGAAAAAAGTAAAGTTAAAGTAAAGTAAAGTTAAGTTAAAAAGAGAAACAAGCACCTCACATGGTACTAGCACCTGTGTAATCCGAGTCTTCTCTGACGTAAATACGCTCTTTGATATTTTGATTTTTCGCTAAATAGCAAAAAATCAAAATATCAAAGAGTGTATTTACGTCAGAGAAGACTCGGATTAGCACCTGTGTACCCCTTTACAGTCAACATTGGTCAAATAACATGTGATTGAACAGTGAGCAATCATATCACAATTATCTGCCATTTTTAGCTGTGTCAACTCTGCCTTTGTCTATATTTTGTCTGAAAAAAGTCATTAATATGTCTGAAAAAAGTCATTAAAGTAAAGTTAAAAAGAGAAACAAGTCCATCACATGGAACAGGAGTCACAGTCAACATTGGTCAAATACCATGTGATAGAAGCAATAACAATCATATCACAGTTGTCTGCCATTTTTAGTTGCAGTGGCGGATCCAGAGGGGGTTCGTGGGGTTCAAACGAACCCCCCTCTGAAGCCTAATTCTTTCATTTTCATGCAGAAATTCAGTCAAAAGTGTATATTAACAGTGATTTTTTTTCCCTAAAAAAACGGTCGTTATTGGGCCCATTTCCCCTCTCTGTGGAATATACTTTTTTCCCCCATTTCAGATGAATTTTCCCCTCCTGGAACTAGATTTTTCTGTTGCAAGGAAAAATCCAAGTCATATCTAGATTCTAGGCATCTCTAACAGCTCAAATGGTTGTTTGATTGTCCCATTATGATATACAAGCAAGTTAAATGCATTTAAAACACTATTTGAGAGTTACAGCATATATTGAAGTTTCCCTTTTTGGGCGTTCACACGCAAATTTTCCCCCAGCTATGGGCCCTGACCACCTTCCCCCCAAATAAAAAAGAAACACTGATTAATAAGAAAACGAACCCCCCTAATTGTAAATTCGAACCCCCCTTTCAGAAATTCTGGATCCGCCACTGAGTTGTGTCGACTCTTGTCTGTTTCTTTACATGTATTTAGTTTGTCTCTGAAAAAGGTAATTAATCCATTACCAGACAGCAAACAGTAATTAAAGTTTTAGACTGGTTAACCCTTTCCCAAACAGCAAAATTTTAGGATGATCCACTTCAAAAACTGCTAGCTATAAATGACAAAATGGATGTTATCTAAAGATAGGGTTTGTGTAAAATATGGCATAGAAAATATTGAGACAAAAGGAGAAACTGCTGGTTATCAGCAGTTTCTTCTTTTGTTTCAATGTTTTCCCAAGCCTTTTCTATTAGGGACGTCAAAACTAGGTCTTGTTTGGGAAAGGGTTAAAATGCAATTTTAAGGGTGGTAGACGACAAATTTAAGTGACTAAAACTTTACATTTTTCGGTCTTTCTTCATAAAAATACAATGTTGGAAATGAAGAAGTAATAGTTGCTTGTTACAACTATATATTTCCTCATTTTAAACATTGATACTGTAGGGTGTCACTTAGTTGCAATAATGTAACCCAAACCTATCTGAATTATGATCTGGGTTTCGGTTACAATTCTTTCCTATTCCTTGCAATGGAGCAGGTGCTGGAATGATTCATTCCAGCAAGTTTAGCATAGTCAAACTTCAAAATAAAGCTATGGAATGTAGTTAGAATGCTACCTGACAACATGTTAACTATTTTTCTTTCAATCCAGCATAGTTTTATGTTGAAATCACTTTCAAATAAAGTTTAATTCATTTTTGAAGCGGAGTACCCACCCATTTTATTCTACTGAGACTTGAAATTTCCGTTGGAAGAAATAATTGATAACAATTCTTGTTGATACTTTTTAACTGAACTTGTTCCATGGAATATCTTTTTATGGGATACATATCTGATTAGATATTTTAGTATTAAAAAATTTATGCACGAAAATGTGTTTTCCACTCTTTTGTCTTGCTCCACAAGAAGGAATAGGGTGGACTCGTAGCCACAAACCAATACCCACAGGGGTCTTGCTACCAATTTTTGTTTGGGGCCAGGGGCCAGTGAAATTGGGAAAAATAGCGACATTTTTACCTAAATTGGGAAAAACGAAAACAAGTTTGTATTCATACTGTCACTCAGTTTCAGCTGCAAATTAGACTGTAGTGATGTAGAATGCATTTGTACATACTCTTGTTTAAGAATCTGCTCTAAAACTGTCTTCAAAATGTTTGTAAATGAAGATTAGGTCTTGATATGGGGCATTCTGGGTCCTCATTGGGAATTTTCACGTGAGAATTGGGAAAAAAAGATACTTTTTGCCATTGGGAATGGGGCCCAGTAACGGCCCCAAATTTTGGCAAATGAGACCCCTGACCCATCATCAAGTTTGTGGCTACAATATTGCAGCTAGGTGTCACTAGGTGTCAACGTCTGATAGTGAGTTAAACTTGTTACATTAAAACATTTTCCAACTTATACTTAACCCATTCCAGCGCATTGACCATTTTTGACTCCTCAAAAGTAAAATGTTTTGGAAAACATTACGGAAAATGAAGACATTGCTTTTGAAAAGCAATGTCTACATTTCCCACAATGTTTCCTACCCCAAAAATTCAAACATTGTTACTTCATTCACTTGAAACTGTCGTCTGCCACATCTTTGACCAGTCTGGAATTCAGCCGTTTGGTAATGGTTAAAAAACAGTACCAATGAATACCTTGAGTACTTTGATGATTTTTATCTCCACCTGTTCACATGATAAAATTTGCGAAACGCAATCGCTCAGCAGTCACTGATCACTGGTACATGCTTCCATGTTATTTATAAATAAAGAGGCGAGCGTTTCTTCTGCTGTCATCATTTAATTATCGAGTTTCATCACTTACAGAGTTGCACAATGTTTACGAATAGCAACCAAGTTTTTAGACTGGAAGGAAAAAGTGTTTTCCAGTCTAGGTCCATTGACGTCACTTCCTTTTCGATTTCTCTCGTGTGTCGCCGGCTATCAAAAAATTATCGTGGTAAATTTTACTGAATTAATCGAAATGAAGCATATTTTTCTCGAGGAAATTTATCGCATTTATGTACTCTTTCTGAACATTTCAAATCTTTTGCCGTATTCCTTATGATAACTTGTTTTCAGGTCAATTGACAAACGGCCCCCAACTAAGTAGAACCAAAACATTGACCCGGTCGGCACAATTCTTTCAGCCAATTGTTGTATCTTTACTATACAACAGGCTAACATGCACTTAAAATATAAGGAACTTAGTCCACTTACCCGTTTTAACACTTGGGCCGAGCGTTGAATAAAGGTGCTGTAATAAGCTGTGTAAAACACGTCTGGTAGGTTCAAAGTCTGGAGCAAGAAGGGCTGAAATCACGTTAGCTCTCGTCGAATCTCGTTGGTCACGCCTCGGTTCCTGCGAGATCTCGTTACCCGGGACGGGACTAAAACGCCATCTGGATCCGAATGTCAGCTGATCACAACACTCCTCCCATACCTAAAAATGGGCCGCCCCCCTCCCCAGGGCTTCCAGACTGGAAGAAGTGTATTTTTAAAAACCACCCCCCACCCGAAATATCCTTAACTAAAATTCCCCCTTATTCCCCAATTTGGACCACTCCAGAAGTTGGAGTGTATAAAAGATAATACAACATGAGATGAGATGAATTGAAGCTAATTCCCTCTACAGATGGAATATAACTTGGGATGAAATGAATGAAAGCCAACTCCCTCATAGATGGAATACGGCTTGAAGTGAGATGAATTAAAGCCAACTCCCTTGTTAGATGGAATACGGCTTTATACTAGGGATCTCCCATTTCCTGATTTGCAGGAAATATGTTACTTGTCCCCTAGAGAGCCTTACCGATAATGTTGCAGGAGAGTGGAGAGTTCCAGAATAGAGCTGGAATTAAATCCCAGAATATAACTGGAATGGGGCAAAGATCCTTGTTTCCAGAGCATAGCTGGAAAGCAAAGGTTCAATTTGAGAATGACATGGAAATAGTGGGAGTGGGGCAATAGTTCAAGTTTCCAGAGCATAGCTGGAAAACTAAGGTCCAATTCCAGGGTGATCTGGAATATTGGGGGGTTTTGACCTCCAGATGAAGACAATGTGGGTCCAGTTCTGAGAAGGGATTCATTTAAGAAATTCCCTCAATAAGATGGAATATCTATTGAATCAAGAAATAGCTACAAGAAATTCCCTCATTACGATGGAATATCTATTATCTTAAGAAATAGCTACAAGAAATTCCCTCATTGCGATGGAATATCTATTATATTAAGAAATAGCCGTAAGAAATTCCCTCATTACGATGGAATATCTGTTTCATCAGGAAATAGGAATATCTACTTAGTTAGAATAACAATTATAACTAGATTCCCACTGAGTTGGAATAAAGTTAGATAACAATAAATTTAGTAGATTTCATGTCCTGCGACTATAAATAAAGGTATCTATATTCCCGTTGCCTGGAATATGTTTAATATACCTTGACTGCTAATTTGGGGAGCCAGAATATAATTTCTGACCATTCTCTGTGGTTTGCCTGCAGAGATTCTCCAGGGTAATACCCCTCAAGGGGGCAACTAGCTTGGCTACATCTCCAATAAATCTTGGAGTGTTAACACTGGCCTTTCCCCGCTTAACACCCTTCTTTGAGAAAGGTGGCAAGTAGGGAGAGTCAGTCTCTAGCAACAGTCTATCTAATGGGACTGCTTTCAACCCCTGGATCCTCTCTTCGCTAAAGCAAGAAACCCTCCGTGTGAACCCAAAGTAGCAATTTGGGAAGGACATGGACCAGGACATAACAGATTCTCGGTCACCTCCAAAACAATGCAGATGCATGGGTTGGGATGGTCCACAGAATTCTCTCACAATCTGTCGACCCCTCTTGTAAACCTCGAACACATTGTCCTTCCTGTCTCTGAGATGCAGGACTAATACCTGTCCCGAACAGGAGTAACGTAGTACATTGCGCAGTACCTCCTCCTGTTTTGGCCAAGTATCCCTGGGTTCAGTCCAGTCCAACCCAACCTCACCTAATGCCGTTACCCCAGGGAGAGTAAGTATTCTTCTGAGTGCACACAAGTGCTCCTCAGAAAAACTCTCAGCCTTCCTAGGGTGGATACCAACTGCAAATCTCAATCTTGGGTCGGTTGGCAATTCGGCGGGGTACGTCTCTGGGTCACAGTATACGGCTACCATTCCCACCAGACGAACAGAAACTGACGGCTGCACCGGAGATTTGAATTCCATGAGGCGGTTGAATTGTTCATCTCCCGAAAGAGATTGAACTGACCGGCCCCGCAGCAGCTGACTTACTGTCCTATCAAGGTGAAAATGGGAATCGTAGGCTTCCAGAATCCCCTCATCCCGATCAAAAGTAGGCGCCGAAGCTAGATCTGCGCCCTGCAAGGAACCAACAACAGGGTCCTGCACAATCACAGCCTCCCTCCCTTCAGCGCCTACAGCTTCCGACATGTCCAAGGGATCTTCAGAGATGAACGGAACACTATCAGATGTGTCCCGACACATCACCAAATAGCCCTGTGACACACCTTCCACTGGAGCAGTAACAGTCGCAGTTGCAGAACTTGTAGGCTGTGGGCCCAGGGTAGTTTGCTCTCTCCCTTGGCAGAACTCCAGGAAAGTATTCCTGCCTCCTTCAGGCAGCAAACCCAAGAGTGCTGCCAAGGGTCTCCAATGCAGTAATACGGCCATACTGTTGATTGGATGCAGTGTGAACTGTGCGGGCAAAGACCAGCCGTGCGACAAGCACAAACTAGCCATTGCCCTCCCAGCTGATGCAGAGATTTCGGACACATTAGCAAGCATGTCCCTGGACTCTAGGAGGTGGCACACATCCCACAATCTGGCCGTTGGTCCACAAACCATTCTAGCTAAATGTTCGAGGCAATCCAACCTGACTCGCTGGAATTGCGGATCCATGAGCTGAGCCTCAGTTTCACCATCCCATAAGATGCGTGGAAGATGAGTGCTCACCACATGTTTCCGCGCAGTCTTTGTTTTCAGGCCGCACACAGGGCAGGCAGAAAATCCCTTACTACGGGTTTTACGGCCCCCCTGAGGCAAGGCTGGACCCGCTGGTCTGGGGACCTCTGGACAAAAAACCACGGGAAACATCTCACCTCCCGGGCAACCCACAGCTCTATTACCTAGGGCATCAAGATTGATCGTAAGATCATCCAGGGACGGGGATGCCGGCACAGGAACCATTGGCTGGTCCAATCTCGGGCTTTTTTCAACCGAGGGCGGAGCAGACACGGGCCCCCCCACACTCGCAACCCTGACCCCAGACGGTTTCTTACGCTTCTCCCCAATGCTCTGGTGGTTTACTTGAATCTCCCTCAGAACTGGAAAAGAGGGACCAGGTTCAGAAACACTGGGATGGGTGTTAATGGGCGACGACTCTGAAGGTCTTGCCGTCTGATCAGTCTGATCGGTTACGGCTGGGACAACAGATGCACCACTGTTGCCCAAGCCAGAATCGACCTCCTTACTTGCATACCGGATATCTTTACACGGCTGCCCTCCGGTATACTCCTGCTCAGCCGTTGCTTTATGCCTGAACAGATGCCCAGACTTGGATGGCAAGTGCTGGTTGATCCAGTCACTGTCAAAGAAGAACTGGGCATCCCCTCTAGCTGCCTTAAGCCATCCCCAATTTTTCTGGTTCCTGGCCACCTCGGCCTGACCTGCAATAAGGGACCCAAATTTGTCCTTCAGACCGGGGAACTTCTGAAGGCTATTGAAGAGTTCCCTAGGATTCATTAGTTGCCCCCTCCCGGTAAGGCCCTCAACCCTAGCCACGGCATTATCTTGCTCTTGGTTGGACATCTGAAAGAGATAAGTAGCCATTTAGATTAATCTCTGTTCTTACACAAAGGACACATATACTTGTCAATTTCTAGTGCATCATCTGCCGATACGTTCACGCACGAGCCATGATACCATTCCTCACATTCGTCGCATTGTATCATGAACTCGCCCGTGTACGGTTTACGACAGAGGCAATAGGGTGTATCCTGATATCCAGTCTGGCTTGGGACTGACTGCAGTGCCAGCTGGAAATTGTCCTTGAATTTGACCAACCAAGATGGGAGATTCCTTGTTTGGCACCTAGATAATCTATCATGGTTGGCTATCATGACTGCGTTCCGCATTTTAATCCGGTACAAGTAGGAGCTCAGTCTTGAAATGACAATACCCGGTCCTTTCCAAGGCGGAGACAACTTCTTGCCCTTGCGTTGAGCCGTATCTAGCATCAGGACTATGTCTCCTGGTGCGAACTCATGTTTGAGTATTTTCAGATCATAGTCCCGCTTCATTACTCTTTGTGAAGTTCGTAGTACTTCGCGAGCAGTTTCATGAGCCACCATCATAGACCTCTCTAGGTCCCCTATATAACTCCCCACATCCCCTCTTCCATTATTTCGTGAAATTGGGTACACTAAATCAACCGGTTGGTTCACTTCCCTGCCTAACATTAGCTTATTGGGGGTGAAACCTGTGTCACGGTTCACGCATGATCTCATGGCGGCTGATATCTGGGGTAAGAATTTATCCCATTGTGTGATATTTTTATCCACAAAACATCTTAATGCATCAAGAAGAGTTCTATTAAAACGCTCCACTTGTCCATTGGAAGAGGGTCTGTAAGGAGTGGTTCTGGCCTTATGAATGTGCAGGATTTTACAGATTGTCTTGAACAGAGTACTTTCGAAATTTCTACCTTGGTCTGTATAGATTTGGAAAGGATACCCAAAACGAGAGAAAAATTCATTTATAGCCGCATTTGCTGTGACCTCCGCTGTTTGGCAAGGGAGAGGAATGCACTCTACCCACTTGGTAAACTGGTCCACCATCATGAGTATATATTCATTCCCCCCCTTGGTCTTTGGCAGAGGTCCCAGGAAATCTAAATGTACCCTTTCCATGGGTGCTCCAGCATGGTAGTTAATTAAAGGGTGTTTTAAATGCCTTGTTGCTTTTTTGCTCTTTTTACATACAAAGCAAGTGCTTATGTACTGTTCAAGATCTTTTGTCATTTTTGGCCAGTAGTACTTGCATTTCAGTTTCGCTTTCATACGCGCGATGCCCTGGTGTCCCGAGGATGGAATGTCATGGTTCAATTCCAGTATTTCCATTTTCATGGAATCCGGAATCACCAGAACACGGTCGTCATCATTGCGATTTTTTCTCCACAACACTCCCTCCTCAAGAACAAACATATCTTTATCAATCCACAGTTTTTTGAGAATCGGGCCAGAAAGGAATAGAAATGCTTCTGAGGGTTCAGTTTGGTTCTGGAGATAGTCTAGGATAATTTTAAGATTTTTATCTTTTGACTGTTCTTCAGATATTAATTTTCTTTGATGCCCCCAGATTAAATTACTGCATGGATCTGACAAACTTCTGATTTCTGGGCCTTGATACAATTTGACAACGGGTCCTTTATCAGCATTTATCGATACATGCGAAACAAAGATATTACTTTCTGTTCCCTTATTGTCAATGGAACTATTATCTTTGTATTTCCTGCACTTTTTGTCAGTGTTTTCCCGCATTGAGCTGGAAAACAACTCTGTGCCAGTGTTTTCCCGCTTTGAGCTGGAAAACAATGGTGTAACCCTTCCCGATGTCCTGGAAGGCTCATAGGTTAAAGCACACTGCTCGACGGCTGGATCCCGATTCCGTGAAAAAGAGCGCCATGCAGTCAATGGCAACACATAATCCACTTCAGTCGTGAATTCAAACCAGTTCTCGTGTGCTTTCTTGCATTTTTTACACCCCCCACACGGCAAGTTTTCCAGTACGGCCCCATGTTTATACAGATTGCATTCGTTCTCAAGGGGTATTCGTGATAATGCGTCTGCATTCCCATGTTTGGATCCCTTACGATAATGGATCTCAAGGTCGTACTGACTTAGCTCTTCGAGCCAACGGGCGAGTTGACCCTGCGGTTCCTTAAATCTTAGCAACCAAGTTAAGCTATTATGGTCTGTTCTCACAATAACCTTCTTACCTAGCAAGTAATGACGGAACTGCCTAGTGAAACGGACTATGGCCAGCAGCTCTTTACGAGTGGTGCAGTATTTTTTCTGCTCTGGAGAGAGTGCAAAGCTGCTATAAGCTATTACTTTTTCCTCCCCCTTCTGAATTTGGCAGAGCTCACAGCCAATTGCGTAATCACTTGCATCGCAATCCAGAATGAATTGGTCCTGGCAATTAGGCAAAGTGAGAACAGGAGGTGTAATTAGGGCAATTTTGAGATTTTGGAAGGCATTTTCTTGGTCTTCTGTCCAAAAGAAATCTTTCCCCGTGGTGTCATAGAGAGGACTGGCTATTTTAGCGAAATCTTTGATAAAGGACCTATGGTAATTTGCTAGACCAAGGAATCGCTGGACATCTTTCTTACTTGCCGGACGTGGCCATGACTTAACGACATTTATGTGGTCCTCTGAGATTTTAAGGCTATTTTTACTAACTTCCCTACCCAGAAATTTGGTCTGTGTTTGAAAAAATAAACATTTTTTAGGTTTCAGTTTTAGTTTGTATAACCTTAATCTCAGAAATACCTTTTCGAGGTTGTCTAAATGGTCCGAGAAGTCCTTACCCATCACCAAGATGTCGTCTAAGAAGGCTAGAACAATATTCCAATTTAGTCCATGCAACACGAGGTTCATTACGCGTGCGTAGGTTGCTGGCGCGTTACAAAGACCAAACGACATTTTAACGAATTCATATAGACCATACTTGGTAATGAATGCGGACTTCTTGCGATCTTCCTCGGCAATCTTGATTTGCCAATAGGCGCTATTTGCATCTAGCCGGGAAAACCACTCATTGCCTTGCAGAGTATCAAGACATTCCTCAACATTTGGCAGGGGGAATACATCTTTGACAGTTACGTTATTCAGCGCTCTGTAATCGACACACCACCGAACTGAGGAGTCTGACTTACGGATAAGAACCGGAGCCGCTGCCCAGTTCGATGAAGAGGGCTGAATAACGCCTGCTTTCAGCATTTTCTGCAAGTGACTTTCTTCCTCGGAAACAAAGCAATCTGGGGTTCTTCGCATTTTCATTTTAATTGGTTTAGCGTCCCCAGTGTCAATTTGATGTTCGATTGCAGAGAAATCACCTAAATCATACTCGTCACATGCAAATACGTCTTGATACTTGCAAAGCAAATTTGCGAACCGCTCTTTTTCTAAGTCATCCAAGAGGGTTGATGACTTATTAAACATGTCGATTAAGTGTGGGGGTAGTTGATTGACGTCATTAACGGATGTTTCTTCCGTTTTAATGTTACTGCAATATATTCCCGCCGGAGCTGGAATATGATCATTGCAGTTTACATTGGTTCCCGGTATACCTGGAACATGACCGTCATATGTTCCTGCGCAAGCTGGAACCCCTAGGACCGTTCCCGAATTTTCTGGAACATCCCCTAGTTCTGTTCCTAACATGTTTGTTCCCGCCTTAGCTGGAACCTCTAGGGCCGTTCCCGAATTTTCTGGAACATCCCCTAGTTCTGTTCCAAACATGTTTGTTCCCGCCTTAGCTGGAACCTCTAGGGCCATTCCCGAATTTTCTGGAACATCCCCTAGTTTTGTTCCAAACATGTTTGGACTATTGGTTTGATTCTGTTCCTGGAGCTCAATGGAGTTTACATTCATGTTTCCCGAACTAACTGGAAATTCACGAATCACATGTGCCATTTGTGCATGTCCTATTTTCGTTTTCTTTTTTAAAGTTATGAAACGGTTTGAAATATTTAGAACACAGACTTTTGGATGTTTGTTATCAGATTCATGGACACTTCTGGGAATGATAAGAGGTTTGTCTGTGTCTGGCTCAATAATATAATCAGGTAAATTGGAGTCTAATATGCAGGGCACATGCACCATTGAGTTAGGTGGAACAACAAACCGTTTTGATACACATACCTCAGCAACAGCAATTTTTGGTTTGGTCATGTATCTGAGGGCAAGTACTTGGTCCTGAAGTGTCAGGACGGGACTTCCATCATTGCTTGCTGGGACCATTATTGTGATCCCATTCTCTCTCATGAAGTCCAACCCTAACAGCATGTCATTCTCAATGGGAGCAACATAGATATCTTGTTGGAATACAGCCTCCCCCACCGAGATTGTTACTGGACCAACTACATACCCTACCATACTTAGATCCCTACCAGCTGTATGCATTCTAACTTTGCGATTGACCTTTGGCCTTGGATTTAATTTTGAAAATAGTCTATCTGAAATCAGTGTAACTTGAGCAGCCGTATCAACTACTGCCACTATTGGCTGATTTTCGACCTTAATATCAATGCACAAGTTTTCAAATGAATTCAGCTGGCAGATTTCTACTTCTTCTAATTCAATTTGATCAAAAGTGTCTTCATTTCCTAGGGTGCATTCAGGCCAAAAGAGTAATTTTTCCAAATTTTCTGAGTTTCCCGCAGAACTGGAAACTGTTTGATGGCTAGTATTTGAATCGATGGGGTTAATCAAATCAATTGAATTTGGAATGTCAGAGATAGATTCTCTATGTGACCTTGTGGTATGTGTGAGGCCAGTGCTGCTGGAGTGGGTCGGATCTATGCCCCTTATTCCGACCCCGAGTCGTTTAAATCCTCTAGTTCTTCCTCCTCGGTTTCTAAAGAGGACACCATAGGATTTTTGCCGGGAGGAGACTTATTGGGGCATTTCTCCCGGAAGTGACCCGGCTGGCCACATTCATAGCACTTCCATGTCTTTGGTTGCTGGGCTGGGTATGTTTTAGTGGATTCCCTGCCAAACCTGGTTGTGAGTTTTGCGAGGGCATCCACAATCAAATCGATCTTGGTTTCAAGGGTTTGGATTTTTCCATCCAAACCCTTGCCACCAATAGGCGGGCTCTCCTTATTTGGGGGCTTAGGGAAGGATCTTCTTGGAGGCCTTCTCGAATCTTGGCGGACAGGCGGGGTGGAGACGGCCATGACAGTTCGACTGTCATCGCCTTCCCCATCCGAGGAATCCATTTCAGGATTGACAGTTTGAACCTCCGCCCTGTCATCGAATCGAACACGTCGACTTTGGCCAAAAATGACCTGCCTATTGTGTTGGTAGTTACGTACCAACTCAATAGCCTGTTCTATGCTGGTAGGCCTTGCATTGGCAGCATAAGCAGCTGCCTCTTTGTCGCTGCATCCTTGGCAAAATCGTTTTACCGCCATTTTATACATATGTTCATCTGTCATATGCCTGAAAGCCTCAAAAGCTAACTCAATGACCCTCTGCCCCCATTCTGGAAGCGTTTCGTTGGGCCTTTGCTTAGCCCTCTGAAACTCCAGAATGAGATTTTCAGTGATGTCACTGAAATCAAATCGCCTCCTAAACCTAACGATTAGTTGCTCATAGGAAATGTTGGGCTCCCTGTCTATGACGTGTGAATAAAAATCACTTGCACTTCCTTCTAAAACCCAACATAACCTTCGTTTCCTTTCCTCGGGAGACCATTCACACTCCTCTGCAAAAGAGTTGAATTTAGTGAAGAAGGATCGCCATTTTCCCTCTCCACTAAACGCAAGAGCCCTAGGCAGGGAGATGTTGCTTGTTTTTGGCCTGGCCCCCCGATTATGAGCTGGATCTTCCTCGTCGGAGATCTCGCCATCCCTCCACAGATAGGACCTGGGGGCAGATCTACGACTCGGCCTGTAATCATTAGTATAAGACCGAGTTTCCCGCGGAGCTGGAAACTCTGTCTTAATTTTGCTGGTTCCCGCATTGGCTGGAACATCATAGTGAGGCGTTTTGTGTTCTCTCCCTGTTTTCTGGAGGTCATAATCACCCAGTAATTGATCATAATGTTGGACCATTGTGTTTAATTTTTGGAGATTCATGTTTACCCGGACATGTCGGGTACCATCCCAAATGAGTGACAGACCCTCCTCAAGGGGGTGTTCCCCTTCGTAATAAGCCTGCCTCACCGGGGTGTGGTCCCAGTTGCCCGGGTAGTAGTCTGGTCTGCCTTTAGGTATTTTTAAATCTGACTCAGGTTGTTTAGTGCGGCTTTCTGTGTTTAATTGTTCTTGTTTAATTTTTAATTCCTGTTCTGCTTCCTTTTTACTTTTTGGTTGAATTTTATAGGCCGGGTTTTGGTAGTCATTAATTTCCGTTATTAATGGTTCTGGGTGAATAGATCCTCCCTTATTTTTATCATTTCCAATTGTTTGGAAATGTTGGCGTTGCCATACATCATCATTTCCCGTTTCCTGGAAATGCTGACTCGGAGAGATTCCAGTTTTTCCAGTTGCCTGGAAAAATTTGGACTCGTATGTCTGATGGTTTCCAGTTGCCTGGAAATCCTCAGGTTCGGGATGCGGGGGATTCTTGAATTTCCGGATATCCTCCTTATTTGGGAATTCATGTAAATCACTCTTCGCTATTCGCGATTTCTGCTTAGATTCCTCCGGTGTGCGGAAAAGAGCTCTTAAGCTATTATGATCTGATTCACTGGTGTTTCCAGTTCCCTGGAAATCACGGCTGTGATTTGGATCCTGATCAGATTCAGAATCGCTAGTCTGATCTGAGCTCCCTCCTAGATAACCGGATTCCAAACGAAGAGATGTTCGGTTCAGGGTGTGCTTTAGAGGGGTGCTTTCAATGGGGATTGATTTTCGACCTGATAACCTACTCCTGCTAGAACCCTTCTTTTGGAGAGTCTGCTCTGGATTATTTTTAAAGTACTCCGACAAACATTTTTCGGGCTCCAGCAGATTAGGATTAATTTGCCAATTTGAGATTGCAGATTTGATGCACTGCATTACTTTGGGATTGGTATCTATGAAATGGACCTCTCTTGGGCAAGGGCTGGCTCTTAAACTAAAACATTGAACAGCCCTTACATACATGTGGGCACACAAAAGTCTGGGTACACCATAAATACCTGCACTAATAGCAGGGATACCCACACTCTCATACCCCCTCACCTCACATCTCTTTAGGATGTTTATGATGGTCATAAACACCAGGTCTAAACACTCCGCCTTGTTTTTGTACTCGCCCCATTGGGGGCCGACGGCATGTATGACATAGTCATACGGTAAATTCCCCGCGGTTGTCTCGCAATTTTTTGTAACCGGAAGTGGTCCGTTTTGTTGGATAATTTCACGACATTGGGTGTTTAGACTTTTACCCGCTGCACGTGAAATAACATAAGCCACACCCCCACCATGCTCTAGCATCGGATTTGCTGCATTTACAATGACTCTGACTGCAAGCCGAGTAATAGGGGCTTGATATGCCTTCAGGACAAGACCGCCATTGAATTTTATCATTGCACTCAATGTTTGATCCTGATCTGAAGAAGGATTGGGCAAATGAGCACTAGATGCACCGAGGGGTGATGCTCCACGCGTCACATTTCCTGTTGCCTGGAAATTTATGTTTGGCACGTCTGGCGAGTTTCGTGTAGCGCCCGTCACACTTGTTTGTGTGACATATTTTCCCTCTACCCTCGCTTTGTTTCCATTTTCATGGAAATCAAGACCGGAGGTAGTCTGTATATATGGTGGTAGGTTTCCAGGTGACTGGAAATCCTGGGCGTTGTTTCTCTCTACCCCTGATTTGTTTCCATTTTCATGGAAATCAAGCCTAGGTGTAGCCTGCGCACGTTGTGGTTGGTTTCTTTCTACCCCTGATTTGTTTCCATTTTCATGGAAATCAAGCCTAGGTGTAGCCTGCGCACGTTGTGGTTGGTTTCCAGGTGCCTGGAAATCCCGGGGGTTGACGGACCTATCACCCATGTCCTCCTTTGAAGGATTAGGGTGCACATTCCCCCTTAACTCGCCCTCCTTTCTCGTATTCCATTGGTCCACGACCTGCTCGAGAGCAAGCTGAGACCCAGATTTATTTATGCCAGTGGCATAATTGAAGCAGCTTATCTTGACTCTGCTATTGATTTGTTTTAGAAGTTCCGGAGTAATGGGCTGCTTCTTTCTGATTTCTATGATTCTCTCAGCAGTACTCTCGCCTACCCAACGGACTGATTTTAGTTCCGCTTTTGTACAGAAGTTTATTGGGATAGGTCGTTCATAGGACCCCCCTGACCCTGCATTTCCTGCTGGCTCGTAATCAGAGCCAGACCCTACTAGCTCTTCATCAGAAGGTCCAGCAGGGTCAACTGCTTGGGTGGTGAAATCACTTTGAGAGGCCATTGGGGTTTACGAGAAAGGGATTAAATCAGAACTAACTTACTGTGTGTGATCAGTGGTGGTTAGTCTGATGATAGTCTGGATGATAGTCTGGATGGGTTTTTGTGATGAATCAAATGACTTTTGATGAATTAATGATCGATGAACTATGTGGACTGGTAACCTGTAAAACAGAGATTAGCTATATAAATGTTTCAATATCAAACAGGTTACTCACTAATATTTATATCAGAATTATTTGGGGTCAATTTAAATTGTCAATAAGTAGCAAAAGTTTCATCCAGCCAGGGACATGTCAACCTGAATTGTCAATAATGGAGCCAATAAAGATAATAAAGAGTATAGTCATTTAATCTCGGACCAGCGACAAGTCTAACTGAACCGAGAAATTATTACTTTTAATTTTGATGAATAAATTAAATATCCGGCAAAGAGACAAGTCATCAGTGCCATGAATTAATTGATGGAAGTGAAAGACGACTAAATGAATGAATATTAAATATGAGGCCAAGAATAAGTTGACTTGTACCAACAATACTTAATCATGAAATGGTGAAGTAATTAATTAACCGGAAAAGGCGACAAGTCAGCCAGTACCAGAAAATAATTTACCTTAATGAAGATGAGATGAGGTTAAATGACGTTGAACACCAGGCAAAGGACAGGTCACTTGTGCTAATTAATATTCAACCTTAATGATAAATGTAGTAATAGAGCCATAACAAATTAAATAGAAGCGCAAACCATCGTAGACAACCCCATCTTGAAACATGGACAAGTCACATGCAACAGAGAAGCTGGTTAAATCCACTTAGTTCACTTTGCTTCTAATTTTCTTCTCGCCTTCCCCCCTTCATTAATAAATAAAGGCAGGGACACAAGGAAATTACTGTCAGCAACTGAGAAAAAGAGTAATTGATAGGTAAAACGAAATGAAATAAAAGTACTAACCATAATTACTAAAAGAAAGGATAGAAAGACTGCCAAAAAAGAAAAACAAAGAAAATCCAATATGGCCGACCGGAAACCCGCACCTGCAAGGTCACGTGGTGTCCGCTCGTCTGGGAAATTCAAACAAGAGAAATTTTTGGCATTCTTGTAATTTTGATGTTGCATCATTGCAAATGTTAGAAAGGGGCAGGGAAATGATAAATAATTAAGCTTCTTGGCTCGCATGATACACGATATTGCAACAAATTGGAATTCGGTTGCACGTGCAACCATCCGGTTCCAATTTGCAAAGTCCAATTTGCAAGGCTAATTGGCATTAATTGCCTCGCACAAGCCGCATAGCAGCGCCATATGTTGTATCTTTACTATACAACAGGCTAACATGCACTTAAAATATAAGGAACTTAGTCCACTTACCCGTTTTAACACTTGGGCCGAGCGTTGAATAAAGGTGCTGTAATAAGCTGTGTAAAACACGTCTGGTAGGTTCAAAGTCTGGAGCAAGAAGGGCTGAAATCACGTTAGCTCTCGTCGAATCTCGTTGGTCACGCCTCGGTTCCTGCGAGATCTCGTTACCCGGGACGGGACTAAAACGCCATCTGGATCCGAATGTCAGCTGATCACAACACAATCAAAAACGTCGTCAGCGGACCTGCACTCATTCGGTGGAGGTGAAAGCTTCGGTCTTTTTCGTTGAAGCATAACCAACTTTCAGCATTAATATCTCGACGACTACGCCTGATTATTAAAAATGCGTTGGTAGTTAGAAAGTTTAAATCACATTCTTTAAAGAAAGAGTTTTGTTTATGAATTTTAACGATGGATTTTTGAAATAATCTGCCTCAAAGTTGGTATCCCGTAACGATAAAGACCGAGGTTGTACCCTCGGTGAAAAAATGAAAGTGAGGCTATGACGTCATCCCGACTGATTCTATACGCCAATTAGAAATGTTCATATTTTGTGTTATAACTTTTTGACTCAGGTTAGTTACTGTTCAATTTGAATGTTGTTAATTTCAGATGGCTCACCCTTTGTTATTTGATGGTACCTGGTTACAACAGAACAAATATGAGGCGGCAGAAGCTTTTTACCAGAAAGTGCTAGCTGGTACCAGTTCAGAATCTGTACGTAATTTTACATTGTTTAACCCATTACCAAACAACAAAATTTTAGCTTAGTCCAAACTCATAGGTGTTGCAGACGCCAATTTCCATTGAACAAAATTTAACATTTTTGGGTCTTTCTTGGTAGAAAACATCGTGGGAAATGAAGAAATTGCTTGTCACAAGCAATTTCTTCATTTCCCACAATGTTTTCCAAAGCCTTTATTTTTTGGGGCGTCCAAAAGCATCAATGTGTGGGAAAGGGTTAAACAGAGCTACAGATAAGAGGACAATCAAGAAGGGGGGGTTGGGCAGGGTTCACTCTGGCTCTCGAAAAGTTGGGGCCATCACTTTCGCCAAATGAAAAAAGTTGGGGCCAACCTGGTGAAAGTTGGGGCCACATTTCAGGTGTCTGCCAGACTGGGCCGGTACTAGTTGACAAAATTTTCGACATTTTGCACCCAACTCTTTTCCTAATAAGCTGTTTTCCAAATGATATACATTTCAGAAAACATTGAGGCAAAAGAAAGGAATTATGAAAACCATCATTTTCTCCTTTTTCCATTTTGTTTCAGCGTTTTTTCTGGCCAATTGGGAAAGGTTCCTGTACCCCTTCTATTGGGAATTTTTTGCATCGCAAAATCTTCGTAATTGGGAAAAAACGAGTCGCAAAATCTTCAAAATGGGAAAAGATTTATTTGCAAAATCAATGAATAAGGAATCTTTTAAGTGCATCTTATCTATCAATAGGGGCTAGATTCTGCATCACAAATCATTGTAAGGTCTAGGTTTTAACAGGAAGCTACTGGCGAACATATATTTAGAGTTTTTAGACTTATGATTATCTATAAATATGCTGGAATCTAGCATAATAGTATGATTCACTCCAATTCTCTCAATACTTTGGATGTAGTTATATACAAATTCTGCCTTAATTTAAAGAAACATCAATTTTGTTGTCTGCATGGAAGTTCCTTTCATTTTTATACGCCGCCGGAGGCGGACGTATATTGGCGTCATCTTCTCCGTCTGTCCGTCCGTCCGTCCGTCCATCCGTCCGTCCGTCCGTACGTCCGTCCACTTTTCTTGTCAACGCAACTCCTCCTAAGTTTCTGGCTGGATCTTCTTGAAACTTGGTCAATGTTATCACCTCAATTGGTAGATGTGCATGAAGGAAGGATTTTACGGTTCATTGATTTTTGCCTGAGTTATGCCCCCTTAAAACTTAGTCTCTGGGGTGGCGTATATTGTGACCATGGCACTCTTGTTTACCATTCCAAAACTACATTTAAGAAAGGGTTAAAGAAAAATAGGAGGAAAATTTACAAAACGCTTTTAGAAATTAAAGCTTCTTTGTTCTCTCTTTTCTAGATGTTATATAAGTGATCTATTGCTTAGAACTTTTAATTTGGATCTGTCTAAAAAGAATTCAAATTCTCAGTGTTTGGATGTATTGGCAATTAAAATTAAGCATTTATTGGGGTATTTCCAGCCAAATTAAAATGCATTGGCCATTGGGAACGGCACATAAGATCATTGGGATCGGTAGATATTGTGATTGGGAAACGGCATGTGCCAAAATTGGGAAGAGCCTGTAGTCATTGGGAAAGGTTCCTTTTACCGGTACTAGTTATAGAAGGAAAAAAATCCCTGTGTTTGTCTTAGACTTAACTCATTGCATGTATATAGACTTAGGCTATATAATTAGATTGTTGAATATGCTTGTACACATGTGGCTGTTCAGGCAACCATGTTGCAAGCATATTCATCAATGTTGAGATGTCTTTTGAATAAAGAATATCAAATAGTTTCAAATATTTTATCAGTTGTTCTATGTTCTGTTCCTCCGAACCGCCTAACAGCCCCCTACCCCCCCCCCCCCCCCCCCCCCCTGGCTCGCTTGAAAAATCCCATTTTGTCAATAAAACAAACAGGTTTGGGAAAGGAGAAAATATGATTATCAGGGTCCCGATTGAATTTGTAATTAGGCAGGAATCATGACTAACTTTTGTTGAATATTCCTTGAAGTCCGCTGGGACAATCTCACGATGAAAAGCATAAAACAAAGGTCTAGTTTATTCCAAAAAAAATGCGCGATTGAACTTACCGAAACATCGTAGTTCGGCACCTTCCATAACTTCGGAATTCTGAACAATTATTTGCAACAAGATTGGTTTTGAACAACTTTATTTCGCCTGAAATATGTCGTAAAGTAAAGGATTAACTAGGGGTTATTCGATAACCATGAACACTCGACCCGTCAATCAAATTAAAACAATATCGAAAGTACACGCCCATAATTATGTATCGTGTAATGCTCTATTGCACACGACACTGGTACCCGATTATGATTATCGATTTTTCCGTCGCTTTGCTTATAAAATCAATTAGTTGTCGCGTCATATATATGTGTTTGGACTAACTATGGATGGCAATTAAAGGTAATAAACAGTTATACATGGTGCTAATTGTCATGTCGCGTGCCGAGATAATATATTGTTCAGGGATAATTTTGGGCCGCGAAATCGCGAGATTCTCACATATAAATGCCGGGTATCGCATAGATCTTTCTCAATTGGAACAAAATCTCGCATACCATTTTGAAATCGATGAGTACCCAAAAAACGGACGAAAACTCAGCTGTCAAAAAAGCGGATATTAGAAAAGTAAACTCGATTGGTTCTCAGCATTCTTTAAAGTAAAACAAGGCGGCTCCAAAATTGAATGCAGGGTACCGGATATTCGTAACAATTGGTCTACTCGGTATTTTTCCTTATCATTTCTGAGCCGAGAAGTTGCGTGGATGAACAAAAAATAGAAAGAACTGGCGTCTGCTTTTATGTTTCTTAAAGGAAAATGCAGCCAAAGGAATGAAAATTAGATGAACAAATCATTTATTTAGGTAGTAATCACCAATTTTCAATTAAAAGACGATGCACACCAGCATGTCAATAGCATTCAGAGCCTAATATAATGTCCGTCAACGATGGCAGCGTTTTTCAGAGGGACAATACAGTACGCAAAAATGAAATGTTTTTACATTTCTTTCGAGAATTACGATAAAAAGAACTTACAATTAACCAAAGATTTTTCTCCATGTCTTGTTTACAAATCTATGCCATAATATTACATCATCTTTTCCCAGTTGAAAACCAGTCCCGACATTGAAACTAGACCCTTCTATTATGATTATTTTTCTGACAGAAATCTTTTTGGGAGAGGAGAAATTACTTTTGCTCCATTTGTCACCTAATCTTTATATTTTCACTATGACAGAGGAAATTTGCTACACAGAAAAACATTTAAATCACAGTGACCATTTATTGTGGTAACTGATTTTAGAGAGCTCTCTATTCAATTGTTTAAAAAGCTTGATTTTTTATAATAATACTCTTGTGTGATATAGGATATATTTTTATAAAGCTAGATTCCTGAAAATAACGCAAGAAAAAAATCTCATAGAAATTTAAAATCTCTCATAGTTTTTCAACAATTGGAACATTTTCTCTCATACTTTTTTCCAGCCAGAATAATCCCTGTTGTTGGTAACGTTCGATAAAGCTGTAACTACCGTGAGTTGGGGTCATTTGATAATTTTTGGGGCCACTTATTTTTTATTGGCGCCAGGCATTTTCGCCAAATGAAAAATTCTTGCGCCACTTTTATTTTTCTGTCGCATTTGGCGACAATGGCGATGGGCAGCGCCAACCCTGGTTGGGGTCAAAATGCAATATTTCTTTTATTGTTCACCAAATCCCATGTTGTTGGCACTACTAATTGGAATCATCTCACCCACCTAGACAATTCCAGTGAGTGCCCACAGCATAGGTTTTGGAATACACCAATAAACAGTTTTAAACCGGAAACCGAAAGTGGCGCATGCGCAGAAAAAGTGCGAGAGTAAGAAATCAACTTGCCAATATAATTACAATAGCGAGAGAACCAACAGTGACAAATTAAACCTTTTCTCTGCTTAAATATCATAAAAAATTTACACAAACAATTTTTCGTTGTTGTATGTTGATCGGAAATGCTGATTTAGTGCATGAAATATTATGACACGCAAAATAATTATGAGAAAAAGAGAAATTGTTTCCAGCTAACGGGCCCTTAGAAGTGCGAGGGAACCAACCGTGATAAATTTAATTATGCATTTTCTCTATCTTAATAATTTCACAATTTTTTTCTTATGTTGTACGATGATCGAAACTGCTGACTTCATACATATAATATTATGACACGCAAAATATTTACTAGAAAAGGAGAAATTGTTTCCAGCTCAATGACCTTTAGAACTATCTTCCATTTTTAAGCCATGATTTCCTATCTCGATACAAACACAGCGTTTTTTTTCCTTCTATAACTAGTGCCGTTAAACGGAACTTTTCCCAAAGGCATCGGCTTCATCCCAATTTAATCACCGGTTTTCTCCCAAAGAGACGATCGGCCGTTTCCCAATCTCCAAATCTATGGTTCCCAACTATCCTGTGAGCTTTTCCCAATCGCGAGTACCGTAAATTTGCGTAGACATGCCTTTTGAAATCGCTTGGCCTTTAAATCTCGCCGTACATCATCATGCAGAAAGTAAACAAACAATTATACGTCTGCAGGGGTAAAAACATTTAACTACGTACAATCCAATCAATAGTTATGAGCTTTTCGATTTGCCGCAAAAGATAAACAACCTGTCAAAGGACGCAACTCAAACGGTTTGAAACCGTAGACTGGTTTACTAATAATTACTATCACAATGGGTACCAGTCTACCCTAACTGTGACTGGTTTACATAAAATTTCATAGAGATATCGATTTTTTGCCGTGAAAAATTTCCAGCGCAGAGACCAGTCTCCTTCTACTTTCACTTTCCCACTGTTTGGCGCGAGCCACAATGCCCAATATTACCGTAAAAAATTGCAGAAAGGTGGCAATCCCAAGCGAACAATCAAAGACTTCTTCAGAACGGGATCGGGCACCACGGAGGATGGTAAGACTTTCGAAGTTTCGTCCCCACCCATGATCGATGATTTTAATGCAATGCCTGACCCACTTACGGAATTTGACGAACATTTTACGGAAAAATCCAAACATGGCTGCACTCGCGAATTTGATAGTTTTGAATGATAATCGGCAATTAACTTGACTAATCTTGTGTTTATTATTTGAAATAATGTTTTCTCGACTTGTTGTTTAAAAGATAATGAATATCCCCGTTTCCAAGATGAATTTCATATTCTACATGGGATGCATTTTTTTGAGTGACAAATAGGTCACGGAAAAATCCGAAGATGGTTGCGTCCATAAAATCAAAGTACTGGAAGTACTGAAAGCAGCCAGTGAACTTATCTTGAGTTAATATTTATTTGCATCCTCAAGACGTACAAGATTGGATTTAAATTAATAAATCTAGTACTGCATCAACCCTTTACCCCCTCTTGTTTCTAGCTTAGTAGTATAGACTTAGTGTACGCTAGTCAGACCAGAAAATATTGAGGGCAAAGGGAGAAAATGCTGGTTATCAAATGTTCTTCCTTTGCCTTATTATTTTCTTAAAGTTGTCTTAATTTGGTTGTGATGTGAAAATCAGGTCTTGTTTAGGAAAGGGTTATGGAACGATTTGATAATATTTACTAACTTTGATTATGTTTTCAACTGTTTGCAAAATTTTACAAATATTAATAGGTATCTCATTTATCATTATTATTTATATATTTAAATCATCAGTTGATATAACTGAAAAGATTCACAAAAAGTCACTGTCCATTCTTTGTCAGCCACTTCTTCTCTGTACTGGCAGTTTTCACATGACATGTATGATGATAACTGTACATCTGATTGTAAAAATATCTTACAAAATCTAGCAGAAGTTTTCCTGATAAACCCTGAATGTGTAAAAGGGGCTTTGTGACACAGAATATAGGTTCTAGGTATAGAAAAGGCATATTTAATTGATCAATTTTACAACCTAAACTTTTCCCAATTCATTGGTTTCGCGACTCGTTTTTTTCCCAATTTTAAGATTTCGCGACGCGAAAAATTCCCAATCGTAGGGGTATAGGTACCTTTCCCAATTGGACAGAAAAAACGCTGAAACATATACATGTACTTACTTTTTTCAATCCTTTGAATACGAAAATTGAATCCGAACGAGTTTAATTTCGCTTTTTGTATATCCATTGTTACGTGATGAAAAAGACACCTTTCGTTAATCCAATCTTAACACAGATATTTATGATACATGTGGCCTCTTCAAAGCCCCATGCACTTAATGAGCACGGTCAATCATTTAACCCTTTTCAACTTTACCCGAAGGATCTATCCCCTCTAAGTCTTTTATCTCTTGTGATGTGGAGTGGCTACAATAATTTTAGACAAATCATAAAAATGCCATAGAAAAATTCTGGAATATACCCCTATCCAGTGACAATGTATTCTTGTCTGAAACCTGACAAAAAAATCGACAATTTTTAAATGAATTTAAAATAATAAAAATATATTAAATATCTAGCGCATTATTGGTAAACCAGTCAATGAGTAGATGCAGATCAAATTTAGACTTCTTTACGCAATGAAATGTTTTACATGGCGAATTAAGAACAATTTGGGTTGAAACCAGCTGTTTTTTTTATCACATTCATCATCAAAACATTCGTTTTCTATCCTTAACATTTCTTTTACGAATATTATAATATGTTGCAGACATGCGGTTATATCTAGATTTATGATTTTACAACCTTGACCCCCCCCCCCCTTTAAAAAAAAAAAAAAAAAAAAAAAAAAAATATGTAAATTTCAAAGCAATTCTATCTTTTCTTATATAAGAAAAACTCTTAAAATAATGTGAAGAAAAAGAAAATATGTTTCTTTCTAGATTCGTAACATTCTTCCATTTACCATGTCATCGTTAGTGTACTTCAAGTATGTTGTTTGAAAAGGGATTAATTGTTTGACGATTGACACGTTATCCCAATCAAGTTGCCATCGTCTTTTAATTGCCCCGACCGTCATATAGCACATTCGACAATAGATCACACGGAGCGGGTACAGCACAGATCTAAAGAACGGGGTCAACACGTGAAGGATCTACAAATTACAAACCGACACCATATCTTTAATAATTTGCGGCTAACTACACATTTACTTTAAAATGAATTAGATTTGTTTTTGAAATGTTTTCGTATTTGATGATGTGTTTGATTGAATAATAATTGGGAAATATTATATGCGGACACAGGTAGGACAGAAATAATTATTTCTCTTGAACCCATTCCCATATGATCATATATTCACGATTTTTTACGACCCACAAGATGCTTTAGAAGTTTGAAAATAATGTGGAAATTAAAGAAATGCTCGTGACAAGTTATTTATTCATTGTCCAAAGTATTTTCTAGTATCCTGATAGACCGATATGGGATCTCAATGTTTATCTAGAGACTTTATCCGAAAGCAGGAATTTTAAATATAGAAAGACAAATTCTTGTATTACTTTTTATTCACATTCTGAGAACAACATTGCTGAATCAATGTAACAAATATCAATCATTGCATTGTCAAACGAATCTTTCCCATACACCAAAACTCTGGAATAGCCGATTCATTCATTCAAGTTAGGTAGCTTGTCCCTTTCCCTCAGTTTCCCAAAGCAATTTCTGCTTAGGATGTCAAAACTATACGTTTTTGGGGAAAACAATTAAAATATGCATGTATAACATGAACACAATAAGACAATTACCGATTTAAAATACGGGTTTCATGTAACCTAACGTTCTTACTTCAAGTGTGGAATGGGCTGCGTTAGCAATGAAATAAATATTGGGATAATTTCGATAATTACGGATTAAAAGCTAAAACCGGGGTGGACATTTCCAAATTTGTATTTGTTTTGATGAATCACAGTTGTATTTTCCTTTAATTCAGCCAGTATACGCCGTTTGAAGTGTTATTTTGTACTACGCGTATATGAGATTATAGTGACTGTAGAAATTTTACTCGTACTTTTATTTTACGGCTTGCGCATGCGCACTTCAAAACTGTCAGTTGGTGTATTCTAGTTAGAATGCCTTTACCCAGAGCTACAGATAAGAGGAGTGAAAGATTTTAAAAATGCACTATTTCATTTAATATTCATCGAACCCTATGTTGTGGGTACTCATTAGACTCGTCTCATCTAGACGATTTTAAAGAGTACCCACAACATAGGGTTTGTAATTGAAATAAAAAAGTTAGACTGCCTTCATTCCCACTTATCTGTGTCTCTGTTTACCACCTTATCTGTTGCTCTGTTATGATAGGGCACTGGTAGGAAAATTAATCTTGGTGTTAGGGTTTAAACTTTTGTCGCAAATTAACAGAGTATTACAAGTGGCCTTGTATCCATAGATAGATTTTGCTAGAATTTATTGAATTTGCTCTGTCTGTTTGCTGTGTTTGAATGGCCAACTTTTATGGATTCCGATTTGAATGACACAGAAATCATGTCATTGATGCAATTTCGAGACAAATTACCCCTTAGAAACTCATCTGAGGGTCATTGATGAAGCAAGTTTTAAAATCCAGAGTTATGATGCTTGAGTCGTTTATGAAATTTGACCAAGAAAATTTGAGAAATGACACCCAACTTATAAGACAAGGGGGTCACAATGACCCCCAAATTGTTCTGTCCAGGGAAAACCCTGCATGATATGCATTTATTTGATTTACAATGGTCAATGTTATCTGTCAAATTCAAATCAAATCTAGAATTAATGATGTTATATGACAAGGCTTTTTAGCTCCACTGGCCTTTCAGGCCAGCGGGCTATTGTCATGGCGGTGTGTCCGTCGTGCGTGCGTGCGTCCGTCGGTCTGTCCGTCCGTCCGTCCGTAAACTTTTTCTTTAAAAATCTTCTTCTCAAAAACTACTGGATTGATTTCAACCAAACTTCACAGGAATGATCCTTGGGTGACCCTCTCTCAGATTCCTTCAAAGAATATGGATTGAACTAGAACAACCTGAATTATCTGCCCTTGAATGTCAAAAATAGCAGGTTTTGACTTTAGTTTTCTTCTAAAATGTACAAATATTGAACAGTCAAGACAAAACTTTGACAGAATGATGCTGACTACAAGATCTTGCCTTGGTAAAATTTTCAGCTTGATCTGAATTTTACATCATGAGTTATGTGCCCTTGAAATTGACAGAATCGCCATTTTTGGCTGTATTTTGACTTTGTTTTCACTCTAGCAACTACAAATATTGGCTAAACAAGACAAAACTTTGATAGAATGATGCTGACTATAAGATCTTGCCTTGGTAAAATATTCAGCTTGATCTAAATTTATTAGCATGAGTTATGTGCCCTTGAAATTGCCAAAAATTGCCATTTTCGGCTCTATTTTGCTGGTTTTGACTTTACTTTTACTCTAAAATCTACAAATATTGACCAATGAAGACAAAACTTGGACAGAATATATATAAGCATTATATGCTGCCTGGATGTAATTTTCAGCTTGATCGGAGTCTTACATCATGAGTTACGTGCCCTTGAATTTGACAAAATTGCCATTTTCGACTTTGTTTTCAATCTAACAATCACAAATGTTTAATAATCAAGATGATACTTGGAAAGAATCTTGTTGACAACAAGATCTTGCTGATGTGTAATTTTCAACATGATCACACTGTTACAATCTGAGTTATGAGCACTTGAAATTGACAAAATTTCAGTTTTCAACACTTTTTCCACTCTTGAAGCCACGAATATTGACTAATATAGACAAACTTTGAACAGAATGATAGTGACCATAAGATCTTGCATTTGTTTAATTTTTGATTTGATTTTAAATATACATACTATATTATGTGTCCTTGAATTTGGCAAAATCATGGTTTTCAATTTTATTATCGCTCTAAAATCCCTAAAATATTAGTCGATCATTTACTTTCTTTTTGCATTGACCACATGATTGCTGCTTTTGACTTTGTTTTTGCTGTAAGAACCACAAGTATTCAAAAATCTAGTCAAAACTTTGATTTAAAATTCAGGCCTGTGGAGCGACTCAAGACCTTCAGGTCTTTCTAGTTTGTCTTTATTAAGCCATAAAATGGCCCCATTCCCAATCCAAAAAGCCTCCTTTGTATTTATTAAGATTGTATGTATGATTATTCATTTACATAGTTTACCAGTACCAGGGTACTTGTGTTTCTTTAATTAATGCATATTAAATGTTAAAAGGGGTTGTTTATTTGGACATGATGTCATGATGAATACATTTTTGCGTCTAAAGAGGGATTCAATTTAACCCATTTGGTTTGGTTTGATATACCTAGGTTCTTTTACTTATCTTTTGTGCATGTGTATGCTAAATTTCATTATGCCGAAGCAGGGTTTTTCAGGTCGTAAGACAAGTTCAAGTATTTTTTGAGATTGTACATCATTCAAATATGACATTTTATGATGTCATGTTTGTCCTGTGTCAGTCCAAAAAAGAATATGTACACCAGAGGCGCGTTTTTTAGAGCGAGATTTTTGAAGATTTCTTAAGATGTTTTAGATAAAGCTTTTTTAAGACCTTGATTCTGACAGAGGTTTTCCAAATGCTCTATACTTCATACAAATGATGTCATGATGACGTCATTTGTATGAAGTATGGAGCATTACCAAGGTATCATAGAGCATTCGGAACAACTGGGTGAATTCTCTCTTATATTGTTTCTACAGAGTGAACCAAGGGGTTCCGCACGAAGTATAGGACAATGGCGCCTCCCATTGAGGGTCTTAGAAATCTTGCTCTAAAGAATGCTTTATCCTAAAACATCTTAGGAAATCTCAAGATATCTCAAGAAATCTCGCTATAAAGAACGCATCTCAGATCGTGTGAACAATAAAAGGTAGACTTGAGGTTGTTTAGATTTTATGTGTGGCATATGTTATCTGGCAATTTCAACGTCTATTAATTGATTGAATTGGTTTTAACACCTTTTTCAACCGCTATGGTCGTATCACTCACGGTGGCTGGAGCACCTAACCATGGGTTCATGTCATTTATCATACTAGTACTACCACAACATTCTTACTGAGCCTCCAGCTGCTTGCCCACATTGGTTTATGATTATCAAACCATTGGTTGGAGACAGTTTGTCAGAAAGGATGTTTGGCACAGCTGGGGATCAAAGCATTGTCTTTTTATGCCCCCGATAGGGAGGCATCATAAATTTGACTTGTCCGTCCGTCTGTCTGTCCGTCTGTCTGTCCGTCCGTCCGTCCGTCCAAAAACTTTAACATTGGCCATAACTTCCTTATTACTTAACATATTCGCTTCATACTTTACCACAACATTCCTTGGTACATTACCTTTCTGTAGGCACATACTTTGGTGACCTTGACCCCTGGATGACCTTGAACATAGATTGGCCATAATTTAAAATCAAAGCGGTGTCGGGGGCATTGTCATCTTACAGTGACAGCTCTTGTTAAGGGCCAATTCTTAATTTTGCTTCTATATAGGGGCATTTTCAATTCACAAAAATACTTATTTGTAACTTATAGACTAGGAGAAGTTTTCTGTACGAGGCCTAAAAATGGTTCCAGGGAGGACAACTTGTTACAAGCAAGAGACAATGCTTAAACGATGTAGCAATGTCCCCTTAATCACTTAAGCCCTGTCTCTCTGTCCGCATCAATGGTGAAGTAGGTCTAAGTAGGTCAAAGGTCAACTAGGTGCAAAAAATAAATGGTATATGGGGTATAGTTAAACAATCCGCTATAACTCATTTAGTTTTGGGTTTAGAATAACATATTTGGTATCAAAATAAAGCTTAGACATTGATCTTTATTTTGAAGTATAAATATGCAAATTAGCTGATTTGCATATGCATGATTTTATAGATTTAATTCGAAATTTTGATCATTTTTTGGTCATTTTTTCAGAGTTAAGTTCGAACGAAAGCTATAGCCCACTAAGTTGGTGGTGTATATTCACAAATTTGGTACCAAAATAAAGCCTAGACATCTACCCTCAAGTTAAGTTATGCAAAAAAACTTAATTGCATATGCACATTTTTTATTATTTTTAATTAATTGATGAAAATATCACCCATTAGTGAAATTTTGATACATACAGAGCTTTGCAGCTTCCTGGAAGGATATAATCACATTACATATGTAAAACGTCCTGTCCAAAACAGAAATTAGAAATTTAAGGTCTTTTTACAGAATCAGATTGAATTACAGTATAGTAGGGTGTTTGGTTTCCATGGAAACATATATTGTAAAAGTAGTTTTTGGGTGAAACGGGAGAAACAGCTATCAGTCACTAAGTCCTTGGAGTAGACAAACAATCAATGTTTTTATATGAAGACAAGACATCCATTTTTGTTTTTCAGAATAAGTATGCAATTAAGCCTGTGGAGGCTTATTTGCATATTCATAACTTTGAAGAATTTATTGGAACAATTGATGGAATTATAGTCAATTTTTGCGAGTACATCAGAAAAAATCAGACATATCTCGAATAGTTCTTGGTATAGATTAACAGTTTTAGTATCAAATTGAAGCTTTTAAGCATTCGTCTTTATTTTTGGACAGTTATGCAAATGAAATAATTTGCATATACATACTTTTGTAGATTTAATTGGAAATTCTTGTGAAATTTTCACAGTTTTTGTTAAGAATTTTGCAGGAAAAGGGATATTCCTTAATTAGTTGATGGTGTTCTCTTACAATTTTGGTGTCAAAATAAAACCTAAGACTCCTTTCTTAATTCCAGTTTTGCAAAATAGCTTATTCACATTCCAACATTTTTTTTATTTCAAATCATGATGAAAATATCACAAATTTGTGAATATTTGGTACTTGCTTTTTAACATACATAGAAGAAACTAAAACATATTGTATAATTATGCACTACTGCCTGTCCCAAACAGAATTAAGCATTTTGACGTCTTTTTACGAAGGAAAATTGAAATACAGTATGCTAGAGGGTGTTGTTTCTAGAGAAACATATCTTTTAAAACGTGGTAGAGGTTTTATGGGAACAGCTATAACTCACAGTTTACAAGATCGACTGACTAACAACTACTGTATCAAAATGAAGCAAAGACTCCTATTTTAATTATTTGGGAATATTTTTTTTTTCAAATTATCTAAATCATAGATTTTTACTAGGAAACTGGGGCCGTTTATTGGCTCCTTCCGCCCCCACCAGAGAATTTTTCCCGTGCAGTTGTTTTTTTTTCCCAAAAAATCATTTTTCCCCAATTAAACAATGTTACGGTCCTTGTAAAACGGTCTTTATTTTGCTTGAAATTTGTATTCTTACCGTTAAAAGATTATTTTCAGATCTGTATACGTTTTTGAAATTTAGAAACCTTTTATCAAAATATTCAATTATAAATTTCCCATAGAGCTGTATTTTTCCCAAATCAAGGGTCCCTGCAGGCCCTTTTTCCTTACCTTAGAAATAAGACCTGCAAATTGTATTAGCTAACCTGTATTTGGGAAAAAATGATTAACATATATTCTTGCAACGAAAAATGTTGACGAAATGGTCATTATTGTGAACCAGGGTGTAATATGATTTCTAGTCTAATTCTGCTGAATGGGTTGAAGAGCAATTGCATGCAGTTTATGGGTGTCCTCTCCTTCTTACCAAATTTTGGATGAAGGAATTCCAAGATTGCAGATCTGGTTAAGAAGACGAGAGAGGTTAAAAGAACGCTACTGCGAAGAGCTGGTTAGGGTTACCAAGGCGTTGACTTCTATAGATTGGGTATTAATAATTTGCAAACTAGATGGAAATGTAACATTGTGGAGTTGGAAGAACTAAACAAACAGTGATTACGTAATCTACTGATTTCCACCAAAGAGTAAAAAGGAAATCATAGCGATCATAATCATGATTGATAAGTAATTGTGATGAGATGATTTACACAAGCAAATTGTATGTCTTTATAAGTTTAGATTTTGTTTATAAACATCAGTTTATCTTGCGACCATTGTACGTGTTATACATTTAACTGAGAACTTGTGCAATTCATAGTATTCATTAAACAGAATTGGTTTGCTGGTAGCAGAATAAAAAAGATCTGCAAAACAAACAATAAGGTCATATCATCTTAACCCCCCCACCACCTTCTACCATTTGCAATACACAAAATATATTTGGGTCGATATATTTTGACCTTATACTTTTCCTACATACTCCTTATATTCTCTTAATTACTATACAGGTCATGAATATCTTACAGCTAGCCCCCTACTGAAACCTATAAAACCTTTGAAAAACTTCAATTTCAGAGCAAAACTTTAAAGCCTTTACTTTTTTTCCAGAAAACCTTTTCAACCACAAAATTGCCTGTAATTTTCACCCAAAACCTGTATATTTGCTCTGGCTGGTTGTCTTGCAAGCTTAAAGCAATTGATGGCTTTCGATCTACATTATCCCTCTTTATGCGTAATTTAACAATGAAAATATCACCAGATGCCACAAAATCTTATATTACCCAATTTTTTTAAAATTTTGTTGGTAAGATCCCGTATACCCCCTTACGAAAAAAGTTCGTAAAATGACTTTGACTGTATATTTTCTACGAAAATGGCCATAATTATTCACTCTTATGTTTTTCATATTTTACACTAAATGGTCTTTATTTACATAAATGTGAGCCTTTATGAAAACCTTTAATTCTTTGTTAGTATGCTAGGAAGTCGCTACAGACTATTAGTTAAAGTCTCAAGGGAACAGACCAAAACACCAAGAATCTATTTTATTTCTATTTTCTTAACATATTTTGCTATATTTCAATATAGGTACATAGAAGTGACAGATACAGGATTGATTACAATGATAATTATTACTAAATGAATATTTTAACATAGTAATAAGTTAAATATTGTCCATAGATTTGTCAGGTATATTGCTATGGAGTTAGCTAAAACAATCACAGGTCCAACGATTTCCGCTATTTATATACCAACAGTTTATCTGTGTCTACTTCAAAACATATCAGCTGTGGATCAACATGATAATTTTAGACTTAGTAATTGAAAAAAGACCAATTGATTGAACACGTTTAGTGAATAATCATGATGGGATTGTGCTATACATGGCTAAGCCCCCTCCCCCAAGTTGTCCAAAAATGCTGAAGTTTCCTTCTTTTTCACTGAAAATATAGTGAAAAACAAATTTACCCCCCCCCCCCCCGCCCCCTACACACACAGTTTTCAGACACAGGGGCTTCAGCTACCCCAATATAAAATCGCTTCCTACTGGCCTGTGAAGGATGGATGAAACACACATAATGTCACATGTACTGAGTGATTTGCATAATACGAGATACACGCTTGTTGGTAGTAAATTTCATTAGTAAGAAAACACCATGTTTACACCGGGCGTCAGCACAATTTGACAAAAAAATGTATCCTCGCCTCCCCATGGTCCGTCACCCTAAGCCGGCCACGCTAAAGTGCATATGCATTACATAATCGAGTAAATCATCCTGAAAAACTCGTCTCCCCTCTAGATTTAACGAGTTTCCTTCCTTTGAATATCTGTTTTAATAAAATTTTACTAGAAAAACAACTCCATGAATGTAAACACACTGTAAGCCGTAGCAAAACAAAAAAGGTGACGATACATGGCGGATGACGGACCATGGTAAGTCGACGATATGTAAGTCGAAAAACACAATCTGTTTCGTTCAGTTTGGTCCGATATTCGAATGTTGTGAAGTCCATACGATTTATTAGCGGTCTCTGTTGCAGTCTTAAACCTATCCTGTAGGTGGGTTTAATGCGATGATACGGTCCTGCCTTGACGTCATATCTCTTGCACGCCCGCTTCGTGCTCTATCGGTTGTGGTCCCAATGAGAACCAACAACGTATACAGTCGAAAATGTGTCGATCTGTTGCCCAATCAATGTATTACGACAACATTTTGACTTTTTCACCTATCTACGCCCGTACTGCAGCCAGGCGCTGGTTTCGGCATAGCCATGCTATGCGTGGGTAGTGAAAAGTGTGTGAACGCTTTGGCTTCTTTTTATACGCCCGAAGGGTCGTATTATGTTATGGCCCCGCTCGTCCGTCTGTCCGTCTGTCCGTCTGTCCGTCCGTCCGTCCGTCTGTCTGTCCGTCCGTTAGCAATTTCTTGTGTGCGCAACTCCTCCTACAGTTTTCATCGGAATTTGATCAAACTTGCCACAATGAATCTCCATGGTGTCTAGTTGTGCACCTCGCTTACGGAATTCAGATAACTCTTTTCGTTCTTGAATTATCTGCCCTTGAATTAAAAAAATGCCCATTTTCTTGTGTGCGCAACTCCTCCTACAGTTTTGATCAGAATTTGATCAAACTTGCTACAATGAATCTCCATGGTGTCTAGTTGTGCACATCGCTTACGGAATTTAGATAACTGTTTTCGTTCTTGAATTATCTGCCCTTGAATTTAAGGAAAAATGCCCATTTTTTCAAAAATGCCCATTTTCTCCTGTGTGCTACTTCTACAGTTTCAACCAGAATTAAATTTTAATCAAACTAGCCAAAATGAATCTCTTTGGTCTCTTGTTGTGCAAACAATATTTTGATAACTTTTCATGTTTGAATTATCTGCCCTTGAATTGAAAAAATTGCCAATTTTACTGACAAGCCCCTCTCGGGCGTATATGCGCCGCTCTGCGAAGCTCTTGTTTGTCTATGTTCTAGCTTGTGTTTGATAAAAAATTGTTTTGATAGTAGTCACTTAGAAAACACGACATGGGATAATCAGTTTTTGACAGTTTACTAAGTATCACGTGATGAATGTACGACATATGAAGAAAATAACACTGTATTTATGAGTATGGATGCAGGTATATCAAAAATGTACTCAATAGCCATTATAAACATATTTTGTCGAAAATATTATGAAAAATTGGGATTGCGTATCTTTTTTGTCCTAGTATATTTATAGTAACATTTATTTGAACCTAAACCTTGACAGATAGTTAAATACTTGGTTCCAGCACTAAATTCCCTTCCTTTTGGATCTAGATAATACAATGCTCCACACAGAAATGCGAACTGCCATTCCCAATGTTGATCTGATTCCTGAAAAGCCTAGCATGGACCCCATTAATGTCTTATAATGACTGTAAGATATTGAGAGGGGTATTCTCAGCTGTTTTTATGTTATTTTTTTTTTTTATTTTGAGTTTTGTTTTATCAAATTGCACTTTAAATTTGTGTATACTGGATAAAAATTTGTTGAAAGAGTCGTGGTTTTGACATTATGATGTTGATATTTGAGCGGTATCAGGCTCACATGCTGTTTTATTTAATTGTCATTTTCGCTCATAAAAATTTGATTAATTTTCAGGAATATGTACTACAAATCCATGCAAATATGATTTCAAAACAATAATTTCCTACAACATATCTTTAAATTTATCAAAGAATAACATTTATGTGTGAGACGTATTGTTACATCAAAGTTTGCACTTTTTGTACTTTTTGGAAAAAAAATACCCCACCCACTTTTAGCTATAGCTACAGGCGTAAGCTTAAGACTAATTCTGTGGACAAATATATGTAAGTCAAGAACAGGTTTCTAGTCAATTTTTAAGCATAATTTCACAAACACAAACATACATTTGGTATTTTGTAAACTTTTTTTTCATTTTTAGACGAAACTTATTTTTGTGATTTTTGGCCATTTTTCGCTATATTTATGTATATTAACAAAAATACACTGTAAAAAAGTTGCATGTTATTATTGTAAGTGGAAGTGCAAATCATTAGCTTTATTTTGATACCAAAATAATTGTTTTAGCTTTATAAATGAGTAAGTTACTGGGCATTTTAGGAGGCATGTGTGACAAATGCACCGAGTGACCTTTGACCTGAATAAAATCGCTTTGCGCCATTGATTCGGACAAAGAGACAGGGCTAGTATTGACCGTGATATATAATTGAATCATTCTATATATGTCTCTTGCTTGTAACAAATTGTCCTCCCTGATTTGATTTTTCAGATTTTCACTACCAGTCTATTAGTTTTACTTAAAGCGTCTAGATATGGATATGTCAAATGCTTATGTTTAATGATCAATGATATGGATGCATTTTGAAATGCCACATGTCACTCTTTTTGTGTTACAATTGTTTATTGTTCCATTTTTAGACATCACGCCAGAATACAGGCTCGAATAAATATGAATCCAGTAAAATAAAATCTGAAATCGCTCAGACTCGACAAAACATCCAAAAAGCTTTAAATGAAGTGAGTACTCTTGCAAATTTTTTGTTTGTTTTGATATTGGAGCAAAGTCCTTAGTTTAGTAGACATTTCAGTACTATGATATTGTAGCTCTTTTGTAACTTTTGTTTTGACAATTTTTCTTTCAAAATCACATTTTAAAGTGCATCTTTTATGGACCCTATAGTATATTTATAAAGACACACATCTGTTCAGCCAAGCTTTGATGAACTTGCATTTTGCTGCTTCTATAATATTCACATTCTCTCCCTACCCTTTCCAGATGTCATATCTACAGGGTTGCCATGTGTCAGGGAAAAGTTAGGGAAATTTAAATTTTTTCAAGGTCAGGGAATTTTGTGAACTGTCAGGGAAATTTGAAAATACTGGCAAACGTCAGGGAATTTTGAAAGGAATAAGACCCACTGCCATAAAATTAATTCTGTCAATGTTGCCTTTAAAAATTGTCTCGAAACATCGCAAGTTACTGCGAAATTGCCGTGACGAAACATGTCGGGAAATTTTTCAATTTTGTCAGGGAAATGTTAGGGAATTGTAAGGGAATTTTATTTCCTCTGACCAGTGGCAACCCTGATCTAAGTGTATGATGTACATTATCAGGGATGTCATTATGTTTTGAAACGACAGATTTATTTTGGAAAACAACAGATCAGGCTGGGGACTTTTTGACTGCGTACCTGATGTAAACTTTTTAGCTCCAGAGAAAACAAATTATTTTTTGGTGATTTTAAACTATGGTTTTGATCGGCAATCAGTTAATAATGACATCCCTGCATTATACTGTCATTCAATTTTATATGTTGATGCGAAATTAAGAATATGACTTTCAGTCATAACTTTTTTCAGCGTATTCTGTTTGAACTTTGCACTGGTGATACTTAATTGCAATAGGGCTAAAGAAAAAATATTCTTTTGAAAATTCTATTGCATCTCCATTTTTAAGCACATTTCTAAGCTAGGTACATGGTTAGACCAAATGTTATAAAAAGTTGAAGACTTTTTAGCGAGCCGGGACTTTATGTTCGGGGAGCAAATGTCAAAGCCCTAGTGTCGGCGTCGTGTACCGTCCCATCCCGTCTTCACTTGAAAAAATTTAACCTGGTCTATATCTCAGGCACTATTAGAGTTTTGATATTTCACACATAGTTACTTATCGACAAGACCTTTCATTTGGGACTTTGACCTAGTGACCTTGACCTTGGAGTTTGACCTACTTTTGAAAACTTTAACCTGGCTTATATCTCATGCAGTAGTATTGATAGGGCCTTAATATTTCACACATGGATACCTCCTGCCAAGACCTTTCATTTGTGACCATGACCCTTGACCTTGTGACCTTGACCTTGGAGTTTGACCTACTTTTTAAAAATTAGCTGTTTTTGTGACACACTCCCGTATAGGCGAGCTACGTTGTCCGCTGACAACTCTTGTTCATGTTGGTATTCTTGTACAATCATGATAAAAGCATTTCATAGAACTTTTCAAGCATGGACCATAGCATGTTAGCTCATTTACACTTTTCAGATCAAAGCAAAAAGTTCAAGACTTGTTTTTACAGGTCTTTCTTCAAATTATTGTAAGTGCATAATCATACTGTCTGAAGCTGCTGTGACAAGGTTTATGTTGAAAAGTAGCTATATCATGGTGTATAATCACGTGACTCAGAATTTCCGATAATCTTCAATATCTTTTTTAATACTTGACCAATTTGAATTCGGTTTGAAGCAGAGAAGGTAGGAAAATGCCAGGAATAAGATGGACATGTTGCATTTTGGAAAAATCAACTGATAAAAAAGTTATTGAAGATAAACCAAAATTTTGGTTTATCTTCAATAACTTTTTTATCGGTTGATTTTTCAAAAATCAACCATGTCCATCTAATGCGTGACGTCTGTCCACATTCTCTGCTTCAAATCGAAATCAAATCAGTCGCATTGTTTACTTAGTTATTGAAGATTTTCTGAAATTTTTTTATCATGTGATTGTCCACCGTGTATATAGTTACAAACTGTCTGGAACAACAGTTTGCACTTTCTTCTAGAACTGCCTGAATATAAGTTATATCTTTAGAAGCATGGTATCAGTGTAATAGGTTAACAGTTATTGGTAGAATGTACATGTATTCTTAAAGCAAAACATCTTGCTGAAACTTTTTTCCCTGCATACTTTTTATACGCCCGTCTTCGACGGGCTGTATTATGGGATCAACCGTTGCGTCCTGGCGTCCGGACGTTTGGGCGTTGTCCACTTTTTTGTCAGGAGTATAACTCTGTTACCTGAATCCCATTTACTTTAAACTTGGCAGTTAAATTCTTCTCATCATTATGGAGTGCAGTGCACAAGAACCATAACTCTATCTGGCCTATTTTTTGAGTTATTGCCCTTTGTTGTTTTTCATAAGCAGTGTAATGGGCGTATCTTGTGACAGTTTGACACCTTGTTTAGAAATAGTTCAGTAGAAAGAATATGCTTTTAAAATATCAAAGAGGATGTACATATACTACACTTTCCAAAAATTTGGCCACATTAAGATTTTATTATTAACATTTTGTCAGCAATGTTTAAAAATGTTGTTATACCTCACGATAAATGACCTGGCAGAGCATCCCAGCCTATTGGCTAGGGCTGCTCTACCAGTTCAATTATCGTGAGCTATACTACAGATTGAAGTCAGATGACTCTTCTTTGTTTGTGTTTCATGTCAAATTTGATATAGAAAGAGACAAAACTATTATTCTTTTCAAAACCCTGTTGTAGAAACCATTTGCAAACATTCCTGCTTGAGACCTTGCCTAAAATATACAGCTCTATACTCATCTTTCCTTCACATGTTTCATATTACATGTATATTGGTGCATGATTTGCCAAGATGCAATTTTAATCTTAAAGTTTACATCATATCATTATATACCAAACACTTTGTGCATCTTCGGTCACCATCCATACCCTTGTCAATTTCAGGGCATCATCTGTTGCAACAGAAATTGAAGAGGGATACCCTCCTCAATTACTGCTGCTACGGATGACAGCAGAAGATACACAAAGTGTTTTGTAGTGAATGATGGTTGTAATCCTCAAAATTTAATGAAATTTACTTTAAAAAATGTCTCATTTGCATTGCTATAACAACAATTTGCTATACAATTTTTGTTCTTGCTTTATGAGCTATCACTTTGGAAGGTAAGAAATCTAACCCATCTCCTGCTTTAACCCATTACCAAACGACAAAATTTTAGGGTAGTCCAAATTGAAAGATCATGCAGACGACAATTTCAAGTGATCAAAATTTTTAATTTTTGTGTATTTTTGGATGTAAATCATGGTGGAAAATGAAGAAATCGCTTGTCACAAGCAATTTCTTCATTTTCCACGATGTTTTACATGGTCATTATTTTGTTGGGAGTCAAAAGGAATCATTGTGTGGTAATGGGTTAAAAAAGAACGAATTATGAATTATTTAAACCCATTACGAGACAGGAAAAAATTAGACTGGTCCAATTAGAAAGATCTTGCAGGTCATAATATCTATGCTGACGTAAACAGTATTTGTTTACGTCATAGCATAGAACATATTGAGGCAAAACAAGAAAATACTGATTTTATGCTCCCTGAAGGGAGAGTATATAGTCGCCGCTTTGTCTGTCCGTCCGTCCGTCATTCCGTCCGTCCGAAGTGATTTCTCCATAACCCTTGGGCCAAATAAAATGAAACTTACCATGTGAACTCCCTATGACAAAATGCCAATGTACTTTTCCCGGTTTTTGGATTTGAGGCCTCGTCATGGGAAAAGGGGACTTAAGGTAAAATACAGTTTTTCTCTAATTTCTCCTAGTCTAATGGTCAGAACTTGATGAAATTTCATATTTTAGTAGTAAATCAGATGCCCTTGACAATAAACCTTGTGAAATTTGGGTATAAAAATTATGTCATGCAGAAAGGGGGCTTAACATTTGTTAGCTTTATGTTAGCTCTGCATGGCATAAATTTCAGAGCTGAATCTAGGGCGCGGGATTGCGGGATTCCCGCAGTAATTTATTGCTTGGCGCAAAAAACGATAGGCTGCGCGGGAGAAGTCACGCACGTTGTTTCAGATTGGCGCATTTTTCAATATACGTCGCGTAATAACGTAGGTTCATAATCATTGAAAAGTTGCTAAAAACAGATTGCAGAGAAACCCCTGCAATTCTATATTTATATAGTGTTTTATATCTCCAGTCAAAAATAGATATTTGTCTTAGAAATGAAATAGATTCATGTTCGAGATATAAACCGAAAACGGGAAGAAAACAAACGAGTTGAATGAAGGGGGAAATGGCTGTGAAAATTTCAGAATTTGTAATTATTACGGTGCACCGCAACAACAACAACACCAATGGCGGTCAAAACAAACAAAATAAAGAAACTATGTGTTAAAATCGTTTTTAAGCACATAAATGGACTGAGTGATATGCTATCATCGCGGCACACAATCAAAATGGCCGACGAAACAAAGAAACTCTGCCTGAAAATTGTTTTTATCACAAAATGGTTTGAATTAATTGATAAATAAGTGATCCTCCTCGGCGTAGATGCCTACTGCAGTAGCCACATCATGCATGGTGAATTCTGCCCAGGGTTACGATTGAAGTTAAATGGTCCAGCCTTTTTTTCTACAGCCCTGAGACTATTTAAATCTGGAAAGAAGAGTTTTAAAGCAAAATTAGAAACAATTTTGTGGTGTAAATAATTTGCTTCAACCAGTCTTGGACAGTGTAATCATTTTCTATGAATAGTATAATCTAAACTTTAAACAACCAATAAATTAAAGAAATTAAACATATTAAAGTTTGTTACATGGACAACAGTTGTTTAAAGAGACTGCTTAGACAAGAGCTAAACCTAACTTACTTGGAGTAAAGATAATGTTCCTTCAGTTTCATATAATGGCTCTAGTTACAGATAAGTTATAACTTAATATTTTTGCGATAAAAAGTTAAATTCACTTTGGCTCAAGCCTGAATCCTGTTGGCCCACATTTTGAAGTATGGTGGGGGAGTTGGCCCACTTTTGTGAAAACCTAGATTCAGCTCTGAATTTATTGTGACAATGCCTTATTCGGGGAGCATTGTCCGTCTGTGACGGCTCTTGTCATTTCATAATTGCCGTTCATGAGGAATTGATTGGCTTCAGTCGCAGATGCTTTGTTAACAAAATAGCAGGATATGGGTTTAATTGTAATTAAAAGTTGTTAGCTCACCTGAGCACGAAGTGCTCAAAGTGAGCTATTGTGATCGCTTTTTGTCCGTCGTCCGTCCGTCCGTCTGTCCGTCTGTCCATCCACAATTTCTTCAAACATCTTCTCCTCCTAAACCATTGGTCCAATTTTAACCAAAGTTGGCAGGAATGTTCCTTGTGTGACCCTTTTCAAAACTTGTTCGTGAATTTTTGATTTGTCAAAAAATGTGGGCGTGGCAGGGCGGGGCTTATATGATTTTAGAGAAATCTTAAGAAAATTCTTTAAAAATCAACCATTGGGCCAATTTTAACCAAAGTTGGCAGGAATGTGCCTTGAGTCACTCTTTTCAAAATTTATCCACAAATTTTTACATTTGTCAAAAAATGTGGCCGTGGCAGGGAGGAAGGGGCTTATTGGACTTAGAGAAATCGTAAGAAAATTCTTTAAAAATCAACCATTGGGCCCAACTGAACCAGACTTTGCAGAAATGTTCCTTGAGTCACTCTTTTTAAAATTTGTTTTCAAATTCTTGCAATTGACCAAAAATGTGGCCACGACAGGGAGGAAGGGGCTTATCGGACTTGGAGAAATCATAAGAAAATTCTTTAAAAATCAACCATTTGGCCAATGTGGACCAGACTTTGCAGAAATGTTCCTTTAGTCACTCTTTTCAAAGTTTATTCACAAATTTTTACCTTTGTCAAAAAATTATGACTGTGGCAGGGAGGAAGGGGCTTATCGGACTTGGAGAAATCATAAGAAAATTCTTTAAAAATCAACCATTGGGCCAATTTGGACCAGACTTTGCAGAAATGTTCCTTGAGTCACTCTTTTCAAAGTTTATTCACAAATTTTTACATTTGTCAAAAAATGTGGCCGTGGCAGGGAGGAAGGGGGCTTATCAGACTCAGAGAAATTGTAAGAAAATTCTTTAAAAATCAACCATTGGGCCAATTTGAACCAGACTTTACAGGAATGTTCCTTGGGTCACTCTTTTTCAAAATTTGTTTTCAAATTCTTACTATTGACAAAAAATGTGGCCTTGGCAGGGAGGAAGGGGCTTATTGGACTTCGAGAAATTATAAGAAAATTCTTAAAAAATCAACCATTGGGCCCAAATGAACCAGACTTTGCAGGAATGTTCCTTGAGTCACTCTTTTCAAAATTTGTTCTCAAATTCTTACAATTGATAAAAAATCAGGCTGTGGCAGGGAGGAAGGGGCTTATCAGACTCAGAGAAATCTGTCCTATTTCTCTTATCTATTTCTCTTATCTGTTGCTCTGGCTGGCCCCATGTTTATCTTATGTAAACAAATAAGGGATTAGCCTTAGCTTATCAGATGGTAATCATGTGCTATATTCTTTCAATCACAGATCTTGTTAATTGAGCCTATCATAAATGATCAATCTCTAACAGATCAGAATGCTTTGAAAATTAACCCTATGTTGTATATTGCGAAATCATTAAATAATTATTGAAAAAAAAAAAATGTCAACAATTGTGCTAATTCATACCCAATCTTACAGGATCGATTGGAACAAAATTATTTCTTGATTGTTTCCAAACAAAAAGTCCTTATAAGTTTCATGCCTTTGAATTTGACAAAATTGCCATTATCACTCTTGCCATCTTGATTCAGGTGAGCGATTTAGGACCATCATGGTCCTCTTGTTAATGTGTGTTTTCATATTGTACAGTGACTTTTCAGGAATTTACCTTACACCAAAGCCAATTTTTCGGGACACTGATGTTGAGCTAGTTGAAGGATTTTCATAGCCTTTTGTCCTTGAAAACTTTGTTTCACCCATTTGTATGGCAAAAGTTTTAACTGTTCTAAATAAAAATATGCAGTACATGACACTATGTATTTTGATTAACCCTTTACCAGAATTTTTAGACTGATCTAAATTCAAAGGTGTTGCAGATGACTATTTCCAGTGAAATTTTACTTTTTTTAAAGCCACAAAAATGGAAGACCTAAATTTTCCTTGTGTGTGTTGTCTAAAATGTTGTGTTTGTATAAATGTTGTGTTTTAGCACATAATTTTGTCATCAGGGTTTTCAATAAGATTTGAAGTAGGAGGCTGAAGAGGAACTGCAGGAGGCTGGGGGGTCCTTGCCTCAGCAGGGGTCAAAGGGGCAGCACTGCTTGTCAAACGATTCTAGGCGGCAGAAATTTGATATTAGGCGGTCAATTTGGCCGCCTGCCGCCTCTTAATGAAAACCCTGTGTCATGCCAGATAAATGTAATATCTAATATGATATGAAATTAAATTAGATTAAAAACTGTAATGCCATCAATAATTTTCTATTTCATTAGACAAGAAGTGTATGATATTCTTAATCAGCTGGAAATTTAATAAGGC
This sequence comes from Fragum sueziense, assembly GCA_963680895.1. NCBI lineage: Eukaryota > Metazoa > Mollusca > Bivalvia > Cardiida > Cardiidae > Fragum > Fragum sueziense. The sequence continues at coordinate 28,906,821 of OY804604.1, forward strand.
AATCTTAACCCTTTCCCAAACACTTTAACAGCAAAATTTTAAGACGGTCCAATTTTAAAGCTGCTGCAGACGACAAAGTAAATGATCACAAAAGGTCAAAATGTTTATGTTATAGCCAAAAAAATATTGAGGCAAAAGGAGAAACTGCTGGTTATCAGCAGTTTCTTCTTTTGTCTAAATGTGTTCCAAAGCCATATCTACTAGGGACGTCAAAATCCAGTCTTGTTTGGGAGAGGGTTAACTAAGATCAGACAGTAGGTAGTGAGTCTGGGATCAGCGTAACAGGACAAAATTTTAAGGTTGTCCAATTTGAAAGATTCTGCTGACTTCACAATGGACATTATTTATGATCAGATTTGTGCACAATGTTATTGTAGTGCAGGAAAAATTCTGACAAAAGGAGAAAATATTAGTAGTCAAGATTTAACCCTTTCCCAAACGACAAAATTTTGGACTGTCCCAATCTGAAAGTTGTTTGAGACAATAGATTAAAGTTGTTGAAATTTTACAAATATTTCCATTTTGGGTTAAAAAACATTTTGGAAAATAAGAAATGGCTTGTTACAAGCAATTTCTTCATTTTCCACAACGTTTTCCCAAGCCTTTTCTTGTGAGGGAGTCAAAAGGCGTCAATGTGTGGTAATGGGTTAAAGGGAATTTCTTTATTCAGGGTGGTGCCAAAGAATCCGGCGGGGCTGTTGATCCACAAGTGCTACAGAGAATAAAGAACTTGGAAAATGAAAATGACAGTCTCAAGAAAAGTAAGTTCCACATCGTCACCTTTATCACCAGCATGTTCTCCTTTTGCCTCAATATTTTCCATGCTAAGTTTACCACAATACACAAATGCAATGTTTATCAACAGCCATTTTGTGGTGTGCAACAGCTCTCAAATTGGACATCCATTTAAAGAAAAATATTAGGGAAGGACTTCGGAGTTGAAAAAAAACTTTTAAATCTCATTCATTTCAAAGAGTGTAGGATTCAAGACAGTACAGTCAGAGTCAAAAGAACTCTTTATGCCTCCGTATCGAGAGATCGGGGCCATATTGTTTTACTCGTGTCTGTCCGAAAACTTAACCTTTGCCTTTTCTCCAAAAGTATTTGACATACAAAGCTCAAAGGGGGTGTTCCATTTGTGCCCACGCACCAATTTTCTTGTAACTTTACCCATAGAATACCTCTGACCTATGAACTACAAAAATGTATTTCTTTTACTCAAAGAGTGCATATAGGCCTATACGCGGCACCTTAAAATGTTCCCGATTTTCATTGGTACCCGTCTTACAATAACTCAATTTTGGTTATCTAGCTTTGGTTTTCATCCACATTTTTTAATCAAAATAGAAAGAAGAGTCCTCGTAGAAACTTTTGATACCAATACTGGTGGTACCAACATGCACAAACAATTTTTCAGAAATTTATTTTGTAAGAAATTGTCAAAAAAATAGCCCAGAAAATTTCGAAACCTAAATTTCAATCAAAATTTTTGGTATGTTCCCGTCTTTGTCAACATATGAAATTAATAAGAAAGTTGGCCATATAATTATGTCTCCAGTTTGTATGCAAAATTTAGTGAAAATTTGAAACCGGTAAAGTTGTCAAATAACGAAAATTGTAATCAATGGCACCATAAAATGTTCCCAGTTTTCAATGGTACCCCTCTGGCAAAAGCCTAATATTGCCTACCTAGTTAGCTCCACTGGCCGAAGGCCAGCGGGCTATTGTCATGGCGTTGTGTCTGTCGTGCGTCCGTGCGTCCGTCCGTCCGTTAACTTTTTCTTTAAACATCTTCTCCTCTTATACCAGTGGGCCAATTTTGACCAAACTTGGCAGGAATGTTCCTTGGGTGACCCTTTTCAAAACTTGTTCGCGAATTTTTGATTCGTCAAAAAATGTGGGCGTGGCAGGGCGGGGCTTATCAGACTTAGAGAAATCATAAGAAAATTCTTTAAAAATCAACCATTGGGCCAATTTGAACCAAACCTGGCAGGAATGTGCCTTGAGTCATTCTTTTCAAAATTTGTTTACAAATTTTTACATTTGTCAAAAAATGTGGCCGTGGCAGGGAGAAAGGGGCTTATCAGACTTAAAGAAATCATAAGAAAATTCTTTAAAAATCAACCATTGGGCCAATTTGAACCAAACCTGGCAGGAATGTGCCTTTAGTCATTCTTTTCAAAATTTGTTCACAAATTTTTACATTTGTCAAAAAATGTGGCCATGGCAGGGAGAAAGGGGCTTATCAGACTTAAAGAAATCATAAGAAAATTCTTTAAAAATCAACCATTGGGCCAATTTGAGCCAAACCTGGCAGGAATGTGCCTTGAGTCATTCTCTTCCAAATTTGTTCACAAATTTTTACATTTGTCAAAAAATGTGGCCGTGGCGGGGAGAAAGGGGCTTATCAGACTTAAAAGAAATCATAAGAAAATTCTTTAAAAATCAACCATAGGGCCAATTTGAACCAGACTTTGCAGGAATGTTTTTTGAGTCTCTCTTTTCAAAATTTATTCACATTTTTTTACATTTGTCAAAAAATGTGGCCGTGGCAGGGAGGAAGGGGCTTATCAGACTTAAAGAAATCATAAGAAAATTCTTAAAAAATCAACCAGTGTGCCCAATTGAACCAAACTTTGCAGGAATGTGCCTTTAGAGTTCTATTTAAAATTTGTTCATAAATTTTTATATTTGTCAAAAAAATGTGGCCGTGGCAGGGAGAAAGGGGCTTATCAGACTTAGAGAAATCATAAGAAAGTTCTTTAAAAAGCAACCATAAGGCCAATTTGAACCAGACTTTGCAAGAATGTTCTTTGAGTCTCTCTTCAAAATTTATTCACAAATATCAAGATTTGGCTGCGGCTGTGTAAGGCTTACAATAAATCATGGGATAATTCTTCCACTTTAACCAGTGGAGCGATTCAGGCCCTCCTGGGCCTCTTGTTTTGATATTAGTCCCCAATTTGAAATCAAAATAGCAAGAAGAGGTATTGAAGAAAATTTTGAGACCAAAATTGTTGATACCAACATGCTCAAGTAATTTCTCAGAAATATATTTAGTCAGAAATTATCAGAAAAAAATCGAGGAATTTTCAAAACCTAAAGTTGAATCAATTATTTTTGTATGTTCCCTTCTTTGTCAACATATGAAAATGATATGAAAGTTGACCATACATGTTTCCAGTCTGTATGCAAAATTTGGTGAACATTTGAAACCGGTAAAGTTGTCAAATTATGAAAATTGTGATCAATGGCACATTAAAATGTTCCCTGTTTTCAATGGTATCCCTCCAGCAAAAGCCCAATGTTGCCCACCTATTTTTATGCTCCCCGAAAAATTTCGGGGGAGCATATAGTCGCCATGCTGTCCGTCCGTCCGTCCGTCCGTGTGTCCGTCCGTCCACAGCCAGATCTCAGCAACCCTTGGGCCAAATTCAATGAAACTTCACATGTGGACTCCCTAGGATAATCCCTAGGGACCTTTTTCTCTGTTTCTCAATTTGAGACTGCGTCATGGAAAAAGGGGCCTTAATGTAAAAATTAGTTTTTCTCTAATTTCTCTTCATCTAATGGGCAGAATTTAATGAAATTTTGTAATTTTGTATTTTGTGAGATGTTCTAGATCATATTCTATGAATAATGTGTGTACAAAAAATCCGTCATGGGAAAAGGGGGCTTAATGTATGATAGTTTTTATTTTGTGACAAACACTTATTCGGGGAGCATAATCCGTCTGTGACGGCTCTTGTTGATATTAGTCCCTAATTTTAAATCAGAATATCAAGAAGATTCCTTGTAGAACATTTAGATAACAATATTGTTGATACCAACATGCACATATAATTTCTCAGAAAGTTTTAGTTAGGAATTGTCAGAAAAATATCTAAAAATTTTCGAAACCTAAAATTCAATCAATGTATTTTGTATGTTCCCGTCTTTGTCAACCTATAAAATTGATATGAAACTTTGTCTTATATGTCCCCTATTCGTATGCAAAATTTATTGAAAACTTGAATTCGGTAAAGTTGTCAAATAATGAAAATTGTGTACAACGGCATCTTAAAATGTTCCTGGTTTTCAATGGTACCCATATAGCAAACGCTCAATTTTGCCTACCTTGTTTTGATATAAGTTTCCAATTTTAAATCAAAATAGAAAGAAAAGTCATTGTAAAACATGCTGGTGCCAATATTGTTGATACCAACATGCCGTAATGATTTCTCAAAAATTTATTTAGACAGAAATTGTCAGAAAAATAGCCAAGATTATTTCAAAACCTAAAATTCAATCAATTAGAAATAAACCCATTACCTTCATTTGACTTTGATGCAGTCATTTTATTGGCTTTGATCATCTGTTTGGAATTATTTATGAAACACATATTTCCAGTCATGATTTCACTGCTTCACATGTCAAAACAAATATTTTTGTTATCATTAATTTTGGTTATCTTAAGTGAGCCAAAATTCAATTATATATGGGTTCTGGTAACAGGACAGAATAGTTCACTTCAAAGCATTTGGCATAACTTACTCCAATTATAATTTTATGATACATTTTGATCAATACATTAAGTAATTCTTAAACATATTAATGCCTTTTTTTAAAATTTATATCTTATATCATATAATACATTCTAAACCTAAACTTTATTAACTTAAAGAACCCTTTGAGACTGTGCGTGTCCCTCTGGACAAAGGAAATAGATGCATTTAGCCAGTATCCTTTACTATTTGGGATACATGGCATGTGGACCATCTATAATAGAAATATCTAAAGGCTGATGACGTACAATTTCGCGTCCATATTTTTTTAATCACGTTTATGCATTGCATCCAAAAATATTCTGTAGGACGTGCCATTTGTTGCTGTGCTCCGGTCGTGATGTGCAAGACAAATTTTGTATGTGACTAAGCCTTACATTGAAGAGTTCATTTTCTATTTATCGTTTAGTCTCATGAAAACTGTTATAGCCCATGATATAATTATTTGAATTCCCAGTGCTGTAAGTGATCGCTTGCTTTGTAAGCCTAGTAACCACAGTTTGATGATCTTTACGACGTCAATTAACTGTTACTTTTTTACTTTCGTTCTTTTCGATTACTTTTGATATACCCTTAAGACTGAAATAAATCACGATAGAGACGCATGCTACATTGCGGAACATACAAACGGGTAAAAATAAATTCAAGAAATATCATGTGGATTGGTCAATCTGTAGGGGCAGTTAATTTCTGTCAAGAAAAATCCAAATCATGTTTATTTAGTCATTGGATTCTTAATCAAGTCTTTATTTACATGTACATTTACTTACCATTATTGTTGGTTTCAAATAGCGCTCATAGGAAACTGGTCCTCATGGAAAAGTGAAAAGACCTGGTGCCAGTGTTAAAATATCTTTGACGCTTGATAATGTGATGCATTAAAAAAATCTGCAAACTCTCACAATCCCCAGGTTCTTCTGATGCAAGAAATATCTACGGTCCCCTATATGGAAAATACCAAAAGCTACACTCATTGAAGGAAGTGTGGCATATCAAAATGGGGCATAGGCAAATAGCTGATGCATGTTCTTCACAGATCTGAGATTAGCAAATAGTTAATAAATATGCCATCAAAGCTGTGGATAATTCACCATAGTAATAGAAATATTAGCAATTTTGCATTGAAGGGCACAATTAATGACCAATAAAAACTGTTTCTATGTTCTTATTATTATCTTTAGCAGTGTAGTAAAGAAATTTTGTATGTATATTAAAGTAGGCTATGTGCTGATAAGCCACAAAGGAAAGTTAAAAAAGGTGACATAATAAGTAAAATATGTAACATTATTGCATAACTTTTATTTTTCATCTCCACATTTCATAATGCATTCCACTGTTTTAGGCTGTTTTCCTCTCCATTATATTGTGGGTGGGTGGGGTAAGACAAAGTGCCATTAATTTACAAAAATCATGATTTTGTGTGAAAATGCTAAAATTCATGTTATACATAAGTTGTTGATGTCAAATCAAGACACATCAAAGCAAAACAGACTATTTGCGTAAAGCATATAGAAGGTATAAAGTAAAATCTTAGATTTTGCATTCTTAGAAATTTGGACGGCTTACACTAAAATTCAAAAATGACACTGTTACCGGTTTTATTTTTACCTAATATTTTGCTATAAGCACAAGCATATCTGGGGTCAATTTTAATATAAATTTCATATGTTGACAAAAACTGAAACTGGGTGAAATTTAGAATCAAATTTGGTCAAAATGGTTAAAAGCTAAGAATTTTGTTGATGACGTCATACAAAAAGTAATAGCAAATTGTTTTTGTTGAGTAATGTATACTATTTTGGTAAATACTTGAAAAGAAATTAATAAACATTATTTCCGGCGCAAATTTAGCTCGAATACAACAATCCTGAACGTATATGCCTTCTTTTAGTAAGGATACCCCACATTTTTAAACAAAAATCTTAAAATTCTTAGAAAAATATTTTCCGGAACAGATTTTTGGAAAATATTTCGGGATAAATGCCGTAATACAGAACACTAACTTCGTGCCAAATTTCATTAAAATCCGAGCGTGGGCACAACCCTATGGAAATTTCTGATAGGGTGGAACACCCCCTTTGGTATGCAACATCTTGTTTAACGATCTGGAACCATAATGGATTTCGGTTATTATCGCCGATGATCGGGTATTTACGGCACTCGGTTATTTCCGTGAAACGCACCTCGGAAAGATTCGATTTTGTTCTCACCTCGGTTTACTTTCTCGTAAATATTAATATATATCGGCCGTGTAAGCTATTTAAAGTGTATTTTTCTGCATAGATAGAGATAATTCTTGTATTTCTCGTTGTTAGTAGCATGAAAAATGCTTAAATATTATCGTTCTGAACACTCTGGCGATTAAACGTATATTAAACGTACATTCATTCCATTAGAACAGGAAATACATGAAAAATACGTTTTCATGTTATATTCTATAAATAGCAACAAAAATGAAAGTGAAAGTACAGCGAAATAGGGAACGATTTTATCCAGTTAATCGTGACGTTATTTCGGACATACAATAGTAATTCGTTGGAGTTGTTATGAAATCTCGTAGCTACGGCTTAAATCAGGCCGTAGTTACGATATTTTATGACAACACTGACGGTTTATCAAAACATAACTTTAAACCCAGTCTATTGTTAGCACAAAATCCATTGCTATTCACATGAATTTTCCGTGGTTTGTTCAATTTCAACATTTCCTTTCATATATATTTTGATATTTTCAGTAATTTTGGGGTTATCAAGGCTTTAAACGGTAAATTTAGGCATCGACAGTGGTGACGAACAGATTTACTTCAACTATTTTTGATTGTAAAGTTACGGAAAAAAATTTAGGAAATTTTAATCTTAGCTGCGAACATGTTTTGTAAAACGCACTTACGCAAAAAAAATCTAACTTCCGTTAAAATCTACGAAAATAATGTGCGTAATTTCGTTGATAAAACGGGGCCCAGATCACTGGTAGAAATAACAGAAAAAACACTAAGAGAAATGAAGAAATAACTGTTTCAATAGGCCTACAATTGTTATGAATTTACTGATTTGGTTATAAAGAGCAAAGCACTGATATACTAGTATCCTTCTCTTAACAAGTCTGGTTTTGACGTCCATTGTAGAAATAATTTGAGAAAACATTGAGAGAAAAGAAGAGGTTGTTGATTATCATCAATGTGTTATCATCAATATGTCCCTTTTCCTCAGTGTTTTCTGTTCTTTTGGACTGGTACAGTTTTGTTTGTTTTTTTGTTGTTTTTTTTTGTTTTTTGTTTGTTTGTTTTGTTTTTTTTTGGGGGGGGGGGGATGGGTTATGTATGCACCAATACACTTGATTGATTCAAGATCTATACGAATAAATGCTTAAGACCAGGATTTGATATAGTATCAATATTGCGTCTTCTGCCTTGTTTTTTTTTTTATTGTAGTCCAGTCACAATATAATGACACATGTTTACAAATTTTACAGTAATAAACAAAAGGTAATCCTTGTTAATTTTCAGTTCAACGTTGCATGTCTTGGTTCAAATCTTGAAGGTGTAAGGGACCTGCAAGATTCGAACCATCACATGCAAATTTACAGTAGTTATGACTTTGCTATTGCGTTTTTTGCAAGGGTAAATTTTGTAAACATGTGCCATAATATCGTTAATTAAAGGACTATAGATATGTAAAGACCCGGTAATCAAAGATACATGTTCGTGTAAGATTAGCTTAATTTGATTAAAAAAGGTGTTCTTATACAGTAGTACATGACACCAATTTCAGCCCTCTTCCACCCCACGAATCTTATATCACGGCGGGGAATCACCTGACATAATATTTTCGATATTTTCCAACAATTATGTCAAAAGATGACCGATTTGAAAAGAAGAATATAAGCAGAGACAGCGGGAACACTCCATGACTTTGCTGAATGCCAAGGATAATCTTTGAAAAATCAGCTGATATGAAAGTTATTGACGACCAACCAAAACTTAATCTGGTCGTCAATAACGTTTTTATCACTTAATTTGTAAAAGAGTTACCACCCATCTGATATCGGGCGTTTTGCACTTTTTTCTGTTTCAAACCGATTTCAAATTGGTCAAGTATTTACAAAATTATTGACGATTTTCTGAAATTTAGTGTCACATGATTCCCCACCGATGTATATAATGCCCTTGTTTTGTTAACAATAGTTTATGTAGTAACTACAGGGAAATCTGGCAATGAATATTTGATAAAAATAAGTTCTTTATATAAGTTACTATAAAAAATAATGTGTTGTTACATTTGACCTTACAATGAATATTTGATGGAATTGAATGCCCTATTTTGATAATTTTGTCCTTGTTTTATGCGCCCCTACTAAGTTTGAATTCATAAAACCCAAAATTTAACGGTAACTTTTTCCCATTCTTGTTTTATTTGAACAAGTATAAATTAGAGATAATTTTGGTGTAGGTCTCATACCCTGCCAGTCAATATTACAATAATTACAGATCAAAGAAAAATGTTCGTTTTTCTTAAACATGGAAAAAAATAAGTCGCAAAATCATAACCTTATGTATAATCAAGTGTTTTTTTCTCAATTTTGTTTTTCATAGTTTTGTATTTAGCTTATATATATGTTACATACATATCTGTTGTAGCATACAAGCTGAAAAATGTCAGATATTATCATCTTCTGGGAAAAAATATGAGATTTACGGAGTTGGTGCTTCCCCTTTTCCCGCCTTTTTTGTAAAAGGGGGTCAATAACTTAAAAAATATATAAAATTTCAACATATCGGTAAAATTTGTTTTAAGTTTCATTTTACCTCCGTCTTATATCATAGAAATAATATATACATAATAAAAAAAGTTTTGCAATAAAATGTAAATATCTGTAGTAACCAAAATACTTTTGTTTTAACATAAAATCAAACGTTTACACAATAGATTATAGCTAGAGAACACAAACAGATGAATTTTATACCGCAATCGCGTGCGTCTCGCACTCCAGGTGCGCATTTCCGGTTTTCATTTCCGCCATGGCATTCATGTGTATGGAGCATAGTTCTAGAAAACATTTAGGTGTGAACGTAATTGTCTTTGCCCAGCATAAAAAAGGCCACTAAAAAGAATTTTCTGCAACGCTGTGGGACTACGCCATGGACTTACGTTAGACGGACGTTATATCGCTAATGTGTTTCTACGTGGCAGGACCGGCGAATAAGATGCATTTTTGAATTTTGCGCATCTCAAAGCATAAGTAACAATTTGAGGATGCTATGTGAGTCAACTTGTGTGGTTTGAGATAGTCCCGGTCAAGAACATCGTAGAAAAAGGCCACGAGAAGATGACCGTCATAATTTCGTTACGTCACGGCAAAGATGTTCCTTATCAACACCAAAACTTACGAGTGGCTTCCACAAGAATTTCAATATAGAGTATCCACACTTACCATCCGTGATCGTCTCCACAGATGAACTGTTACTAGACGTTGATCATACGTTGTAATTTCCCTGACGCTACCCCATGAACGCATCAGACTTTACTGGTATAGAGTCCTAAATGCTTTAAGCCAAATTAAGCCTATACAACACTGATGGACTCCCATTATCATCCATTTCTTTCTGATTTGTCACCCATAGAGCACATACGGTGCATTTAAGGAAGACGTGTGCGTGATCGTACTGACGCGAATGACGTTAAATCTCTTGATAAAGTAGTGAATGTTGATACTGTGTACAAACAATTTAAGTGGATTAGAAAACTTTTCACGGTTGTTCTTGCTTGAAAATGGCCGCATAGTCGATACCGAATTCTATTGTAACTTTTTATTTTGACCCCTCACCTACGTCAAGACAATGTTTCTAACACAATATTTAACGTTACCACAAAGCGACCTTTGAATGTTCTGCGTAAATGCATATGCTAATATATATATAACGGTTGTGAAATAAATATCACAGAAAATACATTTTTCTAATTAACAAAGTCAGTGTTGCTAAACTTTTTTGACATGGTATATAACAATACCTTTTGTATTTTCAAAAGTGTCTATTATGGTTCCAGATCGTTAAAAAGTTTTTTACAAAGTCTGATCTGACATGTATACATATGTTTCCATGCACTCATTATTGACTTTCTATTTACCAGCATCTCAAGACCTCACAGCCCTTGTGAAGAAACTAGAACAACGAATCACAGCCCTAGAGAAATCCAACTCGGGGTCCAGTTCAGCCCCTAAAGAGACCCCTAAAGCAGCCCCAAAACCAGCTGAAAGTGATAGTGACAATCTGTTTAGTGATGTAAGTGATTTGTCTCCCTTTGCTCTGAGATTTTAGGGATAGCACTTTTACTCCAAGTTCTTGTTAATCCATTACAACATAGTGACTCAGTTTGACTCCCAAGAAGATAAAGGTTTTGGAAAACATTGTGGAAAATAAAGAAATTGCTTTTGACATGCAATTTTGTCATTTCCCACAATGTTTTGTACACAAAGACCACAAAAAGAATAGTTGCATTCACTTGAAATTTCGTCCTCTGCAACGTCTTAAACTTCTTTCAATTTGGAAATGTCTAAATTATTGCTTTGTTTGAAAAGGGATAACATGTCTTTCCCAGGCATTGACATTTTTTCACCCCCCCCCCTATCCCCCCCCCCCAAAAAGGCTGAGAAAACATTGTGGAAAATGGAGAATTGCCTTGTGACAAGCAATCTCTTGATTCCCCTGAATGATTTCTACACAAAAAAGCCCCAAAAACTTACATTTCATTCACTTGAAATTGTTATCAGGATCTGCATCATCTTTCAACTTGGACCACCCTAAATTTTTAACATTTTGTAAAGAGTTTAGTGACTTTAGCTTTTATATTCATGTGCAGGATGATGAAGACGAAGATGATGAAGACGATGAAGAGAGACAGAGACTGCTGGAGGCTTATAAAGCTAAAAAATCTAAAAGTGAGTACTTAAGGGACAATGCTACAATTTCTCTATTTTTTTCCTAATGATAGAATTAATTTATATTTTGTCTGTAGACAGTACATGTTATTACCAACTGAAAAATTAATTGAAAATATTTTGTCATCCATTTTGTTGGGAAATTTACATGTATCTAAAGCAATATTTTAAGATTTCTACAGCAGCGACCTTAGTGCTGTTGGTACTAGCACATCTGCCTTTCACTTGAGTGGTTCGAGGTTCGAAACCAGGCTGTGGAAAATATCCTTTCTGACAGAAATGTCACCCACCAATGGTTTGATATCATTAACCCTTTCCTCTTCAAAAACTGCCACAAAAGACCAAATGGATGTTATTAATGATAGGATTTGTGTATAATATGGCGCAGAAAATATTGAGACAGAAGGAGAAATGGCTGGTTATCAGCAGTTTCTTCTTTTGTTTCAATGTTTTCCCAAGCCTTTTCCTTTAGGGACGTCAAAACCAGGTCTTATTTTGGAAAGGGTTAACATATGCGAGGGAGCAGCTGGAGGCTCAGTTAGGGTGTTGTGGTTGTAATGGTATGAGAAACAACAGGAGTCCATGGCTCCAGCTGCCGCGATATGACCATAGTAGTTGAAAACAGCATAAAACCCCAATCACCCTAATCAAGATTTCTGCATATAACTGTCATAAAGGCAAGCATGCCTATCAAGTCACACACATTATGAGAATGGTACACATATTTTGAGTCTGAATCACACACACTTACATCACTTGAGCATATGCATTTTCAAAAAGAAAATTAGTAAAAATATTGAATCATGAAATGATGATTTTAATCAATAATTGGTAAACTTGTTCACATTAACCCATTACCTTACAGTGACACTAAGTCTTTTTGACTCCCCAATACATAATGGCTTTGGAAAACATAGTGGAAAATGAAGAATTTGCTTGTGACAAGCAATTTCTTCATTTCCCACAATGTCTTCTACCCAGAGCGCACAGAAAATGTGAAATTTCATTCACTTGAAATTGTCGTCTGCATTATCTTTGAATTTGGACTAGTCTAAAAGTTTGTTGTTTGATAATGGGTCAACACTTAGTATTGGTACTGTAAGGCTTACAAGATCAGGCCCCCCCCCCCCCCCCCCCCCGGTTTAAAATGTCACACTCCTGACATTCAGAGACCCTTGACAGCTATGTGCATGGTTGCCAATTCCAAAATTTATACAAACCTTTTTAAAGTGATGTTTACATTGATGATTTATTCAATTTTACTATTTAAGAAAATTCGGATTAGATTTTGTTTAAAAAAGTGCTCAAAATGAACATTAAAATATTTGTTTCTAGCCATGATATAATGTACAATTCCAGAACCCACAGTTATTGCAAAGTCTAGTTTACTCATTGACGTCAAACCTTGGGACGATGAAACAGACATGAAAGAACTGGAAGCTAAAGTTAGAACCATAGAAGCTGATGGTTTAGTATGGGGTCAAGGTGAGAAATGATTGATTTTCTGTCATTGATCAGAAGTAAATTCTGAAATGAAAATTAAAATAAATCCCATTTATACGCCTGAAGGCCCTTGTATTATGTTATGGCTCTGGTCGCCTGTCCGTCTGCGCATTCATTAGCAATTTCACATGTGCGCATCTCAATGCCACAAAGAGACCATTCAAATGAGTACCCCCAATATAGGGTTTTAATAATTATGAATGATATTTTTCACTTTGATAACTTGTATCCCCCCTTATTATTTGTAACTTTTATCGCAGGTAAATTAGTGCCAGTTGGTTACGGTATAAAGAAGTTACAGATTAACGCAGTTATAGAAGATGACAAAATATCTACAGATTGGCTGGAAGAAGAGATTATAGGATTTGAAGATTTTGTGAGTTATCTCCCGTTTACTTTTAGTTGTGCACCATACTAAAGATATTGTTGCTTTTCTTCAAAAATCTCGTAAATACGGCTTTTAGTTTGTCAGCCTGTGTTTGATGAAATGCAGCGATTTTTTTTCTTGCAATGTCTTTTTGGCATTTTGGACTAACATTGGCTAAGATCAGCTATGCATGCAGTCTGATCAATATCTATGATGTTCTCTAATAGCTCCCTCGTGACCTGCAGAGAACATCTACAAAAGAAGAACATGCATACTGAATAGACTGTTTTAACACAAATGATATTTAATCTGACTGACTAGAATAAGAGATTACCAGATTTGAATATTTTGTGAGTTATTTCCCTTTGTATGTTTGCTTATAGTGAAAATACTGATATATTGAACAATGCTATAAACTGAAGTTATGAAATACTTAAATGCTAGTTTCTTTGTTCAAAGATTGGGAGTTAATTCTTTTGCAGCAATCTGTCATTCTGTCCGAAAACATAAACCATTCTCAAACAATGACTCTTTAAGATAATGGCTTTGGAAAACATTGTGGACACTGAAGAAATTGTGATCTTGTTATAAGCAATTTCCTTTTTATGCTCCCCGAAGGGAGAGCATATAGTCGCCGCTTCGTCTGTCCGTCCGTCCGTCCGTCCTGTCCGTCCGTCATTCCGTCCGTCCGTCCGTCCGTCCGTCCGAAGCAATATCTCCATAACCCTTGGGCCAAATCAAATGAAACTTACCATGTGAACTCCCTGTGACAAAATGCCGATGTACTTTTCCCCGTTTTTGGATTTGAGGCCTTGTCGTGGGAAAAGGGGACTTATGGTCAAATACAGTTTTTCTCTAATTTCTCCTAGTCTAATGGTCAGAATTTGATGAAATTTCATATTTGAGTAGCAAATCAGATGCCCTTGACAATAAAGTGCTCTCCATGGCATACATTTATTGTGACAATGCCTTATTCGGGGAGCATTGTCCGTCTCTGACGGCCCTTGTTTCCCACAATATTTTCTACCCAGAAATAAAAAGAAAAGTAATATTTATCCTCTTTGAAATTGGACCTCCCTAAAATTTTGCCTTTTGAGAAAGAATTAACTCTTTTAAAATCTTTAATTGAATATTTTGTTTACTTCAGGTACAAAGTATGGATATAGCTGCATTTAACAAGATCTAGACTACTGCAAGATTCTTCCATTGTGTGCACATTTGATAGAGTGTAAAAAATATCAATAAAAATACCATAACTCAATCAGATCTATAGTTACTTTTTGAAACAGAATAACTTATATACACCTTTAGCGAGCTGGGACTTTATGTCCAGGTAGCTAAAATCACTGTCCTAATGTCAGCGTTGCATTGCATCTACAAAACCTTTAACCTGGCCTATACCTAAGGCACTATTAAAGATAAAGCCTTGATACCTCCTGCCAAGACCTTTCACTTGGGACCATGACCTTTGACCTGGTGACCTTGACCTTGGAGTTTAACCTACTTTTAAAGAACTTTAACCTGGGCTATATATTATGCCCTATAGCTTTTATATTTCACATATGGATACCTCATTCTATGACATTGACCTTGAGACCATGTCCTTTGACCTTGTACTCCTTTTTATGCCCCCTTTCGAAGAAAATTGGGGTATATTGTTTTGCAAGTGTCGGTGGGTCGGTCCGTAGGTCGGTCGGTCTGTCCGTAGACCAAACCTTGTCCGGAGCATAACTCAAAAAGTATTAAAGGTAGAATCATGAAACTTCATAGGTGGATAGATCTCATTATGGAGAGGTGCAGTGCATAAGAACCGTAACTCTGCTGATCATATTTTTGGAGTTATTGCCCTTTGTTGATTTTATAACTTGATTCTTGTCCGGAGCATAACTCAAAAAGTATGTAAGGTACAATCATGAAACTTTACAGGTGGATAGATCTCATTATGGAGAGGTGCAGTGCTCAAGAACTGTAACTCTGCCGATCAAATTTTTTGAGTTATTGCCCTTTGTTGGTTTTCAAACTTGATTTTTGTCCGGAGCATAACTCAAAAATTATGTTAGGTAGAATCATGAAACTTTACAGGTGAATAGATCTCATTATGGAGAGGTGCAGTGCACAAGAACCGTAACTCTGCCGATCATATTTTTGGAGTTATTGCCCTTTGTTGATTTTCAAACTTGATTATTGTCCGGAGCATAACTCAAAAAGTATGTAAGGTAGAATCATGAAACTTCATAGGTGAATAGATCTCATTATGGAGAGGTGCAGTGCACAAGAACCGTAACTCTGCCGATCAAATTTTTTGAGTTATTGCCCTTTGTTGATTTTATAACTTGATTCTTGTCCGGAGCACAACTCAAAAAATATGTAAGGTAGAAACATGAAACTTTATAGGTGAATAGATTTCATTATGGAGAGGTGCAGTGCACAAGAACCGTAACTCTGCCAATCAAATTTTTTGAGTTATTGCCCTTTGTTGATTTTACACTTAATTCTTAATCTTGCCTATATCTCATGTCCTTTTACACATACAGCCTTGATATCTCACACATTGATACCTCCTATCAACATCGTTCACATTTAACCATGACCTTGTGACCTTGACCTTGGAGTTTGACCTACTTTAAAAAAATTAAACCTGGCATATATCTCATGACCTTTTACAAATACAGCCTTGATATTTCACACATGGACACATCTTACCAAGACGTTTCACAATTGACCATGACCTTGGACTTTGTGACCTTGACCTTGGAGTTTGACCTACTTTTAAAAAACTTTAACCTGGCCGATATATCATGTCCTTTTACACATACATCCTTGATATTTGACACATGGAAACCTCTGACCAAGACCTATCACATACGCCTATGGCCTTGGACCATGTGGCCTTGACCTTGAAGTTTGACCTACTTTAAAAAAAATTAAACTGGGCCTATATCTCATGTTATATTACACATACAGCCTTGATATTTCACACATGGACACATCCTACCAAGACCTTTCACATTTGACCATGACCTCGGACTTTGTGACCTTGACCTTGGACTTTGACCTACTTTAAAAAAAAAAATTTAACCTACCCGATATATCATGTCCTTTTACACATACAGCCTTGATATTTGACACATGGACACCTACGACCAAGACCTTTCACATTTGACCATGACCTTGGACCTTGTGACCTTGACCTTGGTGTTTGACCTACTTTAATAATACATTAACCTGGCCTATATTTCATGTCATTTTACACATACAGCCTTGATATTTCACACATGGTCACTTCCAACCAAGATATTTCACTTTTGACCATGACCTTAGACCTTGACCTTGGAGTTTGACCTACCTTTTAAAAACTTAAACTAGGCCTACATCTCATGTCCTGTTACCTATACAGTCTCAATATTTTACCCATGGACACCTCCTACCAAGACCTTGCGCTTTTGACAATGACCCTGGCCTGTGTGACCTTGACCTTTGATTTTTAGCTCACCTGAGCACGGATGTGCTCATGGTGAGCTATTGTGATACCGCTGTGTCCGGCGTCCGATGTCCGTCGTCCGTCGTCCGTCAAACTTTGCCTTGTGTGCACTCTAGAGGCCACATTTTTTGCCCAATCAACCTGAAATTTGCTCAGAATGATTGTCTTGATAAAATCTCGGACAAGTTCGAAATTGGTTCATCTGGGGTCAAAAACTAGGTCACGGGGTCAAATCTTAGAAAAACCTTGTGTGCACTCTAGAGGCCACATTTTTTGCCCAATCAACCTGAAATTTGCTCAGAATGATTGTCTTGATAAAATCTCGGACAAGTTTGAAATTGGGTCATCTGGGGTCAAAAACTAGGTCACAGGGTCAAATCTTAGAAAAACCTTGTGTGCACTATAGAGGTCACATTTTTTGCCCAATCAACCTGAAATTTGCTCAGAATGATTGTTTTGGTGAAATCTTGTACAAGTTTGAAATTGGGTCATCTGGGGTCAAAAACTAGGTCACGGGGTCAAATCTTAGAAAAACCTTGTGTGCACTCTAGAGGCCACATTTTTTGCCCAATCAACCTGAAAATTGATCAGAATTATTGTCTGGATAAAATCTCGGACAAGTTCGAAATTGGGTCATCTGGGGTCAAAAACTAGGTCATGGGGTCAAATCTTAGAAAAACCTTGTGTGCACTCTAGAGGCCCCATCTTTTGCCCAATCAACCTGAAATTTGCTCAGAATGATTGTCTTGATGAAAGCTCGGACAAGTTCGAAATTGGGTCATCTGGGGTCAAAAACTAGGTCACGGGGTCAAATCTTAGAAAAACCTTGTGTGCACTCTAGAGGCCACATTTTTTGCCCAATCAACCTGAAAATTGCTCAGAATGATTGACTTGATAAAATCTCGCACAAGTTTGATATAGGGTCATCTGGGGTCTAAAACTAGGTCACAGGGTCAAATCTTAGAAAAACCTTGTGTGCACTCTAGAGGCCACATTTTTTGCCCAATCAACCTGAAAATTGCTCAGAATGATTGGCTTGATAAAATCTCGCACAATTTTGAAATTGGGTCATACGGGGTCAAAAACTAGGTCATGGGGTCAAATCTTAGAAAACCTTGTGTGCACTCTAGAGGCCACATTTGATGCCCAATCAACCTGAAAATTGATCAGAATGATTGTCTTGGTGAAATCTCGGACAAGTTTGAAATTGGGTCATCTGGAGTCAAAAACTAGGTCACGGGGTCAAATCTTAGAAAAACCTTGTGTGCACTCTAGAGACAACATTTTTTACCCAATCACCCTGAAAATTGATCAGAATTATTGTCTTGATCAATTTTCAGACAAGATTGAAATTGGGTCATCTGGGGTCATAAACTAGGTCATGAGGTAAAATCTTTGTAAAACCTTGTGTGCACTCTAGAGGCCACATTTTTTGCCCAATCAACCTGAAAATTGATCAGAATGATTGTCTTGATCAATTCTATGTCACGAGGTCAAATCTTAGATAAACCTTGTGTGCACCCTAGAGGTCACATTCTTTGTCCAATCAACCTGAAAACTGGTTTACAAAAAAAAGTTATTATATCAGGTGAGCGCTTCAGGGCCAATGGCCCTCTTGTTTACATACTTTTAGAAATCTTTAACGTAGCCTTTATCTTATGTCCTACAGCCTTGATATTTCACACATAGACACCTCCTACCAAGACCTTTCACATTTGACCATGACCTTGAATATTGCAACCTTGACCTTGGAGTTTGACCTAATTTTAAAAAGACTGAAACCAGGCATATTTATCATGTCCTTTTACACCTACAGCCTTGATATTTCACACATGGACATCTCCAACCAAGACCTTTCACATTTGACCATGTACTTAACCTTGGCATTTGGCCTACTTTTAAAAACTTTAACCTGGCCTATGTTTCATTTTACTTTTGCATATACAGATTTGATATTTCACACATAGACACCTCCTACCAAGACCTTTCATATTTGACCATGACCTTGGACCTTGTTAACTTGACCTTGGACTTTGACCTACATCAAATGTAGGCCCTTGAGGGGGCATATATGTTTTACAAACATCTCTTGTTTGTGACAAGTTCTCTTTTAGGCGAGCTACATTATTTGCGGACAACTCTTGTTAGGTTCCTATTATGTTATGACC
Organism: Fragum sueziense; assembly: GCA_963680895.1. NCBI lineage: Eukaryota > Metazoa > Mollusca > Bivalvia > Cardiida > Cardiidae > Fragum > Fragum sueziense. The sequence goes on from OY804604.1 coordinate 28,925,820, forward strand.
CTGTTTGTCTGTCTGTCCAGTAATCAGAACATAGCTGTATCTATAAATATGTTGTTGGACCAGGTGCAGAGCAACAGATAAGATGGGGTTAAGGCATTCTAAACAAGTTGTTTCACTTCAAAGCTCTATGTTGTTGGTACTCGTGGACGAGATGATTCAAATGAGTACCCGCAACAAAGCGTTTGATTACAATGTAACATTTATTTAAACGTTTTATTTTGAAAAGGCATTACCCCCTCTTACCCGTAGCTCTGCAGTTGAACTTAGAAACTAAACCTCGCCTGAAACTAAGTCTGGTAACAGGACTGGTTATCCCAATCCTTCTTTTTGGGGGAATACGTAGGAGTCAATTTTCATTGACAGTCCGTTTAACTCAGTCGGTAATGTCGGAATCAATCCAGCGGTCTCTGAATCTAAACACTTGTCGGTCAATATACTTTCAGACATTTGACATTCCACTTATGTCTCGTACTTGTGAGAGAAATTGAGCAAATCAATGATTATCCCCAATCAATCGGTCAGACTGTTCGTTAGTCCAACCTATCACACTTCAGGGTTGTGTGAAAATTTTTGACCCTAGTCGGTATAAACAGACTGACTTGGATGTAAGCTTTTCCCACTAAAGTGAATTTATAGATCTTTGCTAGTTACTATACGTTTGATCCGCATAATTATGTGACACCCTGTTTGATGTCTGCTAAGCATAGGACGTATCTCTTAAATTTGTTTTGGATATTATGTTCTGGAGCCAGTAATGTCGGGGAAACATGGCTAGATGTAGATCTACTAGCAAACATTATTTTTCACAATAACTAACCTTCCACCCCATCCCCAAAACAACACAATTTTAGGTTATTCCGATTTAAAACTCGTGAAAACCTGGATGCTGTTTAGATAGGATTTTTTCGAAATATAGCTGGAAAATATTGAGGGAAAATGAGAAAATGCTGATAATTAGTTTCTCCATGTGTCTCTATATGTTCTGTACTCTAATCTCCAATCATTATGTCGTCTGCAAAACCTTTAAAGGGGCTCATTCTATGTTTTTATGCTTCCGAACTGTTCGGGAACTCATATTTGTGCATGGAAAAACAATTAGCAATGCATAAAAAGCTCAATCTCGGCGAAAAAAACATCTTTCCTTTGCTATAGATCAATCCTTTACAAGCGTGTTTACAAATTCTATTTTTACTTTAAAACAAGACAAGGCCAAGGTCAACGAGACACACCTCCGCGATATCAACACACCGTACAACCGGATGTGTCGATGACTGTGACCTTATTTGCGAGGAATACGTGAAAAGGTTTATTTTGTACTAGCACTGAACATTTATACGCGTATTTATCAACTATAGAATACCAAAGATCCTTTCGTTTATTTATAAAAGTAAATTCATTTGACCTACCAAGGCTACCATGCACATGACATCAGATGCCGAATCTGTCTTCGCTGACTTTCTACGCAGCCGGTTGTGCGGTGTGTAAAATTTCGCTGAGCACAGATGACGTATCTCTGACGTAATTGATTTTTGAAGGTTGGGCATATGTAGCCGTTACAAAACAAAAACAAGGACTACCAGCATGTTATTAATTGACTTGGATTTTAATACTTAATAAAGCTCGTGGAGTGCCAACAATGGACATAAATGATCTACCCCTTCAGGTTGGTAATTTTATACGTCATTTCTGGTTTGTAATTATTGTGCCATTTGCATTTTCGACAGCCTAGCTCGTCCCCCTTTGATTTAGGTGATCCTTAAATTTCACCTTTTGAGAAAGGGTTATTAGCTCCACTTGCCTTTCAGGCCAGCGGGCTATTGTCATGGCGGCGTGTGTCCGTAAACTTTTTCTTTAACCCTTTCCCAAACAGCAAAATTTTTGGGTGATCCACTTCAAAAATTGCCACAAATGACAAAACTGAAGTTATTATAGACATAATTTGTGTAAAATATGGCATGGAAAATATTGAGACAAAAGGAGAAACTGCTGGTTATCAGCAGTTTCTTCTTTTGTTTCAATGTTTTCCCAAGAATTTTCTATCAGGGACGTCAAAACCAGGTCTTGTTTGGGAAAGGGTTAAAAATCTTCTCAAAAACTACTGGATGGATTTCAACCAAACTTCACAGAAATGATCCTTGGGTGACCCTCTCTCAGATTCCTTCAAAGAATATGGATTGAATCAGTATAACCTGAGTTATCTGCCCTTGAATGTCAAAAATAGCAGGTTTTGACTTAAGTTTTCTTCTAAAATCTACAAATATTGAAGAATCAATACAAAACTTTGACAGAATGATGCTGACTACAAGATCTTGCATTGGTAAAATTTTCGGCTTGATCTGAATTTTACATAATGAGTTATGTGCCCTTGAAATTGACAAAATTGCCATTTTCAGCTGTATTTTGACTTTGTTTTCACTCTAGTTTTCATTGAAGGGCTAGACCGTGCTCAAAATCGAATTATTGTCCAGATCGTTTCTGCTACATTTGAAACAATTTGAAAATACAGGCAAATGTCAGGGAATTTTGAAAAAATAAGATGCTTTGCCATTTGATTAATGATTTCAACGTCGCCGTTTAAAATTGTCTGAAACATTGTGAGTTACAAAATTACAGCGTAGAAAAATGTCAGGGAGTTTTCCAATTTGGCAGGGAATTTTATTTCCACTAACTAGTCGCAACCCTGCAAGCATTGCGAGATTGACAGTTGGTGCATGAATTATCACATGTATAGATGCACTCGCTACAACACATTATTACTCGGCCAGTATCCATTCTGACATTTGACAAGTCATTTGTCTCTCACCAATTGGTGTGAATCGTCTATGTGAGAGAGCAGCTGGAGGCTCGGTTTGGATAAATATAGGGGTGGTACTGGTGAGAGAAATTCCAGGAACCCAGGGTTAGGTGCTCCATCCACCGCGACATGACCATAGTAGTTGAAAACGGCGAAAATCCCTATAAAATCAAATTGAAAAAAAAAATGAATGAAATTTAAATGAGATGTATCGAGAGACCAATTCGCTGGTTAACCAACTAATCGTATTTCAAATGCTATATAGCAGGACAATAAAAAAACAAGTTGCAATATTTGTTTACATGTTTGTTCAAGCACGCGACTTGTTAATTGAAAATGTTTACAAAGTGGGAGATCAAAGGGCGTGGCTGTCATACAATGGCTCATTAACATATCAAAATGATTGATTGATTGTCAGCGACAGAGATACCTGTTGTAAGCATATCGTCGCTTTTTTAACAAAAAACCTCGTAACTGCAGCTTGTTATCCCCCGCCGAAAAAATTTTTCGGGGGGGATATTGTTTTTGCCATGTCCGTCCGTCCTTCCGTCCGTCCGTCCGTCCGTCCGTCCGTCCGACATTCGTTTCCGCGCTATTTCTTGGAAACTATAGACCGGATTTCGATGAAACTTGGCACACAGCTTCACTACAAAGAGGACATGCGCATATCGTCGGGGTTACCTGGTTCGACCATTGAATTCAGAGTTACTGCCCCTGATTGTTTAAGCCATATACATACAGAGTGATATTCGTTTCCGCGCTATTTCTTGAAAACTGTAGACTGGATTTCGATGAAACTTGGCACACAGCTTCACTACAAAGTGGACATGCGCATATCGTCGGGGTTACCCGGTTCGACCGCCGAATTTAGAGTTACTGCCCTTGAGTGTTTTAGCCATATACATACAGTGATATTCGTTTCCGCGCTATTTCTTGGAAACTATAGACCGGATTTCGATGAAACTTGGCACACAGCTTCACTACAAAGTGGACATGCGCATATCGTCGGGGTTACTCGGTTCGACCGCCGAATTTAGAGTTACTGCCCCTGACTGTTTTAGCCATATACATACAGAGTGATATTCGTTTCCGCGCTATTTCTTGAAAACTGTAGACTGGATTTCGATGAAACTTGGCACACAGCTTCACTACAAAGTGGACATGAGCATATCGTCTGGGTTACCCGGTTCAACCGCCGAATTTAGAGTTACTGCCCTTGACTGTTTTAGCCATATACATACAGTGATATTCGTTTCCGCGCTATTTCTTGGAAACTATAGACCGGATTTCGATGAAACTTGGCACACAGCTTCACTACAAAGTGGACATGCGCATATCGTCGGGGTTACTCGGTTCGACCGCCGAATTTAGAGTTATTGCCCCTGACTGTTTTAGCCATATACATACAGAGTGATATTCGTTTCCGCGCTATTTCTTGAAAACTATAAACCGGATTTCAATGAAACTTGGCACACAGCTTTACTACAATGCGGACATGCGCATATCGTCGGGGTTACCCGGTTCGACAGTCGAATTTAGAGTTACTGCCCCTGACTGTTTAAGCCATATACATACAGAGTGATATTCGTTTCCGCGCTATTTCTTGAAAACTGTAGACTGGATTTCGATGAAACTTGGCACACAGCTTCACTACAAAGTGGACATGCGCATATCGTCGGGGTTACCCGGTTCAACCGCCGAATTTAGAGTTACTGCCCCTGACTGTTTAAGCCATATACATAAAGAGTGATATTCGTTTCCGCGCTATTTCTTGAAAACTATAGACTGGATTTCAATGAAACTTGGCTCACAGCTTCACTACAATGAGGACATTCGCATATCGTCGGGGTTACCGGATTCGACCGTCGAATTCAGAGTTACTGCCCCTGATTGTTTAAGCCATATACATACAGAGTGATATTCGTTTCCGCGCTATTTCTTGAAAACTGTAGTCCGGATTTCGATGAAACTTGGCACACAGCTTCACTACAAAGTGGACATGCGCATATCATCGGGATTACCCGGTTCGACCGCTGAATTTAGAGTTACTGCCCCTGACTGTTTTAGCCATATACATACAGAGTGATATCCGTTTCCGCGCTATTTCTTGAAAAGTATAGACTGGATTTCAATGAAACTTGGCACACAGCTTTACTACAATGAGGGGATACGCATATCGTCGGGGTTACCCGGTTCGACCGCCGAATTTAGAGTTACTGCCCCTGACTGTTTAAGCCATATACATACAGTGATATTCGATTCCGCGCTATTTCTTGAAAATTATACACCGGATTTCAATGAAACTTGGCACACAGCTTTACTACAATGAGGACATGCGCATATCGTCGGGGTTACCCGGTTCGACCGTCGAATTTAGAGTAACTGCCCCTGACTGTTTTAGCCATATACATACAGAGTGATATTCGTTCTGTTGAAGCCATATACATACAGAGTGATATTCGTTCTGTTGAAGCCATATACATACAGAGTTATATTCGTTTCCGCGCTACTTTATTGACAATGAAAATATATTCGGCGGGGGATATCAATTCAACGAATTTGCTTGTTTAAAGCTGCAGTTACGAGGTTTTTGTTGAAAAGCAGCTATATGCCTTGATGAGTTTTTTTTTTAATTAATCTGTTTTCAAACTGCGCAATTTTATTGTTATCGAATGAAAGTTGCTGCAACATTCTCATACTGTCGCGATTTGTTGCACGTTGTACAGTCGAGGTAAATGAGAAAGATTTTTGGTAGAATATGTTGCAGGAATGTTAAATGGGCTATGCAGCTTATCAACGGTGTTATTGCAAAACCTCGTAACTACAGGTTGATCTAAGCTTTATTTACGAGGTTTTGCAGTAAAACCGACGATATGTGGAGACCACTTGGTTTCCGGGGATAGCTTTCCGTACATATTTTGAACCTTATTTTTATACCCCCACACCTACGAAGTAGAGGGGGGTATATTGGTTTCACCATGTCTGTCCGTGCGTTCGTAGACTTTTTCGTTTTCGTGCTCTAACTCAAGAACCGTTTGGCCTAGGATCATGAAACTTTACACACTTGTTGCCCATGACCCAAGGAGGTGTCCTATTGTTTTTGGGTCAGGAAGGTCAAAGATCAAGGTCACAATCGGACTTCGTTTAAAATCCGTTTCCGTGCTCTAACTCAAGAACTGTTTGACCTAGGATCATGAAACTTTACACAGTTGTTGCCGATGACCCAAGGAGGTGCCCTATTGTTTTTGGGTCACGAAGGTCAAAGGTCAAGGTCACAATCGGACTTTGTTTAAAATCCGTTTCCGTGCTCTAACTCAAGAACTGGTTGACCTACAGCACTTTTTCAGTGACAAGGCGCTAGTGGGGGTATTTGTCCGCTCTGTGGCAGTTCTAGTTTATTTCTATTTATTTTTAGTGAAATTCTGCTACGTAATGGTAAATGAGTAGGAGCTCAACAGAAATCCACTTATAAACGGGGTCGTAAAAATTATACTTATGTAGTGACGACACTATAGTTTTCAATAGTCGTAACTTTAAGTATGATATATCGTCACTTTGCAACAAAAACCTCGTAACTGCAGCTTAAAACAAGCTGCAGTTACGAGGTTTTTGTTGAAAAGCGGCGATTTACTGATCATGAAGTGTTTCAAACAGACATTAAACTCGATAACCTTATCGGTATGACATTGATAGTTAAAGAACTAGTAGAATTGTCGTTGAAGCAATTTATGAGCAATGAAATAGATTTGAGAAATTGATTTCTGCAAAAGTCACTTGTCGCCATGCATTTATTCAACCCATTAATTAACTCACTCCCACACATTGACTCTTTTTGACTCCCCCAAAGAATAAAGCCTTGTGGAAAATGAAGAAATTGCTTGTGGCAAGCAATTTCTTTATTTCCCACAATGTTTTCTACACATAAATACCAAAAAATGTTATATTTCATTCACTCGAAATTGGCGTCTGCAACATTTTTAGCTCCACTGGCCGAAGGCCAGCGAGCTATTGTCATAGGCCAGCGAGCTATTGTCATGGCGTTATGTCCGTCGTGCGTCCGTCCGTCCGTCCGTCCGTTATTTTTTTCTTTAAACATCTTCTCCTCTTATACCAGTGGGCCAATTTTGACCAAACTTGGCAGGAATGTTCCTTGAGTGACCCTTTTCAAAACTTGTTCGCGAATTTTTGATTCGTCAAAAAATGTGGGCGTGGCAGGGCGGGGCTTATCATACTTAGAGAAATCATAAGAAAATTCCTTAAAAATCAACCATTGGGCCAATTTTAACCAAACCTGGCAGGAATGTGCCTTGAGTCATTCTTTTCAAAATTTGTTCACAATTTTTTACATTTGTCAAAAAATGTGGCCGTGGCAGGGAGAAAGGGGCTTATCAGACGTGTAAGGCTTACAAGAAATCATGAGATAATTCTTCCACTTTAGCCAGTGGAGCGATTCAGGCCCTCCTGGGCCTCTTGTTTAATTTGGACCAGTCTAAAATTTTGTTGTTTGGTAATGGGTTAACAGTCCAGATTTCTAGACTGGCCCAAATTCAAAGATGTTGCAGACATTTTTAAGTGAAATGACCTTTACAGTTTTTTGGTCTTTCTTTGTAGAAAACATGATAGAAAATGAAGAAATTGCTTGTCACAATTCTTCATTTTCCACAATGATTTCCAAAGTCTGTTTATTGTGGGCGTCAAAAAGCGACAATGTGTGGATGTGATCATTGAGTAGGGATACGGAAAAAGTCATTTGAAGCTTTAGTTACGATATCTTCGAACGTAGCCGACGGTTTACGAAGAAAGAATCGTTCAATAATTTGTCGCTTTTCAACAAAAACCTCGAAACTGCAGCTTAAAACAAGCTGCAGTTACGAGGTTTTTGTTGAAAAGTAGAAAATTATGACAATTAAGTTAATTAGCTATGGACAATGCATTACAGACACACGCAATGTAGACACACTATCTGTCAACTGTTGGCTAATAAAGAATTTCGCTAATTAAGCAAATTGATGAGGTTACGAGATAATCATTTCACAATAATTGTCATATTAATGGCATTTAAGATACGCGTGCCTATAACCTGAACGGACACCATTAATCAGCTATGTAACTTATTGTTTACCGCTGTTGTACTTTATTTTCATTTTCTCTTGTTTAACCCATTACGATTATAGAATATAATACGGCTTTGCCTTATCCAGAGTATTTAGCATACAAATGACCAATGACTTTTATGTGGTAGTATTATATCGTTGAAAGCATCACAAGAAAATGCAGATCAGTATATATCTTTTCTCCCCAAAACCAAAAACAGTCTAAATTAGAAATGTTAGACTGCATTTTGTGATGGAAAGGGGCAAAGTACGATATTAAACTGCCCCCTTTTTTATAACGTACCCTAAAAAGGGCCGTACTAGATCTTCATGGATCAAGGAAAACATGGGGGACAGTCTGTGAAGCTTTGCATTATATAGGACCAAAAAGAAAGGAATAGCTCTGATATCAAGTTTTTCACTATCTACCAAGGTCCATTATTAAGCTTAGTGCCACTGAACTTCGTCTTTATTCGACAAGGAACTGGAAATTTTTACTACTTCACTGACTCTAAAAATCTTGCTTCGTGACAAGGCACTTATTACAAAACGTGCGAGAACGAGACCTTAGGGTACAACGTGACAAAACACGACCTTAAGGTACTAACACCTACAATGTTTGATATTGTTTATATATTAACCCATTCCCACACATTGACGGTGTGTGACGCCGCCTCACAAGATATAAAGCCTTTGGAAAACGTAATAGGAAAGGAAGAAATTGCTTGTCACAAGCTATTTCTTCATTTTCCATTATGGTTTCGACACAAAAATACCAAAGAATGTTAAATTCCGTTAACTTTAAATTGTCGTCTGCAACATCTTTTAATTTTGACCAGTCTAAAACTGTGGTTTGGTAATGAGTTAACGGCGACACGTGTTGTAATAAAATGTAAATTTTCAATCAAACAGAGCATTAAAGCGTAGAAAATCTCAATATAAACACTAAAAACTGTCCCATACTTCGAATAAATCAAATGTTTACGATAATTTAGTAGGTTCCTCCCCGCATTTTATCGCACCTTGACGAAATGCATGGAAGACTTCACATAAATTGACAAGTCTTTAAACAATAAGTTTTAATTGTTCTCTTCAACACGATATCGCTTCTTTCCAACAAAAGCCTCTTAACTGCAGCTTATAAAAAGCTGATGTTTCGAGTTTTTTTGATGTTGTGGATTTGAAAAGCGCCGATATGTCTTTTGAATAATTTATTTGCGTCACGAAAGGTCAAGGTTAATTACATGCAGTGGCTGGATCAGACGACAGAGCAAATAGTATTAGCACTGTCTGGCCAAAGCAATTTCTTCATCTTCTACAACATTTTCTTACCTAAAATTGGAAATATTTCTAAAAATTCATCAACAATTGTCGTCTGCAACACCTTTCAAATGGAAAAAAATGCTTTTTGATATTGAATTAAGATATCAGCATGGACCCGTTTCAGACTTAAATTACACACGTGCTGATTTAGATAAAAAATTAAAGGCTACATATCCTTGCTCAAATATAAAAACGTAAAAGGACTGTCTCGAAATTGACCAAACGCTGACTGTCAATCAAAAACATGGATAAGCCAATAGACGATCAGAAAAATGTCATGCCTCAATTGTTTTTCGTTGCACGTGGTATTGTATCGATTTGTCGACTGACTATCAAAACAATCGACACGTTAATTGCAAAGAATTTTGTGCTAATTATAGACTAGGTTTGTTTGTCCGAATTTACGTCACGATTAACTTGATAAAATCGTTCCCTATTAACGATCTCATCCCCATTGTTTGTCTTAAATTATATGTTGGGCGGAGCGATCTGTCGATTGGCGTTTGGTCAATTGTTCTTCGTTGCACGCGTTATTGTATCGATTTATCAACTGACAATCAAAACAATCGACATGACAATTGCAAAGAATTTTGTGCTAACAATAGACTAGGTTTACCGTATGTTTTGATAAACCGTCTGTGTTGTTATAAAATCTCGTAACTACGGCTTAAATTAAGCCGTAGTTACGAAATCTTATAACAACACCTACGAAATACTATTTTATTTGTCCGAATTTACTTCACGATTAACTGGATAAAATCGTTCCCTATAAACGAACACATGTCCATTGATTGTATTAAATTCTATGTTGGGCGGAGCGATCTGTCGATTGGTGTTTGGTCAATTGCCTCAACCGCACTTTATTTGACGTCTTTTACACGTGCAACGTTGTGGTTGTAACGGACGGACTTTGAGCAAGTAGGCACAAGAACCCATCCCATTGCAGATGTGAAGTGTGGGGTGCATCGGCTTGGAGAAATTTTGTAATACTGCCATGAGTACTTTGAAAGCGCAAAATTATAACATTTTTAATGTATGCCCAAAGCACAATAAATATATGTCTTAGCTACTAGGACAATGACGTTATTATTATACGTTCGAGTAATAAAAAAGAATGATGTTAACTAAAACAAACAAACAAAAATGAGTTTGATTGTTGCAAGTATCTTTGAAATGGCGATGACTTTTCGGTCATATTTGTACATAAATGCATCTACTTGTTACTGTCCTAAGAAGGCCTGCTTATCTATTGTTTGTGAATTCATTTGATAAGTGACGTACGAGTAAACCATATAGTACGTTACTTTGGCGACTAGCAGAATAAAAAGAATAAAAATGTTGACACCATTTTGTCGGTCAATATCAGTGCAATGGTACCATCATCTTATTGTTTGTAAGTTAGTTTGATCTGTGATGTAGAACCATATTTACGCCATTTAGTTGATTAGCGTAACAAAATACGTCACTATTGTAGGTCAATGTCAACGTTTTCATTAACCCTTTTCGGAGACGAAAAAATAATTGTGGTTCGTTACTGAATATCTGTTTAAATGTTGGCACTGTATGTACCGCGTTTCACAGAAAATATAAAAAAGAATAAATGTACACGAAAATGCAGAAATCCATGTATGCATACAATATGTTTTTCAGCCAAACCAGGAATTGAAATATCTCGATTGACAGGCCTATAATGCGCCTTTTGGACTTTTTACGTACTAAAAAGATTTTTCTAACCATTTGATCCTGTGTTAAAATACTATAAGTATATAATTTTTTCAATTAGAGAGTAGAAAAAATAAACATATTTTTGTCGGTCATAGAAACGCATAAATCTACGTCATTTTGATTTTCAACGTCAACGTCCCCATTTACGGCCGATAAAACTATCACAGTTGACACCGATCACCATCTGGACCATGTTCACGTTATAATGAGAAATTAGGTCACAATTAATTTGATTTTTATGTAAACAGTTGTGACCCATCACGCTAAAAGGCACCTTATAGGAAGTGTGGAAAGTATCGACCCTAGTCAGTCTGCGCAGTCCGCGCAGCCAGACTAGGGTCAAGCCTTTTCACTTTTATGTAATTTTCTAAATTTCGAATCTTTTCTCTATCTTACTATGTGTTCATTTTTCGCATACAGTATCTGATTGACCTGTGCTGAGTTTGACAAGCTTGTCAAAATGTGTTTTTTTTTTACTTCTGATAAGGTCCCTTTTAGCGTGACGGGTCACAAATACAATAAGGTTGTTAGTCTTTTTGATGAGACTTACAAAGAGATTCCCGTCATTTTTGCGGTCAATGTCTGCTCTTTTCTTTTGATTGTTTGCAGATTTTTTCGCTGTCCTTATAGTCCAGTCATTCTAGCCGAAAATAGGGACTAACCTTCAACTAATTGCATCAGAAATCATTCTTGGGTTTTTAAGTAGCCTTCGATATTGTACACAACATTAAAAAGTCTCCAGTAATCTTAGAGTGGGAAATCACAAAAATTGAGGAATTACGTTTAAATATTCGGATAGAAGTACTATCCGAATAATATTCCACTTTTACTTTAAAATGAATCTTTTTATGAGAAAATATATCATTTGAAGGGATTTCATGCATTTATTTTTTTGGTTTTATCCAATTGTCTACATTAGTGTCTAAAAAGGTAGATTTTTTTCGAAAAGAAATTATTTTCTGTCATTTTCGTCATCAACAAAATTTATTTTCCTTTTCTGAAAACGTTCTACCTGCCTCCCAGGCATTGTTAATGATAATCCAACAATTATAATGAAACGTTAAGAAACATATCGCTGGTGGGGAGTCAAAACCTCGTAACTACAGCTTGAATAAGCTGGAGTTACGAGGTTTTGACTCCCCACCAACGATATATGAATTAGCATATTTTCTATACTGAATAATATCCTTATATTCCTATTCTTGATAGATGTTTTGAAGGTTAAAATTCGGATACTCATGTACTGTCCGGATACTCTTCCTGTTGTACTTTCAGTTTTGTGTATGTAGGAATGATTTCGGTTGTTACCAATGCGTATAGACATTAAAAACAAATTATAATGATTTTGAGTGTTAGAAATTGTCAATAGAGTCTTTTCTTTTGCTTCAACACTTTTTAACCCTTTCCCAAATCGCAAAATTTTAGGTTTGTCCAATTTAAAAGCTGCTAGATCTACATCATACAGTTGATACAGTTTTCGAGACCAGCAGATGTACACTATACATAAGCTAATTCAAGCTTGTAAAGGCCATTTATTTCTAGTTTTAGAGAAGAGGCAGTATGTTTTACCTCACTGCTACCCACTCCATACCGCTGGGTAGACTGGGGCTGACAATTAATTGTCTTCCCCAAAGACACACCTTACCCGAGTGGGGCTCGACCTCGTAACCACCGAGCTCTAAGTCGAGTGCGCCAACCACTGCGCCACTCCGGCTGTCAAAATGCGTCAAGATGGTTGGTAATTTTACTATTTGTATATATTATAGCAGAGAAAATATTGCGGCAAAAGGAGAAAATGCAGCATTTTCCTCTTTTGTCTCGATGTTTTCCCAAACCTATTTTTTTCAGGGACGTCAAAACCAGGTTTTGTTTGGGAAAGGGGTAAAAGAGTCTAGATGTCCAATGGAGAAAGTTCAGACTAATGGCTTACAGGCCTAGGCCTAGCCGACGGCATTTGAGACATCCGTGGATCAAGATCAGAAATGAAGCCTTATCAAGATCCATGCTGCTCAATTAAATGTAATGAAACATATTTTGATAATAGCACGGATCTAAATCAGACAGCTGTAGGTCCATGCTGGTCAAGCGCGGATCCAGGCATTTTCCTAAAGGGAACAAGCGTTTTAAAATGTTTAACAAAATTGAGAGGATGTCCGGATCCACAACGACATGTCTTCTCATTTCAAACAGAAAAGGGACCTGATCTTGAAACGGGTCCCTGGTGGCTTTTGAAAACACCATGGATAAAGATAAGCACGCAAAATATCCAATACGTCAATCTGTCGCTTATCTAATACTTCTACAATTCTACCATATCTGCGTGTCTGGATTGATAATGGTCGATCGAGGAAACAAACTCGAGCTAAACTATTACTTAACCTCCCTGGGTTGATGGACTCCAGGATTTCTTACTAAGATATTAGAATTGAGTGGTTAATATTGGATTCAAACTCACAGGGAAAAAACGACATATGACTTTGTAGCAATTATTATATGCAAAATATTCAAAAGCGTCCAATACCTAGCGTTTATTAGGCATCATGACTTAGACAGCATGGTGTATGATATTCTGGCGAATATTTGCATATGATATGATTGTAAACGTGTGTGTACGAGCGCGTATGGGGCTAGGTCATGTTCTACTTATTATGTATACCCAAAAAGAGCATCTTAAATTTCTTTGTACATGTACTAGCAGGTATTTATCAATGCTATTCCTGTGACTTCTATTCTACGACTTGTTTTAATTAGTAAATTGTGCCATTCTAATCAACAATGGTTTTACGTTTCTCACATGCCAAATAAAAACATCTATTCTGAGCGATTTCACTATCTAAAATCTAACTTTTGCGAAAGCTAGTGCCTCATTTCGGATTTCGACTCCCAGTCAGTGTAAATAAAATATTCATGGATAAGAGTGGAACAGCAGTGAAACCACTTTGCAATGGCCGTCTGGTGTCTATCTTCGCAAGCAAAGGGCTCTACCTCCATCTTGCTCGTAAGAAATAAAGTGAAGGTAGAACCCTTGGCTTGCGAAGGTGTCGGAGGCCGTGCTTTGGCAGTGATAAAAAACGTCATTTGCGTCTGTGTCTCATAATATTTTAATCTCAGGTGGAAAACTGCTAAATACTGCGTCTATTTTTTTCCATTTTCTTATCATATATATATATATATCAGCATTAGTCGTACATAGTATGGTCGTACATGGTATCATGACGTCTTTATATGACAAAACGTCGACAAAATTCACATGGGCATGTGGATAGGAAAACTTAAATGTAAGCATTTCATCCAAATTCGCCCATTATGCTAGGTTTCCTCTGCCTACCAGATCAACTCTATCTCTTAAATTCACCCCTCCACCCCCGTCCCAAATCAACACCGACCAAATGACTTCTTCTCGATCTCTATAGTCGATTTAGTCTTTCCGACTTCCACAGTCAATTTGATCGGGAGAACAGATTGAGCAAAGGTCCATTAGGTCCGGGATAAGGTCGGGAATTACTCGACTTCAAGTCGTATTGATCGAGTGCAGTTCTTCTAAACGATAGCAAACCGAACACGCTCCATCTCTCAGACAAGAATGATTCTTAATCAGGTCGATCTTGTACACGATCAATGCTCAATCCTTGGTGGTTCGACCCTTGTTGTAACATGGACAGACATGATGGACAGACATATCCTGGCGTAGGAAGAGGGGAACCAGCCTCCCCCCCCCCAATAATTTAGAAGGTGGCATCATATCCTATGCCCCAAATAATACACCCGTATTTCCCTTCAAGAAAAGTCCAGGTATAGAATGTTGTCTTAAAGTGCCCAGATTGCAGGGAATGGCTTCTTAGAATTCATTTTTTTTTGGGGGGGGGGGGGGGGGGGGGGAGCAGACCGCTCGGTCGGGTTCCATTCACTTAAACATTTGCCCCCCCCCCCACTATATTATAAACATTCCCATGTCTATGATTAAGAGATGATACCTAAAGTGCGTGACAACATTCGGCATAGGCCTACAGAAAGTGGCTGTGGTGCTCGTATTCTTGTAAATTAGGGTCAATAACCTCGCTAAGACAGAAAACGTTGAGTGAAAACAAGAAATTATGATGATAAAAAATTTGTTCTAATATGCGTTTTCTATTGGTGTCTCTATTTGGGATGTGAAAACCAAGGACATTTTGGATAAAGAAACTATTAAAAGCCAATATCTTTCTCCTATTTTGGAGAAACACGTAGATCTAATGGTAAGCTATTCATGTACACAGGCTGCATGTCAGATTTTTATTAAGATAAAAAGTGTTCAAATGTCTGCACTGAACAAGGGCGGATCCAGGATTTTTTTCCGGGGGGGAGGGGGGTCCAAGCCCAAGTGATTGCTTTAAAAGTGTCAAATATGTAATGCTATAGCCTACTAATGTTATATAGTCAAAATTAAAATTTAATTTTCGACCAATACCAGGGGGAGGGGGGTCCGGACCCCAGCCCCCAACCCCGCCCCGACCTCCCTCTAGATCCGCCCTTGGGGAATTATATGAACTAGTGTTATTGGTAAGATGTTCCAATAAGTTGCAATAGCATTCTTTGCAATCGAATAATTATTTGTGAAAATGACGGAGAAAAGAGGGACTAGGGACGGGGTAAAGGGAGTCTTCTGGGTTGAAGATTTGACAGTGATAATGAAAATAGATTCTATTTGAGACAAATTAAACCACTTAATTACTTCAAAATACTTAATAAATGAATTTCTGGAGATTATTGCACGAATTACCGCATATGTTGTCATTTTGATCACTGAAACGTGAAAATACAAAATTGAAAGGAAGAGTATCCGGATAGTACATCTATCCGAATTTATTTGCTAAATTTTAGTGATTTCCCACCCTCAGATTGTTGGAGACTTTTTATTTGTTATTCATATCACCAAAGGCTACTTAAAAATGCAAGAATGATTTCTGTTGCAATTAGTTGAAGGTCAAACCCTAGAATGACTGGACTATTAATTGGTGAAGCTATCTTCGAGTTTTTCAAAAAGAAACCCAAAATGGTGGTCATCAGCATTGTCTTCTTTTGTCTATTGATTATTTCTTACAATAACTTACGGACATTGAAACTTACCAGAAATGCTTATTTTCTCGCCAACATTTGCTACCAAAAATTGGGTCAATTCACTGTTCATACTATCGTTTTGTAAAGAGCTTATGTCAACAATTAATGCGAAAATAAGTACCGAAGTTATCATCGATTAGGTGCTGTACCAGTTTATGTGACCATAAAAAAGACCATCACGAGTGGAAGTTATTCGTTATCGCAAAATAAGTAACAGAAAAAATATTTTAATGATCACCGACATTTTTACTATATGATTCATACGATTGAGGTATGCAACCCATCGTTAGCAAGAAAAAGCCAGAAGCGAAATTTGAAAAGTATAGATCTATAGACAACGACCTGTGAATGATCAAAGATCAGCGCGTCTAAATTGACGGGGGAAGAGGGATTTCGAATTAGAAAAATAATGTGACTCGAACCCGTCTCCCTGTAATAAATCGACGAAGTAGGCTACTAACTGGATACAGCTACTGAACTCACACGGCGTGTAAGTCAACAAAAAAGCTTGTTATATAGGCAACACTGATTAACAGCTCCCAGACCCATTTGCACCAAAATCTGGATTCAGAGTATGATAAGTCATCTGGTGGTCAATCAACTAAATAAGCTAGTTTTATAGGCGACACTGATTAACAGCTTCCAGGCCATTTGCTCTAAAATCTGGGTAAAGGATATGATATCTGGTAATAGACAAACAAAATAAGCTAGTTTTATTGGCGACATTGATTAGCAACTCCTATGGCAATTTGCACCACAATCTGGATTTAGAGTATGATATCTGGTAGTATATCAACAAAATGAGCTACTTCCATATGCGACACTGCTTAACAGATCCCAGGCCCATTTGCACCAAAATCTGGATTCAAAGTATTATATCTTGTAGTAAATCAACAAAATAAGCTTGTTCTATATGTGACACTGATTAACAGCTCCGAGACCCATTTACCCAAAAATCTGGATTCAGTGTAAGATATCTGGTAGAAAATCAAGAAAATAAACTAATTCTACAGGCGACGCTGATTAGCCTCCCAGGCTGATTTGCACAAATATCTGGATTCAGAGTATGATATCTGGTAGTAAATCGAAAAAGTAAGCTATTTCTACAGGCGACACTGATTTACAGCTCCAAAAACCATTTGTACCACAATCTGGATTCAGAGTACGATATCTTGTAGTAAATAAACTAAATGGGAAAGTTCTATAGCCGACACTGATTTTCAGCTCCCAGGCCAATAAGCACAAAAATCTAAATTCAGAGTATGATATCTGGTAAATAATTAACAAAATAAGCTAGTTCTCTAGGTGACACTGATAAACAGCTTCTAAGCAATCTGCACACAAATCTGGATTCAGAGTATGATATCTGTAAGTAAATAAACGAAATAAGCTAGTTTTATTAACAACACATATAAACAGCTCCCATGGCAATTTGCACCGGATTGAGAGTATGATATCTGGTAAATAATCATCGAAATGAGCTACTTCTATATGCGACACTAATTAACAGATCCCATGCCCTTTGCACCAAATCTAGATTCAGAGTATGATATCTGGTAGTGAATTTAGAAAAAAAGCTAGTTCTATATGCTACACTGATTAACAGATCCCATTCCCATTTGCATCAAAATCTGGATTCAGAGTATGATCTGGTGGTAAATCAACAAAATAAGCTTGTTTTATAGGCGACACTAATTAGTAGCTCAAACACACATTTGCACCAAACTCTGGATTCAGAGTATTATATCTAGTATTAACTCAACAAAATAAGCTAGTTCTATAGGATACACTGATTAACACTGATTAACAGCTCACAGGCCCATTTGCACCAAAATTTTGATTCAGAGTATGATATCTGGTAGTAAATCAAGTAAATAAGATAGTTCTATAGGCTAGACTTATTAACAGTTCCCATGCCCATTTGCACCAAATTCTGGATTCAGAGTATGATATCTGGTGGTAAATCAACAAAATAAGCTTGTTTTATAGGCGACGTGTGGTGATTAGTAGCTCAAACAAACATTTGCACCAATTTCTGGATTCAGAGTATGATATCTGGTATTAACTCAATTGAATAAGCTAGTTCTATAGGCAATACTGATTAACAGATCCCAGGCCCATTTGCACCAAAATCTGGATTCAGAGTATGCTATCTGGAAGGAAATCAGCAAAATAAACGAATTCTATAGGCGACGCTTATTGACAGTCCCCAAGCCCATTTACACAAAAATCTGGATTCAGAGTATGATATTTGGAAGTAAATCAACAAAATAAACTAGTTTATACGCGACACTGATTTACAGCTGCCAGGCCCATTTGCTCCAAAATTTTGATTCATAGTATAATATCTGGTAGTAGATCAACAAAGTAAGCTAATTCTATAAGTATAACTCTGATTTACAGTTCCAAGGCCCATTTGCACCAAAATCTAGATTCAGAGTGTATAAGATCTGGTAAAAAATCATCAAAAGAAGCTTGTTTTATAGGCAACACTGATAAAAAGCCTCCACGCCTGTTAGCAAAAGCAATCTGGATTTAGAGTATAATAATTTATCTGGTAGTAAATCAACTAAATAAGCTACTTTTATAGGCGACACGGATAAACAGCTTACAGGCCATTTGCACCAAAATCTGGATTCAGAATATGATATTTGGTAATAAACCAACAAAATAAGCTAGTTTTATTGGCGACACTGTTTAGCATCTCCCATGGCAATTTGCACCACAATCTGGATTAAGAGTATGATATCTGGTAGTATATCAACAAAATGAGCTACTTCCATATGCGACACTGATTAACAGATCCCAGGCCCATTTGCGCAAAATTTCTGGACTCAGAGTATGATATCTGATAGTAAATCAAGAAAATAATCTTGTTCTATATGGGACACTGAGAAACAGCTCCCAATCCCATATGCCCAAAAATCTTGATTCAGAGTATGATATCTGGTAGTAAATAAATAAAATAAACTAGTTTATAGGCGACGCAGATTAGCAGCTCCCAGGCACATTTGTACCACAATCTGGATTCAGAGTATGATATCTGGTAGTATAGATCAACACAATAAGCCAGTTCTATAGGCGACACTGATTTACAGCTCCAAGGCCTATTTGCACAAAATCTGGATCCAGAATATGCTATCTGGTAGTAAATCAACAAAATAAGCTAGTTCAGAGGCGACACTGATTAACCCTTTCCCAAACAAGACGTGGTTTTGACGTCCCTAATAAAAATGCTTGAGAAAACATTGAGACAAAAGGAGAAACTGCTGAAAACCAGCAGTTTCTCCTTTTGCCTCAATATTTCCTTTGCCATATTTAACACAAATCCCGTCATTTTTCACATCTGTTTTGATGGCTGCAATAGTTTTTGAAATGGATCGCCCTAATATTTTGCTGTTTGGGAATGGGCTAACAGATTCCATGCCATTTGCACAAAAATATGGATTCAGAGTATGATATATGGTAGAAAATAAAAAAAAGCTATTTTTATTAACGACACTGATGAACAGCTCCCATGCCGATTTGCACCATTATCTGGATTTAGAGTATGTAATCTGGTGGTAAATCAAGAAAAAAAGCTAGTTCTATATTCGACACCGAGTAACAGCTCCAAGGGTCATTTGGATCAAAATCTTTATTCAGTGTATGATATATGGTAGTAAAACAATAAAATTAGCTAGTTCTATAGACGAAACTGATTAACAGCTTCCAGGCCCATTTTTACCAAACTCTGGATTCAGAGTAAGAAATCTGGTAGTCAATCAACAAAATAAGCTAATTTTTATAGGTGACACTGATTAACAGCTTACATGTACAGGTCATTTGCACCAAAATCTGGATTCAGAATATGATATTTGGTAATAAACCAACAAAATAAGCTAGTTTTATTAGCGACACTGATTAACATCTCCCATGACAATTTGCACCACAATCTGGATTAAGAGTATGATATCTGGTACGAGGGGCGTTCATTAAATAATGAAAATACACTATCAGCTCAATGTTAAGAATGTATAATTATATAGTTAATGTTTGATATGCAAGTAACAAGTATGTGAACTTTCTTCAAAGTAACAAGAAGCGTGCATGACAACGGTTGCCATGGCAACACTGTCACAAAGTTGCAAAGGTTTCCACTCTAAAATTCCAGCGATTGCCATCAATTTTTCCTCTCAAAAACCAAGAGAACAAAATGGAATCATTCTGACCTTTTACTGGTTAATTTTTTGTCTCGGGTACAAACATAAAATAGCAGTAAAAGGCACTTTGCTGTCTATAAAAATAGAAAAAAAATCATTTTCAAATACTTTGTATCTGGAAAATCTTGACGTTTTCCCCTGATTCAAAGTGTGGGTGGTCAACAATGTGACACTTTAAATAAAAGACATTTAATGTTGGGGCATAGCATAATTAATCACAAGTTCCCTGCACATTTCAAATCAATGTTTGAAATTAGCATAGTACATATCACAGAGGAATATATGGTTAAAAAGCTTGTAAACACCTCCGTTCATATCATTGTATTTACCTAATTCCCTTGATCACAATGCCGAAGATTTCAGTATTATCACATACAAGAACCTTATGTGTAGTTTTGAAGTAAAAACATAACACCATCAGACAATAATGCCGAATAAAGATTTTCTGTACGCAAATTCTAAAAAAATACCATGATGCAAGTCTGTTTCAGCAAAAATAACGCGAAAAAACGTCAGATGTCATACCCACTGAGAATGTGACGTCATGCGTTTCCATAGTAACACACGGAACGTTCAGTCTTGATTTTCACAACGAAAGCTTAAAAGCACTTCTTTGTAAATGTATAAGTATTTCTTAATTATGTTGCGTATGAAAAGACTGGCAGATATGTTTTCATTATTTAATAAACGCCCCTCGTAGTATATCAACAAAATAAGCAACTTCTTTATGCGACACTGATTAACAGATCCCAGGCCCATTTGCACCAAAATCTGGATTCAGAATATGATATCTGGTGGTGAATCTACAAAATAATCTTGTTCTATATGCGACACTGATTAATAGCCCCCACACCCATTTGCCCAAAAATCTGGATTCAGAGTGTGATATCTGGTAGTGAATCAAGAAAATAAACTAGTTTTATAGGCGACGCAGATTAACAGCTCCCATGCCTATTTGCACCACAATCTGGATTCAGAGTATGATATCTGGTAGTAAATTAACAAAATAAGCTAATTCTATAGGCAACACTGGTTAACAGCTTCCATGCCATTTGCCCAAAAATCTGGATTCAGAGTATGCTATCTTGCAGTTAATCAACAAAGTAAGCTATTTTCATTAACAACACTAATTAACAGCTCTTAGGCGAATTTGAACCACAATCTGGATTCAGAGTATGAAATCTGGTAGTAAATAAAGAAAAAGGCTAGATCTATGTTCGACTCTGACTAACAAAACCAATGCCCATTTCGACCAAAACCTTTATTCAGAGTACGATATCTGGTAGTTAATCAATAAAATAAGCTTGTTCTATAGGCGACACTGATTTACAGCTTCCAGGCCCATTGCACCAAACTCTGGATTCGGAGTATGATATCTGGTAGTAAATCAACAAAATAAGCTAGTTCTGTAGGATACACTGATTAAAAGCTCTCAAGTCCATTTGCACCACAATCTGGATTCAGAGTATGCTGTATGGTAGTATATAAAAAAGCTACATGTAGCTCTATAGACGACGCTAATTCACATATCCCAGGCCATTAGCACAAAAATCTTGTTTCAGAGTATAATATCTGGTAGTAAATCAACAAAATAAGATAAATTTATTTGCGACACTGATTAACAGCTCCCATGCCAATTTGCACCACACTCTGGATTAAAACTATGATAACTGGTAGTAAACCAAAAAAAAAAAGCTAGTTCTATAAGCGACACTGTTTAACAGATCATATTCCCATTCGCACGAAAGCCTGGATTTAGAGTATAATATCTGGTAGTAAATCAACAAAATTAGCTAGTTCTATATGCAACCATAATTCACAGCTCCTAGTCCCGATCACACCAAACTTTGGATTCCGAGTAGGAAATCTGGTAGTAAATTAGCAAAATAAGCTAATTCTACAGGATACACTGATTAACAGCTCCCAAACACATTTGCATCAAAATCTGGATTCAGAGTATGATAATTATCTGATGGAAAATAAAAATACGGTAAGCTAGTTCTATAGGTGACACTGAAAATCAGCCCTAGGCCCGTTCGCACCAAAATCTGGATTCAGAGTATGATATCTTGTAGTAAATCAATAAAATAAGCTAATTCTATAGACCACACTGATTAACAGCTCAAAAGCCCATTTTTACCAAAACCTGGATTCAGAGAATGATATCTGGTAGGAAATCAACAAAATAAACTAGTTCTATAGGCAACACTAATTGACAGCTCCCATGCTCATTTGCACAAAAATCTGTATTCAGAGTATGATATTTGGTAGTAAATCGACAAAATAAGCCAGTTCTATAGGCGACACTGATTAACAGCTTCCAGGTCATTTGCCCCAGAATCTGGATTCAGAGTATGATATCTGGTAGTAAATTAAGAAAATAATCAAGTTCTATAGGCGACACTGATTAACAGCTCTCACGTCCGATTTTACCTACATTTTGATTCAGAGTACAATATCTGGTAGTAAATAGAAAAAAGATAGTTCTGTAGGCGAAACTCGTAGTATTAAATAAATAAAATAAGCTAGTTATAATGGCGGCAAATCCAAGACTCATTAGCACCACAATCTCGATTCAGAGTATGATATCTTGTAGTAAATTAGCAAAATAAGCTAGTTCTTAAAGCCACACTGATTAACAGCTCTCAGACCCATTTGCATTAGAATCTAGATTCAGAGAATGGTATCTGATAGGAACACAACCAGATTAGTATGTCTTATAGAAGACACTGAACTATAATTTCAAGGCCGTTTTATATCGAAATTACCACTATCTGGGTTCAGAGTATTCAGATGGTATTTGCTAGGAACTAAGCTACATTGGCTAGTGCTGTAGTCGACAGTGTCTTACAAATCCAAGGTCGTTTTAGACACATATCTGGATTCAGAATTTTTATAAGCGACACTGATTAACAGCTTACATGTACAGGACATTTCCACCAAAATCTGGATCCAGAATATGATATTTGGTAATGAACCAACAAAATGAGCTACTTTTATTGGGGACACCGATTAACATCTCCCATGGCAATTTGCACAACAATCAGGATTCAGAGTATGATATCTGGTAGTAAATCAACAAAATAAACAAGTTCTATAGGCGACACTGATTAATAGGTCCAAGGCCAATTTGCACCTAAATCTGGATTCAGAGTATGATATCTGGTAGTAAATCAACAAAAAAGCTAGTTCAATAGGCGACACTAGTTGACAGCTCCAATGCCCATTTGCACAAAAAATTGTATTCGGAGTAAGATATCTGGTAGTTAATCGACAAAATAAGCTAGTTCTAAAAGCGACACTGATTAGCAGCTTCCTCTCCATTTGCAACAAAATCCGGATTCAGAGTATGAAATCTGGTAATAAATGAACAAAATAAGTTAGTTCTATAGGCGACACTGATTAACAGCCCCCACGACCGATTTTACCAGAATTTGGATTCAGAGTACGATATCTGGTAGTAAACCAACAAAAAAACCTAGTTCTATAGGCGACACTAATTAACAGTTCCGATGTCAATTTGTACCACAATTCGGATTCAGCGTATTTTATGTGGTAGTGAGTCACCAAAATAACCTATTTCTATAAGCGACACTCATAAACAGCTCCCATACCCATTTGCACCAAAATCTGAATTCAGATTATGATATCTGAATAGTGAATTAACATCATAAGCTAGTTCAATAGCCGACACTGATTAACAGCTCCCAGGTCCAAAATCTGGATTCAGAGGTATGATAATTGGTAGTAAATCAATAAAATAAGCTAGTTATAAAAGCGACACAGACTAACAGTTTCTAGACCCATTTGCTCCAAAATCTGGATTCAAAGCATGATGTATGGTACATGTAGTAAATCATCGAAATAAACTATTTCTATAGGCGACACTGATTGAAAGCTCCAAGGCCAAGGCCCAAAACCTGGATTCAGAGTATGACAACTGGTAGTAAACCAACAAAATAAACTAGTTCTATAGGCGACTTTAATTGACATCTCCCAGATCCGGTTACACTACAATTTTGATTCAGATTATGATATCTAGTAATATATCAACAAAATAAATTAGTTCTATAGACGACACTGATTAACAGCACCCAGGCCCATTTGCACCAATTTGGATTTAGATTCAGTGTACATGATATCTGGTAGTAAATCAACAAAATAATTTAGTTCTTTATGCCAGCCTAATTTACAGCTCTCAAGCCCATTTGCACCAAAATCTGGATTCATAGTATGACATCTAGTTATAAATCAACAAAACTAGTTCTATAGTTGACTCTAAATTGACAGCTCCAAGTCCTGATTGCACCTAAATCTGAATTCAGAGTATGATATATATCTAATAAAAATCAATAAACTAAGCTAGTTCTATAGGCGATACCAATTAATAGCTCCCAGGCCCGTTTATACCCAAGTCTGCATTCAGAGAAAAAATTATCTGGTAGAAATCCAAAAAAAAAAATTCTTCAATATGCGACACTGAATAACAGCTCCCAGGCCCATTTGCAACAATATCTGGATTCAGAGTATGATATCTTTTAGTAACTCAAAAAAATATGCTTGTTCTATGGGAGACATCGATTAATAGTTCACATGCCCATTTGCACCACATTCTTGATTCAGAGTATGATATCTGGAAGAAAATCAACAAACTATAGTTCTATAAGTGACACTGATTAACAATTCAAGGGACCCATTTGCACCAAAATCTAGATTTGGAGTATGGTATCTTGTGGCAAATCATCAAAATAATCTAGTTCTAAAGGCGACACAGACTAACAGTTCCCAGGCACATTTGCACCAAAGTGTGAATTCAGAGTATGGTATCTTATAGTTAATCAACAAAATAAGTTTGTTCCATCAGCGACAATAAGTTAACGCTCCCAGACCCATTTGCACCAAAATCTGGATACAGAGTAAAATGTCTGGTAGTAACTCAACAAAATAAGCTAGTCCTGGAGGCGACACTGATTAATAGCTACAATGCCCTTTTGCACCAAAATATTGAATCAGAGTATGATATCTGGTTGTAATTCAACAAAATAAGCTAGTTCTATAGGCGACACTGATTAACAGCGGCAGGCTTGTTTGCAAAAAAATCTGGATTCAGAGTATAATATCTGGCAGAAAATCAACAAAATAAACTAATTCTATAGACAACACTGATTAACAGCTCCCAGACGAATTAGCACCAAAATGTGGATTCAGAGTATGATGTCTGGTACTAAATCAACAAAATAGGCTAGTTCTATAGGCGACACTAATAAACAGCTCCCACGCACATTTAAACCCTTTCTGGATTCAGAGTATGATATCTGGTGGTAAATCAACAAAATAAGCTAGTTCTATAGGCGACAGTGATTAGTAGCTCAAACACACATTTGCACCAATTTCTGGATTCAGAGTATGATATCTGGTATTAACTCAATTGAATAAGCTAGTTCTATAGGCGACACTGATTAACAGATCCCAGGCCCATTTGCACCAAAATCTGGATTCAGAGTATGCTATCTGGAAGGAAATCAGCAAAATAAACTAATTCTATAGGCGACGCTTATTGACAGTTCCCAAGCCCATTTACACAAATGTCTGGATTCAGAGTATGATATTTGGAAGTAAATCAACAAAATAAACTAGTTTATACGCGACACTGATTTACAGCTGCCAGGCCCATTTGCACCAAAATTTTGATTCATAGTATAATATCTGGTAGTAGATCAACAAAGTAAGCTAATTCTATAAGTACATGTATAACTCTGATTTACAGTTCCAAGGCCCATTTGCACCAAAATCTAGATTCAGAGTATAGGATCTGGTAAAAAATCATCAAAAGAAGCTTGTTTTACAGGCAACACTGATAAAAAGCCCCCACGCCTGTTGGCAAAAGCAATCTGGATTTAGAGTATAATAATTTATCTGGTAGTAAATCAACTAAATAAGCTAGTTGTATAGGCGACACGGATAAACAGCTTACAGGCCATTTGCACCAAAATCTGGATTCAGAATATGATATTTGGTAATAAACAAACAAAATAAGCTAGTTTTATTGGCGACACTGTTTAGCATCTCCCATGGCAATTTGCACCACAATCTGGATTAAGAGTATGATATCTGGTAGTATATCAACAAAATAAGCTACTTCTACATGCGACACTGATTAACAGATCCCAGGCCCATTTGCACCAGATTTCTGGACTCAGAGTATGATATCTGGTAGTAAATCAAGAAAATAATCTTGTTCTATATGGGACACTGAGAAACAGCTCCCAATCCCATATGCCCAAAAATCTGGATTCAGAGTATGATATCTGGTAGTAAATAAATAAAATAAACTAATTTTATAGGCGACGCTGCTTAACAGCTCCCAGGCTCATTTGTACAAAAATCTGGATTCAGAGTATGATACTGTATCTTGTAGTAAATCGACAAAATAAGCTAGTTCTATATGCGACACTGATTTACAGCTCCAAGACCCATTTGTACCACAATCTGGATTCAGAGTATGATATCTGGTAGTAGATTAACAAATAAGCCAGTTCTATAGGCGACACTGATTTACAGCTCCAATGCCTATTTGCGCAAAAATATGGATCCAGAATATGCTATCTGGTAGTAAATCAACAAAATAAGCTAGTTCAGAGGCGACACTGATTAACCCTTTCCCAAACAAGACGTGGTTTTGGCGTCCCTAATAGAAAATGCTTGAGAAAACATTGAGACAAAAGGAGAAACTGCTGAAAACCAGCAGTTTATTCTTTTGCCTCAATATTTTCTTGGCCATATTTAACACAAATCCCGTCATTTTTCACATCTGTTTTGATGGCTGCATTAGTTTTTGAAATGGACCGCCCTAATATTTTGCTGTTTGGGAATGGGCTAACAGATTCCATGCCATTTGCACAATAATCTGGATTCAGAAAATTATATATGGTAGAAAATAAAAAAAAACTATTTTTATTAACGACACTGATGAACAGCTCCCATGCCGATTTGCACCATTATCTGGATTTAGAGTATAACATCTTGTAGTAAATCAAGAAAAAAAGCTAGTTGTATATTCGACACCGAGTAACAGCTCCAAGGGTCATTTGGATCAAAATCTTTATTCAGTGTATGATATCTGGTAGTAAAACAATAAAATTAACTAGTTCTATAGACGAAACTGATTAACAGCTTCCAGGCCCATTTTTACCAAACTCTGGATTCAGAGTAAGAAATCTGGTAGTCAATCAACAAAATAAGCTAATTTTTATAGGTGACACTGATTAACAGCTTACATGTACAGGCCATTTGCACCAAAATCTGGACTCAGAATATGATATTTGGTAATAAACCAACAAAATAAGCTAGTTTTACTGTTTAATATCTCCCATGGCAATTTGCACCACAATCTGGATTAAGAGTATGATATCTGGTAGTATATCAACAAAATAAGTAACTTCTATATGCGACACTGATTAACAGATCCCAGGCCCATTTGCACCAAAATCTGGATTCAGAGTATGATATCTGGTGGTGAATCAACAAAATAATCTTGTTCTATATGCGACACTGATTAATAGCTCCCACACCCATTTACCCAAAAATCTGGATTCAGAGTGTGATATCTGGTAGTGAATCAAGAAAATAAACTAGTTTTATAGGCGACGCAGATAAACAGCTCCCTAATTGCACCACAATCTGGATTCAGAGTATGATATCTGGTAGTAAATTAACAAAATAAGCTAATTCTGTAGGCAACACTGATTAACAGCTTCCATGCCATTTGCACAAAAATCTGGATTCAGAGTATGCTATCTTGCAGTAAATCAACAAAGTAAGCTATTTTTATGCTCCCCGAAGGGAGAGCATATAGTCGCCGCTTTGTCTGTCCGTCCGTCCGTCCGTCCGTCCGTCCTGTCCGTCCGTCATTCCGTCCGTCCGTCCGTCCGTCCGTCCGTCCGTCCGTCCGTCCGTCCGTCCGTCCGAAGTGATTTCTCTATAACCCTTGGGCCAAATCAAATGACACTTACCATGTGAACTCCCTATGACAAAATGCCGATGTACTTTTCCCGGTTTTTGGATTTGAGGCCTCGTCATGGGAAAAGGGGACTTAAGGTTAAATACAGTTTTTCTCTAATTTCTCCTAGACTAATGGTCAGAATTTGATGAAATTTC
Organism: Fragum sueziense; assembly: GCA_963680895.1. Lineage (NCBI taxonomy): Eukaryota > Metazoa > Mollusca > Bivalvia > Cardiida > Cardiidae > Fragum > Fragum sueziense. Next base: position 28,954,211 of record OY804604.1, read on the forward strand.
ATATTTGAGTAGCAAATCAGATGCCCTTGACAATAAACTATTTAAAATTTGCGTTTACAAAATATGTCATGCAAAAAGGGGGCTTAACATTTGTTAGCTTTATATTAGCTCTGCATGGCATATATTTATTGTGACAATGCCTTATTCGGGGAGCATTGTCCGTCTCTGACGGCTCTTGTTATTAACGACACTGATTAACAGCTCTTAGGCGTATTTGAACCACAATCTGGATTCAGAGTATGAAATCTGGTAGTAAATAAAGAAAAAGGCTAGATCTATGTTCGACTCTGACTAACAGATCCCAGGCCCATTTCGACCAAAACCTTTATTCAGAGTATGATATCTGGTAGTTAATCAATAAAATAAGCTAGCTCTATAGGCGACACTGATTTACAGCTTCCAGGTCCATTTGCACCAAACTCTGGATTCGGAGTATGACATCTGGTAGTAAATCAACAAAATAAGCTAGTTCTGTAGGATACACTGAGCTCTCAAGTCCATTTGCACCACAATCTGGATTCAGAGTATGCTGTATGGTAGTATATAAAAAAAGCTACATGTAGCTCTATAGACGATGCTAATTAACATATCCCAGGCCATTTTCACAAAAGTCTTGTTTCAGAGTATGATATCTGGTAGTAAATCAACAAAATAAGATAAATTTATTTGCGACACTGATTAACAGCTCCCATGCCAATTTGCACCACACTCTGGATTAAGACTATGATATCTGGTAGTAAACCAAGAAAAAAAAACGTTGTTCTATAAGCGACACTGATTAACAGATCATATGCCCATTTACACGAAAGCCTGGATCTAGAGTATGATATCTGGTAGTAAATCAACAAAATAAGCTAGTTCTATATGCAACCATAATTCACAGCTCAGGACTAGTCCCGATCACACCAAACTTTGGATTCAGAGTAGGATATCTGGTAGTAAATTAGCAAAATAAGCTAATTTTACAGGATACACTGATTAACAGCTCCCAAACACATTTGCATCAGAATCTGGATTCAGAGTATGATAATTATCTGGTGGAAAATCATAAAAATAAGCTAGTTCTATAGGTGACACTGAAAATCAGCCCCAGGCCCGTTCGCACCAAAATCTGGATTCAGAGTATGATATCTTGTAGTAAATCAATTAAATAAGCTAATTCTATAGACCACACTGATTAACAGCTCAAAAGCCCATTTTTACCAAAACCTGGATTCAGAGAATGATATCTGGTAGGAAATCAACAAAATAAACTAGTTCTATAGGCAACACTAATTGACAGCTCCCATGCTCATTTGCACAAAAATCTGGATTCAGAGTATGATATTTGGTAGTAAATCGACAAAATAAGCCAGTTCTATAGGCGACACTGATTAACAGCTTCCAGGTCATTTGTCCCAGAATCTGGATTCAGAGTATGATATATGGTAGTAAATTAAGAAAATAATCAAGTTCTATAGACGACACTGATTAACAGCTCTCACGTCCGATTTTACCTACATTTTGATTCAGAGTACAATATCTGGTTGTAAATAGGAAAAAGATAGTTCTGTAGGCGAAACTCGTAGTAAATCAATAAAATTAGCTAGTTTTAATGGCGGCAAATCCAAGACTCATTAGCACCACAATCTCGATTCAGAGTATGATATCTTGTAGTAAATTAATAAAATAAGCTAGTTCTTTAAAGTGTCCGATGATTGGCAAAATTAAAGTCTTGTGCCGAAAGAACACCTTACTATTAACCAAATATCAAAGTTTCTACAATTTTCCAACATTAGAAGTGTTTTTATTTCGTCTTTTAAATTGGGTATTTTGGTCTTTTCCGATCTTTGCCGAAGAAAATACGCTAAACTTCCGACTTGATATTATGACGTCATACTGGCCACCGAATGACGTCATGGCGGGAAAAACGGGATGTCATGGGTCATTTCCCGGAAAGTCTGAAATTTCTGAAAAAGTTAAATGTCCGACTTTTCTGTCATAAAGCGACTTCCCCAATCGATACTCAAAACAGGGAGTTCGTCCTCAGTAGCCTAAATGTTAGAAAAAAATGTTAAAACAGTCAAAGAATAGGTCGTAAATGAATTAAAGAATGTGCCAAAGAACGGTTTAAGTTTGTCTGTATTACTTTTACGATCGAGAAATGGATAAAAACTGAGACTTCGCTATATGACAGAAAAGTCGAACACATTATCTTTGTCAGACACCTCATGCTCTAGATTGGAGGCGGAGTCAAGCCATTGATGACGTCAATCCGTGGCATTTTTACGGAAATTGCCGATCTTTATTTTCTCGAAAATCAGTTTTTCAACGATGTAAAGAAAAGCAAATAAAACTTAAAACAACCGAGTTTTGCGGATCTTTTATAAAACACGTTAATTTAATGATTTTCTTCCAATATACGGCACAATAAACTGCCAAGCTTGGTAGCCTTTAAGCCACACTGATTAACAGCTCCCAGACCCATTTGCATTAGAATCTGGATTCAGAGAATGGTATCTGATAGGAATACAACCAGATTAGTAAGTCCTATAGAAGACACTAAACTATAATTCCAAGGCCGTTTTATATCGAAATTAACAAAATCTGGATTCAGAGTATTCAGATGGTATTTGCTAGGAACTAAGCTACATTGGCTAGTGCTGTAGTCGACAGTGTCTAACAAATCCAAGGCCGTTTTAGACACATATCTGCATTCAGAATTTTTATAAGCGACACTGATTAACAGCTTACATGTACAGGACATTTCCACCAAAATCTGGATCCAGAATATGATATTTGGTAATAAACCAACAAAGTGAGCTACTTTTATTGGGGACACCGAATAACATCTCCCATGGCAATTTGCACCAAAATCTGGATTCAGTGTATGATATCTGGTAGTAAGTCAACAAAATAAGCTAGTTCTATAGGCGACACTGATTAACAGGTCCAAGGCCCATTTGCACCTAAATCTGGATTCAGAGTATGATATCTGGTAGTAAATCAACAAAAAAGCTAGTTCAATAGGCGACACTAGTTGACAGCTCCAATGCCCATTTGCACAAAAAATTGTATTCAGAGTAAGATATCTGGTAGTTAATCGACAAAATAAGCTAGTTCTAAAAGCGACACTGATTAACAGCTTCCTGTCCATTTGCAACAAAATCCGGATTCAGAGTATGATATCTGGTAATAAATCAACAAAATAAATTAGTTCTATAGGCGACACTGATTAACAGCCCCCACGACCGATTTTACCAGAATTTGGATTCAGAGTACGATATCTGGTAGTAAATCAACAAAAAAACCTAGTTCTATAGGCGACACTAATTAACAGCTCCGATGTCAATTTGTACCACAATTTGGACTCGGCGTATTTTATGTGGTAGTGAGTCACCAAAATAAGCTATTTCTATAAGCGACACTCATAAACAGCTCCCATACCCATTTGCACCAAAATCTGAATTCAGATTATGATATCTGATAGTAAATTAACATCATAAGCTCGTTCAATAGCCGACACTGATTAACAGCTCCCAGGTCCAAAATCTGGATTCAGAGGTATGATAATTGGTAGTAAATCAATAAAATAAGCTAGTTATAAAAGCGACACAGACTAACAGTTTCCAGACCCATTTGCTCCAAAATCTGGATTCAAAGCATGATGTATGGTACATGTAGTAAATCATCGAAATAAACTATTTCTATAGGCGACACTGATTGAAAGCTCCAAGGCCAAGGCCCAAAACCTGGATTCAGAGTATGACAACTGGTAGTAAATCAACAAAATAAACTAGTTCTATAGGCGACTTTAATTGACATCTCCCAGATCCGGTTACACTACAATTTTGATTCAGATTATGATATCTAGTAATATATCAACAAAATAAATTAGTTCTATAGACGACACTGATTAACAGCGCCCAGGCCCATTTGCACCAATTTGGATTTAGATTTAGTGTATGATATCTGGTAGTAAATCAACAAAATAATTTAGTTCTTTATGCCAGACTAATTTACAGCTCTCAAGCCCATCTGCACCAAAATCTGGATTCAAAGTATGACATCTAGTTATAAATCAACAAAATAAAACTAGTTCTATAGTTGACTCTAAATTGACAGCTCCCAGTCCTGATTGCACCCAAATCTGAATTCAGAGTATGATATATATCTAATAAAAATCAACAAACTAAGCTAGTTCTATAGGCGAAACCAATTAATAGCTTCCAGGCCCGTTTATACCCAAGTCTGCATTCAGAGAAAAAATTATCTGGTAGTAATCCAAAAAAAAAACCTTGTTAAATATGCGACACTGAATAACAGCTCCCAGGCCCATTTGCACCAATATCTGGATTCAGAGTATGATATCTTTTAGTAACTCAAAAAAAATAAGCTTGTTCCATGGGAGACATCGATTAATAGTTCACAGGCCCATTTGCACCAAATTCTTGATTCAGAGTATGATATCTGGAAGAAAATCAACAAACTATAGTTCTATAAGTGACACTGATTAACAGTTCAAGGGACCCATTTGCGCCAAAATCTAGATTTGGAGTATGGTATCTTGTGATAAATCATCAAAATAATCTAGTTCTAAAGGCGACACAGACTAACAGTTCCCAGGCACATTTGCACCAAAGTGCACCAAAGTGTGGATTCAGAGTATGGTATCTTATAGTTAATCAACAAAATAAGTTTGTTCCATCAGCGACACTAATTTAATGCTCCCAGGCCCATTTGCACCAAAATCTGGATAAGTGTCTGGTAGTAAATCAACAAAATAAGCTAGTCCTGGAGGCGACACTGATTAATAGCTACAATGCCCTTTTGCACCAAAATCTGGATTCAGAATATGATATCTGGTTGTAAATCAACAAAATCAGCTAATCAGCTAGTTATATAGGCGACAGTGATTAACAGACCTGTACCAGGCCCATTTTGCACCAAAGTCTTGTAACAGAGTGTGATATCTGGTAGTAATTCAACACAATAAGCTAGTTCTATAGGCGACACTGATTAACAGTGGTAGGCTTGTTTGCAAAAAAAATATGGATTCAGAGTATTATGTCTTGTACTAAATCAACAAAATAGGCTAGTTCTATAGGCGATACTGATTAACAGCTCCCAGCTCGCATATTTAAACCCTGTCTGGATTCAGAATATGATATCTGGTCGTAAATCAACAACATAAGCTAGTTCTATAGGCGACACTGACTAACAGCTCCAAGGCCCATTTGCACCAAAATATGGATTCAGAGTATGATGTGTGGTAGTAAATAAGAAAAATAGGCTAAGCTAGTTCTATATGCAACACGAAATAACAGCTCCCAGGCTTTTTTGCACTAAGATCTGGAATCAGATGATGGCATCTGAAGGAACACAACCCCATTTGTAAGTCCGATAATAGACACTAAACATTTAATTCAAAGGCTGTTTTACACCAAAATTAATAAAATCTTGATTCAGAAGATGGTATTTGCTAGGAACTCAGCTACATTGGCTAGTGCTGTAGTCGACAGTATCTAACAAATCCAATGCCGTTTTAGAAACATATCTGGATTCAGAGTATAATATCTTGCTATAAATCAACAAAATAAGCTAGTTCTATAAGCGACACTGATTAACAGCTCCCAGGCCCATTTGCACAAAAATCTGGATTCTGAGTATGATATCTGGTAGTAAATCAACAAAATAAGCTAGTTCTTTAGGCGACGATGATTAACAGGTACCAGGCCTATATGCACCAAGATCTGCATCCAGAGTATGATATCTAAAAGTAAATCAGAAAAATAGCCTAGCTCTATAGGCGACACTGATTAACAGCGTCCAGGCCCATTTGCACCATAATCTGGATTCAGAGTATGATATATTTTAGTAAATCAACACAATAAGCTAGTTCTATAGGCGACACTGATTAACAGCTCCCGAACTATTTGCACCAAAATCTGGATTCAGAGTATGATATCTGCTATAATTGCATTAAATGTGTGTTTTTGGGCCGTTACCAGCATTAAATAACGAGCAGAAACCAGGCTAATATTGTGAAAATCCGTGTGTTATTCGGGAGATTCGTGTACGATATCGGACTGGCTTTGCACTCAAATGTGCTCGGTCGGGGATACGTTGTGAGTGATTCAGAAAATTGAAAATAATGCCAAAATTTTGACATTAAATGACAAAAGGGAAATTCTCTCTTTTCCGCGATGTAATTTCTTGGAAAGCCCCCTTCACATCCTCATAAATAGTAGAATATTCATCTCCCAGTCTAACCATATCTGATGACGTAATCGTGACGTAGGTTCTTGAACAAAAGAAGTAAACAGAAGGGTAGCTGACGGATTTTCACCTAAAAGTTGATTTCTTTGACAGGGAAGGAGATCAATGCGCCCCCTTGGTGCAAAAAGGTACCAACTGACATTTTGGGCGAAAGTGACTTTTATGCTCTAGCGAATGTGTTTTTACCTTATCTTTCATGTCTAGAAATTTCTAAGCTGTAGGTCTATCAATACCTACATGATAGGGTTTTGTCAAAAGGTACCAAATACAAATCAGGTTTTTTTTCATTTGCAATAAAGCACCATCTGACATGCAGTTTGTGGCAAAAGGTACAATTTGAACAAAAGATACCTTTTTGCACAAAGGAACTTTTCTTAGGTATAGGCTACATTTTCTTTATCAAAAAGGTACTATTATTCAATTGGTACCGTTTTGTTCAGATAAAGTTTAGATAAGAGAATCAATTTATTATTCACATAATGCAAATGGAACCGTTTAGCAGGTAAATCAACAAAATTTCTTATTTCTATAGTCGACATTGATTAACAACTCTCAGTGATAGAAACTTAACACCATGAATTAGTCATAAAGTAAACACTAAATTTCAATTCCAATGCAAATTTATACCAAAATCTGGATTCAGAGGATGGTAATTGATAGGAACTCAGCTACATTGGCAAGTGCTATAGTCGACAGTACTGATCAAATCAAAGGCACTTTTACACAAAAATCTGGATTCGGAGAAAACACCAACAATTTTGTTTGTTCTGTTTACTTTTTCAGTGATGCCAATTTTACAGTGCTGATAGCACTTTGATTTTTATAAAACATACCTTTCCCCGCCTAAGTTGAGAAAAGGGAATAAGTACAAACGTTAACCCAATTATCCGTTTTGAGTGCACCTGGTTTTATTAAATCTGAAAGAATGCTTACGCTAAAATAGAATTACAAATTAACATTTTGAACAATATAGCGGAGAAAATATTGAGGCAAAAGGAGAAATTGCTGATCAGCAGCAATTTCTTCTTTTGTCTCAATGTTTTCCAAAGCCTTTTCAAATAGGGACGTCAAAACTATGATTTTATCCTCAACCATCGATTGATTTATTTAAAAGTTTTAATGTCGATTTAAGTAGAAAGGCTATCACCCAGACATCTGGGACAATCTGGGACAAGTCACGTGATCAAACAAATGATTTTGTTTATCAAGGTAAGATGCTCTTAAGATCATCTTAATTGATGGGATGAAGAAACACCCTATTCAATCTTTTTGAAAAAAAAAAAAAAAAACAAAAATAAAAAAATGAATAAACAGCAACAAAATTAACAGCCGCAACATAACGTAGGGCTCATATCGTCGCTCTTCTGCATAAACCTCGTATCTCCAGCATAAAACACGCTGCAGATACGAAGTTTTTGAAGAAAAGCAGCGATGTCATCTACAAACGATCTTGCAATTGTCGTACGACAAATTTAGAGCCATGCATACGACAAATTTAGTGTTATATAAATTTCCATTCCTTCGGTTGTACCATAATTTGACGATCATTGATAATACGGCACCCTGGTGTTGACGTCCTTAGCAGAAAAGATTTAGCAGAAAATACTTAGTAGAAGAGACTTAAAAAGTTAGTAAAATATTTAGCCAAAATGTGAAAATGCTGATTACCAGCAATTTCACATTTTGTCTTAATATTTTCTGTGCTAATTTGTTTACCATGTACCATTGCTGGTATGAAGGCCGGTATTATAGACACGTGATTGATTTTCTTGTTCAAAACTCTATTCCTTGTTTTTTAGTTTGTGTGTGTATTTTCATTCATACCTTAAACTCCACATCTTTTTGATGGGGGAAAAAAAAACTTAACGTATGTATGAACTTCTGAAATGAGGTAAATGGACCAAAAGAATCACTATATGTCATGACCTTTAATTAATTTGGGAGCATGATTTAGTGACATTTCATAAACAACAAATGATTGAACACGAACTTTGCGTGAAACGCCCCCATATTGAGTAAGCAAAGAGCAAAAATTAATTGGCTCACGATTTCACATTTTCCCAAAAGACAACATTTTATGGTGTTCAATTTTGATGGCTGCTGCAGATGGCAATTATTGGTATACCTAAAGATTAAAAATGTGAATAAAAAGCACAGAAAACATTTTGGGCAAAAGGAGAAAGTGCAGATTATCAACATTTTCTCCTTTTTGTCTTAATCTTTTCCTAAGTCTATTTCACCAGGGACGTCAAAATCAAGTCTTTTTCATGGAAGGCTTGATGGAGAAAATAAGCCATTTTCCAAACAAGCCCTTCTTTTGGCCACTCTGTCAAATGGTAATCAAAACCTTTTTTAATAATGTTAAAAAAGAAAATGATTTATGTAAATTATTTTCCATCTGCGTTTCTCGAAGCTATAACACATAATGTGGCTGTTTTCAATAACAATTGTTGAAACACGTTTGAATAAGGACTACGAGTTCAAAATTATATCGTTTTGGGAAAGGGTTAATGGAGATAGTTAAACAAAAGTTACCTAGTAATAAACTAAAAATACGATCATTATATGGCCTTCTAGCACGAGCTAAAAATGTCAGGGGTCCGCCAGGATGTGAAAAAGACGAATTGCATAGACAAACTTCATGACAATACGAGGTGGGGGCCGAATCGTTAGATATTTGGAAAAGGGGCTCTGCGAACGCTTTCTGGTTTTTTTTTTTCGTTACCTTTACATCCAAGATACAAGGCGTTACCACTACGGCTTCTTTTATACATTAATCAACCCTCTTCTAAACGGTAAAAAGTCAGGGTTGTTCGCTTAAAAAAGAAAAAGCTGCTATATGATGTTTCGGACGACAGAGTACTAAAGGGACCCGTGATAGATAATTGATGCATGATCAGAACAACATAGGGACAAAACAGTCCGGACAATGCACAGAGAACACCAAAAATATAACTGAACACTATACCATTTTTGCTTGACAGAAAAAATGCTATCTATCTATTTATACACTTTGACCAATTCACGTGATATTTCTTTAAAATAGTGTGACCTGTCTGCATTTACAACTTACTAGCACGAGTCCCTTTAATATAGTCCACCACTATACAGATTCATGTGACGTCGGAATTTTTCATTCGACGTCGCTAACATTCGTTACCTATCCGAATCTATTCGGGTGACGTCGTAAACATTTGGCGGTGTCTAGGACTGTTCCACCGCCGAACGTTTACGACGTCGCATGAATAATTCCAACGATGCGCGAACCTCAGAAGTGCCTTGACGAATTTTCAAGGAGGGCATTCTTAATATGACATACATTTAGCTAAATTATTTGCGTAATTTACATTCTTTGCAAAGTTTCTCTTTGTGCAGGCGTGGTCGATTTTAATTGGTTGACCGTTTTCAGGGGCTTTGATTTTTTGTAGGCAGTGTCGTTAATTGCCCCATGAGTGATTCACTATATCGTAAATATGGCCCCAAAATGTTTGACATACGCTATGTTAACCGCGCCATATCATAATGGGACTCATTAAATCGACAAAGGCTAGTTGAATGTCAAAATCATACACAAAAATACATCAAATATATTTGTCTTCTAATTCAAGCCAGTTTCTGTTTGACCTACCTACTTTATCAATTTCGTAAAATATTATGGGAAACTCGTTTCTTGAAAGTAAGTGAATAACTTAACCTAGATGGGCGAGAAGCTGGAGGCTCGAACATGAAGTTACCAGTTTCCGAATCGTACTTGTAGGCCTAAAAGAAATGGCAGAATCGACGGTTAGGTTTTCCAGTGACCGACACATGACCATAACAGTTACATCCCATTTATTAATACATCACAAAGTGTACGCTACAAAAACGAACCAAAGAGTACTTAAAATTTTGAAAAATCAGAGCTAGTTGATCAAGTCTGGTGTTTGAAACATTGGTCTACCCGGCCCTGTTTTCTCGAAAAAAAAACTTAAGTACATACTCATGAGTACATACTCAACTTCAATTGAATACCAATTAACGTTGGTTGGTATCAATTGAAGTTTATGTGGATTTCGTGTGATTTGAGCACGGTGCTCAGATTTGAGTCTGAGAACGTACTTTAGTTTTTTCGAGAAACCGGGGCCTGGTCTACCCCTTTTCGAGTTACCGAAATATCGTTTATAGTAATTAGCCATTTCACAATGAACATAATATCAACCGTACGCAATTCAAATATCTAAGCAATTGCCAGCTGACATTTAGTCCCATTTTATTACGACGGGGACTGAGAAACATCACAAAAATGTCGTATCTACAAATTAAACAATCTTGATTTGCGACCTATAGTTCATCGCCCACCGATTATATTATCACCACAAAACCTTGCTTTTCAACAAAAACCTCGTAACTGCAGCTTGTCTTAAGCTGCAGTTACGAGTTTTTTTGTTGAAAAGCGACGTAATGCATTGTTTTGTTTTTGGGGGTTTAAAAATAAAGAGGGCTCTCATTCGAGGAGTTCATTGGCCAAACGAATGTCAATCACGTTTCTGATTGGGTCATTCTACCTTGCGCGGAGCACGCGAAATTCGTATATAAAGGGCGGCTTATCCAAGTTTGCGTAACTTGCTTTCGGTATCGTTCACACATCATACTTTGTGTCTTATTGTGTAAAAAGGAGAAAACAGATATAACCAGAAATGGAGATGATTACATATTACATCGCTTTTGTGCTTTTACTTGTCGCCAGCTTGATGACTTTGTCTTCGGGTATGTTCACATCGTTTATTAATTTTCTCTTGATTTAAAATATTACAGTACACCGTCCCTTTTCAACAAAAACTTCGTAACAGCAGCTGTTTTTAAGCTGCTGTTACGAGGATTTTGTTGAAAAGCAGCGATATTATGATTTATTTATTACTTGAATTATTTATATTCAGAAAACTATTTTCTTTACTGGAAAAGGGGCCGAATTCCGCCAAATAATAAAAAAGTACTTCATTTAAAGTGACATTTCAGTTTTATTTCATTTTTTTAAAAGTAGGCCCTATGTCTTGATGCAAAGATTGTTTATTCTAATTCGTAGAAATGCTATCAGTTTTTTGAAGTTGTTATTTATAAGCGAAAAATACGCATTTAAAGTTGAGACAGAAATGACAAATTGTATATAAATCTGAACTGTTGTCCACAACAATTTGTTTAATTTTAGCACAAAAATATATATTTCTCGTAAACGGTTCTATATTTCGGATTGAAATTTGCAAAAGTTCAATCAGAAAACATGCTCTTTCAGATAGAATAAAAGTAAAATTTATGTAAAAATAATCGTGAAATGTCACTTTAATACATTGCTGTAAATTTCATACCATATGTGACATCATTTAACTTGAATAGGCGTAAGCTACTCTATGTTGCTCTAACCAAGAACATATTTTCTTTTTGGGTGTCTATAAATATCAGACTGTATGTATGCACAGATTGATTAGAATCCATGTTGAAGTCATGGCGATGTCAAATGTCATTTTGGCCTTTTCACTGGTGGTGAACTCGGCCAAAGCGTGGGACCTTTTTTTTGCGATCATAGCATTCCGTCGGGGTTGTTATAAAATATCGTAACTACGGCTTCGATAAAGCCGTAGTTACGAGATTTTACAACAACACAGACGGTTTGTCAATAGATATCGGTAAACCCGGTCTATCTATAGAACAAATTCATTGTTATTAAAAAACTATCCAATCAGATCTTTGAACTTACATTTAAACGCAAAATATCTGTACCTTGTTGTAGCGAAAAACGTCCCTCGCTTTGGCCGAGTTCACTGCCATTGCTTTTATCCAGATCCCATCACTTTTATTATAATCTTTATGCGATATTTTTTACACCTTTATGGGTTTCAGCGCCCATGTGTAACATCTCACTCTTATTAAAATCCGTTGTTAACTTACAGTAGCATCGGACAGGCACCAGTAATGGGTTTTTCATCAAAGATCTTTTCTTCTAACCAATCAAATAAACACTTTCAAGATTCTGAAAGCGATTAATTAAAACCGCAAATAAGGCCACGAGAACATTATATTCATACTTCAGTGCAGAATAATGTGTTTGTACGTGCTTGTCGTGGACAATTACATGTATATCCATACATGTACATCTAATAAGACGTTTGATTGGTTAAAGTACAAGTAATCGTTTTTGGTTTTTTGGTGTCATGAAAGATCAACCCTAACTGGTGCATGTTTTAATCAAATTGAGTTACATCTCAAAAATCTCTAACACTGTCATTCGCTCTGTTTTCAGGAGAACTGTTTGACATGTCCTTGGATTTCAATGACGGGTTTCCACTATGGTGCGGATTCATGCCATGTCACAGACTAATATTTTACAGGGCATTAATGTCATAGATTCTTGGTAAGTGTTATACATGTAGTCCGATCACCATATTATGACACATGTTTACAAAAATATCTATGTAAACAAACAATATTGAACTACTTTAATTTTGCATGCGATGGCTCGAATCTTGCAAGAAACTGAATGCAGGTTTGTTCAGAAATTTAAGAACGTTTCATTCTTTGTTTATGCTTGTAAAATTTGTAAGCATGTGCCATAACATATTGACTGCGCTATAGTTTGAATACATGTGCCGTTATTCTGTTGCAAAATATGTGGCAATATCACAATATAACGATGCCTTAGAATAAGAAGGGTGTATGTAAAAAGGATAGTGTTGAGAAAACATGGAACTCGTTATTATTTAAGTCCTGATTTTATTACGAAATGCACTACTTTGGTCTCATTTTTGCGGGAACTCACCGGGATAATTGCTGGGGAAAAGACCCACCGATAAGATGAACGAACAAAAAATCAATTTTGTACATTTTATTGACTAAAAAATATCATTGATGATTTCATTGAAAGCAAACCTCGTAAATTTACGAAGAGAATACATTTTGTCAAATACTTGGAACAAATATGTTAGTTCATAGACATATGCGTCAAAATCTCAACAAAATCAAACATCGTAAGTTTACGAGGTTTGCATAATAATACCGGAAAATTGTGAAGCAAAATCTATCATTTTTTGGATATGTACAGAGGATTTTTTTGTCCTAGAGATAGAATTATCTCATCTTCAAACCTCGTAAATTTACGAAGTTTGCACATACTATTCAAATACTGAGACAGCTGTAGCTATCACGAGTGAAATGTTTTCAAAACGTTTTTATCTATCGAAAAACAACTGGAATGATCTGATCTATAATCACCAAACTTCGTAAATTTACGAGGTTTGCAGACAATTTGAAAAATTGTGAAAACGATTTGATCATAAAACAGAAACATGTTTGAGAACTTCTAAATCACGAAAAACCTCGTAAATTTACGAGGTATGCATGAATAGCCGAAAAATTGAGACGACAATTCTGCATTAAAAATTCCACAAAATACAACATTCTAAGATTGCTGAGATAAGTATATTATTCTATAAGATCAATCCTCGTAAATTTACGAGGTTTGCACGTACTATGCAAATAGTGAGACAACAATAGCTAGCATGTGTGAAATTTCACAAAAAAAACCCAACTAGAATGACCTTATCTATAATCATCAAACTTCGTAAATTTACGAGGTTAGCAGACAATTTGAAAAATTGTGAAAACGGATTGAAATATGTTTAAGAATTTCTTAATCACCAAAACCTCGTAAATTTACGAGGTATGCAGAAGTTGTCGAAAAATTGAGACAAATCTGCGTTGAAACTGCCACAAAATACAACATTCTAAGATTGCTGAGATAATTATATGATTGAATAACATCAAACCTCGTAAATTTACGAGGTTTGCAAAAACTATGCAAATACTGAGCCACCAATAGCTATCCTTTGTGGAATATTTTCAAACTGTCTTTATCATAAAAAATAACTAGAATGTCGTGATCTATAATTATCAAACTTCGTAAATTTACGAGGTTTGCAGGCAATAATAAAAATGTGAAAACAATAGAATCATCAAAACAAACATATTTAAGATTTTCCAAATCACCAAACAAATTCTGCGTTAAAATTGCCAAAAAATTCTAAGATTATTGAGATGATTATATTATTTTATAAGATCAAACCTCGTAAATTTACGATGTTTTCAGATGCGACAAAATTATATCAGAATAATTTGGAGGTATAGTGGCCCAGTATCATTTTACCTATATACAGAAACCTAAAACGCACAGTGTTTATGCAAAAGATTAAGTATAAAAACATTGTGGGTAAAGAGGAAAATGATAAAAATGAGCAATTTCTTCTTTTCCCGTAATGCTTTTTATCATCTATTTACTTCAAAATACATGTACCTCAAAGCCCTTTCCCAAACATGGAAATTTGAATGTGAACTGATTCAAAAGCTGTTGCAATCGACAAAAACGGTGATGTTCAAGATTTTGATTTGTGTACTATATAGCCTAGATCATATTGAGCTAAAAGGAGAAAATGCTATTATAAGCATAAGTTCTTCAGATTGAATATTTTCCCAAGCATTGGGACGTCCAAACCAGGTCTTATTGGGAAAGGGTTAATTAGTGGCACAATTGAAGACATTTATCCGCGGGAAGTTTTGTACGCGTGCGGAATTCGCAATTGTCTACGTGGAGTCCTATTATGGCCAATGCCGCTTCCCGAGCTGGCAAGATCTGGCAAAGCACTGTGTATACGTGACATGTACATGTATGTCCACATTTGTATTTCAATCTCATTCACAAAAGGAGTCACTTGTCTGATACCAATTTAGCATAGCTAATTTGGAGTTGATTCGGCACCCATTTCCACTGTCTGACACGTGTATATATTGTCATATCAAAAGGTGTGTGTAAGCAGTCAATTCGATTATATTTATACGTGTGATTTAGTTGAAAACCGTTTTCACGATCTGGTTAGCAATCTGATGTTGGAATCCTCTACAGCAACGGTGAACCATCTTCCTGAAAGTAAAAAAGGAGACCCATATGAGAAAAGATATCAACTCTAATCCTTCCTCATGCCACAAGTCGACTTAGAAAGGTAATAACGACAACAAGAGTAAATGCTGAAACGTCGTATGGCGCGATAGAAACCACGAGTAATTGTTGAACTCCGATTTTCGACTTTTCATTTTTTATGTATTCAATCGAAAGGCTGCTGCAGACGTCAAATTGAATTTTGATAATTATAGGGGTTGTTTAAAAAATCACAGAATGTATTTAGACAAAAAAAGGAGAAAAAAATGGTAATCAGCATTTTCCTTCTTAGCCTCGATTTTCTGACCAAATTTACATTCAAGGGATGTCAAAACCAGGTCTAGTTTGAGAAAGGGTTGAAGAACTTTGTATCTTTTTTTTTTTCAATTTGAAGCATAGCTTGGGTCAAAAATTGTGCAACAGACATTTTTATATACATTTGAGTGCTCCCCACAGCTCATTAAGCTGTAGTAGTCAGTTCCCTACAGCTTGATGTAAATTATGTGAGTTCACAAGTAATTTCATAACATAACTTATATGTGCAAGTCAACATTTTTGGAAATTGACTTCATTTTATGAACAATCCGTTCTCAGTTTTCAAACAGTAGTCACTAGTGTACTCTCTAACTTCGGAATTCGAAGTCCCCAAACTTCGTAATTCGAAGTTTGGTGGTGTAACCATTTCCCAAACGAAATAACACCTGGTCGTGACATTTCCAATACATATTTTTGAAAGGAGTAGATGGATTAAAAAAGTATCGATGTTAAACATTTCTTTTAATTTACAAATGACATATAACAGTCAGCATACTACGACTATTCTGAAGTGTATTTTGGACATATCTAACCGAAAAGAATTGTTTCGGTTTTTATGCTCCCCGAAAAAAATTCGGTGGAGCATATAGTCGCCACGCTGTCCGTGTGTCCGTCCGTCCGTCCACGGTCAGATCTCAGCAACCATTGGACCAAATTCAATGAAACTTCACAGGTGAACTCCCTGGGTCAATACCTAAAGACCCTTGTCTCTGTTTGTAATTTTAAGGCTGCGTCATGGAAAAAGGGGCCTTAGTGTAAAAATGAGTTTTTCTCTTATTTCTCTTCATCTAATGGGCAGAGTTTAATGAAATTATGTACTGATGTAATAAAAAGCATGTTCTAGACCATATTCTATAAATAATGTGTGTAAAAAAAGCAGTCATGGGAAAAGGGGGCTTAATGTATGATAATTTTTATTTTGTAACAAACACTTATTCAGGGAGCATAATCTGTCTATGACGGCTCTTGTTCGAATTATGTACAAACATCGTAAATACCCGGTTCATTTTGAAATGCCAGTGTTCTCATTTTTTGAAATTTGTTTTCATCTAACATGTTATTGAACTTGGTCTAATGTGCATGCATCGTATCTTTTCGAGGTCTAGCTTTTTTCCCTCAATCAAATTATTCTCAAAAACCTAGAAAACATGGTAAATTAACGAGGTTTGCTGTTATAGATAAATATAATTACCTCAACAATATTAAAATGTTGTATTTTTTGACAGTTTCAACGCAGAACTGTCGCTTCAGTTTTTCGGCGATTCATGCATACCTCGTATTAAATTTACGAGTTTTGGTGATATAGAAATTCTTAAATATGTTTCTTTATTATTATCAAATTATTTTCACTTTTTTTATAATGCCTGCAAACCACGTAAATTTACGAAGTAAGATGATTATAGATCACACCATTTTAAGTTTTTTTCTTCTTGATATATTTTTTTGATGAAAATATTCCACACAGGATAGCTACTGGTGGGCCATTCTTTAATTGTATGTGAAAACCTCGTAAATTTACGAGGTTTAATTTCATGTAATATAATTATCTCAACATTCTTAAAATGTATTTCTAGCAGTTTAAACGCAGAATTGTTGTCTCAGTTTTTCGGCGATTCATGCATACCTCGTAAATTTACGAGGTTTGGTGATTTAGAAATTCTTAAATATGTTACTTTTTAACGATCAAATTGAATTTAATTTTTTGGTATTGCATTCAAACCTCGTAAATTTACGAAGTTTGATAATCAAAGATCATGCCATTCTAGTTATTTTTATGATAGATAAAAACAGTTTGAAAATATTCCACAAAGGATAGCTACTGGTGACTCAGTATTTGCATAGAATGTACAAACCTCGTAACTTTACGAGGTTTGATGTTATAGAATAATATAATTATCTCAGCAATCTTAGAATGAGGTATTTTTTGGCAGTTTCAACACAGAATGATCGTCTCAATTTTCGACTTTTCACGCATACCTCGTAAATTTACGAGGTTTTTGTGATTTAGAAATTCATAGAAATGTTTCCGTTTTATGATCAAATCGTTTTCACAATTTTTCATATGGTCTGAAAACCTCGTAAATTTACGAAGTTTGATGATTATAGATAAGATAATTCTAGTTGTTATTGTGATAGTTTAAAACGTTTTGAAAATATTTCAAACATGAAAGCTACCGCTGTCTCAGTATTTGCATAGTATTGCAAACCTCGTAAATTTACGAGGTTTGATGTTATAGAATAATAAATTATCTCAGCAATCTTAGAATGTTGTATTTTGTGGAAGTTTCAACGCAGAATTGTCGTCTCAATTTTTTGGCTATTCATGCATTCCTCGTAAATTTACGAGGTTTTTGTGATTCAAAAATCCATAGAAATGTTTCCGTTTTATGATCAAAAAGTTTTCACAATTTTTCGTATTGTCTGCAAACCTCGTAAATTTACGAAGTTTGATGATTAAATATCAGATCATTCTAGTTGTTTTTATGATAAAACGTTTTGAAAATAGTTCACACATGATACTAGTAGCTACAGCTGTCTCAGTATTTGAATAGTATGTGCAAACCTCGTAAATTTACGAGGTTTGAAGATGAGATAATTCTATCTGTAAGAAAAGAAATCCTCTATACATATTCAACAAATGATAGATTCAGCTTCTCAATTTTCCGGTATTATTTATCATGCAAACCTCGTAAACTTACGAGGTTTGATTTTGTTGAGATTTTGATGCATATTTGTATGAACTAACATATTTGTTCCAAGTATTTGACAAAATATATTCTCTTCGTAAATTTACGAGGTTTGCTTTCACTGAAATCATCATTGATATTTTAGTCAATAAAATTAACAAAATTGAATTTTTGTTCGTTTATCTTTTCGATGGGTCTTTTCCCCAGTAATTATCCCGGTGAGTTCCCGCAAAAATGAGACCAAAGTAGTGCATTTCGTAATAAAATCAGGACTTAAATAATAACGAGTTATGGGAAAAAAAGTTTTATTTCAAAAAGAAAAAAAGAAATCATTAGCGACCAATTTGGCTGTAGAAAATGGTCCATTTTCTACAGCCAAATTGGTGCGCGTGACAATTTCAAATGTCTATGAAATTTGCTCCATATCTAGAGTTTTAAATGACCTATCCAAAAATGTATGGATCATAAAAGGTCGTAAGTACCACTTTCAACCTTATTTTTCTGTGGCATCGATAAATTTACGTTTTTTTTTTATTATTCTGATGTACTTTTTTATATGCCTCATGTCTGTTACCTTCTGGTTTGAAGAAAGATTTTAAACAGTATTAAAACGATAAGTCCGAAAATTATCTCAAAATCAAATTTTAGTTGTAGATTTGTTTGTGTAAAGTGACGATCTAAATTGTTATTATGACTAACATTTTCTCTTCTGTTCTCTTTGCAGAAAAGAAGGGTCTTCTACAAGCCTTACCAGAGATATCCAAGATGTATTATTTTATTGAATATGTATTTTTGATATTCAATCATTCTTAAGGAATACAACCTATCATTAGAAACCAAGCATTTCTTACTTCTTTAACGTCACGCGTTACAACGGAAATGTACGAGATATACTCTCGTCAATTTCCAGGCGTCATCCATGACAACGGAAATTTACGAGAGATATCCACGTCAGTTTTCTTGCATCGTCCGTTGCAATGAAATTGACGACGGACCTCGTCAATTTTCGTTGCAACGGATGAGGCCCTTAGATGTAAGAAATATTATGTACTTAATGTGGGGTTGTGACGCTTAATTACACCAAAACATTTTGGTGTGCTAAACGTTTTCAAATAAATTCAAATAGCTAAGCAGGAAAATTGATTGATTGGCGATTAAGGTCCTCTACGTACATTTGTGTACACTATTCACGTTACTGTTTCTCAAGGTATTCCATCCAGCAATATCTATCCAAAAACTTCGCGCAATTTCGGGCGTCATCCATGACAACGGAAATTGGCGAGGCTATCCTTCGCCAATTTTCGTTGCTACGGATCGTGCCCGGAAATTTCTACATGAATTGGCATCAATTTCATTATTATTTTGTCAAGGAAATCAAAATTTTTATATTTAAAATCTTCTTCTAATCATAAAAAAATGTATTCATGTGTATGTTTAACTTGTATTATCATATTGTACATTTTCAACAAAGAGCTTTGAAGTTGCTATAGTAACAAAGTTTTTGTTGAAAAGCAGCGATAGGGTGATTTCGATTTCATGTGTTATTGTCAAAGAATCGAACTTGTTTTGTTTAAACCTTTGTCCGTCCGTTAATTCTAAATTAGCTGCCCTATCGTTTGCCTGAACATTTGAATTTTCGAAATGGTATCTAATATTACAGCTAATTCTTATTATTATTCGTGTTCAGAAAGGATTTTGATCTTGTCAAATCATGCTGATGTTAATTGAATGAATAAATGCTTAAGAAAAAGCAACATTTATTCTAGGATTTAACGTTTTGTGAACACTGGTGCGCACTACTACTATTGTTGGCGCAAGATCGTATGGCACATGTTCACGTTTTGTTCAAATGTAAACAAAACATTTTTCGATAAAACGCAGAAAACCCTGAACAGTGAACAGACCGCTCTATCACTGTACCAAAATTTTTAACATGACTACGTCACTACTTATAAAGAGTTTATATCTTTTATACAACACTGTTTTGATTACATTTGGACAAAGTGTAAACATGTGCCATACGATCTTGTGCTAACAATAGTGGGAGATAAACACCTCATAACGTTTCTTAGTGTTCGACCTACTTATTGGACCAATGAAATTGCAGTATATTTTGAAATTTCGCCGCTCTATTTCGCATAAACAGGCTGCCGGCTAGTTAATGTGACGTCTATACATAGCCACGCCCAGTCTCCAATGAACCGATAAGGAACACTTAGTCAGATAGAGTCTATATAGTAGATTCTACGCGATATAAACATTCAATGCGCTGCGCTACATGTAAGAATTGTATAGGCATTCTAATTGTTAATTCAAATCCAAACCCTGTGTAATGGGTACTCATTTGGATCATCTAGACCAGAGGAATCTACATAAACACTAATATTTTCTTTACTTTGTTTGTGTCATTTGATTGTACCTTCATTAATATTTCATGCAGTATTGTTATTTGTATATATTCATTATTAAATCACAAAACAGTAATTTAATGCCTTGATGTGGTTTATTGCTAGTATCCATTCCTTTGATCCATTTAACCCTGTCCCAAGCAAGACCTGGTGTTGACGTCCCTGATAGAAATGGCTTGGGAAACATTGAAACAAAAGAAGAAATTGCTGATAACCAGCAGTTTCTCCTTTTGTCTCAATGTTTTCAATGCTATATTGTACACAAATTCTATCTGAAACAATGTTCATTTGTTGTCTGAAGCAGCTTTTGAAATGGAACTTTTGAAATTTTGCCGTTTGAGAAAAGGTTGAAATGTCTCAACAAAGAATAGATTTAACCAAAGGTAACCCACTCCAAAAGAGAATCAGACGTCGGACTTTTCCGGTCTACTGAAAATACGTACATGGTTTATGTCAATTCGTAACATATCCCATCTGATCCTATGCTCATCAATGGATATAAAAATACAAAAAACAATATGATTTTAAAACAGATTTTATTTAATAATTATATGCGTTGAAATATATAGGGGCAAGGATAGAAATTGCTCGTCTCGTTTTCTTACTATATATTTCAATTATGATCATACTTGATAAGCAACAAAAATGATAAGCTATCATTTTAATGGAATATGAACTAATCGGATAAATCGAACTCTGTATAACTCGAAGTAAAACAACGTCCCCCTACGACTTCGACAAATCGAGTTTCAAAAGTAGATGCCAACAAGGAGTGTTTACGAGAATTTTTCGTTTTTCCACAGAGTTTGAAAAAATAGCATACACTGAGTCTTTCATTTTCTTGTTATGGAAAACACACCAAAGTATTACATTAATTAGAAAACATTGAGAAAAAAATAATTAAGATGTCAGATTTTGGCAGACAGGTTTTCATACCACACCAAAGAAGAATCTGTGGTTTGGTTTATTGTAGTTTTACGCCGTTTTCAACTGCTACGGTCATATCGCGCCGATTGGAGCACATACACATGGATTCCTGTTGTGTCTCAATGTAGTACTACAACAACACCCTAACCAGCTAACCATCCAGCTGCTCATCCACATAGGGTAACGATATAAAACCATTGGTGGGTGACATAAGGATTGCTGCCGCGGCCGTGTTTCGAATCCTTGACCTCTTGAGTGAGAGGCAGACGCGCTACCAACTGCGTTATGGCCTCGACCGAAGAATATGTGGACATCGTCTAATATTAAATTTTGTTAACAAGTCGGAATAATTTGGGCAAAGTTGGAGGAACGATTCATCACTGAATGTTTACGACGTCGTGCGAATAGGTTCGTAACTACTGTTAGATACCGACGTCGCACGAAGAAATCCGGGGTTGAATGAATCTAACTAGGTCCTTCATTACCCGTATCCACAGCATGGCCCCTGAACAAACTGTCTAAGGACAATGGATTCATAGACGTATGGGTGGGGTCGAATGCCATCCGTGCCTTTTTTCAAATCCCAGCATTTCATGCACTGGATCCTGTGTTTCTTTACCTTTAAAGAGACATTTCATTCTTATTTCAATTTTTTAAAGTATGTCTTGATGCCAAGATTGGTTATTCTAATGAGCATAATTGCAATGAGTTTTTGAAGTTGTTGCTGATAAGCGAAAGACACGCCTTTAAAGCTGAGATCGATATGACAAATTCCATATAAATCTGAACTGTTGTCCACAACAATTTGTTTAATTTTAGCACAAAAATATATATTTCTCGTAAACGGCGCAATATTTTTGGATTGAAATTTTTATAATTTTCATAAGAAAATCTGCTCTTTCAGATAACAATTAAATAAAATTTATGCAATATAAATGTGAAATGTCACTTTAAGACAATTACATTTTCTCGACCCATATATGTCCCGATAAATGAACTGGTAGTGCATCTCTAGCTTAAAGCTAGACATGTTCTGCCATGTCATTTATCGAGATATATAACAATTTGAACTGCCCTTTGTTTTTAAAAGCGAAATTTTGGGAGGTTACCTCAGTGCATGCAGCCTAAGCAAAAAGCTATAAACTTTGGTAAGTTAAGTACATGTACATTAAAACGCTACAACCGTCGGACTTTTAAAGATTCTATATCATTACGAGTTGATACTTAAGTCACATTTTTCAAACAGTTGCCCTAGACCATTGAAAGTCGATTTCGTATACATGTATACTAAACCATAAAAGAAACTTTCGCCACAATTGGAATGTGTATAATGTTAGTATAGATCTATATATTCCTTTTTGGCTGGAAGCTTACATTTTTGTAAAACAATGCATTGTGGTTTTACATGAGGATAAGGCAGCCGACTTTGCATGTACAAAATGAGTTTTAACTTAAGACCTGGGTAATGCACTTCCGTTGTAACCGGTATATTTCAACTTATTCCGTGACGTCAGAAAGTTCGAGCATTTTTAAAGTACTGTTAGATGCAATATCGCCTGTTTTCGTAACAACGGAAATAATTAAGCGTGCTCAGATTTCGGTGGAATATTCTAAATATTTTTGTGAAAATGTTAATAAATTGTATGAAGAGTAGGCAAAAAACCCAACGAAAGTCAAAAATTCAAAATTTGAGAGCAATGAAAATTACTTCCCTTGAAATCGCCTATTCGCACCATACACAGGTTTCGTTCCATAACTGGTCACATAGCCCAATATCCAGGTATAGAGGAAAATAATTGACCCGGCAGAGTGACCTTAACTGTTCACAAAAGTGGAAAAGTTTATTGTCCAGTTTAGATGGGAATGGTCCGTAGTTAATTTACGTAAAATCGTGCACTGTATCCGTTATACAACATTGTGCCGCCATGTGAAAATAAGATTTTATCTTATCTAGTCAAATAAAAGTGTTTTAAAAGCTACCGTGGTCTGTTTCGATCGAAATTTTCAGCAAAGCTAATCATTAAAATAGGCATTATCTCCAAAAATTGAAAATATACAGTTCACATCTTGGTCATACCCTACAGATGGCACAGTCTGACCAGGATCGGCATTTTTGCATATTCAGTTAACCAATTACTATTTTAAGATGACGCGACAAATGTATGCACGTGCAAATAATGTGAAGTCGTTGAATAATATGATTGTTAGCTGTAAATGGCGAAGCATGCGAAGTGTTCGGCAAATCACGAGGGGTTCCGGCACACCTATCACCCCTGGACGATAAGTCTGTTGACCTTTCCGCTTGGTCTGCTCTGCCGGGTCAAATCTCGCCGTCAATATTGACCAAACGCCGACTGTCAATCAAAAACATCGATTAGCCAATGGACGATCAGGAAAATGCCATGCCCCAATTGTTCATCGTTGCACGTGTTATTGTATCGATTTATCGACTAACAATCAAAACAATCGACATGCCAATGGCAAAGAATTTTGTACGAACAATAGACTAGGTTTACCGTTATGTTTTGATAAACCGTCGGTGTTGTTATAAAATCTCGGCTTTAATCAAGCCGTAGTTACGAGATTTTATAACAATACCTACAAAATACTATTTTGTTTGTCCGAATTTACGTCACGATTAATTGGATAAAATCGTTCCCTATTAACGATCACATCCCAATTGTTTGTCTTAAATTCTATGTTGGGCGGAGCGATCTGTCGATTGGCGTTTAGTCAATTACCTTAAAAGCCACTACTTGTATGGTTGTACATCAAAGTGGTACATGTACGTACCTTTCAAAAACTGGCATAGGTTAATCATGTTTTGTTTATTAATTGATTATCATAGAGTTTTCCCTTAGCTAAGTCATATTGTGTTCTTTGTTGTCAAGCAAATGCTTTCGTCATTTAGTCAAAGGAATAAATGACAAAACCTCATACCAATCTTAACTTAGTTATTATATTCCCATATGTTCTATGGTTGCCGGAAAGCTATATAGGCGTCATACTCAGGCTCGGATTAGATGTATAATTACTTGAATTGGCTGTGCGGATAAAATACTTTGCGAAGGTTTCTCTTATGGTTCAGTATATTTCAGCGATGTCCTAAGGTGGGTCTTTATCGTATCGGGGCGGTAAATTCTCTTGTCGATGATGTAATCCTTTCCTAAATGACAAAATTTTAGGTGGGTCCAATTTGAAAACTGCTACAGAAAACAATATGGATGTTACTAATGGTAAACATTGATGGGAATGATATTATACAGAATACACCAAGGCAAATGAAGAAACAAATTAATGATGGTTATCAGCATTTTGTTATTTTGCCATAATATTTTACAAAACCTTTTCTATATAGCAAAATAAAACTTTCCTTTTCGGAATATTATCGCAGAATGCAGAGTTCAGATCCTAGTCAACGCGCGCAATCCGCGCGAACTGACTAGGGTCGATATTTGTCATACTTCCCATACGTTCCCTTTTATTTTGACATGTCACAAAATGATATTATATGTCCAGCATTGCACCAATAAGATGCTGGTTATTGACACTAGAAGAACGCGTCTCTTGCCTAATCAATGGTGCATTTTGGTGTACCTTAGAAGTGTTTCGAGTTTGTGAAAGTGTTGGATTAACCCATTACCAAACGATAAAATTTTAGTCTAGTCGAAATTCAAAGATGGTGCAGACGACAATTTTAACTTAAAATTGTCGTCTGCACCATCTTTGAATTTAGACTAGACTAAAATTTTATCGTTTGGTAATGGGTTAATCCAACACTTTCACAAATATATTGGTCTTTTTGGTAGAAAACATTGTGTAACAAGCAATTTCTTTATTTTCTACGATGTTTTAAAAAGCCATTATTCTTGTGGGGAATCAAAAGGAGTCACTGTCTTGGAATGGGTAAGGAAGAAGAGCATGCAGAAACTCCCTTTCAAAAATATTTTACCACAACATTCTCAGAATCCAATTATTCTTGTCGTCTGCAAAATCTTTGAAAGTAGAGAGTTCTGACCTAAAACATCTTTAAACGTTTAGAGTTCTAAACTAAAACATCTTTGAACGTGGAGAGTTCTGACCTAAAACATCTTTGAACGTTGAGAGTTTTAAACTAAAACATATTTGAACGTTGAGAGTTCTAACCTAAAAAATCTTTGAACGTGGAGAGTTCTAACCTAAAACATCTTTGAATGTGGAGAGTTCTAACCTAAAACATCTTTGAACGTTGAGAGTTCTAACCTAAAACATCTTTGAATGTGGAGAGCTCTAACCTAAAACATCTTTGAACGTGGAGAGTTCTAACCTAAAACATCTTTGAACGTGGAGAGTTCTAACCTAAAACAGCTTTGAATGTGGAGAGTTCTAACCTAAAACATCTTTGAACGTTGAGAGTTCTAAACTAAAACATCTTTGAATGTGGAGAGCTCTAACCTAAAACATCTTTGAACGTGGAGAGTTCTAACCTAAAACATCTTTGAACGTGGAGAGTTCTTACCTAAAACATCTCTGAACGTGGAAAGCTCTAACCTAAAACATCTTTGAACATGGAGAGTTCTAACCTAAAACAACTTTAAACTTGAAGAGTTCTAACCTAAAACATTTTTTGAACGTGGAGAGTTCTAACCTAAAACATCTTTGAACGTGGAGTGTTCTAACCTAAAACATCTTTGAATGTGGAGAGTTCTAACCTAAAACATCTTTGAACGTGGAGAGTTCTGACCTAAAACATTTTTGAACGTTGTGAGTTTTAACCTTAAACATTTTTGAACGTGGAGAGTTCTAACCTAAAACTTTTTTCAACATGGAGAGTTCTAACCTAAAACATCTTTGAATGTGGAGAGTTCTAACCTAAAACATCTTTGAACGTGGAGAGTTCTGACTTAAAACATCTTTGAACGTGGAGAGCTCTAACCTAAAACATCTTTGAACGTGGAGAGTTCGGACTTAAAACATCTTTGAACGTGGAGAGTTCTAACCTAAAACATGTTTGAACGTGGAGAGCTCTAACCTAAAACATTTTTGAACGTGGAGAGTTCTAACATTAAACATCTTTGAACGTGGAGAGCGCTAACCTAAAACATCTTTGATTGTGGAGAGCTCTAACCTAAAACATCTTTGAACGTGGAGAGTTCTGACTTAAAACATCTTTGAACGTGGAGAGTTCTAACCTAAAACATCTTTGAACGTGGAGAGTTCTGACTTAAAACATCTTTGAATGTGGAGAGGCCTAATCTAAAACATCTTTGAACGTGGGGAGTTCTAACCTAAAACATCTTTGAATGTGGAGAGCCCTAACCTAAACATCTTTGAACGTGGGGAGTTCTAACCTAAAACATCTTTGATCATAAAAGAGTTCTAACCTAAAACAACTTTAAACTTGGAGAATTCTAACCTAAAACATTTTTGAACGTGGAGAGTTCTAACCTAAAACATTTTTGAACATTTCAAGAATTCTAACCTTAAACATTTTTGAACGTGGAGAGTTCTAACCTAAAACATTTTTGAACGTGACGAGTTCTGACCTAAAACATCTTTGAACGTGGAGAGTTCTGACCTAAAACATCTTTGAACGTGGAGAGTTCTAACCTAAAACATCTTTAAACGTTGAGGGTTCTAAACTAAAACATCTTTGAACGTGGAGAGTTCTAACCTAAAACATCTTTGAATGTGGAGAGCTCTAACCTAAAACATCTTTGAACGTGGAGAGTTCTAACCTAAAACATCTTTGAACGTGAAGAGTTCTGACTTAAAACATCTTTGAATGTGGGGAGCCCTAATCTAAAACATCTTTGAACGTGGGGAGTTCTAACCTAAAACATCTTTGAATGTGGAGAGCCCTAACTTAAAACATCTTTGAACGTGGGGAGTTCTAACCTAAAACATCTTTGATCATAAAAGAGTTCTAACCTAAAACAACTTTAAACTTGGAGAATTCTAACCTAAAACATTTTGAACGTTTCAAGAGTTCTAACCTTAAACATTTTTGAACGTGGAGAGTTCTAACCTCAAACATTTTTTAACGTTGATAGTTCTAAACTAAAACATCTTTGAATGTGGAGAGTTCTAACCTAAAACATCTTTGAACGTGGATAGTTCTAACCTAAAACATCTTTGAACGTGGAAAGTTCTAACCTAAAACATCTTTGAACGTGACGAGTTCTAACCTAAAACATCTTTGAACGTGGAGAGTTCTGACCTTAAACATCTTTGAACGTGGGGAGTTCTGACCTAAAACATCTTTGGATGTGGAGAGTTCTAACCTAAAACATCTTTGAACGTGGAGAGTTCTAACCTAAAACATCTTTGAACGTGACGAGTTCTAACCTAAAACATTTGTGAACGTGGAGAGTTCTAACCTAAAACATCTTTGAACGTTGAGAGTTCTAACCTAAAACATCTTTGAACGTGGAGAGTTCTAACCTAAAACATCTTTGAACGTGGAGAGTTTTAACCTAAAACATCTTTGAACGTTGAGAGTTTTAAAATAAAACATCTTTGAACGTTGAACGTTCTAACCTAAAAAAATCTTTGAACGTGGAGAGTTATAACCTTAAACATTTTTGAACGTGACGAGTTCTAACCTAAAACATTTGTGAACGTGGAGAGTTCTAACCTAAAACATCTTTGAACGTGGAGAGTTATAACCTTAAACATCTTTGAATGTGGAGAGTTCTAACATTAAACATCTTTGAACGTGGAGAGTTCTAACCTAAAACATCTTTGAACGTTGAGAGTTCTAACCTAAAACATCTTTGAACGTGGAAAGTTCTAACCTAAAACATCTTTGAATGGGGAGAGTTCTAACCTAACCTAAAGCATCTTTCAACTTGGAGAGTTCAAAGCTAAAACATCTTTGAATGTGGAGAGTTCTAACCTTAAACATTTTTGAACGTGGAGAGCTCTAACCTAAAACATCTTTGATTGTGGAGAGCTCTAACCTAAAACATCTTTGAACGTGGAGAGTTCTAACCTGAAACATTTTTGAACATGGAGAGTTCTAACCTAAACAACTTTAAACTTGGAGAGTTCTAACCTAAAGCATTTTTTAACGTGGAGAGCTCTAACCTTAAACATCTTTGAACGTGGAGAGCTCTAACCTTAAACATCTTTGAACGTGGAGAGTTCTAACCTTAAATATCTTTGAACGTGGAGAGTTCTAACCTAAAACATTTTTGAACGTGGAGAGTTCTAACCTAAAACATCTTTGAATGGGGAGAGTTCTAACCTAAAACATCTTTGAATGTGAAGAGTTCTAACCTAAAGCATCTTTCAAGGTGGAGAGTTCAAAGCTAAAACATCTATGAATGTGGAGAGTTCTAACCTTAAACATTTTTGAACGAGGAGAGTTCTAACCTAAAACATCTTTGAATGTGGAGAGTTCTAACCTAAAACATCTTTGAATGTGGAGAGTTCTAACCTAAAACATCTTTGAATGGGGAGAGTTCTAACCTTAAACATTTTTGAACGAGGAGAGTTCTAACCTAAAACATCTTTGAATGTGGAGAGTTCTAACCTAAAACATCTTTGAATGTGGAGAGTTCTAACCTAAAATATCTTTGAACAGTTCTAAAAAAAATTGTTTCAGAAAACATTAATTTAATACATGTTTGTCAAGGAGCGATGTGGTATCGGTTGAAAAATCACTGAGCATGTGATATTTCACACAAACAAGAGAAGCTTTAAGCATTTTATTCTATTTTATTTTTTTTTTTTGGGGGGGGGGGGCATCTTCGCTAGCCAAGGTTGAACCCACCTACGTTTGTATTCACCCTTGGCGGATTTAGTCCAATTTTCTTGAAATCGCGAAGCGCCGCCTAGCGGTTGTTCTGCTGGTTGTTTACGTCCATTATTGATGACGTCATTAACGCGCGTTGTCTTTCGAGTCAAACGTCATGCGGATTATGTAAAAGTTAGCTGCTTTTTTAGTCGAATTGTCGAAAGAATAATTAATTCTTCGATTAAAGTTAGGGAATTCCTGTCTATTGCAGTGATATTCTTCGCAAACATCGCCCATCTTCGCGTTTTTGAGTTGCAAATGCAATGCTTTTTCCCGCCCGTTGTCATGATTTGGTTACTCATAACAAATGTGTCAGTCGACAATCTGATTGGTTCCAGTGAGACCTTGCTGGGACCAATTAAAACGCTTTCCAGGAGACCAAGAAATCGGACTAAATACGCCAAGGGCGAATACAGAAACGAAGTTACGTCGTCGTAGATGTCACCCTTGGCTTGCGAAGATGGGGGGGGGTGTGACGGCAAATCAAGACCGATATATGACAAAAGAAAATATTGGTTATGGGGAGGAGGGGACTTGTGTTGTGTGAAATTTGCGGCAAGGTGAGTATACTGAGCATTTTGGTTATGAATACAAATTGTAGTTGCTCCCCTTTAATTGTTTTTTTTTCACTTACCCTTTATTACATCCGTTGTCACTGTAACGATTATTGCGGGCCAAGCTATATGTTATAGGGCATCACTCGAGTATATCAGACACTTTTATTGATTTCTTTCCTTTAATTAGGAGAAGGTAGTAGTTACTTTCAGAAAATGATATAGTAATTTACTGTCATATAGTAATACGTCTGAAGTCATTTGCTGAAAATTGCTAAAAACTTTGGTCAAAATGTCCCGACTGTGCATTCAAGGTGGGGCGCGGACTTCGAATCCAAAGCCTAGTCTCTATGACGATTCTAATGAGTATTATGTGCTCCATTTCACATGGCGCAGTCATAACTTTTATTTTCATAAATTACAAGCTTGATATGTTTCCTAAAATTAGTCCAGTCTTAATTTTCTTGCACAGTTTACATTTCTGTCGACCATGATTTAATTCTTTAGGGTGATTTTTTTGTTATCTATCATATATGAACATGTTGTGCATAAAGGTCAGTGTCAGGTCAAATTAAACCCGTAATACCTACAACATATGTTTTGATTAACAAAAAATAACTAATCCAATGAATAGGCTTTGATTAAAAGTAAATGAAACATATTGCATTCAAACGCTATTGTCCCTCTCCTGTAGCTCTGGATATTGTTTTTTTTTTTTTTTTTTTTTTTAAATATGTACAACTTCGAAATGCGATTGATTTAGACATAAGCAACTATTACACGTACACGTGTATTGAAAAAGTATGTTAATGCCAAGGCCAAGATTACTAAAATACTTAATTTGTATATATTGAAATAAACAAGTCCAGGAAGAAGCTCAGTGGGTGGGATAGGCCTATTTGACCATCATAGTAACAAGCAAAATATTTACAGTTAGGGATAATTAAGTGAAGGTTATGACGTTCTAAAAAGTTAGAACTTATCATTTTGATCTTGTTGCGTTGGCAGTTTGGGTTATAGTTCTTTTCTTTATATTGAAATAAACAGGACCAGGAAGAATCTCGGTGGGAGGGATATTTTACAGCCCCAGTAACAATTAGCAAAATATTTACAGCTACAGATAATAGAGGGTCATGGTGTTTTAGTCAATGCTAAATGAGCCAGAATCTGGAAAAACGTCCCTTATAGCATTTGAGAACATCATGGTTCAAGGTCAGCCTGCGTATACACGCAGTCTGACCAGGAACCATGTTGTTCTCCAATAGCTTCCACATGGTCTGTAGCAACCATTTGAGAGAAACATGGCGGCTTGTTAGACTGCATATAGGCACAGCTCGAACTTGAAATCTGGCTGCCTAAAATGCTATAAGGGACGTTTTTCCAGACCCCGGCTCAAATATTATGTAGTGTCCATCAA
Source organism: Fragum sueziense (assembly GCA_963680895.1). Taxonomy (NCBI): domain Eukaryota; kingdom Metazoa; phylum Mollusca; class Bivalvia; order Cardiida; family Cardiidae; genus Fragum; species Fragum sueziense. The sequence goes on from OY804604.1 coordinate 28,985,516, forward strand.
ACCCTATGTTATTTATACTCATAACAACACAATCAGCACGATTGCAATCAACTTGCCAACAATTGGGGATTGGTATTGATATGACATTTAAACTGTCTTCATGCATAAAATGTTTCTACACCATTATATACATGCAGTAAAACAAAAAATAATACGGTCGCTATCAGCACAAATTGTTGGTTATTCATGCATTATACGCCCGGCTTTGGACTCAAATATCCAAATACAATCAAGGGACATAATTATTCGCCACCCTGCTGATTTTTGCATACATTTTATGCATGATTTTAGACTAAAACTGATGTTAAATCCTCATTTTCTTACACATCACACAATATTTGATATTCAAAAGTATAACCAATTGAGGAAAAAATTTGTATAAAAACTTTTTTCAAATGGTTCAGAGACATGGTTGCTACGCAACTTAAGAAAATCGGTAAAAAATTCTGACCAGCCTCCGTAACATTGTTGCCATGGTAACATAAATTTCACTAAAGATATCATTTAATGAAAAATCGATCTACAATAGATAAACTATTAAAATATTATGTTTGCTGCAATATCCATAAAGTTTCCTTTGGGAAACAGATTTTTGCAATTTTATTTTCGTTGCAAAAAAAACAAAAATGCAAAAAATAACATAGGAGTGAATGGAGCGTATTGTTTTTCTGTGGTAACTTGGTCAAATAAAATTGCATTACATTGTAAGTATCCATCCAATCTCATGACAAATTTTTCAATTTTATATCTAGTATGTTGTGCATATTTTCATTTGCTAAGTTATCAAAAATGTCACTATCTGTTGCCATGGCAACGGGTTTACGGAGGATTGGCAGAAATTTTCACTGATCTTTTTATGTTGCCTAGCAACCGTGTCTTTGAGACATTCCAAAAGAAATTGTAAGCAGACTTTATCCGGTAATGTTTATACTTTTGAGCCAAATCTTTATTTTTTCTATTAAGTGAAAGAATAAAGATTCTGTGACAGTTATAGTCCAGAAAATCACTCAATTTTTCAATGAAAAATAGGTGGGTGGCGAATAATTATGTCCCATGAGTGTAGGTTTATCAGTATTTTCTTCTTTTACCTCAATGTCTTCATCATCTATTCAGTTAGGGACGTCAAAACCAGGTATTGTTTGGGAAAATGTTAATCTGTACCTTATTATTAAACATGGAGTTAGAGGAATAAAAACAAAGCAAGCAAACAATTCAATTTTCGTTTTAAAATATTCACGTGAAACATTAAGAAAAAGAAAATTAGTACAACGGAAAACACGATAGTCTTTAAAACATATTAGACCATTAAACAACTAGATAAATCTACATCAAATAACAGTCTGACAAGGAAGGATATTAATATTCTCTCAAAGTTTCTATATATACACTTGTATTGAAAAGGTAATAAACATAATAAGCTCTAATCTTTTCAGTTCCTACATGTATTGGCCCTTTATGTCCAAAATAACGAGAATATAGCAAATTTTAATAGAAATTATAAAGTGCTAGATATCATACATTATCTTCTTTGCCTTGATGTTTTCCCGATTTTGTTTTGGAGAGAGTTATTAAAGACATTATTAGTGACCAGAGTTTGTGAATGACGTGTTGATCTGATTAGATACCACACAGTGTCCATTTCTGTATGGTCTTACAGCCGAAAACATAGCTTTACGTCTACGGTTCGGGGTTGCTTGAAGTAGGTTCTGAATCTACGATGATTCTTGGTGGCCTTTTGATGAACCTCCGGGTCTTAATTTCTGTCTTCGACAAGGATATGTGGTATGTAGTATGATGAATGACAATTGTGATACCATCAAGCCCCGTGGTAATCCACTGCACAATGTGTGACATCGTTATCTCTGTCCTGAGTGGAAAGAGCTTGTCCACTATGGGTAGACAACCCATCACCTGTACAAAAGAAATACTTTACAAAAGAAAGATATAAAAGAGGTAAAAGGCGTTCTACTTTTTTCATATCCAAACCCTATGTTGTCACCCTACCGATTCAAAATGAGTAACCATAATATAGGGTTAAATGAATAATACATTTTTTCGTCCGCCCATCATTTTGTCCGCTATTATCATATTATACGAGTAAGAGACATTGCTGCCATAAATCGGGTATCATTGACCTCTAAGAACTTTATAACGCTTCTATATAAGAAATCTTATTACAAAGATATTGAAGTTTGAACCCCTCTCCCAAACCGATGATCGTGGGAGAAACATAAATATAAACACCTGTGGTTCCAGCATAATCCGCGACGGATAGCCTGTAGTTGTCGTCTTCGTCAGAGATCTTAAACTTCACGTATTCAGCATACGCTGTCGTGCCGTTTAGGTGTACCATGTCCACTCTCAATTGGTACTAGCCCTGTGCCGTTATGCACCGATGGTTGCCGAGCCAGAAATTCTCAGTCAAATCACCAAACCCGTACTTGTACTCAACCCAAGTTTTATAAACGTCGCTGTCAGAAATTCGAAAACACAGAACTTGAAACCCCTGCAGTTCCGTCTGGGTAGATCGTGTAAACACCAGTTTCTGTGAAGCCATTGTCCAAAATATCCTGACAGTCCTTCGGTTTTGCCTGTAGACACTGTGTTATCGGTGTTTGTGTTATCGGTGTTTGTGGCGGGGTGTCGTCATCTTCAGTTTTCGTAACTTTACCACACGTGTTCATATAAGACACCTGTCCGAAAGTGTAGCAGCTGAACAGTATTAAAAAAAGAAATTAAGAATAGACACGACATTTCTGTAAGTCTGACTTTTTCAACTCTTGTTTGTAAATGATAATGATCGAAATTAGTTATATGGTTGGAAGTCATTCTACACCGAGTTTAAATATGTGGTATAATAATGCATGTTTATGGAAGAATACCCCTCTCTGGTGTATAAAATTACACATTAAAACAAAAGATACAGCTTAAAATTGAAGGTGACCTTGACATGGTCGTCACATGACTAGTAGATTTTGAGTTTATTTTTAAATGCAAAAATTGCTAATTCTACGCCATCAAATTCGCAGGATTCCGTTGTTCTTATAATTTTGAATGTGAAATACTCTTACAGTTCTTCTAGTCTGAAGTTGATTCAATTCAAGCAGTATTCACCATTTATACAGTATAAGAAAATTACTTTTTGAATTGTTATATCAATTCTAACGACCACATAATCATTTTCTCAATGTGTTCACCGGAAGTTGAAATCGGCGAATATATTACTCTATTGATGAATCTGGCCCTTTGTCTGTTCTATTAAAATTCCCTATATTCTTATCTAACAGATTTTATCATTTCGGACTTCAAGGGTAAATACAAGTACATGTAGGAACTGAAAAGATATAACATTATAGTTTGTTTCTTTGCAATGATTTTTTTCTTAATGTATCAAATGAATCTCCTAAAACTGTTGAATTGTCTGATTTCTTTGCTCTTATTCCTCAAACTACATGTATGATAAGGTACAGATTCACCATTTACAAAACAAGACCTGGTTTTGACGTCCCTAAATGAATAGGCTTGTGAAAACATTGAGGCAAAAGAAGAAAATGCTGATGATCATCATTTTCTTTCTTTTTGTCTCATCATTTTCTTGGCTATTTTATCCACAAATTTTACTCTGAGTCACACCAGTTTTGACGTTTGCAACAGCTTTCAAACCTCATCACCCCAAAATTGTATTGTTTGAGAAATAATTTTATAAAGGTGATTTTGAAATTTCACCATACCTTCGGTCGGTATATGAACATTCAAAAGTTTAGAAACACGCTTGCTAAAATTAGACCGTCCTCTAACATGCTAAATACTGAAAATGGAAACAAAGGAATATCCCTCGAAATGAAAGAATATGTAATATTTGAAGTTCAAACGAACTCGAAGGTGAATTCCATTTCATTCTATTTTGTCCATTTTACACTAAGTTTAGAAAAACATATAAAAACTTTAATTGATAATTTCTGTTTTAGAATTCCAAGTGCCTTTAAATTATTGGAATTACTTAATAACTGAACTTAATAATTGAACTTAAATAGAATATCTTATTGATTGACCAACAATAACTGTTTAGCAACTTCCCCAAAGATTCTTTCTTTTTCTTTTCCTTTTTTATTTTTCTACTATTTTTCATTGTGAATTTTCTCTCCTGTATATTTGCTACATTTTGTCTTTGTATTTTGTAAATATGATGTTAATATGAGTTTATGACGAGGAACGACCATCGTTAAAGTCTGAATTTAAGTTTATTGAATTGAATTGAATAAGAATAGTTGATGCTACCTTAATCTACTCAGCTGTATGGAGTGGTCAGCAGTGAGGTAAAACGTCAAAATTGATATTTCATGTAAGGAACATATCCCATTCTGGTTAAATGAAATACAAAGGACTAAGAAAATGCTTGATTTTACCTCTTTACTCTCTTTTTCGCGTTGTCTTTCGAAAGTTCCAAATTACTGACCCGTACAGCAAAAGCATTTACGCATGTAATTACAGAAGGACGAGGTCCGGACATACATCTTGGTTCTTTTTTTAATGAGGCTACATATAAAAGGGTTGTTATTTCGAATCCAAAGCCTACATTAAGGGTTCTCATCCGAATCGTCTCGATGGCGATTCCAATGAGTACCCGTGACATATGGTCTGATCAACAAAATGATGAGTCCAATGAAATGGCTAAAAATAAATGAAGTATACTGCATTTGAACGTTATCGCCCCGTCTTCTGTAGCTCTGAATATTGTTTATTTAAATATCACGGTTGATAACCATCGTGACTTTTGGGAAGCGTTCACACCGTAAAATCGTCCGATTCAAGTTTGGTTTGTTCAATTTCTCAGGTAATACTCTACCTATTTTGACGAGAAAGAGTGCATCGTACGCGCATTTGAGAAGGTCTCAGCTTCAACTTTTTCGGCGCCAAATGGGTTCCATGGGTTCTTCAAACATTCATTTTTTTTCGCTTAATTGGTTGAAGAAATTGTGTGATTCGGTGCAGAGTGAGTTAGAATTGGGAATGGGGTTCTAGAAGGCGCTTATGTGCACATTGTTTCGTCAAATCCGTAGATTATAAGCTGAGGAACTATAGGCCTGCCATTATATTTGTCAAAGCGGACGACTTCTCTGTGTAAATTCTTCCCAAAAGTCAACGTGGGTAATGCACCGTGAATATTTACGTTTTTCAAATGCGATAGATGTTGTAGAAATACGCCAATTATACGTAAAATGGCATTGAAAAAAGTCGGTTAATGCCAAAGCAGATAATTGCGATAGTTGTCTTCTTTACATTAAAGAAAGCAATACCAAGAAGAAGCTAAGCGAGAGGGATAGTTCTATTTGATCTTCCTAGTAACAAGCAAAATATTTACAGAACTGCAGATGTTAATAAGGAACGATTTTATCCAGTTAAATGTGACGTTATTTCGGACAAACAATAGTATTCCTATTGCTGGTGTTATAAAAACTACGGCTTGAATCTTAAAGTGACATTTCACATTTATTTCATTTTTTAAAAGTATGTCTTGATGCAAAGATTGTTTATTCTAATGCGTAGAAATGCTATCAGTTTTTTGATGTTGTTATTTATAAGCGAAAAAAAAACGCCTTTATAGTTGAGACAGAAATGATAAATTCTATAGAAATCTGAACTATTGCCTACAACAATATGTTTAATTTTAGCACAACAATATATATTTCTCGTAAACGGTTAAATATTTTGGCTTGAAATTTTCAGACTTTTCATTAGAAAACATGCTCTTTCAGATAGAATAAAGTTACATTTATGTAAAAATAATTCTGAAATGTCACTTTAAAGGTACATTAGTATCCCCAGGCATAAATCTCTACTGAGCCACAAAAGTTGGCTCTTAGCATATTGTCACACTGTTTATAGACTTTATATGACATAGGCAATACAAGGGTCATACTCTAAATGACATAAACCGATAGTCATGCAGCGGTGTAAAACTATGTAACATATTTAAAGCTGGTTGATCGTATTTACGAAATGATGTGATATGGGGTTTTATATCCGTCGCAATCTTAGCCAATACAGGTCAGACGAAGCTGGACTTTTGCATACAGGAAATATTAAAGGCCATATTTTAATCATGTACACTTATTTATACAGAAAATTAACCCCGAAAATAAGTTAGTAAGTGTAAGTATGAATCTTTAATGTAATATAACGAGTCATCATGAAAGGATTATTTCGAAACAGATATTTCGTAGAGACTTGATAACACATATCACTGTTTTTCATCGGAAACCTCCTAATTGATGCTTAAAGCAAGCTGCAGTTACGAGTTTTTCATTGAAAAGCGACGATATGTACAAATTTGTTGAATATAAACAAAAACAAACCATACATCTTTGTATGAGAAAAAAAATAATCGAAGGTCGAAAAACGTACTGTTTCTGAACACTTCGATTTTTCATCATGTCTTTTCTTTGCCAAAATACTTGATGTCCGTCTGTCTGGTTGTCCGTCTGTCCATCTGTTCACATTTTCTTTAAACATCTTCTCCTAAACCACTGGGCCAATCCTCACCAAACTTGACAGGAATGTTCCTTTTGTTACCATTTTCAATATTCGTTCGTGAATTTTTGATCCGTGAAAATGTGGGTGTTGCAGGGCGCGGCTTATCGGACTTAGAGAAATCATAACTATTTGAACCAAACTTGGCAGGAATATCCCTTAAGTGACCATCTTTACAAATTGTTAATGCATTTTTAGATTTGTAAAAAAGTGGGCGTGACAGGGCGGGGCTTATCCGACTTCTCCTTAGCAATCGGGTTAATTTTAACAAAACTTGGCAGAATTGTTCCTTGTGTATCCCTTGTCAATTGTTTTCGTGCATTTTCTATTCATCAAAAATGTGGGCGTGTTAGGGCGAGGCTTTTTGGACTGAAAGTAATCATAAGTACAATCTTTGAAAATCATTCGTTGGGCAAATTTGAACCAAACTTTGCAGGAATGCCCCCTTAGTGACCCTTTCCAAAATTAGTTCATATTTTTTTTTTTTGGATTTGTAAAAAAAAATGTAGGCGTGGCAAGGTGTGGCTTATCCGACTTAGAGAAATTGTTAGATAATTCTTAAAAATCTTCTTCTTCATAACCATTGAGCCAATTTGAACCAAATTATGCAGAAATGTTCCTTGTGTGACCCTTTTAAAAATTGTTGGCGAAATTTTGACTCATCTAAAAATGTTTGCGGGGCAGGGCGAGGCTTATCGGGCTTTGAGAAATAACAAGATAATTCTTTAAATATAAACCATCGAGCTAAATTGAATCAAACTTGGCATAAATGTTCCTTGAGTAACCCTTTTCAACGTCTGTTCATAAATTTTGAAATTGGTAAAACAATAGGTATGTGGTAGGGCGGGGCCCTTCCGACAAAGTTTTTAAACAAAAACAGATTTAAAACAAAATAGTCGGGTGAGCGATAGAGGGCCATTCAGGCCCTCTTGTTTATTCTTTTTATATATTTTTTTCGTCGTTACTTTAAACTTCAAAGTAATTAGTGTACTGGTGCACCTTTAGTAAAAACAAGACATTTTTCTCTACTGTATGTTACCCTAACAACTCTGTGTTAGCGTATTGTAGGAAACACATCTATATTATATATTTCTTTTCTTTACACTATAGTGCCTGTCATTAGAATACAATGATACTTCCATTTGGCATTCGGCGTATGGACAGTTTTAAGAGTACGTAACATTAAAAATCATAAGAACTACAAAAGCCTGCGAATTTGATGCCGTAGAATAAGCAATATTTGCCGCACATTAAACTCAAATTTGTAAGTCATGTGACCGCCATGCCTAGATCACCTTAAACTTTCAATTGGATCGTTCGTTTAATTGTGTAATTTTATTCATCAGAGGGGGTATTCTATCATGAATATGCATTATTGCAGCGAGTATTTATACCTGAAGTAGGAGAACTTCCGACCATAGTGAATTTGGATCATTGACATTTATAAACAAGAGTTGAAAAAGGCGTATACTTACAGAAATGTCGTGCCTATTTTACATTTCTTTGTTAATGCTGTTTTGCAGCTACACTTTCGGACAAGTTTCAGTTAATATCAACACATGTGGTAGAGCTACGAATACTGAAGATGATGACACCCCACCACAAACACCGACAACACAGGCAAGACCGAAGGACTGTCAGGATATTTTGGACAATGGCTTCACAGACACTGGTGTTTACACGATCTATCCAGACGGGACTGCAGGGTTTCAAGTTCGATGTGATATGGACGACGACTCTGGAGCCTGGACTGTGTTCCAACGCCGGATTTCCGACAGCGACTTTTATAAAACTTGGCTTGAGTACAAATACGGGTTCGGTGATTTGACTGAGAACTTCTGGCTTGGCAACCATCAGCTGCACATCATAACGGCACAGGGCTGGTACCAACTGAGAGTGGATATGGAGCACTCAAACGGCACGACAGCGCATGCTGAATACATGAAGTTTAAGATATCGGACGAAGACAACAACTACAGGCTATCCGTCGCGGATTATGCTGGAAACGCAGGTCAGTAATTTTTTGTCTCTCCTACGACCATCGGCTTGGGAGAGGGTTTAGACTTCCATTTCTTATAGAGAAGAATTATAAAGTTCTGGAAAGCCAATGTTACAGTATTTTAGGCACCATTTTCTCTTACTTTGATGTAATTACAGCGGACAAAATGATAGGCAGACGAAAAACTCTATTACTCATCAAACCTCACATTGCGGTCACTCATTTAAATCGGTAGGTCGACAACATAAGGTTTGGATTTGAAAAAAAAGAACGCCTGTGCCCCTCTTATATCCCTCTCTGGTTAAAGTATTTCTTTTATGCAGGTGATCCGTTGTCTGGCAAAAGTGGACAAGCCTTTTCCACTCGGGACAGAGATAATGATAATGACAACTCCAATTGTGCAGTGAGATACCACGGGGCTTGGTGGTACACCAATTGTCATTCATCAAACCTGAATGGGGATTACGGAAATACAAATTATGCCATGGGTTTGACCTGGAGGCCATTTACTACATACTACACATCCTTGTCGAAGACAGAAATGAAGACCCGAAGGTTCATCCAAAGGCCACCAGTAGTCACCGTAGATTCGGGAAACACTTCAAGCAACACCGAACCATAAACACGGTGGTTATTCACGTGACTCAGAATTTCAGGAAATCATCAATATTTTTCTTAATACTTGACCAATTTAATTTGCAGAGAATGTAGGGAAATGCCAGAAATAAGTAAGACGTTGTGATTTTTTGAAGAATCAACTGATTAAAATGTAATTGAAGATCAACCTAATATTTAATTGATTTTCAATTACTTTTTTATTAGCTTATTCAAAAACCCAAACACATTCATATAATGCGTGACGTCTGTCCACCATTTCTGCTTCAAACCGAATTCAAATCGCTCTCGTATTGACAAAATTATTGAAGATTTTCTGAAATTGTTGTATCACGTGATTATCCACCATGATTAACAATTACCTAGGTTTTCGGCTGTTCACTCTTTCCGGTAAAAAATGACCTGGGAAAACATCAAGGCAAAGAAGAAATGTATGTAATCTAGCACTTTATGATTTCTGTTAAAATTTTCTATTATTATCTAACAGAATAGAATGTTACTTGAATGTTACTTGATGTAGACTTATCTAGTTCTTTAATGGTTTAAACATGTTATAAAAATATTTTTAACAATTTCTTGCTAATTTATCATTTTTATGAAACTGCTGGTGTCGTTATGCTTCCTTTGTTCATGATCTTCGTAAAACTATACATGCATGATAAGGTGTCGATTTACCATTTACCAAACAAGACCTGGTTTCCACGTACCTATATAAATAGGCTTGCGAAAACTATGAGGCAAAAGAAGAAACTGTTGATGATCGACATTTTCGTGTTTTTGTCTCAATGTTTTCTAGGCTATCTTATCCACAAATTTTACCTTAAGTCACACCAATTTTGACGTTTGCAGCAGCTTTCAAACTTCATCACCCCAAAATTGTATTGTTTGAGAAATAATTTTATAAAAGTGATTTTGAAATTTCACCATACCCTCGGTCAGTATATGAACATTCAAAAGTTAAGAAACACGCTTGTTAAAAATAGACTGTCCTCTAACATGCTAAATACTGAAAATGGAAATCATAGGAATATCCCTCGAAATGAAAAAATATGTAATATACTAGGACGAAAAAGAAACGCCGGGTACATAAAATATGCAACAAATATTTTATTGCTTGGCCTAGAATAATGAAAATCGGTCAGATTTATGTGTTCTTCGCTGTCGAACGGTACACACGTTTAAAACTACACAATACCTTACCTCTTCGCACCATGAGAGGCACGTGTTCAAATGCAGGAATCCCGAGCAGGAGAAGGTCATTGAGTTTGCCCAAGAAAATGTTCAGTCTATTTGATACTGTTCAAGTATTCAGATCGATTTTTCAACGTTTACTTCAAGTTGAGCAATTTGCATCAATGCCGCGATTTTCGGAAGTCAGGCGGGGTCAAGCTACAGCAATGCTTGTGCAGGGTCAAGGCCAACAGTAGGTTGCTGCACATTTTGGTGGACATATTCGAACTATTGATCGTCTTGTTCAACGTCTACGAGTGACGGAGAGGGTCAAGGACCGACCTCGAAGTGAACGTCCGCGCGTCACGACGCCACGTCAGGATGGGTTTATGACACTTTCTAACTTACGTAATCGCCATCTCACAGCTAGCGAAACTGCAAATAGCTCTATAGGAAGTCATAATCTCCACATTCATCCCGATACGGTTCGAAAGCGCTTACGCGACAATGGCCTAAGAGCCCGGCGTCCCTATATCGGTCTGCCGCTAACTCCTGTCATCGTTAAAAGGGGGTATTTTTTCACGTAATTAGCATCGGTAATTAAATGATAATTAGATGATATTTCTTACAAAAATGAATATAATAATCCAATAGTACAATTTACCCCCTAAAACAATCATTAGAGGTTACCCGGCGTTTCTTTTTCGTCCTAGTATATTTGAAGTTCAAACGAACTCGAAGACGAATTCCATTCAATTCTATTTTGTCCGTTTTACATTAATTTTAGAAAAATATATATTGAAAAAAAACTATAATATTATATTTAAGAAATCCGAGTGTCTTTAAATTAGTTGAATTACTGAATAATTGAATTTAAAAAAATCACTTATTGATTAACCAAGAATAACAATAACAAGCAACTTCCGCATAGATTTTTCTCATCTGTTTTTTTATTTTTTTTATTGTGAATTATTTCTTCTGTGTATATGTTACATTTTGTCTTTGTATTTTGTAAATATGTTGTAGATGTGCCTTTATGACGAGGAACGACCATCGTTCAAGTGTGAATAAAAGTTATTTGAATTGAATTGAATAAGGATCTTTGCTGCTACCTTACTATTGCTACATGCCAAATGAAAAATGGAAGATACATTGTACATGTTCCACATGGGTCCGTGTTATTCTCAAAGGACGTTGCACTAACGCAAAAATTTAGGCTTCTTAAATCTAGAAGCAGACGACAAGATTGGTATCAAGGTAGAATACCCGTAATGTTGCCATTTTGAGAGATTCATAAAACATCGGATTTTTTCGAGTGTCGTCAGTACGTTTCTGAACTTATTCGGGCGCGGTCGTAACATTCGGCGATGGAGCGTTCCACCGCCGAATGTTTTCGACATCGCCCGAATATTCCGACAAATCTCATTAGGGATAGACTACATTAAAGAAAGACGACTCTCTGAAACATAATGTACAGAAAACATTGGTGCAAAGGGTAAAATGTGGTTTATCAATACTTTTTCCTTTAAATGTTAGTTTTAAACTTTTTACTATCCAACACAAAAATAATGAGAAAGCTAACCTGGAGCTTTCGTCCTAGTACTAAGGACTTCATCAGCACAATGACTGGATTACTGATGATTAACACCACTCTGAGTGAGTGATGTTAACTGCTGTCCCATATGTGCGACAAGTTGAACCGGCCCCCGTCCCTGTTTAATGTTGGTCTGCGTGCCCGGATATGCAAGGCTTCCAAACCATGAGGGGTCTCGGTCCAGAGTAGTTACTGAGTCCAGTGATACGGAATGCCAAGGATTATCCATGTTTATATGTTGTGAAACTTCACTAAGGTATCTGAGCTAGGTCTTCTATGCTCCATAAACCCGACTTTCAAAGTTCTTTCTGTTTCTCCTATATAGTCATGTTAACATGGATGTTTACCCTGTCCTTGGCACTTGATATGATAAACTGGCCCACAACTTCAAATTTCTCAGTCTTATCTTTCGGATGTACTAGTATTTGGCGCAATTAAGGCTCTGTTGGGTTTAAAACATACATTAACTTTATGCTGGTGGAAAATGCGCCTTCAGTGTTCTGACTTTCCTTTCTGGTATGGTAATACTACGGATCCTTTAGACTCTGTCTTGCTTGGTGTTTTTCTCTTTTTGCTAGATTGATTGTTCTTTTTGGCATTGGTAGCAGCGAGACTTTGAGACACTTTCTTTATTGCCCATTCCGGATAGTTACATTTCTTTAAAGCACTGTTCACATGTATAATCTCCTGTTCCAAATCATTTGGGTCTGATGTTACGACCTGTGCTCTTTGATGTAAAGGTCTTATTACTCCTAGTTTCTGATCAGTTGGATGAGCTGAATTAAAGTCAAGATATTGTTCAGTATGTGTGGCTTTTCGAAAAACAGTAGTTTTAATAGTACCATCCTGATTTCTAACTGTACCTGTGTCTAGGAATGCCAGTTTGTTGTTTATGTGATCAGTGAACTCCTCCGCAAACTCTTTCTTCTGTTTGGTGTGCGTATCATCTACATATCTGAACTACCAACCCGGCGGGTGGGGTGCCATGGAGAGAGCGAAGTTCTCAAAATGTTCAACATATAGATTGCATACTATGGGGGATACTGGGGACCCCATGGCAGCGCCATGTACCTGCAGGTAGAAAGTACCATCATAAACAAAGTAAGTGCACTTCAGACACACCTCCAAAAGTTTAAACACATGTTTTGGTTGTAAAGTGTTACGTTCTGATAAAGAGGGGTCATCCAACAGTCTCTCATGAATAACCGTAAGGGCCTTATCGACAGACACACTTGTAAATAGGGCACTAACATCGTATGAAACAAGGATTTCGTCATCATTCACTGTCTTATCCTGAATTAGCGTTGCAGTGTTTTGAGTTCTTGACATGATGTTCACTTTTTCCTACCAGAGCAGACAAGATCTTGGAAAGGAATTTTGCTGTATTGTATGTTATAGATCAAATACTACTCACTATGGGTCTAAGTGGCAAATTAGGTTTATGTACTTTGGGTAGGCCATAGAACTTTGGTGGGGTCTCAGTGTTAGGGTATAAATGCATTTTCAATGGTTTCTTTATCACTCTGTCTTTGTCCTGCACATTCGGACAAAAAGACCAACATTAAACAGGAACGGGGGCTGGTTCAACTTGTCGCACATATGGGACAGCAGTTAACATCAAACACTCAGGGTGGTGTTAATCCCCAGTAATCCAGTCATTGTGCTGATGAAGTCCTTAGTACTAGGACGAAAGCTCCAGGTTAGCTTTCTCATTATTTTTGTGTTGGATAGTAAAAAGTTTAAAACTAACATTTAATTATGAACAATTCCACACAGTGTAACTTTCACCAAAAAGTACGTTTTTTTTTCTTTTTTGCAATGCTTTTGGCTGGCCTCTCTAACACGCACGTCAGGTCTTAGTAATGACCCCGTCATCCCTTAACGTATAGTCAGCGTCTGCCTAACACGTGCAGAAAATTAACTGGCGGACGAAAGGTGGCCACTAGAGTCAATACAATATTTTCTAAGATTTGACCACGTTACCAAGTTTTTGACGCCAGTTGACCTAATTTCAAACTGTAGCTTAGTTTCTGTTTGTCCACTTGACTTATATCAGTCTGTTTTAAAGATAATTCTGAAGGTTTGTTATGGCTATGTGCCTTATTTTAGAGACAAAACATGAATATATACAGAACCTAAAACGAACCTACGTACTCGTCCTTTCACTCTTTCTTTCCAAAACCTTGGCAGGCATTGGTTTGATGCGTCGGAGAGAAGTGGTTATGGGAAAACATTGACATTTATCATGACTGATAAAACCAGGATTAACGTATGAATTTACCAACCTGAAGGGGTAGATCATCTATGTCCAAAGATAACAGGCTTATTATGTATTCAAATCCGAGTCAATGAATAAAGTCCGTCCCATTTTATTGCCCTTGTTTTTGTATTTTAATGGTTAAATGCGTCCAACCTTCAAACAACAATTACGTCAGAGGTACGACATCTGTGCCAATCGAGATTCAATATGGCAATGCCGGATTTGTGTGTGTGTGTGTGTGTGTGTGTGTGTGTGTGTGTGTGTGTGTGTGTGTGTGTGTGTGTGTGTGTGTGTGTGTGTGTGTGTGTGTGTGTGTGTTTCATCCTGACCTTGTTTCGTTTTGAAGTAAAAACACAATCTGTAAACATGTTGTGAAGAATTGATATTTAGGAACGGAGAGATGCTTGTTCGCCGCGATTGAGGTTTTTGTGTATTGCAGATTGTTTTCCATGTCGAAATACAAGTTCCCGCATTGTTCGGAAGCACAAAATATCTTACATGATCCCCTTTAATTTGTTATACATATATATCATGCATAGGCTACTTGATACAAGTCACAGACTACCACTGGCTTGAAACTTTCACAAATTGTATCTTTTGAAATTTTGCCTAATTTAAGAGCCATTTTATCAAATTATCTTGTTGCGCGTCCACAAATTGTCTCTTACAAAATGGTCCAGAAATTGATATCCACTTTAAAGAAGGGGGGTAAATGTTTTGGCACTTTATACTATCTTCTATTAATGACCCCCCTTTATTCTCAAATGACTTTTAGAAATTTCTCCCAATCTAAATGAATTCAGATGCATCTTATTTCATCTTATTTCATAATGTTACATCTGAGGATGACCCATTAGGGGTCATCTTCTGTGACCTGTGAAAGTCCGCTTTTTCTATTTTTACACCAACCAATCAAAACGCTCGTTGCAAACGCAGGTCTGTTGTCCTTGACAACAACACCAAATTGGCTGTGGTTGATAGACATGCGCTTGACAGCGAGCAAAGAGCAAAGTCCGTTACTTTTGAGAGCAAAGATATGGCATTTATTTTAATGAAGTAGATAGTTTTCGGTATATTTTTAACACTGTCAGTAACAGTTTTATAAGATCATTGCGCTAACGGTTTTTAATTTTGAACATAAATAAACTATAGATTGGCAATTTGGATAATTAGTTAAGGAGTGGTCTGATTAGCTCAGTTGGCAGAGCTGCCATCTTAAATGCTAGAGAATAGAAGATCGAACCTCGGGTCGATTTCATCTTTTTATCCCCCTATTTTTTATTTATTTTTTTTTACATTAATCCATACCAAATTATTTTAGAAATTGCAAGAACGAAATGAAAATACAATGACCAATTATGTTTTTATATCCGCGATTTCTAGAATCGTTTAGTTTGAAAGTTACATAATACAAAGTAGCTCTGATTGATTGAGCGGAATTGTAAATGAACGACAGATATTTCTTTCTTTTTAATTAGACGTTTAACATCTAATTCTATAAGATCGGTTTCGGACATACGTAATGGGCTTTAGTACCACAACCCCGATATCAGACTTCAAAAAGATTTGATGGCCGTTTCAAGATAACTTATTCGTCTCTATGAACAATCACTATAAATCTAATAACCCAAATCAATTTATGTCATGTGATTACCAATTTCGTCTTCTTGTTTCGGTGTGTAACCATGGTTTCGTCATCAGTTATACCTTTCATTGATTTTATCGAGGATGAGACAAAGCAATGTATCTAGGCAGAGATTTCGCCTTGTACTCCTTACACAAGTCTATATCTAGCAGGCCGTGAGTTCGAATTATTTTCAGACATTGTCTTTTTTTATTATCTTTTTTCCGACTTTTATCTCCACCAACGTTAGGGAAAAGTGAACTCAGTTATTTAGACTCGATCTAAACACAATTTTTAAGAAATGAAGTAAATAAACGCCTATCATTTATTTGCAAGTCCGCTCAATCAATCCGAGACGTCTAGATACAGTGCTCGAAGCACTTTGATTTTTATTCGTGTTTAGTGTCTAAAAACCACGGCATCGGTTTTTCCTTGTTGTGGTTACAAAACAATCAAATTCAATACATATTTATCCTGAAACAAAATACCAGACATATTGGAACACCTTACCATGGATTTCATACCAGTACTACCGCAGGATCCTTACATTTACGGATGTGCACACAAGGAAGAAAGTTGGTAATGTGCCGTTTGGAAAATGACAATAGATTTACAGCACGCAATTTGGAATCTTCGTGTCATTATCAACGAAAATTTGGAAATTGCAACGTCCTGTCCGTTCGGATATCCTCGGATAATATCGACCAAAGATCGAATCATCGACTCGGAAGTGTGTGTATGAAGAAATCTTGAAAAAAAATCCGATTTCTTAGCCGGAAGTAGCTACGCTTCATAAAGTAGTTTTCGAGGTCATCCAAATGCACAACCATGGCAACTTGCGGGACCTGCAGGTTGTAATCCTTCTAAAAAGAGAGGACACGGGAACTGCAAACAATGTATTTCAGTATCATTGTCTCGTCATTGTTGACATAAGTCACATACGAACGTTTTGAATTGTTGTTCTATTCTATTCTATTCATAGTCTGAAAGTAGTTCTACGAGATGCATCCAAGGTATGATTCGATAGAGTTGTCCTTGGTGATCCAATTGCGTCCTGTCCTCCCGATCATCGATGTACTCGTGATTGTCACAGATTGCTTTATCTTCTCAGCAAAATAAACGTAAATATGTCACTTAACCCTTTCCCAAACGACAAAATTTTAGGGTGGTTCACTTCAAAAACTGCAACAAATGACAAAACGGATGTTATTAAAGATAGGATTTATGTAAAATATGGCATAGAAAATATTGAGACAAAAGGAGAAACTGTTGGTTATCAGCATCAGCAGTTTCTTTTTTTGTTTCAATGTTTTCCTAAGCCCTATCTATTAGGAACGTCAAAAGCAGGTCTTGTTTGGGAAAGGGTTAAACGTAACAAATGCAGATCGTTGTCGCTCGATCTTATGATATTCATTGTGATGTTATGATCATTGATTAGTATGTAAAATAGCTCATGGTATTGTGTAGTGTCAGTGATACGGATGCTGAAGAAAAATAAAACTCGCAAAATCAACAGTTTTTCTGAATAGCTGGATATCACAAGCGTCTCACCTGAGGCTATTCAGATAGAACCCCGGTTACTTGTCGTCGAGTCGAACCCGAGTTGCGAAATTGACTCACTCCGCGATAATTAATGTGGAAGCCCCGTTTCATATATTCATCGCGTGGAAACCCCATTTCTTAACCCATTACCACACAGAGACGCCTTTTGACTCCCTAAGAAATAATGGCTTTGGAAAACATCACGGAAAATGAAGAAATTGCTTGTGACAAGCAATTTCTTCATTTACCACAATGTTTTCTATCCAAAAAGACCAACAAATTTTAAATTTCATTCACTTGAATTTGTCGTCTGCAATATCTTTGAATTTGGATCAGTCTTAATTTTTGCCGTCTGATAATGGGTTTAAATATGTCATTCTTAGATAGCAATGATCAAAGAAAAAAAAATTGTCAAACACAGTACTTGCATTGAATTGAGTAATCATTCTAAAAACGTCTGCTTGCAGATAAATCAAAAAAAGATTTTAACAAAAGTTATATACATGTAGAAGAAATAGTCCGAACTGGTTTCGAACCAATGGCGTTCCAAATGTCGAACTAAAAACTTGTTGCGAAGCGAATCCTTTTCTAAAAATCGCACCCTTTACACAATATCGCGAAAATCAAATCTCTACAAAATAAATGGTTATATCGAAACAAGATCAATAAGCTGGTAAAACGTGGCGTGAATTCATTCGGGCAATACATGTTATACTGTTATATAGAAAACACATAGGAAGCGAAAAAGATACGACATTTTTCCTGTATGGCCATCAAATCAATTTAGAATTTCGACCAACTGGCAATTGAGTCTGAGAAGGTTTTTTTTGGTAATAAACCCCGTGTCGAAAGACTCCTGGGTGATTTTAAGAATTCGACGTCCGAAAGACGTCAAATTAAAAATGAACAAATTTCGGCTACTTTTGAAAAATCTTTTATTGGAAATTTATTAGAAATTTCTAATTCATCATTTAATACTTCCAAATTCATACGTAATTTGACAGAAAAAAACCAACATAATTTATACAAATTATCTATAAAGGCCACATTTCTTGTCATTTCTAACATCTTTTTTATTGGCAGTTAAATAAGTTTTTCCTCATTTTTGCAACGTTGGACAAGGGTAGTGTCCCCTGCAAACCAACAATTCTTGCATTCGCCTGGTGATCTATCGAAGATCGTATACCTTACGAAAGTTTACGACGTCGCACGATTATTTCCGACGTTGTGTGAAACTCATTATAGGGATTTACTACTGATTACCTTAAGTCATTTTTTATTTCGCATATTTCTTAAAAGCATTTCAGAAATAGATCTTGTCGTGGAATAAAATCCCCGATATGTCCTTAACGGAAAGGGAGAAATGCCGCTTTTCAGCTTTTTCTTCCATACCATGAACGTTTTCTGATGGCCTGTTTGATATATATGGTCTTCAAAACCAGATATAATTGTTTGCAAAAATGCTTAAAAGCCATCTATATTATATGTTATACATTGATTTCTCACAGTGAAACATGTCAATATATAACGTAATAATTACATATATATTACGTCTATGTCACTTTTTATGGCCGTCTAACATCCATGCTTATATTTGGCCCTGCGTACGTATAAACGTAAAGGTACGTGAAAGACGCATTTTGTACACACTAAAGTTATAGAAATATAGATAATACGTAAATTCTCTCATTAACAAGCCTTACTTTTGTCGTCCATGACAGACCAAAAGCTTCCGCAAAATTGTGACAAAGATGGGGGGAACATTACATTACTAGTAGCGGTATATTGCGTTGCTTTTCAACAAACACCTTGTAACTGCAGCTTAAAAAAAGCTGCAGTTAAAAGGTATTTTTTTTTTTTGAAAAGTGGCAATAATCTGCAGTTAAAAGCTAAAAGTGCATTTTTGCTCGACTTTATCTTTAATATGTTGAAAGATAAAAAAAAATTGCATGTTTATGTATATGTACTAGTTTTTTCATGGTCGCATCTGTTGTAACTAAAGACACTATAGCCACCACGAACTACATTTTGTCTGCACATATGGTGCTCTTTGTACTAAAACGTAAACAAAATATTCAGCATTGCGCGCAATATAGAATTAGATGTTAAAACATATTTTTTTTTTTAGATTTTATGGGTTTCATAACTGCATTATATATAGTATTGTCAAAATTTAAACAAATAAAAAAACGTTCCAATTTACCGTGGTTCAGTTTGGTTTATTAGGGGTTTACGCCGTTTTCAACTGATATAGTCATATCTTCGGCGGCAGTTTGCTGCGGTATCCCCTACGATATAATGGACCTTTCAATTTACTTTTACACAACTTTCAAATAAACTACACCTATTATAATGTAAGCATGAGTAAGTGAAAACTAAAATTGGAAATACAATGACAAACCCGTAAAAGTTACTTCAGTCTACAAATATATGGGTCTCTTATTTACCCCAAAATTGTCTTGGTCAAAAGCTAAAGAAAAACTTGCATCCCAAGCAAAAAAGTCAATTTATGTATTAAAATCTTTCCAGACCAGTTTTGGAAAACTTCAAATACAAGATCATTTTCGAATTTTTGACGCTATGGTTAAACCCATTCTCCTGTATGGCAGTGAAATTTGGGCAACAGAGTACTCTGAAAGCGTTGAACAAGTTCAATACGGGTATTGTAAAGAATTTCTTGGTTTAGGAAAATCTGTGAACAATGCTTTGGCATTAGGGGAATGTGGCAGGCTTCCCCTATGTTGTGATTATTTTCTAAGATGCATCAAATATTGGTGCAAACTCTTGACAATGGCTGCAGACAGATATCCAAAGCGATGTTATATAATGCTTAAAAAACATGACGAAGCAGGGAGAAATAATTGGGCAACAGGAGTTAAAAAATTACTTTATCGATATGGATTTGGGATAGTTTGATTTGACATACGGTTTTATTAAAGCATTTGCTAGGTTCGGGTGTTCTAATCACAAACTAGGCATAGAAATTGGTAGACAAAATGATATACCTCGAGCTGAAAGAATTTGTATGCTATATGTTTTCAAACGCTTCATATTATATGTGTTGATGATGAGTACCATGCCTTTTTCAAATGTGCTAGATACGAAGAAGAAAGAAGAAATTATTTATATAACTGGTACAATGGTAATAAAGAGAAAACTGATTTCTATCAGCTCATGCAAACGCAGAACGAACAAGGAATTAAAAATCTAACACTTTATATATAATTATGAAAAAGATATTGAACCTGCAAATGCCTTTTCAAGCCGAGTACTAGTTTCAAGCTCCTAGGAAAATGTAACCCCATAAACACAACTCTTTGTTGAAATGTTATTTTGTATATGTTTATGTATTTTGGGCCGGAGGCCTTTATTTACAAGAATAAAGTTCAGTTCAGCTCAGTTCATAAAAAGCAAGTTGAGCGATAGAGGGCCATCCTGGACCTATTTACCAAAAAAGCGAGTTATTAGGCGATAATTAAATCTATATAATTTGTATCATTGTAAGGAATTGTTAGCAAGCAAAGCCAGTCATCAAATAATGTCAGAGGGTCATATAATGTTTGAACTAATCTAAAACATATTTTTTTTTTATAATTGCTTCATTGTATTCAGTGTCTAATGCCTGAATTTTGTTTCCACATATGATCAGGGACAGCTGTTTGTTGGACAGACATGTAAGGAAAAAACACTGTACCTTTGTTATATGAAACGTCAAAAGACAAAGCATCACATGCCTACACAAATTCGTCATTTATAACTTTGTCTGGAAAAGGGGTCTTATGAATATCAAATTACAGCACTCGTATTTCATTGTAAAATTAAGGTAAACCATCCACCATTAGATACAAAACAATTCGTGTAATGTCCATGGTAACGGAAATTGACGGTGGTAATTGAATTTTATAATCCGTATATCCTCGTCAATTTCCAGTTGTCATCCGTAGCAACAGAAATTGACGAGGGAATCCTCGTCAATTTCCGTTACCACGGATGGCAGCAAAAGTTACACGAATTGTTTGGTATCTACATGTTATGATGGACGGAATATCTGATGGTTTCAATCTATTGACTTGTGTGTTTTGTGCTCTTAGCCAACACTGCTCTTTTAAACCAGTACATGCAGTTTCAGCAGGTTATGAGAGAACAGCACACCTCTTTACCCGTGACGGCTTAACCCATTACCAGACAACAAAATTTCAGGGTGGTCCAAATTCAAAGGGATTGCAGACGACAAAATAAATCATATCTAAAAGAGAAAATATACATTTTATAGCCCATAAAGTATTGAGGCAAAAGGAGAAAGTGCTGGTCGCCAGCACTTTCTTCTTTTGCCTCAATGTTTTCCCAAGTCTTTTCTATTGGGGACGTCAAAACCAGGTCTTGTTTGGGAAAGGGTCAAATACCACGAAGGACCCTATTTTGAGATCATGTTGCTTTGCTCAAATTATAAGACATCTTGGTTGCAAAAGCACAGTGCACTTTCTTTCTTCCACCCACAATGCACGACCGCTTATAAACTCCTAAATCACAACATTCGGTTGTGTATGAAAAAAAAAGTTTAGAGGGTATCCGGTTGGCGTTTTGAGGAACCGACAAATCGGCGGATAAAGGCGAGTCTCGTCGTTTAATCGAACTGTTCTTTTTCTAGCTCGAAAATCAAAAATCGAAGAATGTCCTGCAACCCTTTATTCATTTAAACATATTTGTGAGCCCCATCAAAACCCTGATTCCCAGAGATTGGACGGAAATTTGATTTTTCCCTTTAGATAAGCGGCCGTGATAATATGCTTTACTGGGCCTATGGTATCATTAAACAATTGTTGACTAACAATTTTCCACATTACGTACGTATGCATCGCACTTAAAATCCAGAAATCCCCAATCTTGCCTTTAGGAAAACTTTCTCTGTGGCTAATCACGTGACACAACATTTTCGATGAATTTCAATATTAAGGTAGTCCATCCCAAATGAGATTCACGCGGCGTTGGAATGATTCGAAAGAAGTCGTATGCATTCGGCGGTGGACCTTTCCAACGCCTACGCCTTCACGATTAAGTTCGGATACGTACATGAATGTTAACGACGCCGCACAATTAATTCCGACGTCACGTGAATCTCATTAGGGGTGAACTACCTTATGGCTAATACTTGACCGATTTGAATTTTATTCCAAGCAGAAAAGATACAACAGCACCTGGGATGTTCTGAATGTGGTGATTTTTAAAACAGCATATGGTAAAAAATATTGACGACCACAGAAATTTTGTCTGTTGTTTTTACTCATTCTCTGTTTCAAACCATATTCAAATCGGTTGGAAATTTTTGAAGATCTCCCGAAATGGTTGCTGTAACAGTTGTTTGGTAGCGTAGTTCCCCACCGTCACTTTGCTACGACGTTACGTAAAGCCAACGCCTACGCCTTCACGATTGTCACAAATTTAGCTAAAACGACAAAAACATAAACTTCACATTGTGGTTTCTGAAGGACAAATGAGTTGTTGTAAAATAATTAATAATACGTTATGTCGTCATAAAATGAGCCAGAAATCATAAAAGTAAGAAAGGCAAATAATGAAGGTCTAAAAACTAAATCTTTTAAAGACAGAGCGATAGCTGCGAGTACAATTTGTGTAGATTTAACCCTTTCCCAAACAAGACCAGGTTTTGACGTCCCTAATAGAAAAGGCTTGGGAAAACATTGAGACAAAAGAAGAAACTGCTGATAACCAGCAGTTTCTCCTTTTGTCTCAATATTTTCTATTTCATATTTTACACAAATCCTATTTTTAATAACATCTATTTTGTCATTTGTGGCAGTTTTTTAAGTGAGTCGCCATAAAATTTTGTCGTTTGGGAAAGGGTTAATGTGATTGTCGCTACAATTTAATGAACCAGTTCATTTAATCTATCTCATATTAGTTTTGGTCAACATATATTCTAAAATCAGTTCTAGACCCAAACATTTGACAATGTATTGCCTTTGAAATATCATATCAAAAATAAAATACGAAACATTAATAACAGTGAAGACCGCTAGGCTCTTATTCTACATTACCTCTAAGACTTCAGAAGTGAGTTCAACGCACTCCAACGTAAATTTCCGCCAAAAGTATGACACAAGATGATTAGGACTACATAGACAAAGATTCAAAACAAATTTATATATTGAACATCTTTAAATCTAGCTTTCCTTTGCCTCTGTTAAACGATTTAAGATTTTCATATTTACAGATCCTAATTTTGATATCAAAGAATTTAAGACAACGAGAATGATATGTACATTTGTATTTCTAGCACAATAACTCAGTTGAATAAATTTATTGATGACACGGGGAACCTATAGCTGAGTCAGAGGATATTTTAGCCATGAAATTGTCATTAGATGTGGGGCGTGAATGAATGAAGATATTATGAATTGACATGCCTTCTGCGATCAGTGGGTCAGTTTGTTTTAAGGATTTGTGAAGAATTTTTACTTTCAAGAGCCATTGTCTAGGATCGTATTCACCAACATATCTAAATTAGTTTCTTGTTAAAAATTACATACCGATTTATTTGTAATTTCAGAATTAGACTGGACTTGACGCATGGTTCGGCCGATCAGATGGTTTGTTTTGTAATTTAAGAATTAGACTAGACGGGAGGTACAGTTCGGCCAATCAGATGGTTTGTTTTGTAATTTTAGAATTAGACTGGACGGGAGGAACAATTCGGGCAATTAGATGGTTTGTATTGTAATTTTAGAGTTGGACTGGACGGAAGGTATGGTTCGGCCAATCAGATGGTTTGTTTTGTAATTTTAGAATTAGACTAGACGGGAGGTACAATTCGGGCAATTAGATGGTTTGTATTGTAATTTTAGAGTTGGACTGGACGGGAGGTATGGCTCTATCAATCAGATGGTTTGTTTTGTAATTTTAGATTTTACACTGGACGGGAGGTATGGCTCGGCCAATCAGATGGTTTGTTTTGTAATTTTAGAATTAGACTGGACCGGAGGTACAATTCGGGCAATTAGATGGTTTGTATTGTAATTCTAGAGTTGGACTGGACGGGAGGTATGGCTCGACCAATCAGATGGTTTGTATTGTAATTTTTAGAGTTGGACTGGACGGGAGGTATGGCTCGACCAATCAGATGGTTTGTTTTGTAATTCTAGAGTTGGGCTGGACGGGAGGTATGGCTCTATCAATCAGATGGTTTGTATTGTAATTTTAGATTTTACACTGGACGGGAGGTATGGCTCGGCCAATCAGATGTTTTGTTTTGTAATTTTAGAGTTGGACTGGACGGGAGGTATGGCTCTATCAATCAGATGGTTTGTATTGTAATTTTAGAGTTGGACTGGACGGGAGGTATGGCTCGACCAATCAGATGGTTTGTATTGTAATTCTAGAGTTGGACTGGACGGGAGGTATGGCTCGACCAATCAGATGGTTTGTTTTGTAATTTTAGAATTAGACTAGACGGGAGGTACAATTCGGGCAATTAGATGGTTTGTATTGTAATTTTAGAGTTGGACTGGACGGGAGGTATGGCTCGACCAATCAGATGGTTTGTATTGTAATTTTAGAGTTGGACTGGACGGGAGGTATGGCTCGACCAATCAGATGGTTTGTATTGTAATTTTAGAGTTGGACTGGACGGGAGGTATGGCTCTATCAATCAGATGGTTTGTTTTGTAATTTTAGAATTAGACTAGACGGGAGGTACAATTCGGGCAATTAGATGGTTTGTATTGTAATTTTAGAGTTGGACTGGACGGGAGGTATGGCTCGACCAATCAGATGGTTTGTATTGTAATTCTAGAGTTGGACTGGACGGGAGGTATGGCTCGACCAATCAGATGGTTTGTTTTGTAATTTTAGATTTTACACTGGACGGGAGGTATGGCTCGGCCAATCAGATGTTTTTTTTATTTATTTTCAGAAGTAGACTTGAAATTAGACTAGCTTGTAAATACCGCCCCTAGAGAAAGGTCCATTATGGAATAGGACCAGTATTCTAGAACATAAAGCACTCAGTTAAGCCTGTGTCTACGCACAGTCTGATCAAAGATACATACCGTTGTGAAATAGCTTTGTACGTAGCATTTCTTGGAGAGAGAAACATAGATCATGACCAGACCGCACTTGGGTCAGATCTTATGATGGTCTCAAATTCAAAATTCGCCTTCTAGATCATTTCATTTGTCTTTGATAGGCATCATCTTGCCTAAGTTGTCCGTTACTAAGAGTCACAAGGCGAGACTGGATCTGGGTAAAGGTCATAATGGTATAGCATGGAAAATATTTGGGCATGTTATATCATTAATGCATGATTTTCGGTATTTTCTTCTCTTGTCACAGATTTTGGATCTGTCAGTCGGTTAAGAATAAGATCATTTGTGGGAAGAAACATAAAAAATAACTATGGGGCATACAGAAAGTGTTGCTAGTATTTATACTGTATATTTGAGACCAAGGAAAGTTAATTTGTTTACTTTATTTTTAATTGGTTGCGTCCCTTGATTTTAAGACAGAAACTCATACATACAGGGCCTGAAACCAGGCTATCAAACGGCAAACATTTAGACTGATCCAAATTCAAAGATGCATTTTTGGTGTTTCTTGGTAGAAAACATCCAAATCCATTTTCTTGTTTAGAGTCATTGTTCGGTTGGTAATAGTGTGTGGTTATTGACTCCTCATTACCTGTAGCAATAGGGTTCGATTTTATCAAGTAAACTGTGACACGATTTCGGACAAAACAAAATAGCGTATCCTGGGTGTTGTTATAAAATCGCGTAACTACGGCTTGATTCAAGCCGTAGTTACGAGATTTTGTAACAACGCCGACGGTTTTATCAAAACGCAACGGTAAACCCAGTCTATTTTTAGCTCAAAATTCATTGCAATTCCTTAACAGCAGAACGAATCTTGATCACACTTCTCTTATGAACAAACTGATCTTGAGCAATGGTTGTCTAACATTACAAAAACAATCCTTCATGCAGATCCTGGATCATAAATGTGACCCGTCACGCTAAAAGGGACCTAGCAGGAATTTCTTTAAAAAACGAGAAATTGACCGCTCTCCGCAGTGGTCAAACAGATATCATATTTAGAAAATGAATAATAGTAAAATAGGGGGAACATTGTAGATTAAGAAAATTATATTAGATAGTAAAAGTATCGATCCGTGTCTGTCTCATTCTCTCCGCAGAGTGATCGTTGGTTGCTCTTCACATATCATCTCTGTAAGGGGAGGGGGCTACCTCGGCTAGAGTCCACAAATTGTGGTCTACCGAAGGATAACGTATTTAACGTATATAACGTATATATGTGGTGTCCGTAGTCGAGAGGTAGAGCGTCGGCCTAGCGACTAAGAGGTTCCGAGTTCGATCCCCGGTAGCGGAGGTTGTTCGAGGCTTCTCATTGGCCCTCACATTCGGCGCGAGTACTGGTCAGTGTATTTCCAGGAAGCAGAATCGAGAGGGATTAAAGTTGAAAAAACTTGCTTCCCAATCGATGTAAAATAAATACGTTCAAAGGAACGTCTGAAGAAGAAACCCATCATTAGCACCAAAGAGCAAGAGGCGAAATTTGAAAAGTGCCAGTAATTCCTAAACTGTGTTACATTTTCATTCCAAATACGAACATAAGCATTTTGCACGGTTTAGAATTTTTAATTAATGCATACTTGTGGAAATATTTGACAAAATTGTTCAAAGTTACCTCTCTTGCATATTAATATAGAGTAACAAAATATTTGTAAATTATTTTCTTCTTTATCCATAATCTTGTAATCCGGCACGGTGAATCAACTTATTTGAAGTGTATTTACAACTGTGTGTAATTTGATATATGTTGCATGGCTAGAAAGTGGTGTTTTTAATGATGGGTCATATATACCTTAATTACTTTGTAACTGTTTCATTCCTTGTATCATACATTAGAGAAAGAAAATATTATTCCGTTTGCATCAGAACTGCTTTCAAATTTAAGCATTGACCAAATTAAAATGGGACTATTTCCTTATTCTTTCTAATTAAAATGGAACTATTTTTTATATTCTTCCGATCTCATAACAGAGGCGATATGCAAGAGCCTCTGTGAAAGAGAGCGAGTCTGTCTGTGTAGTCCGGAGAGAGTGACTTTGAAAGATATTTTCTATATTTTCCACAAGGTTCCCTTCAGCGTGACAGGGCGCATATCGTAACATCCATCTTCATTATAAATATAACATGTAGTATCTATGAATAAAACAATTCAGCCAATTACGTTGCTGAACACGCACGTTAACGTAAGATTTTGTTATACGTAAATGACGTATTAATTGATTTTTATCGTAAAAATAGCTCACGCCCATATTTCATCAATCACCATTCCGTTTTTCAATTAACTTTTTTGATGAGACAAAATGCAATTTGACAAAACGCCTATATCATTTAAATGCAAGATTGAATTCTCGAATTAAAAGACGAATAAATCAACCGATTTGAATAAATCAAGCCCATTGCGTTTCTTTATTGTCAAATTGTGCATCAAAACACAGCTGTAACATAGAAGTCAAAGCATTCCATCCAAACCCAACAACAAAACCCTTCGTGCAACTTCTGGCGTCACTCGAGGCAACGGAAATTGACGATTGTATACCCTAGTCAATTTTCGGTCGTAATACTTGGCAACGGATGATCACTTTCGAATCGAAATTACCAAATAATGTAAAGTTCTCATTCTTTCGATCTGTTTGAGGCAATTACAGAAAAAGAAAGCTTTGCCGCTTTATAATTTTAAGCCTAAACGTTTTTGCACTTTAAAATGAACATCTGTCTAAGCGTTGCAGCATATCTTATGCATGTTGAATAAGTTATTCATTTCTGCTTCAAAATACATATATCACGATGAGTATGCAAATACTTCCAAGAATATTTAAAATGCCATTTACGCAATTTATATCTTCCGTGTGGCCTTTGATCTATTTTGATAAATGGGGTTGCACACTGTTACATCCAAATGCAATATTTCTTTCTCACAAAGAGACGTATAATGTCATGACCTCAGTCGTTCGTCGGTTCGTATGTCCGTCTGCCCATATATCCGTTAGCAAGTTCTTGTGAGCGCAACTACACCTACAATTTCAATCGGAATTGGATCAAACGTCCCCTTCCCAGAATGAATTCCCACGGTATCTAGTTTTGCATGTCACTTTTTAAATTCACAAAGCATTCTTGAATTACATACAGTCGACACGCTTTATGTCGACATCGAATAAGTCGAATTTCCACTTAAGTCGAAGTGAATGTTTGGTCCCCTCCTTTTCACCGGATTTTAAAACAGTTTAGACAAATTTATTATGAAATTAATATAGTCATTGAAATTAAGTAGGAAAATGATAGAAATTGCTCGTTTCGAGCAATTTCTTTCCTTTTCCTACTATATTTCAATTATGAACGCACTTGAAAGGAAATAGATAGATCAAATGATGTTCAAACAAAAACCGATCAAAATCGGTTTACTCGAATTCCTGATATGTCGATGTATTTTGACCGCCCCCTCTGACTTCGACAAAACAAGTTTCTACTGCACATGTATCTGTCCTTGAATTGAAAAGAATATCCAATTTTACCGACAAACCCTCTCGCGCGTATTACTACAGAGAAGGGCCTACGCACGTATAGAAAACCCTAAGCCACAAGCAGATCGTCCAAATTCAATAATGTTGCAAATCGCTGGTCTTCTTCCAGACCCCCGTGAATAAATTTTACTACCGCTGTAAATAATATATTGTAGTTACGATATTTTGGGAGAAAAGCGACGAAATAGTCATCACAATGGTTAATCATGTGACTTAGAATTTCAGAAAATCGTCAATATTTTTGTCAATACTTGACCAATTTGAATTCGGTTTGAAGCAGAGAAGTTTGTAAATTGTTAGAAATAAACTGTACGTGGTAGATTTTTGAAAAATAAAATGATGAAAAAGTTATTGAAGATAAACCAAATTTTTGGTTTATCTTCAATTACTTTTTCATCAATTGATTTTTCAAAAATCCAGCACGTTCATCTAATGTGTGACGTCTGTTCACCTTCTCTGCTTCAAATCGGTCCCGTATCAACAAAATTATTGAAGATTTTCTGAAATTGTTGCATCACGTGATTATCCACCGTGGTCATTGTTGGTCTTAAATTATGTATTTACGTCACAAAAATAAATATAAAATAATAGGTTACTGCCTGAAATGGATCAAGTTTTTCTGGCGAGCGTAGGAATTTATTGGGTGAGTCGAAGACGAACCCAATAAATTCCGGAGCCGAGCCGGAAAAACTTGATCCATTTCAGGCAGTAACCTATTATTCTGTTTATCCTGTTACACAAACGGATTCGTAGTAAAAGAAGCAAAATTCATTTAGATTTCGTGAAATGGAAATAGTAAAATATTTCGCCAGGTATACTATACTAGATCTACTTCTAAAATGACGGATATCGCAAAACGGTTATTGAGCCAAAGAAAATAATTCCTGTAAAAACGTTCTTTTTCTACTTAAATTACTGATAGCCGCGGACATGGCCTATAAGAAACTTATTACATTCCGATTTTTAAATATTGATACGTTTTCTGTAAGCTAAAATGCATGAATGGCGAGTTACGAAGTAAAGTCAATGACTGCTTGCTTGTGTTCTAGGCGGGTGGGATTGGAAGGAGGTCATTTTCAACGAAGACAAAGGTTAACTGTTAATTCAAACTTGGACAGGAAAAATAACTAACCTTGACAAGAACACAAAATCCACACCACAATCCGTTTCACTATTAATCCATGCCAATCCGTTTTCATAAATTCATCTTGAATGTTTGCTTGCTTTTCGAGATTGTCCATTTTGGAATGTTGTGTTGTGCAAAGTAGCAATTCAAAGTCTTGATGAAAACAACAAGACTACCATTTCTTGAAACGAGATGTCTAATCACTGATCTCAATCCTCTCTTGTTAAGAAAATTCCCTTTAAATTCCTTCCTTTATCCCTTTTATCCTTTTCCATTGACATGTTGTAAACATTGTTTACAAATTTCGTTCCAGGAATCAAACAAATTACGTCACAGATTAGATCATAATGTCTATTACGTCATCAAATAAACGTCATCGACTTTAAAATTTGAGGATCTCAACGGGGGATTTCAGAGAAATAAATCGAGGGAAAAGGAAATTACATGAATTTGGTATTAATTTCAATTTTCAGACCACACATGCTACGAGTAATGGAGTTAAACTCGCATTCTGCTTTCTTCTACAATTTATGGTCAAAATAATGCATTATCAATCTAGATATAATGATCGCCAAGGTTTTCTAAAGTCAATTAGATAGATCTAGATTTGTTTACGATTTTAATTATGAGACACAAATTCAATTTTAAGGCTTTTATTGTGATTAATATGAATACAGACAACATTATTTATAAGAAATCGTTAAGCGGGTACTGGAAGAAAATAGTTCCGACAAAGCAAGTGACCGTGAAAAGGTACTTCCGGGTACGGTACTATTGACCGTGAAACATTTTAGGTTTCATGGCACCCCCTTTCACGGTCGATATTACATCATGTGACAGGATAAAATCTTTTTTGGTGTATATTGATGACATGTAAAATTGCCACAATGTTGACTTTCAAAACATTGAGCCTTTGTTGATAAGTTTTGAGACTTTCTTAATCGAACCCTCAATCTTGTCAATATCTTTGACGACAACGAGTTAAAGTAGACAAGATGCCATTAATTGTGTGACAGACGAATACGAAACCATCAACCCATTTCAACGTGTGGGCTGATCAATGGTTTTATTGTGTTCTTCTTCAATTTCAATTTCTGTTTTTCTATTATTTGCCACTTGCCACATCTTTCGCTTAGAGAGGCCTATTACCTGTAAAATTAATACCTATTATATCAATAACGTAATAAACATCGACAAATGGGTCATAAAACGTTTGACAGGCGTTACTGAATGGTCAATATATTCTATATAGGTCACGTTAACGCATGGCGGCACGACAATGTACAAAAACATGATCATGTCATAATAGATAATTATGGGGGTCCATCAGAAAATGGACTGGTCGCAATGTTTCTCCGAAAAGTTTCTTTTCTGGTCAAAATTAATCTTCCGTCACACTTTAGCATATTTGAAACCACAAACTACAAACGATGTATCTTTTGAATGCTATTTTGATTTACGATATATCGTTAAAACAAATCGAACGCCAATAATGCTGAAATAGAGTGTATCGTAGTGAACTGTTTGGTCTTTGGCTTGGTGGCATAAGTTCCACTTAATGATCTGAAATGGTTAGAATGACAATCGAAGCAAGACCAAAATAAAAACGAAACGTAAGTAATTACATAAATTTTCAAAACAAATCTCCTCTTTTTTTTCCCATCACTACATGTTAAGACATCTACCATCAACAGATTCACTTTCGCTGACACCGCAGATTCTGGATTCACAAAAACTAGACGTGCACATTTTTGCATGGCACGCAAGCGGCAACAATTGACAATAAGCATTATGACGCAGAACGCGAGAATTTCTACGTGAATCACGGCTGCATGTAAAACTTAACGTCGATTTTTAACAAAAACCTCGTAACTGCTGCTTAACAAGCTGCAGTTACGAGGTTTTAGTGGGAAAACAGCGTCATCGTCGCTTTTCAACAAAAACCTCGTAACTGCAGCTTGTGTCAAGCTGCAGTTACGTGTTTTTGTTGAAAAGTAGCGTTATAATGAATTGATGGCATGTCTATAAATATTGTGAATGATACGACGATTATATCAGAACAAGATATGGTCGACAATCATTCAAAACGCGAAAATTAATTTTGAAACATTTCATCTTTGACATTTTGTTTCAAAAAGGAAGTAATTTTGGACTTATTTTGGTAATATTTAGTAAATCTCATTGGCGACCATAAATTAAAAAACATCGTTAACGTTCAATAAATAAAAAGAAAAGAAAAAAGAAATAGCAATTAAGGATTTATTTATTATTTTGTTACGATA
Organism: Fragum sueziense; assembly: GCA_963680895.1. Classification (NCBI taxonomy): domain Eukaryota; kingdom Metazoa; phylum Mollusca; class Bivalvia; order Cardiida; family Cardiidae; genus Fragum; species Fragum sueziense. Next base: position 29,017,879 of record OY804604.1, read on the forward strand.
GCAACGCGAATAAATGAATATGGACGCTTTACAGATTTGCTTGATCGTGCTCCTTGGTTTGATTGGAAATGCAGGTAAGATTTATTTTTCGTTCATTTTTCGTATTGTATTGTTTATTAACCGTTGACACTCCTTATGTAGACATCGGATAAGTCGAATTTCCTTTTAAGTCGAAGAGATAATTTGTTCCCGTCGCCATCAATGGGTATGGAAAATTATTTTGAAATAAAGCCATTGAAATATAGTGTTAGTAGATAAATGAAAGAAATGGTTCGTTCCGAGCAATGTCTTTTCATTTGCTAATACATTTTCATCACGTGCTACTTGATGATCAACAAAGCAGTAAACTATCATCATAATCAATATTTAACAAAACTCGATGTCTCGAACTCCGGATATCTCGGGGTAAAATGACGTTCAGGACTACGACTTCGACAGGACGAGACTTAGACATATGTGACCCGTCACGCTAAAAGGGACATTATAGGAAGTGTGAAAAATATCGACCCTAGTCAGTCTGCGCAGTCCGCGCAGCCAGACTAGGGCCAACACTTTTCACATTTATGTAATTTTCTGAATTCGAAATGTTTCCCCTATCTTACTATATCTTCATCTTTCGCATACGGGATCTAGTTGACCTGTGGTGAGTCTGACAAGTTGGTCAAAATTTGTAAAATTGGAGTTCGGATAAGGTCCCTTTTAGCTTGAGGGGTTACATATTTGTATTTTGTCAAGGTCATTATTGAGCTGGAATCTTGAAAAAGCTGCCATTTTGGATTTTGGGAACAACACGGACCTAGATCAGCCTGTGTATACGCACAGTCTTGTCAAGATCCATATTGCTCTATAATAGCTACTTCGTTATGATATAGCTGTAGCGACTCTGAATTTGCAGAATGTATCAGAGGAAAATTGTATTTGAGAACAATAAGGATTAAGATCAGCCTATGCATACGTATAGTCCAGTTAAGTTCGACATTGTTACTTAATTAATAGCTTCTTTATTCAAGGATTTATCTTGAAACTCTCTGTTCTAAGATACGATTAGGACACAAACTGGAAATATCATTGATATTCACCAACTTTAAATTGTTGTCTGCAACACCTCTCATATTGGGATAGTCCAAAATTTTGCCGTCTGGTAATGGCTTTACTCTAACTCTATTCAATGTTTTTTTTTCACAGTTTCACAAGGATGGGACGACTGGGGAGACGACTGGGGCGACAACAGAAGAAGCTGGGCGGGACAAAATGTTTTCGGAATGAACACTCGTCGGTCATCGCCGTCTAGAAATTCATGGGGCATCTGGAACAACGACGACGACGATGATGATGACGATTTTCGACGTGTAAGAGGAGGCTCAAGACGCAATCGTTGGTCAAATGACGACACTGATGATTTTCGTGAAAATCGATGGAACAGGAGATTCGGTGATGATGATGATGATGATGATGACGATGATTTTCGATGGGGTAGACGGGTTGTCAGAAACAATTGGCAAAGACAAGATGATAACGACAGATGGGGCAGAAGACAAGTCGCGAGACGCCGATTTGATGATGATGATGACGACGATGACAACAATAGAAATATATTCGGACTTTTGGCGAATCTTAGAGGTCAACGAGTTCAAAGACAGCCAATCAGAACCGTGCAAAGGCAGCCAATCAGGACGGTACAAAGACAACCAATAAGAAACTTTCAGAGGCAGCCAATGAGGACAGTACAAAGGCAACCAATTAGAACATTTCAACAGCAACCAATTAGAAACTCGTGGGGTAACACGAACTTTTTACGAGGGTTCTTCGGATAAACACTGAATTTCGGATAAAATTTCGACGATCTATCTTTAACCATTTCCCAAACAATTATATTTTAGACTGTTCTGATTTGAAAATTGTTGCAGGTGATATAATTGACACCGAAATAATGATTGTGCATAAATATGTTACAGATGACGGATGATGAAAATTATAATAATCAAAAGGTACATATGCCAGAGCATGGAAAACATTGATAGAAAAAGAAGAAATGTTTCCGGACAGCATTTCTTTCTTTTTTATGCTCCCCGAAAAAATTTCGGGGGAGCATATAGTCGCCATGCTGTCCGTCCGTCCGTCCGTCCGTGTGTCCGTCCGTGTGTCCGTCCGTCCGTCCGTCCGTCCGTCCACAGCCATATCTCAGTAACCCTTGGACCAAATTCAATGAAACTTCACATGTGAACTCCCTGGGTCAATACCTAGGGACCTTTTTCTCCGTTTGTAAATTTAAGGCTGCGTCATGGAAAAAGGGGCCTTAGTGTAGAAATTAGTTTTTCTCTTATTTCTCTTCATTGAATGGGCAGAATTTAATGAAATTTTGTGCTCATGTAATAAATAGGATGTTCTAGACCATATTCTATAAATAATGTGTGTACAAAAAAGCTGTCATGGGAAAAGGGGGCTTAATGTATGATAGTTTTTATTTTGTGACAAACACTTATTCGGGGAGCATAATCCGTCTGTGACGGCTCTTGTTTTCCTTTGTTTTCCAATGTTGTCGATTTCACTTTTGTCGAAAACTATTTATATCTATGCTACTGTACATATTTTGTGCATCCTTGGGAAAGGGTTAAATAGTAGATACGACGATTTATGAATTCTGCTTCCTAACCGTGCGAAAAATTCAAGAACTGTACTTGAACGTTAAGAGGAATTCTCGAACAATTCTAGATGTGTCATTTAAGTTCAAGGTCGTTCTAGAGTAGTTCTTGAACCTAAATGAAGTTTTCGCAGGGGTAGTATTGTTGATTAATTGGTAATGCTTGTCTCGCCATATTCCAACCATCATTAGATATCAAACATTTCCTGTAACTTCGTTGTTATCTGTGACAACGGAAACTAACGAAGTTATATGAATTTTAAAAAAAGAATTGAAAAAGTCGGACGAATCCGGCTTTCACGGCCAATAGCGATTAACTTTCTGCTAAAAAGAGAACTGGTTTACTGTCATTTATTGATAAACCGTCGGTGTTGCTAAAGCATCTCGTAACTACGGCTTGACCCAAGCCGTCGTTACGAGATTTTATGACAACACCTACGAAAAAAACAGTTGTTTGTCCGAAAATACGTCACGGTTATCCGGATAAAATCGTCCCTTATTCCGTTGTCTTGAATTACGGCGATGTTGCATTAAGTGTTTGGTATTTATTGGTGGACGATTCTTGTCTTAAGTTAAGTGTAGCTTGCATAATCGACGCTCATTTGTTCACGAAAGCGAAAAAACAAAAATATATTTAAAAAAATCGCAAAAAGAAAAATTATTGATTTGACCGTTGTCTTACATCTTAAACCGAAACTTGTTCGTTACATATACTACATGCGCTACACTCATGTCTTCAAGTTTGTGGAGATTTTGAAATTTATTGTAAATAATAAAGGGTGTAGCCTAAGATTATTTTGGGTCTAGATCGGCTAGCGACTTAGTGCAGTCTGATTATGACGTATAAATGATCCTAGAAGGTTACATGCGCAATTTAACGAATACTATAGTAGATACATGTAACAGCGTGATTCATTGTCAGACTGCTCGTTGGTGCAGACTGGTTTTCATCAATTTCTGTCTTAACCCATTCCCAAACAAGACCTGGTTTTAACGTCCCTAATAGAAAAGGCTTGGGAAAATATTGAAACAAAAGAAAAAACTGCTGATAACCAGCAGTTTCTCCTTTTGTCTCTATATTTTCTATGCCATATTTTACACAAATCCTATCTTTAATAACATCCATTTGTCATTTGTGGCAGTTTTTGAAGCGGATTACCCTAAAAAATTTTCCGTTTGGGAAAGGATTAATGACAATAAGGGCCCTTTTACCAGATCACGAGTCATATGTACTGATATTACTGGATGAGAAATTTGCTGGGCGCTGCTCACAAAGAAATGTTAAAAAAATCGAACTCAATTCTGATGATGGTATTACTTAAAGGTCTCATCTATTTAAGTTCTGTCTAGACCCATAAAACACTCCTACTAATTATGTAAAAAATGCTTCAAATATTAAAACTACATAAAAAGACAATATTCCTATAATGTATCTATGGTTTTCATTGTAATATGAATAAAGTTGTCTAGGGATCGGCATCCTGCATGATGAATCCAAAGATTAGTGTCGTAGCTTTTCTTTGAAAACCTCGTAACTGCTGCTTGCTTTAAGCTGCAGTTACGATGTTTTTGTTGAAAAGCGATGATACATAAATCGCTTTTATCTTAGAACCATTTAAAAAGAAAACATTCCTGTAATTTATCGATATTTTCATTGTAATATGAATAAAGTTGTCTAGGGATCGGCATCCTGCATTATTAATTCAAAGTATCGGAGCTTTTCTTCGAAAACCTCGTAATTGCAGCTTGGTTTAAACTGCTGTTACGAGATTTTTGTTGAAAAGCGATGATACACAAATCGCTTTTTATCTTAAAACCATTTAAAAAGAAAATATTCCTGTAATGTATCGATGGTTTTCATTGTAATATGATTAAGTTGTCTAGGGATCGGTTTCCTGCATGATGAATCCAAAGTATGGTAGCATTTCTTCGAAAACCTCGTAATTGCAGCTTGGTTTAAACCGCAGTTACGAAACTTCTGTTGAAAAGCAATGATGAATCCAAAGTATCGTCGATTTTCTTCGAAAACCCTGTATTTGCAGCTTGATTTAAGCTGTAGTTTCGAGGTTTTTTGAAGAAAATCAACCGTATATGATTATTAAATTATAATTACTAAAGATTATTTCAGTGCGTGTCCTTATTTCATTCCCGTACAAGACGTGGTTTTGACGTCGCTTATAGAAAATACCCGGGAAATATTGAGACAAAAGAAAAAAAGAGCTGATAACCAGACTCTTCTCTCTTTTAAAAACCGCATCTCAGCATTCCATCTAGACAATTACGCCTCTCATCTGCAGCAAAAAAGGTGTACTGAAATAATCGCTTTAATTCTTAAAACCACTTTAAAAGAAAAAAAGCCTGTTTTATGGATGTATTTCTTAGTAATAGTTTTGCGGTTGACATTATTAGGATCGTCAGAATCTTTGACGAATCCATATTTATGGATTCAACCTTTTAGACTAAAGTGCATTGTACAAATTTAGTTCATGCATAGAAATCGATCATTCTTTGCCATTTTTAAAGTCACGAAATTATTTTTTTTTCAAGTCACTGCTTTTAGACGAAAACCTCGTAACTACAGCTTAACCTATTACCACACATAGACTCTTTTTGACTCCCCTAAAGAAAAAAGGCTTTGGAAAACATTGTGGAAAATGAAGAAATTGCTTGTGACAAGCAATTTCATCATTTCCCACAATGTTTTCTACCTAAAAAGACAAGAAAATGTAAAATTTCACTTTTTCAATTGTTGTCGTTTGGTAATTTAGAATAATTATGCTATTGCAGTATACGACTGAAACTGTTATGTCTTCTATAGTCCGTGTAAAATATCAAGTTATGGTAAAAATATAATTCAGTTTTATTTTTTATTTTTTTTACGAATCTGACGAGTTTGGTAATTAGTCGTTTGTTGGAAGGGTTATGATATGTAAACAGATATCGTCGCTTTTCAACGAAAATGTCGTAACTGCAGCTTAAGACAAGCTGCAGTTACAAGGTTTTCGTTGAAAGCGACGATAAATTGCCTTCGTGGATTCCTTATTGCCCCTGTTGTTATTTTAAAGTCTAGGATGTAATATTGTTTTTTGTTTGTCTTTTTCCTGGAAATCCGTGTAAAACATCTTTCTTGTTCTATGTTCCAGAACTACATATAGCCGTTTTTTCTTTGAAAAACTCGTAATTGCAGCTTAAACAAGTTGCAGTTACGAGGTTTTGTCCGAATAGCGACAACATAAGAGGGATGATGACTTTTCAAAATGAAAAAAAATCTTTCATTGTTCACCAAACCCTATATTGTGTGTATTCATTTGTATAGTCTCATCATGATGATTCAAATGAGTACCCACAACATACGTGTATGGTTTGGATTTGAAATAACAAAAATAGAAAGGATTTAAACCCTATTTATGTGTTGGTCTGCTTTGATATTTGTCTTTCTCTTGCCATATTGCTTTGTGTTTCTTTTGTTAAAAACAGGGTCAAATAAAAATCATACAATGATATCCGTTGTCAGTTTTGCTTTTAAATTCTCCCTTTCCAAAACAAAAAAATCTACGTCTATAAATTTACTTCTGGAATGAAATTGCCATACAAAGTGCTAACGTTCTATGACATTTAAAAGCGTTTCATTTCTTAAGATAAAAATTAAAATTCTAACATTCAATTTTATCGTCATAGCATCTAAAAATTTGACGAATGTTGCCTAATATAGTAACAATAACGCATTAATAAAACTTTGAATGTTTTCTACAGTATTATGTTATATTTTTTTCTAGCATGGTGACATTTCTAAAAGCAAAATCACACTTATGACATTTAGTAATCGTGTCAATGCAATGAAATATTTCGATAAAATTTAATGTTCCCAAATATAGCGACAATAAATGTTGTTTTATTCAAACATTGTGTTGTTTCTTTTTGTTTTTGTGCGGTTTTTTTGTATAGCTCACGATAAATGACATGGAAGAGCAGCCCATGCTAATCGAATATGATGCTCTGCCAGGTCATCTATCATGATCTATTGACTATATCTTTCCTAACTTTTTGATTCGAAAGAATTTAAAGCGTGACATCTCTATACAAAAATACACAACTATGACCTTAAACGGTCGTGTCATAGCAATGAAAAATTGATTGGTGTTACTTAAAATAGTAACAATAGTGTCGCCTTTATTGAAAGGTTGGCGATTGGTAGGTCAAGCTTTTTGGTGGCCCGAGTGACAATCTTGATTAATCCTTTCCGAAACAGCAAAATTTATGGGCGATCTAGTTTGAAGCCTGCGGATGACAACAAAATGGATGGTTACAAAGACGAGATGTCTGTACAATTTAGCAGAGAAAATATTGAGACAAAAGAAGAAAATGCTGATTATCAGCATTTTCTTCTTTTGTCTCAATGTTTTCCCAAAGCTTTTTCTATCAGAAACTTCAAAACCATATTTGGGAAAGGGTCAAATTACAACTAATTACTTGGACAGAATTATTACACTATAATGTTATTATGAGTGATAAATAAAACATAAAATATTTATAATTATGAGAAGAATGTTTGTACTTTTGGTATCGGTGGCATAGCCTTAATTTTTATTAACTTTCATGTCGAAAGTGGCTTCATGAAATACGAAATTATTGATCCTGGTCAGCTCGTGCTGGCTGCACCAGCTGTGTACATATTATGTAAACTCGACAAAACTGCTAACGCATCACACAGATCTTTGTTAATTTTTTTTTTTTGAATAAACATAATACGTTCAAAATTTGCACATACCGACTACCACAATTTGATAAGAAGCCTGTGAAATTTCATAATAAGTGCTACAGTCTGATCTGAAGTATTGAACTTTCAGTAAGGATACCCTTTATTCTAAAATTCCTAAAGGCTGAAATTTGGTTAAAATGGGAAGTTCACACATAACCTTCAAACTTTTTGTATTGGCTGAAAGAGTTCCTGTATAAAGAAGCTACAAACCAACGGATTTTACACGTTTTAGAGCCCATACTTTAAGTCTGTAGAGGTAATTTTACATCACTAGCGTCATTGGTGTCCGTGTTTGCGTCGACGTCGGTTACGTAAACAAAAAGTCATCATTCTATATCTTACAAACTGTATGATATGTAGCTTTGATATTTCACCGTCCATGCGAGCTACGTTGTCCGCGAATTGCACTTGTTACGTTAGATAAGGATTCATTTATTTCAGACTTCAAATATTTAATCAACCAAACTCATAATCAACTCAAACAGAAATGATAAAAAAGATCACAAGTTACACGTGCCAAAAAAACTGTTCTGGTCCCCTTTTTTGTATGACGCAGTCACATAAGAGAGAAAACTTATAATAATTTCATGATTGTGTGCAGAAACTTTTGGGAAATACATATACCAAATTCTAAATCCAAATCTTTGACAATAAAGACGAACTATGTAATTTTAAAAAGTGATGCGTTAGAACTTTTGCTAAGTATATATTTACTCTTGGTTACTTTATGACGATAGCCTATATTTCAAGGATTTGTGCCGCCTTTTCTTCATAGGATGTGACAAACATTGAGACAAAAAAAGAAAATAAGGATGGTCATTATAAGATTTCGTTGCTACACCATAGTTATTTAATTTCATTTTAATGAATTTGAGTTTGCTGGCGACAATTTCAATTTTTCTTATCAAAACCTTTATCGCTGTAACTGTTTCTTTCTCATTACACAATGTTTCCTGACTGATTTCTATCTAAACGTCGTAACTAGAGCTTTAAAGGGGGACGAGCTAGGCTGTCGAAAATGCAAATGGCACAATAATTACAAACTAGAAATAACGTATGAAATTACCAACCTGAAGGGGTAGATCATTTATGTCCATTGTTACCACTCGTCGAGCTTTATTAAGTATTAAAATCCAAGTCAATTAATAACATGCTGGTCGTCCTTGTTTTTGTTTTGTAACGGCTACATATGCCCAACCTTCAAAATCAATTACGTCAGAGATACGTCATCTGTGTTCAGCGAGATTTACGAGGGGTGTTCATTAAATAATGAAAATAAACCATCAGCTCAATGTTAAGAATGTGTAATTAATTATATAGTTAATGTTTAATATGCAAGTAACAAATATGTGGACTTTTTTCAAAGTAACAAGAACCATGCATGACAACCGTTGCCATGGCAACACTGTCACAAAGTTGCAAAGGTTTCTACTCTGAAATTCCAGCGATTTCCATCAATTTTTCCTCTAAAAAACAAAGAAAACAAAATTGAATCATTCTGACTTTGTACTAATTAATTTTGTGTCTCATGTACAAACATAAAATAGCAGTAAAAGTCAATTTGCTCTCTAAAAAATAGAAAAAAATCATTATCAAATACTTTGTATCTGGAAAATCTTGACGTTTTCCCCTGATCCAAAGTGTGGGGGTCAACAATGTGACGTCATCACACTTTAAATAAAAGAAAGTTAATGTTGGGGCATAGCATAATCAATCACAAATTCCCTGCACGTTTCAAATCAATATTTGAAATTAGCATAGTACATATCACAGAGGAATATATGGTTAAAAAGCGAGTAAACACCTCCGTTCATATCATTGTATTTACCTAATTCCCTTGATCACTACGCCGAAGATTTCAGTATTGCCACATACAAGAACCTTATATGTAATTTTGAAGTAAAAACATAACACCATCAGACAATAATGCTGAATAAACATTTTCTGTACGCAAATTCTAAATAAATACCATGATGCAAGTCTGTTTTAGCGAAAATAACACGAAAAAACGTCAGACGTCATACCCATTGAGAATGTGACGTCATGCGTTTCCATAGTAACACACGGAACGTTCAGTCTGGATTTTCACAATGAAAGCTTAAAAGCAGTTCTTTGTAAATGTATAAGTATTTCTTAATTATGTTGCGTATGAAAAGACTGGCAGACATGTTTTCATTATTTATTGAACACCCCTCGTAACACACCGTACAACCGACTGCGTAGAAAGTCAGCGAAGACAGATTCGGCATCTGATGTCATGTGCATGGTAGGTCAAATGAATTTACTTTTATAAATAAACGAAAGGATCTTTGGAATAGACCCCTACCGAAATCCAAGAGTTATCCTGATATTGCCCTTGATTTAATGGGGTTTATCTCCCTTGAACACAACTGGGTAGTTCCGGTCTATTTTTCTAGATTCGCTTCGCTCGCAAAATACGATTATTTTCTTTACAGACGCATATTTCGCAGAATCATCGTACACATTGGATTGTTTATTTATTACTAATTATACCAGACTAAGTTTCGACTTTGATTTCACCCATTTGATATGTTTAATCCGGGTTAAAAATCGGCCTAGTTGAAAGGCTCAAAACCATAAAAAATCTTTGCCAAGCTCCAGGATTTCCGATTATCAGTGACGAGAAAGATTTATTTTGTTTTGCAAATTGTAGTAATAATGTAGTTTTTAATATTTCATTCTAGTTGGATTATTTTCACTTTCTTGATTCAACATTAATTTTGGAGTTAGTTGATCCAAGACACTCTTTCAAATCAGTCATTTTGACATTAAAGTCTTCATATCGTGAAATAAATCCAAAATTTAAATAACTTCACATCTGCAACGCACTTAAATTAAATATGAATGATAGAAAATATTTTCGTACATTTTGAGAAAAAGGAAAGTATACTTTTCCTCTCAATAAGCTTTTAAATCTCCGCATTTCGTTTGGCATAGTTACTGACCTTCTAGTATGTCAAACGAATGTAGGACGTTTTGGCCACGGACGTTTTGGCCAGGACGTTTTGGCCGGGACGTTTTGGCCACGGACGTTTTGGCCACAATATATTTCAAGGTAGGACCTTTTGGCCAAATATAAATTAAGTAAACAAGAGCATCAAATTTAAAAAAAAAAAGGAATGATTATATCATTCTTATTATCAAAATGTCTAAAAGTACAAATATGACAACTATGAAATAAATTCTATTTGTAATTCTATTATCTTTTTCCATAATTATTTTTTTGGCCAAAAGGTCCTACCTTGTAAAATTCTGTGGCCAAAACGTCCGTGGCCAAAACGTCCTGGCCAAAACGTCCTGGCCAAAACGTCCGTTGCCAAAACGTCCGTCCACCATGTCAAACGTACGTTTCATTGTTTGTCAAAGGATTAATAATTAATTGTCTGCCGACAAAAGGGAATTGGAATGTTAATTTCCATGGACCTTGTGTATATCACCCCAATCAGTTAGCCAAATTCCTTTAATTGATCTCGGCCCGATAAAACACAAGTTACTGTATATTAAACGGATTTATCACAATAGACATAAGATTGACAGGACCGAAAGATAAATTAATAGACACGACAAAACTCGAACTTTCACCCTTTATTACACAATTTTACGACTTATTTAACACATTTGCTAACCCGTGCTAAACAAACAAAAAGAAAAAAAAATATGTTGAAAGTTTAACCCTTTCCCAAACGACAGCCTATCAAACTGCTAAAAAATAGTATGTTAAAATGAGATTGCAAACCCGTGCTAAAAAAAAAAAAAAAAAAAAAAAAAAAAAAAAAAAAAAGAAAAGAAAAAAAGTTGAAAGTTTAACCCTTTTCCAAACAACAGCCTTTTAGACTACTCAACAATGAACGCTAATTCACGTGACAAAATAAGACAGAAAACGTGTAAATTGTTGCAAAACTATCAAAGGAGGGATAGAAAATGCCCAATATTAACAAGATTACCTTTTCTCTCGATATTTTCCAGACGATATTTAGAGTCATCAAAATCAGGTCTTGTTTGAAAAGTTTAAATTATTAGGCCAATCATCAGCAATGAATGATATTTGGTATTTAACTGCATAGCAGCTGATAAGCGGGGTAAACAATTCTAAAATTATTATTTCGAATCTTAAACATACATAATGGGTACGCATTTTATTCATCTTAAGAAGATGATACAATGAGTACCTACAGCATATGCTGCATAGGATTTGAAGAACAATTCAAGACATTTTGCATTTTGAAATAGCGAAAACCCGTCTTATCTGCAGCCCTAACCGGAAACGGAACAACCCAATAATTCAAGGAAGATAACTTTCAAGGGAGATCACTCCAGAACCCGTTAAAGGTCTATTCTATAGTTGATAAATACGCATATAAATGTTCAGTGCTTGTACAAAATAAACCTTTTCACGTATTCCTCGCAAATAAGGTCACAGTCATCGACACAGCCGGTTGTACGGTGTGTTAATATCGCGGAGGTGTGTCTCGTTGACCTTGACCTTGTCTTGTTTTGAAGTAAAAATAGAATGTGTAAACACGCTTGTGAAGGATTGATCTATAGCAAAGGAAAGATGTTTTTCGCCGAGATTGAGGTTTTTATGCATTGCTAATTGTTTTTCCATGCACAAATATCAGTTCCCGGACAGTTCGGAAGCATAAAAACATAGAATGAGCCCCTTTAAATGATCTGTAGTTAAGAGGCTTTCAAGAAAAATGACGATATATCTCTTTCAATAGATAGTCGCTGAAGAAGGGGGGATAACAAAAATTTGACAGAATATGTAAGAGTCCATATTTACTTCCCTTTGTACTCGGTAACATATATTAGCCAAAATTGAAATTTTCGTCGATTTTCAACAAAAACCTCGTAACTGCAGCTTAATTTAAGCAGCGTTTTACTGATTCGAAAGATTTACACATTTCGGCCAAAACGTTTAGAAATTAAAATCGGGAGACAGTTTTCAACAATTTATTTCGATTTAATCAAGTCGCATAGTGATAGACCAACAAACATAAAAATCTCAAACAATTTAAAAAAAAATCAAAATAACACTGTTTTATTAAAATCAAAACTAAAATCTCATAGATGTCCTAATAAGTCTAAGGAAGTCCGCCGCTAACGAGGCTCAAGCGACGTCGGAATTTTTCGTGCAACGTCATTAACATTCGGTGCCTACCCAAACCTATTCGAGCGACGTCGTAAACATTCTAGTAGTGTTCGGTAGTGTTCAAAACTGTCAGTTCGGAATCAGATCAGCACCAAACCATAACAGTTACAATGACACAAAATTTCGACGAAAAGGCAACCTGTAATAAACAGAAAATGAAATAATGTATATTTTACCAGGCAGCAGAAATACAGATCTATTTTTGTAAAGAAATGTTACTACGGACTTATAGAATAAATATAGATAAATGAATAGAGTAAAACAACTGTTTAAAACATAAGATATCGCTGCTTTTCTACAAACTAGATGCCGAAGGGCAACATGTCGAGCCCGCTCATTTTGAAGAAAGAAGACCATACCTATGTCTACAGCTGTCATTACAATGGCGTTGTAAAAGTGGGGACAAAATAAGTTGGAATGATGGGGATCATGGTGAGACAGTTTATTGTTCACAAAATATTACATGTCTATGTATTTATAACGAGATACCAGAATGGATTAATTTGAGTATACATATGTGACCCGTCACGCTAAAAGGGACCTTATGCTAAGTCCATAGACCCGTCACGCTAAAAGGGACCTTATGCTAAGTCCATAAAACCAAATTACATTTGACCTCAAAGTTTGACCTTGACCTTTGAGCTTGGAATCTGGTTCTTGCACGCGACACTCCGCCTTACTGAGCTTGACATTTGTGCCAAGTTAAGGAATGGCCCGGACAAGCAAAAATCAACTCATTTTTTACATTTGACCTCAAAGTTTGACCTTGACCTTTCATCTTGGAATCTGGTTCTTGCACGCGACACTCCATCTTACTGAGCTTGACATTTGTGCCAAGTTATTTCTGAATCCCTCCATCCATGGTGAAGTTATGGCCCTGACAAGCAAAAATCATCTCATTTTTGACATTTGACCTCCAAGTTTGACCTTGACCTTTGAGCTTGGAATCTGGTTTTTGCACGCGACACTCCGCCTTACTGAGCTTGACATTTGTGCCAAGTTATTTCTGAATCCCTCCATCCATGGTGAAGTTATGGCCCGGACAAGCAAAAATCATCTCATTTTTGACATTTGACCTCCAAGTTTGACCTTGACCTTTGAGCTTGGAATCTGGTTCTTGCACGCGACACTCTGCCTTACTGAGCTTGACATTTGTGCCAAGTTATTTCTGAATCCCTCCATCCATGGTGAAGTTATGGCCCGGACAAGCAAAAATCATCTCATTTTTGACATTTGACCTCCAAGTTTGACCTTGACCTTTGAGCTTGGAATCTGGTTCTTGCACGCGACACTCTGCCTTACTGAGCTTGACATTTGTGCCAAGTTATTTCTGAATCCCTCCATCCATGGTGAAGTTATGGCCCGGACAAGCAAAAATCATCTCATTTTTGACATTTGACCTCCAAGTTTGACCTTGACCTTTGAGCTTGGAATCTGGTTCTTGCACGCGACACTCTGCCTTACTGAGCTTGACATTTGTGCCAAGTTATTTCTGAATCCCTCCATCCATGGTGAAGTTATGGCCCGGACAAGCAAAAATCTTCTCATTTTTGACATTTGACCTCCAAGTTTGACCTTGACCTTTGAGCTTGGAATCTGGTTCTTGCACGCGACACTCCGCCTTACTGAGCTTGACATTTGTGCCAAGTTATTTCTGAATCCCTCCATCCATGGTGAAGTTATGGCCCGGACAAGCTCCATCCGGACGGACGCACGCACTAACGCACGCACGCACTAACGCACTAACGCACTAACGCACATACACCGAACCGCCATTGTGACAACTATGTCGAGCTCACCGCAAGCGGGCTCGACAAAAACCTCGAAACTACAGTTTGTCTGAAAATGTAGTTAAGAGTGTTCTTTTGGAAAGCGACGATACATAGAACTCTTGTGGTCACATTCCGTAAATTAATGTCTAGAAGTTTACTTTAAAACTAAAGCTTGCAGACATGTATTCAGATTTATCGCAGTCATTGGGCTATTTAGTTATCTTCAGTTGTACATGTATTTTCATCCACATAAGCACATAACTCAATAAAGAAAAGGCATTGTGAGATATGCTAAAGAATATTTAAAGCGACGCAAATTCCAAAATTAACAAACATAAATGTGACTCATGATCATTCATCACGGTAAAAGGGACATTTTTGGAAGTCATTCGAAACAGTCAAGAAATATTCGTATACGCAGGCAAAAACCAGGTGGATCCGATATTGTCAATACCATAATTATTATTATAACAGTAAGACAGGAAAAAACAATCTTCAGTAAAATACCCAAGAGTGAAACGTTTTGACCAGTCTGCACAATCTGCACAGACAGACTAAGGCCGATAATCGATGCTTCACAACGAATACATTGCATTAAGCTGCAGTTACTAGGTTTTTGTTGAAAAGCGATGTAATATTCTCACCTCCCAGAAGTCCCACTTTTAGCGTGACGGTAACATTTTTTCAATACCTACTTGCTTTACCTCCTCCTACGACGAGCATTTGCTGGGTAGCAGCACACGTTCTTGCCTTTGTTGCTGCAGCCAAGATCGAACTCCCAACCTCCTGCACATTCGCCATACAACGAGTCTATGTTAGATACGGCTCGACGCTGTCTCGACTCCGGTAGCTCTCTTTCCACGAACATTACTCTTGTTGCCTTCAACGAAAAAACAAACTATTGTTGCCTTCAATGAAAAAAACAAAACAAAACAAAAACGTTAACATATAGCGCAATCTGAATGAATCCAGATGCATCTTATTTCACAATGTTACATCTGAAGATCACCCATTAAGGGTCATCTTCTGTGACCTGGGAAAATCCGTTTTTTTCTCTATTTTTTACACCAATCAATCAAAACGCTTGTTGCAAACACAGGTCTGTTGTCCCTGACAACAACACCAAAATGGCTGCGGTTGATAGACATGCGCTTGACACCGAGCAAAGAGCAAAATCCGTTCATTTTGAGAGCAAGGATATGGCATTTATTAATGAAGTAGATAGTTTTCGGTAAAATTTTAACACTGTCAGTAGCAGTTTTATAAGATCATTGCGCCAAACCCGAAAAAAAAGCGGTGTTTAATTTTGAACATATATATAAACCACGGTGAATAATCCACGTGACTTTTGGGAAGCGTGAAAACCGAAAAAATCGTCCGCTTCAAGGTATGTTTTGTTTAATTTCTCAGCTTATACTCTATTGATTTTGGTGAGATGAAGTGCACGGAACGCGCATTTGAGAGGGCTATTCCCGTTTGTAACTCACTCTGCTCCGTACCCAGTGGTTTCTTCAAACATTCAAGCGAAAGTTTTTTTTTCGGTGCATGTGAACGCTTCCCACTTTCGTTTTGCACTTACAAACAAGTAATAGCATTTATACTCATTAGAGTAACTAATCTTGGCATCAAGACATACTTTAAAAATTGAAATGGGAATGAAATGTCCCTTTAATGACGCATTTTTGTACAATTTTTTTTCTGATCAATGGAAACGTTTGAAAAAAAAAATTCAAATATTTTTTTTTTAAATCATTGAATAATGAAATAAACAATTTTCGGTTTGACAAGATTCCTATCATTTAGTCCGTTGCGAACGAATATGTTTTAACTAATGCTAGTGAAAAATGAATAATTTTCGCTTTTTTGTTCTATAGTCTCCTGTTCAATTTACTTTTTGTTGCTGTCAAAGGTTTTGGTTTCATATATTGAACATTATGGATTATTTTAAAAGGTGTGACAATGGTAAGCCTATATATATCTAAAAATTTTCTTCGAGCGATTATCTCATTATCCTTCTAAATTTCAAATGTTATACATGTTAAAAATTACATTTCGACGTAATTAACCCATTACCTCACAGTGACTCTTTTTGACTCCCCAAAAGACAATGGCTTTGGAAAACATTGTGGAACATGAAGAAATTGCTTGTGACAAGCAATTTCATCATTTTCCACAATGTTTTTCATTCAAAAAGTCTTAAAAATTAAAAGGTCCATTCACTTGAAATTGTCGTCTACAGGATCTTTCAATTTGGACCACCCTAAAATTTTGTCGTTTGGTAAAGGGTTGAAATAAATATTCCGAAAAAACTTACCGCAGTTGTTGTTGTTCCCGGAAGACCTGCTGGTTTTGGTGCTGATGGCATGGCAGCTGGTTTAGGGAAATACAGTTTGTTTTGTGCAGGTGCTCCCATGGGTGGTAGTGGCACAAAATTTGGTGGTAGTGGAGCGTAATTAGCTTGTGGCAGTGGAGCGTTATTTACTGGTGGCAGTGGTGCGTTATTTACTGGTGGCAGTGGCGGGTTATTAGCTTGTGGTAGCGGAGCGTTAACATCGGGAGCACTGTTCAGTACAGAATCCGGAATGATTCTTATCGGAGATGGAGCTGGTGTTACAACAGGAGGAGGAGGAGTCGCCATCTTGATTATCGGAGCAAATTTCGGAGAAGGTCTCGGATAAACTGGTGCCGCTGGTTTTGGTAAATAGTTTGAAGACTTTGGTGGTGATGGGTTCCTAAACACTGGTGGTGCAGGATTTGCAAACATTGGTGGCATTGGTGCAGGTTTGGGCAAAGGTGGTAATGCACGGTTTGGTAACACTGGTGCTCTTTGGTTCGGTATGGGTAGTAGTGGAGCGTTTCTGAATACTGGCGGTGCTGGGTTGTTAAACACTGGTGGAACATACTGCGGCATGAATCGTGCCTTATTTTGCGGCACTCTTGGGAAATACGGCGGCGGGGCAGGAGTGGTTGTTGTTGTTTTAGGAGGAAGTGGAGGTAGATTGACGGGTACAAAGTTGACGTACGGATCGACCGGTGGTAGAACGTTGTATAAGGGTTGGTTTGGTGGTAGTGGCGCGGGAGTGGGTGCCGGGGTTGGTGGGTCCGTGCTGTCCGGGGCTTCAGGCGGCCCGGGGGTCGCGGGTGGATCCAATGGGGAAGGTCCTAGGTCAACATCAACACACTCGCCACCTTCTTGTTCACATTGCGTCATTATTTCTGTGAAAAGTAATTGGTGGTTTCCACTAAAAAACCTTATAATTTCAGCTTGTTTTCAGCAGCAGTACAGAGGTTTTTATTGAAAAGCGACGAAATGATACATTTGCCGATTTGATATCTTAGAACAGCATGAATCCAGATCAGACTTTGTTTACGTACAGTTCGATTGAGATTCATGTAGTTCTATTGTAACACGTCCATTTCCCAATAAAAGATAAGAGAATGATATGGTCCTGACCGAGCTATTACGGTATCAGTTAATCAGAATCCTTTGCCGTCCCATATATCATAAGAGCCCATGTTTCATCCTGGTTACCTGTACAAATCCCATTTTCCAAAGGAGTAAAATCTTAGGGTTATCAAAATTCAAAGATGTTACAGACGATAATTCAAGTGAATGATTTTTTTTCTTTTGGCCATTTGGCAGAAATAAATTTTGGAAATGAAGAACTTGATATAACAATAATTGCTAGCTGCACTATTCCTTCGTGTGTTTTGAAAGACAAATTTTATTTCCTAATAATTAAATATTAGCTGATTTCATTAAAATCCAAACATTCTAATCGGTTAAAAATTATTTTTCATACCTCCATGAAAAAAATGCCGGAACTACTTTTTCCTGTCAAACATTGTATAACGCCGCATTATTATTATTTTTGTTGAAAATCAATATTGAAAACTTGTGTTTTTATTTTTTTTCTAAATTGCAGAATATTAAATTATAAGAAATGTGTGTAATTTTATTTTTTGTCATGTGTGTAATTTTATTTTTGTCAAAAATAAAATCTAATCACACTTTTGTATGAACCGCTTCGCGGAATCATACAGTATAATTAGATTTTATTTTTCCTACCTGCATGAAAAAAATAAGATTGCATTCATTCCTTAATTACAATGGAGCGTTTTTTAAGGAAGTAAGATTCTGTCTTGTCAGACTCATTTTTTCCAATTCACGTTGAATAGAACAAAAAGAAAATACCCACATGTACTTAAACCTGAAAATATTTCCCATAATTAATTCTTAAATGATATTCTGAGACCTGAAAAGGAATAGGAAATTGTAGACTTTTCGAATTCAAACATTTTGCCGAAGACAATCCGAATTAAATCAAATATTACATGTTGTGGTCTTTTAAAGAAAGAAAATATCTTTGGAAATGAGGAAATTACATGTCACAAGCAATTTCTTCATTTTCAACTAGTTTCATTCTTTTAGGGAGTAAAAAAGAATACTTTTGTGAGAATTGATTTAAAAAATAATATAAAAAGAAGTAAACATACCGTAATAATTTCTCTGGTACTGATACACACTATCTGGTGCAAAAAATAACCCGCTTGTTCCATGTACGCACAGACAGACAAAAGCTGCTAAAGTTAAAATAGCCCTCATGTCTGCTACAGCGTATACCTTATTACGTAATTACACGTTAAATGCAGAGACGTTATTTTTACGTTGATGTGTAAATGGACGGCGTCGATGGTTTGGGTGCCGTCAACGTAAGGCGCCGCGTTTTTATACGCCAACACCGTCGACGTGAAGTCGCGGCTTACTGAACCGATAGACTGGAACCAACGTGAATCCGGGCGTTACGTAAACATGATAACCCTTTCCCAAACGACAAGTATTTGGACATTTGTTTAATTTGATGTTGCAAAAACGATATCATGATGATAAATATAAACATGTGTTAAAATAACATATAAATGATGAAAGAGAAAAAGATGAATATAATTATGGCGTTTTTCAGTACAGCCATGTTTTTAGTGTGAAGAAAATACAGATTACACAATGAATTTTAATGAAATATATATATTGTGTACAGTATATCATTTTCTTCTTTTGTCTTTATAATGAGGAGAACTACGTGACTCACTGTTCCCCAACGCTTATGCACATAGGCGTCCCTGATTGTAAATGGTGTAAAGCAATGGAGATGTTTAAGACTAGCCTGTGCCTACATGCACATAGAATCAGATTCATGCTGTTTTCTTATAATTACTACAGGCCATAAAGAATCTATTTGAGAACAACATGGATCTTGATCAGACTGCGTGTATACGCAGGCTGATCAGGATCCAGGTTGGTAGAAATACAAAAAGGCCCCCTTTCCAGATCCTAACTTTTATGCGTCCACATTTAATAAGATCATGGAGAATAAAGCCCAATTCTGTCATGGCACGGCACATTTCTCAACAAGTACTTTTACGAATAGCAGAAAATAAATGGTCTAGAATTAATGCAGTTTCCCTATTTTTCAAAACTTATCCTGTCAAGAGTTGAATGATTTACGTAGTCAAAAATAAGATGGATAATAAATAAAGCTACATCCACTTCGTAATTTTCTGTTTTCCTGAAACAATACTTTATGTATGTGTACTTTTAAACGTGTGTAGAATCGTTTTTTGGTTATTTCTTACCCAGAAGTCATCTGATTAAGCAATAACCACACAATGAATCTTTTTGACTCCTTACAGGACAATGGCTACAGTATTTTGTTTACAAAAAGACCAAAAAGTGTAAAACTTCATTCAATTTAAAATTGTCGTCTGCAACATCTTTGAGTTTGGACAAGTCTAAACTTTTGTCGTTTGGTAATGGGTTAAACGAAAAAATGTTTGAGGGGGGGGGGGGGGGGCAATCATATTTGTTTTGTAATTTGCTAAAAAAATGTTTAAATGTTCGTTGGTAAACGGAACCTAGAATTTTTTAATTTCTTTCTAACAGACATCATACTGAACTACTGTCACTTTAAACCTTTTCAATCAAGAATTGGTTTTGAAATCCCTATGAAAATTAGTTCGGGAAATCATTGATACAAAATACTTTAATGCTAATAATAAATCATCATCGGATACCCTGGGGTATCCGAGGATGATAATAGACATTTACTCCTTTTGCCACAATATATTCTCGACTATGTTATATATGTCGGAAGCAATCTTGAAACTATACAGTTTTAAGAATGGGCAAATGTTACGGAACTCATTTTGAGCAGTTTTGAAACTGCTTAATATAGCGTTTATATTGTTATTTTGATGTATACTGAGCAAAAATGAAAACTTTACACCTACATTGCTTGTCATATTTCTTCTTAATACAACAAGTAAAGAAATCAAATGAATGTGCTTCGCATTGTTCATTGACTTGGTTTGCCAAACACTAAACGTTTTGTTGATCTTAATCACATGGATGAAAAACGGACCCTTTAAGTGTGACAGGGGCCCGTTTTTTCAGGTGTACAATTTTAACAGAATTTAACAAAATTGAAACCCTCGAAAATCCGAGCAGAAGAATTCAAACCATGTCAGACTGTACGGAATGGTAGTCTGACAAGTTATCAGTCGGAAAATGTAAAGAAGCTTGCATAACATTTTTTGAGCTTTTAAAAAACGATGTTTGAAAAGCAGAATTTTCATTATGTTGCAAAGCTTGAAAATTTTATAATGCATTCTCCATAGGAAATTGAAATCGCTTTTACATGAACATCTGGGAAAATCCTAGTCGAAAAAAGGGTTCAGAAATCCCATGTAAAGCCTGCATGATGTTTTAAAAAAATCAATCGAAAACCGTGATAAATTTGTGATAAATTTGTGAATATCAAACATTTTAAATTCCCTATTTGTTTGTGTCAAAGGGAGGTAATTCACAAAATTGACAGATTAGACCTTTATTCTAGAGCTTGCTACTAGTGATGAGAAAGATTTTTTTTGTGTTTTTCTGGCAACCCAGATACGACAAATTCCGAAAAAATAGTGAATCGTTTCCTGCGCATGCGCATATGTGACATTAGATGTAATTAGCTCTAAACGCATTAAGGGCCGTAACTCTGACTTTAATGGGCACAAGGTAATGAGATTTCGACAAAACAATTGCTGAAAGCCTGGGAAATAACGTCAAAATATATTTCAGGCTTTTAGTTCGATAGTTTTCCAGAAACAAGAAATCTTGAAGTGTAAAGTTTTCATTTTTGTTCAGTATAGAACGGCGTACTCTCAATGCAGAACCCATCTTAAATATATTTCTTTTCGGAAGGGAACTTAATAAAACACAAAACAAATCATATTAGGCTGTTTTTATTTGAATACCTGTTCGGTACCGAACAACCGAAGTTCTGCGCCGAACCGAAAACACAATCCTTACAACTTCCGTTCTACCGAAAATGATTCGTACCCTAGAAAGTTCGTACCTTAACTTTACCAGTTCGTTTACATGAACAAAAATGCATATCGTCCAATTTATAGACAATATTGTCATGATAGTGATATGGTTACTCGATTCTGATTAATTATTTGCGAAGAGGTTGCAGTAATTCCATTTTGCATCATCATTTACAGTTTTTTCAATGGACCGATTTTTTTTTAATATTGACTAGTACATGTATATATTGTTTTGAACCATAATTAAATCTAATTATTTATTTAAAGTTTTCTAACCTTCGAAATCAAAATGCTTAATTTTTGTTGAAATCCATTGGGTAGATCTAATTGGATATACAAATGTGAAAGAAATCTTGAGTCTTTTTTGGCATTTGTCAAATATTTCCTTGTGACCAAAAAAATTCAGTCAGTTTACACGGTGGAATTAATGATTAACCCTACCATGTCTGTCTGTATACACAAACAAGTTGGTGCAGCTAATTCATTCATCCTATAATGTTGGTCACTATACACGAATAAGTCGGTAGATCTAATTCACCCACCCTTTAATGTTGGTAAGTTTATGCAAACAAGTCGGTAGGCCTATATCTGATTCATTCACCCTATAATGTCGGTCAGTATACGCGAACAAGTCTGTACATCTAATTCATTCATCCTATAATATCAGTCAGTATACACAAACATGTCGGTAGATCTAATTCTTTCATCCTATAATATCAGTCATTATACCCAAACATGTCGGTAGACCGAATTCACCAACCCTATAATGTCGGTCAGTATATGCGAACAAGTAGGTTGATCAAATTCACCCGCCCTATAATGTCGGTCAGTATACGCGAACAAGTAGTTGATCGAATTCACCAACCCTATAATGTCGGTCAGTATACACAAACAAGTAGGATAATCAAATTCACCCACCCTATAATGTCGGTCAGTATATGCGAACAAGTAGGTTGATCAAATTCACCCACCCTATAATGTCGGTCAGTATACGCGAACAAGTAGGTTGATCCAATTCACCCACGCTATAATGTCAGTCAGTGTACAAGAACAAGTAGGTTGATCAAATTCACCCACCCTATAATGTCGGTCAGTATATGCGAACAAGTAGGTTGATCGAATTCACCCATCATATACTTGCGGTCAGTATACGCAAACAAGTAGGTTGATCAAATTCACCCACCCTATAATGTCGGTCAGTATACGGGAACAAGTAGTTTGATCAAATTCACCCACCCTATAATGTCAGTCAGTGTACACGAACAAGTAGGTTGATCAAATTCACCCACCCTATAATGTCGGTCAGTATACGCAAACAAATAGGTTGATCGAATTCACCCATCATATAATGTTGGTCAGTATACGCGAACAAGTAGGTTGGTCGAATTCACCCACCCTATAATGTCGGTCAGTGTACACGAACAAGTAGGTTGATCAAATTAACCCTCCCTATAAAGTCAGTCAGTATATGCGAACAAGTAGGTTGATCATTTTTCACCGACCCTATAATGTCGGTCAGTATACCCGAACAAGTAGGTTGATCAAATTCACCCACCCTATAATGTTGGTCAGTATACGCGAACAAGTAGGTTGATCAAATTCACCCACCCTATAATGTCGGTCAGTATACGCAAACAAGTAGGTTGATTCAATTCACCCACCCTATAATGTCGGTTAGTATACGCAAACAAGTAGGTTGATCAAATTCATCCACCCTATAATGTCGGTCAGAATATTCGAACAAGTATGTTGATCGAATTCACCCACCCTATAATATCGGTCAGTATACGCGAAGAAATAGGTTGATCGAATTCACCCATCATATTATAATGTCGGTCAGTATACCCGAACAAGTAGTTTGATCAAATTCACCAACCCTATAATGTCGGTTAGTATACGCGAACAAGTAGGTTGATCAAATTCACCCACCCTATATTGTCGGTCAGTATATGCGAACAAGTAGGTTGATCGAATTCACCCATCATATACTTGCAGTCAGTATACGCAAACAAGTAGGTTGATCAAATTCACCCACCCTTTAATGTCGGTCAGTGTACACGAACAAGTAGGTTGATCAAATTCACCCACCCTATAATGTCGGTCAGTATACGCGAAGAAGTAGGTTGATCAAATTCACCCACCCTATAATGTCGGTCAGTATACGGGAACAAGTAGTTTGATCAAATTCACCCACCCTATAATGTCAGTCAGTGTACACGAACAAGTAGGTTGATCAAATTCACCCACCCTATAATGTCGGTCAGTATACGCAAACAAATAGGTTGATCGAATTCACCCATCATATAATGTTGGTCAGTATACGCGAACAAGAAGGTTGGTCGAATTCACCCACCCTATAATGTCGGTCAGTGTACACGAACAAGTAGGTTGATCAAATTCACCCTCCCTATAAAGTCAGTCAGTATATGCGAACAAGTAGGTTGATCATTTTTCACCGACCCTATAATGTCGGTCAGTATACCCGAACAAGTAGGTTGATCAAATTCACCCACCCTATAATGTTGGTAAGTATACGCGAACAAGTAGGTTGATCAAATTCACCCACCCTATAATGTTGGTCAGTATACCCGAACAAGTAGGTTGATCATTTTTCACCCACCCTATAATGTCGGTCAGAATATTCGAACAAGTAGGTTGATCGAATTCATCCAACCTATAATGTCGGTCAGTATACACGAACAAGTAGGTTGATCAAATTCACCCACCCTATAATGTCGGTCAGTATACGCGAACAAGTAGGTTGATCAAATTCACCCACCCTATAATGTTGGTCAGTATACCCGTACAAGTAGGTTGATCATTTTTCACCGACCCTATAATGTCGGTCACTATACCCGAACAAGTAGGTTGATCAAATTCACCCTCCCTATAAAGTCAGTCAGTATACGCGAACAAGTAGGTTGATCATTTTTCACCGACCCTATAATGTCGGTCAGTATACCCGAACAAGTAGGTTGATTAAATTCACCCACCCTATAATATCGGTCAGTATACGCGAAGAAATAGGTTGATCGAATTCACCCATCATATAATGTTTGTCAGTATACCCGAACAAGTAGTTTGATCAAATTCACCAACCCTATAATGTCGGTCAGTATACGCAAACAAGTAGGTTGATCAAATTCACCCACCCTATAATGTCGGTCAGTATACGCTAACAAGTAGGTTGATCAAATTCACCCACCCTATTATGTCAGACAGTTTATACGAACAAGAAGGTTGATCAAATTCACCCACCCTATAATGTCGGTCAGTATATGCGAACAAGTAGGTTGATCAAATTCACCGACCCTATAATGTCGGTCAGTATACACGAACAAGTAGGTTGATCAAATTCACCCACCCTATAATGTCGGTCAGTATACGCGAACAAGTAGGTTGATCAAAATCACCCACGCTATAATGTCAGTCAGTGTACACGAACAAGTAAATTGATCGAATTCACCCACCCTATAATGTCGGTCAGTATATGCGAACAAGTAGGTTGATCGAATTCACCCATCATATACTTGCGGTCAGTATACGCAAACAAGTAGGTTGATCAAATTCACCCATCATATAATGTCGGTCAGTGTACACGAACAAGTAGGTTGATCAAATTCACCAACCCTATAATGCCGGTCAGTATATACGAAGAAGTAGGCAGATCAAATTCACCCACCCTATAATGTCGGTCAGTATACGGGAACAAGTAGGTTGATCAAATTCACCCACCCTATAATGTCAGTCAGTATACACGAACAAGTAGGTTGATCAAATTCACCCACCCTATAATGTCGGTCAGTATACGCGAACAAGTAGGTTGGTCAAATTCACCCATCATATAATGTTGGTCAGTATACGCAAACAAGTAGGTTGGTCGAATTCACCCACCCTATAATGTCAGTCAGTGTACACGAACAAGAAGGTTGATCAAATTCACCCACCCTATAATGTCGGTCAGTATACGCGAACAAGTAGGTTGGTCAAATTCACCCATCATATAATGTTGGTCAGTATACGCAAACAAGTAGGTTGGTCGAATTCACCCACCCTATAATGTCAGTCAGTGTACACGAACAAGAAGGTTGATCAAATTCACCCACCCTATAATGTCGGTCAGTATACACGAACAAGTAAGTTGATCAAATTCACCCACCCTATAATGTTGGTCAGTATACACGAACAAGTAGGTTGATCGAATTCACACCCTATAATGTCGGTCAGTATACACGAACAAGTAGGTTGATCAAATTCACCCACCCTATAATGTTGGTC
The DNA here is from genome assembly GCA_963680895.1 of Fragum sueziense. NCBI lineage: Eukaryota > Metazoa > Mollusca > Bivalvia > Cardiida > Cardiidae > Fragum > Fragum sueziense. Next base: position 29,043,876 of record OY804604.1, read on the forward strand.
AGTATACGCGAACAAGTAGGTTGATCAAATTCACCCACCCTATAATGTCGGTCAGTATACACAAACAAGTAGGTTGATTCAATTCACCCACCCTAAAATGTCGGTCAGTATACGCGAACAAGTAGGTTGATCAAATTCACCCACCCTAAAATGTCGGTCAGAATACTCAAACAAGTAGGTTGATCGAATTCACCCACCCTATAATATCGGTCAGTATACGAGAACAAGTAGGTTGATCGAATTCACCCACCATATAATGTCGGTCAGTATACGCGAAGAAATATGTTGATCAAATTCACCCACCCTATAATGTCGGTCAGTATAAGCGAACAAGTAGGTCGATCAAATTCACCCACCCTATAATGTCGGTCAGTATACGCGAACAAGTAGGTTGATTAAATTCACCCACCCTATAATGTCGGTCAGTATACGCGAACAAGTAGGTTGATCAAATTCACCCACCCTATAATGTCGGTCAGTATACGCGAACAAGTAGGTTGATCAAATTCACCCACCCTATAATGTCGGTCAGTATACACGAACAAGTAGGTTGATCAAATTCACCCATCATATAATGTCGGTCAGTATATGCGAACAAGTAGGTTGATCGAATTCACCAACCCTATAATGTCGGTCAGTATACGCAAACAAGTAGGTTGATCAAATTCACCCAACCTATAATGTCGGTCAGTATACGCGAACAAGTAGTTTGATCAAATTCACTCACCCTATAATGTCGGTCAGTATACGCGAACAAGTAGGTTGATCAAATTCACCCACCCTATAATGTCGGTCAGTATACGCGAACAAGTAGGTTGATCAAATTCACCCACCCTATAATGTCGGTCAGTGTACACGAATAAGTAGGTTGATCAAATTCACCCACCCTATAATGTTGGTCAGTATATGCGAACAAGTAGGTTGATCAAATTCACCCACCCTATAATGTCGGTCAGTATGCACGAACAAGTAGGTTGATCAAATTCACCCACCCTATAATGTTGGTCAGTATACGCGAACAAGTAGGTTGATCAAATTCATCCGCTCTATAATGTCAGTCAGGTTATGCAGACAACTCGTTGGACTAATTTATATAATTACCCCATAATGTCGGTTAGTATACGCGAACAAATAGGCCTAGCTAGATCTGGGGTATCTGTAGATCTGGGCCCCGTGGCGGATCCAGGGTTTCTGTGGAGGGGGTTCGAACGTAGGCCTACAAATGGGAGGGGGTTCGTATTCCTATTATTACTCAAGTTTTAATGAATTTCTACATGAAAATGAACAAAAAGGTTCGTTTGAGCCCCCACCACCAAACCCACTTTGGATCCGCCACTGGGACCTACACAATTTCGTCTGAATTTTTGTTCTCTCAACCCGCTAATATCGATAGTTTTCAATGTAGGCTAAAGTGTTTTAAATAAAATAGAGCTAGATCTATCAAAAGTTTGTAACAATTTTTTTGTACGGACAATTTTAAGTAAACAAAAAATGTCTTTTGGGACAGAAATCATTGTGAGAAATAAAGAAAATACCCATGGTCTCAAGTAATTCCTTCATTTTCCACGATGTTTTACTTTTTCCGAGACATCTCATCAACAAACAATCCTGACTTGGAGATCATTGCCTAGCAACGTAACGCCAGGTAGGTAGATAATCAGGTCCGCAATAAAATCTCGGCTTACGAGACTCCACGTTATTTCGCGGAGTTTCCAATCTCTGTTGTTATTATTATGTCTTTGTCAGACGTGAATCGTTCAAAAATCGAAATTTACTCGTAAAAAATCCTTTCAGGTCGTTGTTTGATTTGAATATCAATAATTTAGAGAAAAACAGTCTGAATGGTTCTGCATAACATACAGAACTCATGCTCATCCAGTTTTGAAATTGAGTAAAGTTCCGTATACGCAGTCTTAAAACTGTTCAAGTTCTAAAACGGTTCACAACATATACAACTATGCTTTTTATAAACATCCATTTTGTCGTCTGCAGCCGCTTTCGAATCGGACCATTATTACTCTCTTAAAACAGAGTACATTATCTCTTCATTCTATTACGAAAAAAGGATACTCTGATCTCACGGGGTCATTTCACGTCTAATCTTGGAGCCTTACTGGATTTCGGTATCCAAACGTTGGCTGATAACAGCAAAACATTTGAAAAATCTGATACAATCTTTCATTGGCTGACGCTTCAAATTACCAGCTTCAGCCAAAAATAGAAGCGAAGTCAAGTATACGTAATTATACAAGATAAAACTGAATGATTTTCAAATATTGCCGGCTTCAGCCAAAAATAGAAGCGACGTAATGAATACGTAATGATCATACGAGATAAAACTGAATGATTTTGATTCGATAATTCAAATGATGTGCTATAATCGAATTATGACGACCAAATAGGCTGTTGGTGTATCAAAACGGCAGATGTCATATTTGATGATTTAATCAATAGACCTCGGCTTTGGAGAGCAGGCCATTATAAGAAGACAGTGTCTGTGAGAAGTGCCTTGCAAAAGATAAAATGAAAATTAATAATACCTAAAAAAAATTAGATGCGTTTAAATCGGAAGATTAGGTCGAGAAAAGGAGAGAATTGTTGCTTTGAGATTTTTTACATGTTCTTTCCCAAGATCTTTTTTGTCTTCGAGATCGTGTAATCCATACATTGCTTTGAGAAAGGATCTAACGTCCATGGATTCTGATGCAAGTCTCTTAACCAACCCTTTCCAAAACGACAAAAAGAATTGGGTGGTCCAATTTTAGAGTACTCTCCAAAGCCGATGTCTACTGATTAAACCATCAAAATATCATTTCATTATAGTTTAAACGAAGAGGTAATGTACTTTGTTATAAGAAAGTAATTTTAGAGCTGCTGCAGACGACAAAATAAATGTTGTAAACGATGGACTTTGTGTACATTATAGCATGGGAAATATTTAGGCAAAAGTAGAAAATGTTGATTATCAGCATTTTCTTATTTTGCCTCAATGTTTTCGCAGGCATCTACTGATAGGGACGTCAAAACCATGTCTCTAGGCGTCCCTTCTTTAACATGTTTGTGAAGACATGAAAGCAAAGGAGAAAAATGTTGATAACCAACAGTTCCTTCATTTTTTGTCTCAATAATTTTCTGCGCAATAAATTTGTAGCACAGAAACGCTATCTTTATCAACATCCATTTTTATCTGAGACAGGTTTCAAATTGTAAAAAGTCTAGAGTTTTGCTGTTTGGGAAAAGGTTATAATACTTTTAGATTGAATTTGTTCTAGTTGCTATATCCATTCCGTTTACAACACTTTGAACAGACAAAATGATCAGTTTGAAATATTTCTTCCGTCTTTGGAAAGTGTTAAGTAATGATTAAAATTATCTAATCCGTAGACAGCAAAGGGCAATGCCTCGACTTTTGTATAATTATGCATTAAATATTACCTGTTTGTGGTGAAAAAAATACAAAATAAGAAAATACAGGACGATTATAAATCACAGTGTGAAAAGGACATTTCATTCATCAAAATTGTTATTTTTGGCGCCAAAGAGTCACAGACTGTCTGCTGTGATTGGGAAACATTCATCGTTCCTTCAAAAATATGTTTATTTATTAAATAGAGGCTTCGTATATTCTGGGTTTTTTCGGGAGACAGGGCGGAGCCGAGTAAACGGCTCGTTACATTTAAGCTTTGGGAGAAATAGCCTTCTCGATTAGCGGTTAATCGTCGGTATTATGACAAAACATTATAACTACAGCGTGAATCAAGCTGTAGTTACGAGGTTTTATAACAACACATTTTACAATCGCACATTCTTTCAATTTCGAAATGTGTTCATGCTCGTGTCGCACGCTTTTCTCTTATATTAACCAAGATATCGAGAAGCAAACTCTTCGAATAACCTATTTACTTTGCCACACCTTCTCAGGTGAATAAAAACGGAATATAGTAGATTCTACGCGATATAAACATTCAAATGCGCGCAGCGCATTGAATGTATATGTCTCGTAGAATCTACTATTGAGACTCTATCTGACTTAGTGTTCATTGGAGACGGGGGCGCGGCTATGTATAGACGTCACATAAACTAGCCGGTAGTCTCGTTTATGCGAAATGTAGAGGCGAAATTTAAAATTATATTGCAATGTCATTGGTCCAAAAAGTAGGTCGAACACTAAAGTGAAAACAAAAATGAAGGGTCGTTTTGAATCATATCTGCCTTACCCAGTAGCCTACGAGAAAACTACACGCATCTGCATTATGTGACTTCATTAACTAGTTAGCCTTTTCACTTTTCCTTTCAACGACAACCGGAAGTTCCCCTTAACATATTTAAGCCGGGAACTGGAAAAGGGTCAATTAAGGCTTTAGGGCCTAACATGGTTCCAGACCAGCCTGCGTAAACACGCAGTTTGTTCAAGATCCATTTTGTTCACCATGCATTTTAGCTACATGTAACATGAGGAGACAGCGTGGGTCTTAGACAGACTGTACTTATGCGCTTACTGATCTTGAAACATGGCCATCTCAAATGCTTTAACCCTTTCCCAAACAAGACCTGGTTTTGACGTCCCTAACAGGAAAGGCTTGGGAAAACATTGAAACAAAAGAAGAAACTGCTGATAACCAGCAGTTTCTTCTTTTGCCTCAATATTGTCTGTGACATATTTTACACAAATTCTGTCTTTAATTACATTCATTTCGTCATTTGTGGCAGTTTTTGAAGTGGATCACCTTAAAATTTTGCCATTTGGGAAAGGGTTAAGGCACCCTTTTCCAGATCCAGGCTCATTTTTATACACAGTCATTGAGTTTTATCCAAAAAAAATGGTAGACATTCGGGCTGGTAATCTTAGAATTTTTACTAGCCAAAAACAAGTATCACTGGCCGGAAATAAGATGTGCATTTTTGATAGATATGAACACAAATGTGTCTAAAGTCAGTGAATGGTTTGTGATGTTTGGCAACGTAATAGCTATTTCATTATTTACATTTTGCCCTCATTTAGTTGTACAAAATAGTGGTATTTGATGTTTCAAAAGTTCTTAATATGAATTTCCGTCATTGTTTTAGATTGATAAGTGAGATAAGTGAGATATTTTTCTTCTAAACAGTCTGGCTAGTGATCTTGAAATTTCTACAAACCCGAAATGAATTCTACTAGACATGCTCTTTAGGACTAAAATTCTACTAGACATTCACAATAGGACTAAAATCTTACTAGACATGCACTATAGGCTTAAGTCGGTGACTGTATATGTTGTATACCGTTTTGAAACCCGAGCAGTTTTAAAACTGCATATACGTAACTTTATTCATTCTCGAAACTGCACGTGCAGTTTGCATATGCATGAGTTCTGTATGTCATGCAGAACTCTTCAGACAGTTAATTTTCACTGAATTATTGTTATTTAAATCAAACAACGACCTGAAATGTTCGTTTACGTGTTAATTTCGATTTCTTATCGATTTTAACTCTAATTTGCCAAACTGCGTCAATCAGAAATAATAGCTGCACTTTTGAAATCGATTATCAAAACGGTAATTGTTCTGGTCTATTTTAACCCATTTCTCACGTACTTTGGTTTGAAAGATGGTTTGAGCAAACATCGTGGAAAATGAGAAATTATCAACGACGGACTCAATCGTCATTTTCCACGATGTTTTCTGTCTCCAAAAAAACATTTCTTTTTGTTTTGTTCACTTAAGATTGTCGAGCTCCAATTTTTTTTGGAGTTTTTTTTTTCTCGTCTAAAATATTCCGTCTGTTGAAATTAAAGTAGAGCTAACGTTGTACAAGTCTCGGGACAGTCCACACACTCACTGAACTTCTGATATAGGCTATGGTAGCTAGCGGATCCAACTCGGTATACAAACTGTTGCTTGATTATTTTTCACGCAGAATTTCTGTTCAATTTGTGCCATCAACGAACGCCGTTTTTATAGGCGTTTTTGATTTCCTGGTAGTCTATTTCACAATTTGAACTTAATTTCTTCGTAAAATGAAACAATCGAGCTATAGAGGGAGTTCGTTTCAACCCCGACCAATCTGGACCCCCTTCCCCCAATCTGGATCCGCCACTGCCTTTATGTATGTTTGAACCACATTAAAAAAATCTAGGATCCGCCGCAGGATAAGTAAATTGTTCTGGACTTTGAGTGAACAAAATTAAGGCATCTAATAATAAATGTTACTGCCCAGGGTCTCTAACGAACTCGCCCTTTCTAAGAAAAATTAGATTATGTCTATTTAGGAGTATGATTAAATCGAGTTAGCCTACTAGACGAGATGTCAGTAAGTCTATATATTTGGCTTTAAATGTGTACGTAATGCTAATGCATCAACATTTCTAACCCAGATCACTTATTTTGTATGTTTCTTTTAATTTACAGCTTTTTAATCGGTGTTTTTATATTCAATGCGACTTGTCATGGGTTTTCGTGGTTTAGGTTACCCACCTTCCCAAACAGCAACAGTTTAGGTCCAATTTGAAAGCTCCTTCAGATTTAAATTAATACAGGCCCGTAGGAACAGGGGGGGGGGGCTAGGGGGGGCTTAGCCCCCCCAAAGTTGGTCAAAAATGCCGAATATTCAGGACAAGTGCTTTAGCCCCCCCCCTCCCCCCCCCAATATGAAATTGCTTCCTACGGGCCTGTAATACCATAGTATGCTGCATCAACTCCTGTCTTTAAACTCATTTTGGAAAATTTAATCGACAAAACACTGATTTGGGGAAAAATTAAGTAATGTAATGAACTGGTATTTTTTATCATTTAGGAGAGCTACAAACATATAACGGGGCTTATTTAAGTCTAATATCCTTGTTTTCCAGTCACTAACTTCTTTACAAAGTTATTCCAGTATTAGATCAATATGAAATTGCTTCCTACGGGCCTGTAATACCATAGTATGCTGCATCAACTCCTGTCTTTAAACTCATTTTGGAAAATTTAATCGACAAAACACTGATTTGGGGGAAAATTAAGTAATGTAATGAACTGGTATTTTTTATCATTTAGGAGAGCTACAAACATATAACGGGGCTTATTTAAGTCTAATATCCTTGTTTTCCAGTCACTAACTTCTTTACAAAGTTATTCCAGTATTAGATCTATATTTGGTGGGTTTTGAAGATCTTTTAAGCATTGGTTTGGGATTTTTTTTCTAGATTGGGAAAAAATTGGGCCTTTTGCATTGGGAATGGGGCCCATACAGGGCCCCTATGATATCTAGGCGAAAAATCCCTGTAATTCCGAGTGCTTTGAAACAACTCACGCAAAGTCTACTCAATACAAACACTTGTTTTTCGTGAGAACAACAGTACACTGACTGGAATCAGCTGCCGGATGAAATTGTCTGCAAAAAAACCCTTAGTCGCAAGGCCGATGCTCTACCTCTCGACTACGAATGTAGGACGTTTTGGCCACAGACCTTTTGACCAAATATGAATATAATTGAAATATTAATAATTGATTAATTGAGACCATTTATTCTTATTTTTCTTCTTAATGAGCTTATGTCAAGTTTCAAAAGCGCAAAGACAAGATAAAGTAACATTATGTAAATTTAATTGGTTCAATTCCCTTTTTCCTTACTTTTTTTCTTTTTGGCCAAAATGTCCTACCTTGTAAAATATTGTGGCCAAAACGTCTGTGCCCAAAACGTCCAGGCCAAAATGTCCTGGCCAACTGGCCAAAACGTCATAGCCAAAACGTCCGTCCACCCTCGAGTACGGACACCACACAGTAAACATTGTTATAAATCAATTCAAAAACAATTCCAACTGACCCAAAGGGTTGAGGGGTTCAATAACTTCCCTCTGTAGCCAAATTATTTCATTTTGATGCATGCAGAAATTCAGTAACAAATGTGTAATACTAGAAAAACCAACTCCCCTCCCCCCCCCCCCCCCCCCCTACACTGGGTTGTCAGAAAAATGTTTATGGATACACTTGTCAGGTATCATTCTTACTTCTTTCAATGACTTTGTTTTGAAGTTTGACTTTTCTAAATTTGCTGTAGTGAATCACGCTTTAGGCCCTGCTCCGTTGCAACAAATATGAAAGCATTGTAACCAAAACCCAGATCAAGAATCAACCGGTTATATGATTTAAACTATCTGACTGGATCCACAACCCATGTGTTTAATCAATAAATCAGTTAGGAAGCAATTTTCTAAATCTTTGCCGTTTAGTAATGGGTTAAAAATAAGAATACTAGTAACTTTCAAACTGAAAAGTCTATATTTGTATAATGGAATGGTTTAACTATACAAAACAAATAGATAAACAATGAATAAAATTTATTGAACAAACAATTGGTCTTGAATTAATTTCTTTAATATTCAATAAATTGAATGTGACTGCAAACGTATGAATTGGGCTTCAACTAACATCCTGTACAACAGTATTGTATGTTAATGGACCCAAACTTAAGCTTTTTAGCTGAAAAAGTAGTAACTGTTAGAAGCAGGTGATTGTAACCTGTTTCCAACTTACCAGTCCAAAGAACAACAAAAAGCCCAAAGGGAAATGGCAAATGGCTATTATTCAGTTACATCAATGAAACCCTTCTTCATTAGACAGTCCATTGAACACATTTATTTTACATCAATTGGGAAGCAATTTCTCCGACTTGTTGTAATCCCTCTCGATTCTGCTGCCTGAAAATACACCAATACTGGCCCAGAATGTGAGAAGTCAGGAACTACATCCGCTACCAGGAACGAACCCAGAACCTCTTATTAGAAAGGCCAATGCTCTACCTCTTGACTACAGACACCCCATCGAACCTTTCCCAAACAACAACAAAAATTAAGGTGGTCAAAATTAAAGCAGGTTGCAGACGTCAAAATATATTATATCAAAAGGAGAACATATGTATGTTATTGCCCAGAAAATCTTGAGGGAAAGGAGAAATGTGCTGGTGACCAGCTTCTTCATTTGCCTCAATGTTTTCACAAGCATTTTCTATTAGATATGTCAAAACCTGGTCTTGTTTGGGAAAGGGTCAAGACCATTTAAGATCCCAATTTGATAAAAATTATGTGATAATTGACATTTACATCTAACAGGCTGGAATGATTAAACTTGAATTTGGTTTTCCAAGGATAAAGGAAGATGAACCCAAACTGTTGCTGTTAATGTAAGTTAAAATGGAATTTTAACCAGATTGTAAAGACACCATTTATCTGTTAAAACAGACTGATCAGGGTTAGCAATGGTATAGCTTACAAAAAATGACCTGGCAGAGCATTCTCTGCCATGGGGGAACAATTTTCAAAAGATCATATGGTTGCCATTCCAAAAATCATGTGCATATTGTTTCACTCATATCTGTTTGGCATATGCTTGTCTGTCTTAACTGAACATTTGCCATTCCAGGGGCATCCATGTTTCACAATCAAATCTTGTTAAATAAAAAGCCTTACTGTACTAAACGTTAGGGCCTCCTTATCGAAAGATGTAGACTGTTGTTTTAATTTTGTCAGTCGAATCAACACTCTGTCCATCTGTCATCATGAAAACTAAACATTTTCCATATCGGGGGCATTCATGTTTCAAAAACACATCTTGATTCTCTAATTATACCCCCACTTATGAAATAGAGGTGGTATATTAGTTTCACCATTACTGTCTGTCTTTCTGTCCATCCATCTGTAGACTTTTTTGTTTCCATGCTCCATGATACTCTACAAAATTGCTGCTCAGGGCACAAGGAGGTGCTCTATTGGTTTTGGGTCAGAAAGGTCAAAGGTTAGGTCACAATTTGACTTTGTTATGCTCCCCAAAAAAATTACGGGGGAGCATATAGTCGCCATGCTGTCTGTACGTCCGTCCGTCTGTCCATCCATCTGTCCATCCGTCTGTCCATCCACGGTCAGATCTCAGCAACCCTTGGACCAAATTCAATACAACTTCACATGTGAACTCCCAGGGATAATCCCTAAGGACCCTTTTCTCCGAATCTTAATTTGAGGACGCGCCATGGAAAAAGGGGCCTTAATGTAAAAATTAAAAGAATAACTTGAAGCAGCACTTGGAGGGGTCCCAAAAGATTATTGGACGGTGAAACAAGAATTCAATGTGGTATTTTTCATTTAATTAACAGCAGGTTAACAAAAATGTGTAAAAATAATTATCATATTTCATTTACATGAGAATGTAGATCTATTTAAGGGGGAATGCTCCAGTTTTTCGGAACACTCGGTCATTACTGTAGTAAATTAAATGTTTTGTACCAATATGTTTCGCTAAGATATTTTCAATAATATAACACATCATTACAATTTACCATTTTCGATGGAAAAGGTGTATTTATTATGCGAAACTGATTTCCTCCAGAAGAAAATAGATTTTTTAGAGCAAAACAGTCGTATGTGTGTATGCAGTTACCACTGTTTTGCGTCATTTTATTCATGTGCAGCTGATAAAAATTGCTGTAATTAAGTAATTAGTGCGCTGACCTATACATTTTCTTTTTGAATTAATACCAGAACATGTTGCTTTACACAATGATGGAGTTTTATCAAATTCTATTATGTAGAACATGATATACAGTCGACACTCGTTGTGTCGAAGATGGAGGGGCCGTCAAAATATCTCGACATATCCGGAGTTAGACTCATCCGATTTTGATCGGCTTCGATAAAGTTGATATTTGAGCGTGTTTGAAAGTAATCAAGAGCAATTTTTATTGAAATATAATAGAAAAAGAAAGAAATTGCTCGTTTCGATTTGAATTTGAACTTCGACTTTTTCGACTTATGCGATGTCGACATAACGAGTGTCGACTGTATTTCCAAAAATATGCAAATTTTGACATAAAACACTCAAGATTCGTTGATCTAACCAAACACGTGAGCATGCTGTTTTATACAAATACGCGTTTATAATAGTAAATATTTTGGGTTTTCTAAATCCGTTTTCGGTACTAAACGATGAAACAACAGCATTCTATTATCATTTTAGTGACCTTGTGCAGGTGCAAGAAATTGTGCATTTTTTCGATGTAGGGGTATGTAATACAAATGCATATAAAATTCAAACAAGTGCGCTGACCATCCATTTTTAGCTCCACTGGCCTTTCAGGCCAGCGGGCTATTGTCATGGCGGTGTGTCTGTCGTGCGTCCGTCTGTCCGTGCATCCGTCCGTGCGTCCGTAAACTTTTTCTTTAAAAATCTTCTTCTCAAAAACTACTGGATGGATTTCAACCAAACTTCACAGGAATGATCTTTGGGTGACCCTCTCTCAGATTCCTTCAAAGAATATGGATTGAATCAGTATAACCTGAGTTATCTGCCCTTGAATGTCAAAAATAGCAGGTTTTGACTAGTTTTCTTCTAAAATCTACAAATATTGAACAATCAAGACAAAACTTTGACAGAATCATGCTGACTACAAGATCTTGCCTTGGTAAAATTTTCAATTTGATCTGAATTTTACATCATGAGTTATGTGCCCTTGAAATTGACAAAATTGCCATTTTCAGCTGTATTTTGACTTTGTTTTCACTCTAGCAACTACAAATATTGACTAAACAAGACAAAACTTTGACAGAATAATACTGACTATAAGATATTGCCTTGGTAAAATTTTCAGCTTGATCTGAATTTTATAGCATGAGTTATGTGCCCTTGAAATTGCCAAAAATTGCCATTTTCGGCTCTATTTTGCTGGTTTTGACTTTATGTTTAATCTAAAATCTACAAATATTAACCAATCAAGACAAAACTTGGAGAGAATATATATAAGCATTATATGCTGCCTGGGTGTAATTTTCAGCTTGATCGGAATCTTACATCATGAGTTATGTGCCCTTGAATTTGACAAAATTGCCATTTTCGTCTTTGTTTTCACTCTAACAACCACAAATGTTAACCAATGAAGATGATACTTGGAAAGAATCTTGTTGACAACAAGGTCTTGCTTATGTGAAATTTTCAACATTATCACACTGTTACAATCTGAGTTATGTGCCCTTAAAATTGACAAAATTTCAGTTTTTCGACACTTTTTCCACTCTTGAAGCCACAAATCTTGACTAATATAGACAAAATTTGAACAGAATGATAGTGACCATAACATCTTACATGTGTTTAATTTTCGATTTGATTTTGAATATACATACTGAATTATTTGTCTTTGAATTTGGCAAAATCACAGTTTTCAATTTTATTATCGCTCTAACATCCCTAAAATATTAGTCAATCATTTACTTTCTTTTTGCATTGACCACATGATTGCTGCTTTTGACTTTGTTTTTGCTGTAAGAACCATAAGTATTCAAAACTTTAGTCAAAACTTGGATTTGATATTTAAAGAAATTCAGGCCTGTGGAGCGACTCAAGACCTTCAGGTCTTTCTAGTTATTTTATTTTTCAATTGGTAATAACATGTAATTTCAACACACAAAATATAAATAAATTCTATTTTTGGGAAAAGATTTAGGAATCTGGAGCATTCTCTCTTAAAGAGTGAAAGGTTCCGTAATAAAACTTGCTTACTTTAAAGGGACATTTCATTCCAATTTCAATTTTTTAAAGTATGTCTTGATGCCAAGATTGGTTATTCTAATGAGTATAGATACTATTAGTTTTTTTCAGTTGTTGCCAATAAGCGAGAAACACGCATTTAAAGTTGAGACATAATCGATAAATTGCATATAAATCCGAATTGTTGTCCACAACAATTTGTTCAATTTTAACACAAAAATATAAATTTCTCGTAAACGGCGCAATATTTTGGCTTGAAATTTTCGGAATTTTCATAAGGAAATACGCCCTTTCAGATAAAAATAAAAGTAAAATTTATGACAAAAAATTCTGAAATGTCACTTTAAAGGATTTTTTTTTCAAAATCTCAACTTTGTCAACTAAAATTTCCTATTTGACCTGATTACATAAATTTCAGCTTATTTTAAAAAATCCTATAGATAGGTGGTTAGGATGCTCATAAAAATACATATAATTAATCGTAGTTCACAAACAGAATACAGACATTTACAATCTGGGCAAGTTTAAAAAAAATGTGACCAAAGTGTGACATTGGGGGTCAAAAATAAACATCGTATTAGAGCTATTTCTGTTTTTCCACAAGGCTTGATATATGTTGAAATTAACATTTCTTAAGTATTTCATTTCTGCTATTCTTAGTTTTCTTTTGCCAGACCTTAGAACGCAGGCCTCGGTGGTCTTTTTCATACAATACATACCATCTTATTCATACTCATCAAACAATGATCTAAGGCCTTATGTATGTTAATTTCTACATTTTATCATGGGGTATTTGTTTTTAAGTGTTTTTAAGCCAATTCAATATACGCTAATGTCATAATTATGAAAATGTAGGCAATTTTCAATACTTTTGGTTAGGATTTTTAAATTGCTAGAGCTAGAAGTTTTCATATTTCGGAAAATATAGCAAAAATCTAAACAAAGTATAGTAATTCTGAAACTTTTGGGAAAACAGAAAAAGAAAATATAAACCAATTTTGAATTGATCTAGTACTTTTCCAGTGGTGGATGTTATAAAAAGCAAAAGATTTTTTAGGAAAATGTTTCACTCCTGACATTTACAGCTCTTTATTTCAAAGTAATATTACAGTTCTTCTGTTAACAAGCAACAATCTAAAACATTTTCATACTTTTCCTGGATGACCATTCCATAGCAAAATGCCATCCCGGATAAAACTCGTGAAGGTATCAACCTTTCATAATGATTTACAGCGCAGAAAAATACCTCAAGAATGGCAACTCAGACATTTTGGGAAAAAAGGGTGACAATAGGTTGTAAAAATGCTTTTAAAATGTTGTAAAATAATTGTTTTAAAAAATGAAAGTAATTGCAAAACTTGAATTGCAACAGTTTGTCGTAACATTAGTGCGTTACCTACACATATGGAAAGGACAGAAGTGTTTCACTCCTGACATGTGATAGTTTGTTGATATTTTGAATTAGATTTGATAAATGTTTGAAATATTCGGGACTATTTGGTCATTTTTTGTAACACACAGTTTATAAAACTGAAACCATAATGATTATTATGGCAGGCCCGTAGGAACAGGGGGTGGGGGGGGGTTAAGCCCCCCTAATGTTGGCCAAAAATGCCAAATTTTCTTAATTTTACACTGAAAATTTTGGGAAAATCCAAATTAGCCCCCCAATATTCAGGACAATGGCTTTAGCCCCCCCCCAATATGAAATTGCTTCCTACGGGCCTGTATGGTGAATTGTGCACAGTGTTCTCGAAAAGAAAACTAAGCATTTGACCAGCATCTTCAACCAGGACCTACATGGACGACATTATATGACTATAAGAAAGTATTCAATAATTACAATACAATTTTTGACAATGAACTTTGTCGGCTATTTCAATAAACAGAAATGAATACAATGCAAGAACGATGTAAAACTTGAATGATAAGTAAAACAATGAAAAATGTTGCACTCCTGACACGAAATGCCAAAATACAATTTTCTCAAAAAGTAGTTCTAACTTCACTTTATACAGCAGAAAGGGTCAAGTTAAAAAGGAAAATTCCTATTACAACTTAACCCTTTCCCAAACGGCAAAAAATTTGGGGTTGTCTAATTCAAAAGCTGCTGTAGACCCCATAATGGATGTTAATGAGAGCAGGAATTGTGTACAATACAGTAGAGAAAATATTGAGACAAAAGAAGAAAATGCTGATTATCAGCATTTTCTTCTTTTGTCTCAATGTTTTCCCACGCCAATTCTATCAGGGACGTCAAAACCAGGTCATTCATTTCTTCATTTTCTTTAACGTTTTACAAAGAAAACTTTGTGGGAAATGAAGAAATTGCTTGTCACAATCAATTTCTTCATTTTCCACAACGTTTTACAAAGGCATTATCTTATGGGGTGTCAACAAAAAGGTGTCATTATGCGGTAATAGGTTCAGGTGCAACCTCATTTAGTCAGTTCATAACTAGTAAAGAAATACACGTTTAAAGTTTTGCTTTGCACAAATTCAATTCTCTTAAGTCAAATTTGAACTGAAGCCCCCCTTCGAGATAGACGTTCTGGAGTGGACATTCTCTCTATAATAATATCTCGAAGGGGCCTTCAGTTCAAATTTGAAACATAAAACCCAAATGTGTTTGTGAAACATGAATACCGACTAAATGGCCAATGTTGAGTTTTCAGACAGACGGAATTACATACAGACCGACAAACTGACGGATAGACAAACGGACACGACAAAAACAATATACCAATAATCTAACGATACGGATGCATAAAAATAGATCGTAAACATTGCTTAAAATGATTAAAAACAGACACGCATAATTATTTACATTTGTATGTATGATCAGTCGAGCTTAATTCAAACAAGAGTGCAAAATGGTTCTATTTCGCTCACCTGAATAATTTTGCTTTGTTTAAAAGTGTTACTCAAATGAACAGTTCTGCCAAGTTTAGACTGAATTGATTCAATGATAAAGGAGAACATGATTTTTCATTAAAAATATCCCGTGATTTTCCTAAGTCTGATAAGCCATTCACCCATTCCTTGCTAAGTCAAACATTCAGGAACATGCTCTGAAAATGCATTACACAAGGAATATTCCTGCCAAATTTGGCCTAGTGCTTAAAAGATGATTTTCAAAGAATTATCTGGAGATATGTCAAGGTTTGATCCCCCCCCAATCAAGAGCCCCCACCCCCACCTCCCAATTCTCGAAAATCCAATATTCAAGAATAGATTTTGTAAGGGGTCATACAAGAAACATTCAGGTCAAGTTTGGTCTAAATTGGCCCAGTTGTTAAGGCAGAAATGATGTTTTAAGAAACTGTGAATGAATGGACGGACGGACAGACAGACGGACAGACGGAAGGACTGACACACATACATACGTTGGGTGACCACAATAACTCATACTGAACACGCTGTGTTCATGTGAGCTAATGATATATCATTATTAAAGACAAACAAACACTACAATTTTCTATTTAGATTAGCGTTTCACTCCTGACACAACATAATTGACCATGTGATAAATATTAAAACCTATATGCACTAAACAGTTATTGCCAAATATGTGGCAAGGGAGTACCTTTCTGAAAAAATAACATTTGATAGATATGTCCCTAAAAATGCTAACATAGTGACATATTTAAAGCAGTGCGTTTCACTCCTGACAACAATGGGTTCTAATGAAAAAACGTTTACATACCTGTAATCAGTGAAGACATGATGACAAAATGCGTTCCAATGCACGGGTTACATGTGTATGGGTATTATTACACATTTAAATCAATTTTTAGATATATTGGCAAAGTGTAGTAAATCATATTAGAAAGATAGCTCGTTTTTTGTATGTTAATTTTTTGAAAGGGCATGTCTATGTGATGGTCAATATTTTACATAGCCGTCGTTTTTAAAGGGACCATTCTCTTTTTGTCCTCTTTAGGACATGTACATCCATGAAATAAAACCATTTTAGCTCTTGTGTTGTGCCTGTGTTTATTATATTAGCGCTTTGAAATTTGCTATTGTAATTAAGTGTCACACAAAAAGCGTTTCACTCCTGACATTTTTGGGTGGTTTTTACGATATATCTTTCTTTGTAGTCAAGCGTTTTTCTTCAAATTTGGCAACCTGTTTATGGGTACCAAATCACAAAATATAGGAATAAATTTCAGGGAATCAGTTCATTTTGAAAGGCACAGGCATTAAAATAATGAATGGTCACATTTTTTTTTAAACTTGCCCATCTGTAAATAATGTTACGAAATGAAATAGTAAGAATTACTACATCATTTTCCAATATAATTAATGAGAATCGAGAAACCATATCACCATTATGACAATATTGTCTATAAATTGGACGATATGCATTGTTTTGTACATGTAGACGAACTAGTAGAATTAAGGTACGAAATTTTTATTTAGGGTACGAATCATTTTCGGTAAACCGGAAGCTGTTTTTCGGTTCGGTGCAGAACTTCGGCTGTTCGGTACCGAACATGTTTTCAAATAAAAACAGCCTAATATGGTTTGTTTTGTGATCTGATACGTTTCCTTCTCAAAAGGAATATGTTTAAGATGAGTTCTGCATCGAGAGAACGCCGTTATACATCAAAATATCAATATAATCGCTATAATACGCAGTTTCGAAACTGCATAAGATGAGTTCCGTAACATCTGTGCAGTCTTAAGACTGCATAGTTTCAAGTTTGCATACGACATATACACATGTAGCTGAATGTTGTAATTTGGAAGATAAGCGACCGTGTGTCATCTCCGTCTATCCATCTGTCCCTCCATCTGTCCGTTATTGAGGTGCCCCCATATTGCATTTACATTGAGTCATCAAAAAGGGGACTTGAGGCACACACTTTCCCCAACACAACCCCTTCATGCATAGATCAACAGATTTGGAAAACAAAACGTTTAGCGGCATATTTCTTGTCACCTGTTACGCATAGTACTGATTGTTTTTGTTTTTCGAATTACACCGAGTCATGGAAAAATATGACTTGGTGCAAAGATGTTCGCTGACACAACTCATTCTGCAATCATTGACGAATTTGGAAAGAATTCACACAGAACTTTCCGAGTCACATGATCATGCACAATCATGTCATATTGTCATGTTTTACCGTATCGTGTAATCCGAGTATTCTCTGATGAAATTCGCTCTTTGATATTTGGATGTCGCTATTTACATCGGAGCGCACTTCCATTCAAAAACAAAGGAAAGTAGATCATTGTAAACAATGACTGTGCAGGTGAGGGTTGTTGCAAAACATTGCTTATAAACCGTTTAGAAATACTTTTTGGTCTTAAAATTTTCACCAGGCATGTCAATAAATGGTTCATAAGGCGTTTTAAGAATAGCGTTTAAGATTGGACGGTGAACAAAGCGCCATAACTTGTGTCGAACTTTTCTTTGTTTTTGAATGGTAGTGCGCTCTGATGTAAATGAGCGATATAAACATATCAAAAACAAATTTCTTCAGAGAAAACTCGGATTAGGTATTATGCTGCGTAAGAGAAATTGGGAACTTAATGTAAAAAAAGGCATTTGACATTCCCGCCTTTCCTGTTTCAAATCGGTCATGTAATATTTTGCAATTGTTGTGTCACATGAATTTCGGTCGTTTCATTTCAGGAAGACTAAACTTTATGTCGTCAAGGAAAAGGATTGGGCCAACTGAAAGAAAAATAATGACATTGGCCGATAACCCGACTTGTGAATTAAATAAAATCTATCATACGACAATAAATTATTGCATGTCGACTTAAAAGATTATTATGTAAAAAACTGTCACTGTTAATTATTATGTATCGTTAATAATTTTACATACGCCTGGACGAATTCATCTAATGCTATTACCTAGTCACAAAATTACATAAGCATCATGTAACTACGTTACTTGATAGAGTTACACATAAGAGTATATAAATTAGATATAAAAAATGATGTAGTATCAGCAATAAGTATCTCAAAACAGAAATGGTATTTTATCCTTACCCCATCCGCATTCCCGGACAGAGACGCCTTTCCACGCCGCCAAACAAGATATTGACATAGGAAAACATTTTCAAAAATGTGGAAATTGCTTGTGACAAGCAATTTCTTCATTTTCCACAATGTATTCTACCACTATATTACAAGAAATGTAAGATATTCATTTACACGAAACTGTCGTCTACACCACATGTTAAACTAGAACAGTCTAAAATTTTGCCGTCCGTTAATGAGTTACTGACACCGTTTTCTTTGATTTTGAAAAAAAATGTAACAGTGCTTCAGCGAGGCTGAATTAGAATTATTATATGGGCGTGAATCTGATAACACAATTTGTTGAAAAAAGACAAGGAATGCTATATAATTTTATCGCTTTGGGAATATCTTTTTTATTATTCACTGTGGCAAAGGTTAAGTAGTGAATATTGTTCATACAGTTTACTGTAGGTAAAATAAGAATAAAACTTCTCCCGACATGACAAAATTTAGGGCTAGTTCAATTTGATAGCTACGGCAGACAAATGAAGAACGGCTTGTCTATAAAATTGTACTGAAAATATTGAGGTAAACGGCAGAAAAATCTGGTTATCAGTATTTTCCTTTTTTTTTTGTCTCAACATTTTCACATATAATTCTAACCAGGGACTTTAAAAATTTATTTGGGAAAGGGCAGATGGTGTCAGTATGTTAAGTATAACATCATTTATATAAAACATATATGAAAATATTGTACATATAAATAATAGGTCGCCCTGTGTTTATCTTAACCTGCATATTTGAGACCAAGGAAAGTCAATGTGTGTTCTTTATTTCTGAATATTTGCCTCTCTTGATTTTGGATTTTGATTTTGGATTTACGCAAATGATAGCACACAAAATGTTTAGGCAAAAGGAGAAAATGCTGATTATCAGCATTTTCTTCTTATGTCTCAATGTTTTCCCAAGGAATTCTTAATAGGGATGTCAAAACCAGGTCTTGTTTGGGAAAAGGTTAAGTTGTTTACATCAAGATGATATCTTGAAAGACACTGGTGGTCTGTAATTTCACACTTTTGAAGGAAACGGACATTTATTGCGTCTAAACAAAAATCTTTTTATCACATTAACTGCATACCTGTCATTTTACATGCTTGCTTCAATAATGTAGGTTTTAAAAGTCATGGACATCAACCTTTGCATGTTTGATGTTCTGTGTTCTTGAATTAACTCTTTGTCAAACCCACAAATTTTTAGACTTGTCCAAATTCAAAGATGTTAAAGACGACAATTTCAAGCGAATAAAATTCTACATTATTTTGGTCTTTTAATGTAGAAACCACTGTGGGAAATTCAGAAATTGCTTGTGACAAGCAATTTCTTTATTTCCTACTATGTTTTCCAATGCCTTTATCTTGTGGAGCGTCAAAAGTCGTCATCATATTGGAATTGGTTAAAGGGACCCATGATATTTCAGGTATCCAAACAACGTTGAGGCATTTCAGAGTTTGATTCGTTTAGTGGTGCGTTACATTATCTACGTCCAAAAAGATACGAATTATAGGACTGGTACCAAGAGTTCCACTTTCTATCGAGGATCAGTTTCCTTTAAACATTAAAGAGATTATTGCATAAAATGTGTGTTTTGGGGCCGTTATCAGCATTGAATAACGAGAAGAACCCGGGCTGATATCGTGAAAAACCGGTCGTTATTCTGGAGATTCACGTGCGATATCGGACCGATTTTGTACTCAAATATATCCTCGATTTGACACTGCAAAATAAATAATTGTCTCTTTTCCCGCAAAATTCTCATAGTCTTACGTTAAATAAGCGACGTTCGCCCTTGGCACCAAATAATGACGTAACGTCGAATTGCTGACGACACGGATAACAGAAATTTTTGCAAGATTTATCAGAACACAACAACAATGGTGGACATTTTTTTTTATCTCACCTCGGTTTTTTTTCGCACATATCAAGGGATTTGGGGTAAGTAATCATTGGAATTTTATGCTTTTTATGCAATAATAGCGTCAATTCACGTATCTTTCGGTCGTTCACATTTGTAGAGGCCCACAAAATACGAAAACGACCCTCGTTCTTCGCACTCGGGCGTTAACGTATTTCTTGAGCAATCTATTCTTCATTGTACTACCTTTTGACTTATATATTTGTACTGTATTGATGTTATATACGGACGACATAGGATTCTAGACCAAACACCCAATTTCCGGTCAATTACATGGCAAACAGAATATTTGAAATATTGAAAATTCACTATTTACACCGTTTAGGAAAGATTTTTCAAAAAAATCATTCTTTGCAGGTTGTCCCTTTAAGAAGGTACTTTTGTGTTGTTTTGCTACTACACACCTACAATATCAGGATCCTGGACTATAAAGACACTTTTCGGTATATTCCCTGGCGAAAAAGAATATTTGAAATTAGGAAAGTTGATTGTACACCGTTTGGGACAGATTTTTCGGAAAAACAATTTTCATTGTACTACCTTTTGACTGGTACTTTTGTGCTGTATTGATGTTATATACGTACAATGTACGACATACGAATTCTAGACCACAACTCCAATTTCCGGGTCATTCGATGGCAAAACAAATTAATTGAAATATTGCGATTCATTATTTACACCGTTTGGGAAACGTTTTTCAAAAAAGAAAAATCAGAGTTGTCCCTTTAAGATGGTACTATTGTGTTGAATTGCTCTAAAATACCTGCAATAAAAGGATCTTGGACCAAAAAGACGCTTTTCGGTACATTCCCTGGCGAAAATGAAGATTTGATATGAGGACAGTAGATTATGCGCCGTTTTGGGTCAGATTTTTCGGAAAATTTCTTTTTTTCAGTGCACTACTTTTTGACTGATATTTTTGTTTTGTATTGATGTTACATAAGTACGACATAGGAATTCTAGACTAAAACACCAATTCCCGGTCCTTCCATGGAAAAAAAAAAGATTTGAAATATTGAATATTCACTATTTACACTGCATGGAAAATTTTTCAAAAAAAAAAAACATTTTTTCCAAGTTGTCCCTTAAAGATTGTACTTTTGTGTTGTATTGCTATTACACACCTAAAATATCAGGATCCTGGACTAAAAAGACACTTTTCGGTACTTTCCCTGGCGAAAAAGAAGATTTCGAAAAATCCAATTTTCGGTCCATTCCACGGCAAAAAGAATATTTGAAATATTGCAAATTTACTATTTACACCATTTCAGAAACATTTTTCAAAAAATTCATTGTTCCAGGTTGTCCCTTAAAGATGGTACTTTTTATGTTGTATTGCTATTACACACGTACAATATTAGGATCCTCGACCAAAAAGAAACTTTTCGGTACATTCCTAGGCGAAAAGAAGATTTGAAATGAGGACAGTTGATTGTACGGCGATTTGGACAGATTTTTCGGAAAAAATATATTTTTCCGTGTATCAACTTTCATTTTTTCCAGGTTGTTCGTTTTAGATCGTACTGTTGTGTTGTATTGATATGATAAACCTACAATATCAGGATCCTGGACTAAAAAGACACTTCTCAGTACATTTCCTGACGAAAAAGAAGAATTGAAATGAGGACAGTTGATTGCCCATCGTTTGTGACAATTTTTTTGGAAAATTTCTAATTCTCAGTGTACTATCTTTTGACTGGTATTTTTGTGTTGTACAGATGTTACATACGTACGACATAGGAATTCTAGACCAAAAAGCCAATTTCCAGTACATTCAATAGCAAAAAGAAGATTTGAAATATTGAAAATTCACTATTTACACCGTTTGGAAAACATTTTTCATTTTTTTTTCTTTTTTCCAGGTTGTCCCTTTAAGATGTTACTTCTGTGTTGTATTGCTATTACACACCTACAATATCAGGATCCTGGACTAAAAAAACATTTCTCGGTACATTCCCTGGCGAAAAACAAGATTTGAAATGAGGACAGTTGATTGTACACCGTTTGGGACAGATTTTTCGGATTTTTTTTTTATTTTTCAGTGTACTACCTTTTGAATGGTATTTTTGTATTATATTCATGTAACATACGTACGACATAGGGATTCTAGACCAAAAACCGAATTTCCAGTACATTCCATAGCAAAAAGAAGATTTGAAATATTGAAAATTCACTATTTACACCGTTTGGAAAACATTTTTCAAAAAAAATATTTTTTTCCATGCTGTCCCTTTAAGACGGTATACTTGTGTTGTATTGCCATTACACACTTACAATATCAGGATCCTGGACTAAAAAGACATTTCTCGGTACATTCCCTGGCGAAAAACAAGATTTGAAATGAGGACAGTTGATTGTACACCGTTTGGGACAGATTTTTCGGATAATATTTATTTTCAGTGTAATACCTTTTGAATGGTTTTTTGTATTGTATTGATGTTACATACGTACGACATAGGAATTTCAAACCAAAAACCAAATTTCCAGTACATTCCATAGCAAAAAGAAGATTTGAAATATTGAAAATTCACTATTCACACCGTTTGGGAAACATTTTTCAAAAAAAAAAAACATTTTTCCAGGTTGTCCCTATAAGATGGCACTTTTCTGTTGTATTTCTATTACACAAGTACAATTTCAGGATCCTGACTAAAAAGACACTTCTCGGTACATTCCCTGACGAAAAAGAAGATTTGAAACGAGGACAGTTGATTGTACACCGTTTGGGACAGATTTTTCGGAAAATATCCTATTTTTCCGTGTACTACCTTTTGACTAGTATTTCAGGTTCATTTCATGGCAAAAAGAAGATATGAAATATCGAAAATTCCCTATTTACACCGTTTGGGAAACATTTGTCAAAACTTTCATTTTTACCATGCTGTCCCATTAAGATGGTCCTTTTGTGTTCTATTGCTATTACACACCTACAATATCAGGATCCTCGAAAAAAAAGACACTTTTCCGTAGATTTCCTGGCGAAAAAGAAGATTTGAAATGAGGACAGTTGATTGTACAGCGTTTGGGACAATTTTTTCGGAAAAAATCTATTTTACAGTGTACTACCTTTTGACTGGTATTTTTGTGTAGTATCGATGTTACATACGTAAGTTATAGGACTTTCAGAACAAAACAAACCCATTTTTTACAGTACATTCAATTGCAAACAGAAGATATGAAATATCAAAAATTCACTATTTACACCGTTTGGGAAACATTTTTCAAAAAATTCTTTTTTTTAAAGTTGTCCCTTTAAGATGGTACTTTTGCGTTGTATTGCTATTACACACCTACAATATCAGGATCCTGGTCTAAAAAGACACTTTTCGGTACATTCCCTGGCGAAAAAGAAGATTTGAAACGAGGACAGTTGATTGTACACCGTTTGGCACAGATTTTTCGGAAAATATCCTATTTTTCCGTGTACTACCTTTTGACTGGTATTTCCGGTTCATTTCATGACAAAAAGAAGATATGAAATATCAAAAATTCCCTATTTACACCGTTTGGGAAACATTTTTCAAAAATTTTATTTTTCCAGTTTGTCCCTTTAAGATGGTATTTTTGTGTTGTTTTGTTATTACAGACCTACAATATCAGGATCCTGTTCTAAAAAGACACTTTTCGGTACATTCCCTGATAAAAAGAGATGTGAAATGAGGACAGTTGATTGTACACCGTTTGGGACAGATTTTTCGGAAAATTTGTATTTTTCAGTGCTCTACCTTTTAACTGGTATTTTTTGTTGTAATGATGTTACATACGTACGACATTGGAATGATAGAACAAAACCAGATTTCCAGTCCAATCCCTGGCCAAAAGAAGATATGAAATATTAAGAATTTCCTATCTACACCGTTTGGGTAACATTTTTCAAAAATTTCATTGGCACTTTCGTGTTGTATTGCTATTAATTTTGCTGGTATTTTTTGTGCTGTATTGATGTTATATGCTTACGACAGAGGAATTATAGAACAAAACCCCAATTTTTACAGTATATTCAAGTGTAAAAAAAGATTTGAAATATTGCAAATTCAATAATTACATTGTTGAGGGAAACATTTTTTCAAACAAATCATTTTTTCCAGGTTGTCCCTTTAAGATATGACTTTTGTGTTGTATTCTTCTTACATACCTACAATATCAGGATCCTGGACTAAAAAGACACTTTTCGGTACATTTAATAGCGAAAAAGAAGATTTGAAATATTGAAAAATCCCTATTTACACCGTTTGGGAAATGTTTTTCAAAAAATTCGGTTTTTCCAGGTTGTCCCTTTTAAATGTTACTTTTGTGTTGTATTGCTTTTACACACCTACAATATCGGGATCCTGGAACATTTTTCGGTACAATCCCTGGCGAAAAAGAAGATTTTAAATGAGGACAGTTGATTGTACACCGTAGGGGACAGGTTTTTCGAAAAAAATATTTTTTTCAGTGCACTACATTGTGAATGTATTTTTAGTATTGTATTGATGCTAGGAATAGGAATTCTAGACCAAAAATCTAATTTCTAGTACATTCTTTAGCAAAATGAAGAATTGAAATATTGAACATTCACTATTTACACTGTTTGGGAAACATTTTTAAGAAATTTCAATTTTTTAAGGTTTTCCCTTTAACATGAAAACTCGCTATTTACACCGTCTTAGTACGATTTTTCATTACTGTTATTTTTTATCCAGGTTGTCCCTTTAAGATGGTACTTTTGTGTTGTATCGCTATTTCACACCTACATTATCAGGATCCGGGAGTAAAAAGACACGTTTCGGTACATTCCCTGGCGAAAAAGAAGATTTCAAATGAGGACAGTTGATTGTACACCGTTTGGGACAGATTTTTCGGATTTTTTTATTTTTCTATGTACTATCTTTTGAATGGTATTTCTATATTGTATTGCCGTTACATACCTACGAAATAGGAATTCTAGACCAAAACCCCAATTTCCAGTACATTCCATATCAAAAAGAAGAAATGTCCAAAACCAAATATCCAGTGCATTCGATAGCAAAAAGAAGATTTGAAATATTGAAAATTCACTATTTACACCGTTTGGAAATCAATTTTCAAAATTTTCATTTTTTTCAGGTTGTCCCTTTAAGATGGTACTTTTGTGTTGTAATGCTTTTACACGCCTACAATATCAGGATCCTGGACTAAAAAGACACGTTTCGGTACATTCCCATGCGAAAAAGAAGATTTCAAATGAGGACAGTTCATTGTACACCGTTTGGGACAGATTTTTCGGATTTTTTATTTTTCTATGTACTATCTTTTGAATGGTATTTCTATATTGTATTGCTGTTACATGCCTACGAAATAGGAATTCTAGACCAAAAACCGAAATTCCAGTACATTCCATATCAAAAAGAAGAAGTGAAATATTGAAATTTCATTATTTACACCATTTGGGAAAAATTATTTAAAAAATCATTTTCCAGGATGTCCCTTTAAGATGGTATTTTTGTGTTGTTTTGCTTTTACACACCGTTAATGTCAGGATCTTGACTAGAAATACGCTTTTAGTATATTCCCTTGTGAAAAAGAAGATTTGAAATGAGGACAGTTGATTGTACACCGTTTGGGACAGATTTTTCGGATTTTTTTTTATTTTTCAGCGTACTACCTTTTGAATGCTATTTTGTATTGTATTTATGTTACATACGTACGACATAGGAATTCTAGACTAAAAACCAAATATCCAGTACATTCCATAGCAAAAAGAAGACACCGTTTGGGACAGATTTTTGGAAAGTTTTTATTTTTCAGTGTACTACATTTTGAATTGTATTTTTGTATTTTATTAATGTTACATACGTACGTAATAGGAACTCTAGACCAATAATCCAATTTCCAGTACAATCCATAGCAAAAAGAAGATTTGAAATATTAAAAAATTCTTTACTTACACCGTTTGGGAAACCTTTTTCAAAATTTTCATTTTTCCAGGTTGTGCCTTTAAGATGGTACATTTTGTTGTATTGCTAATATACACCTACAATATCAGGATCCTTTACTGAAAAGACACTTCTTGATACATTCCCTGACGAAAAAGAATATCTAAAATGAGGACAATTGATTGTACACCGATTGGGACAGATTTGTCGGTTTTTTTTTTCATTTTCAGTGTACTACCTTTTGAATCGTGTTATTGTATTGTTTTGATGTTACATACGACATAGGAATTCTAGACCAAAACCCCAATTTCAAGTACATTCGGTAGCAAAAAGAATATTTGAAATATTGAAAATTCACTATTTACACAGTTTGGGAAACATTTTTTTTTTAAAAAAATCATTTTTTCAATATGTTGTCTATTTAAGATGTTACTTTGTGTTGTATTGTTATCACACACCTACAATACCATGATCCTGGACTAAAACAACACTTTCGGTACATTCCCTAGCGAAAAAGAAGATTTGAAATGAGGACAGTTGATTTTACACCCTTTGTGACAGATTTTTCGGAAAGTTTTTCACTGTACTACATTTTGAATGGTATTTTTGTATTTCATTGATGTTACATACGTACTTGATAGAAATTCTAGACCAAAAACCCAATTTACCGTACATTCCATAGCAAAAAAGCAGATTTGAAGTATTAAAAATTCACTATTTACACCGTTTGGGAAACCTTTTTCAATTTTTTTTCTTTTTCCAGGTTGTCGCTTTAAGATGGTACTTGTTGTTGTATTGCTAATACACACCTACAGTATCAAGATCTTGGACGTTTGGGTACATTTCCTGGCGAAAAATAAGATTTGAAATGGGGACAGTTGATTGTACACCGTTTGGGGCAGATTTTTTGGTAAAAAAATATTTTTCAGTGTGCTACCCTTTGAATGGTATTTTTGTGTTGTATTGATGTGACATACATACGACATAGGAATTATAAACTATAAACACAATTTCCAACACATTGCATAGCAAAAAGAAGATTTGAAATATTGCCATTTCACTATCAACACAGTTTGGGAAACATTTTTTTTTCAAAAAAATTCATTTTATTAGGTTGTCCATTTTAGATGGTACTTTTGTGTTTTAATGCTATAACACAAATACAATATCAGGATCCCTAAAAAGACACTTTTCGATACATTCCCTGGTGAAAAAGAAGATTCTAAATAAGGAAAATTGATTGTACACCGTTTGAGTCAGATTTTTAGAATTTTTTTTATTTTTCAGTGCACTACATTTTGAATGGTATTTTTGTATTTTATTGATATCAAATACGTACGACATAGGAATTCTAGACCAAAAAAACAATTTCCAGAATATTCCATAGCAAAAAGAAGATTTGAAATATTGAAAATTCTCTATAAACACCGTTTGAGAAACATTTTTAAAAAAAAAATCGATTTTTCCGGGTTGTCCCTTTAAGATGGTACTTTTGTGTTGAATTGTTTTTACACACCTACAATATCAGGATCCTGGCTTAAAAGACACTTTTCGGTACATTCCCGGGCGGAAAAGAAGATTACAAAACCTACAATATCAGGATCCTGGACTAAAAATACGCTTTTGGTATATTCCCTTGCGAAAAAGAAGATTTGAAATGAGGACAGTTGGTTGTACACCGTTTGGGACAGATTTTTCGGATTCTTTTTCAATATACTACCTTTTGAATCGTATTTTTGTATTGTATTAATGTTACATACGTACGACATAGTAATTCTAGACTAAAAACCCAAATTTCCAGTACATTCCATAGCAAAAATAAGTTTTGAAATATTGAAAATTAACTATTCACACCGTTTGTGAAAGATTTTCAAAAATTTCATTTTTTCCGGGTTGTTCCATTAAGATGTTATTTTGTGTTGTATTGTTATTACACACCAACAATATCAGGATCCTGGACTAAAAAGACACTTTTCGGTACATTCTCTGGCGAAAAAGAAAATTTGAAAGAGGACAATTGATTGTACACAGTTTGGGACAGATTTTTCGGAAAAAATCTATTTTTCAGTCTATTACATTTTTACTAGTATTTTTTGCATTGTATTGATTTGATATCCGTACGAGATAGAAATTCTAGACCAAAAACCCGATTTCCGGTCGATTACATGGCAAAAAGAAGATAAGAATTATTGCAAGTTCACTATTTACACCGTTTGGGGAACATTTTTCAAAAGTTTTATATTTCTAAATATAGGTTGTCCCTTTAAGATGATACTTTTGTGTTGTATTGCTATTACGCACCTACAATATCAGTATCCTGGACAAAAGTGCACCTTTCGGAACATTCCCTGACGAAAAAAAAAAAAGATTTGAAATTAGGACAGTTGATTATACACCGTTTGGGACAGATGTTTCGGAGAATTTCTATTTTTCAGCGTACTACCTTTTGACTGGTAATTTTGTGTTACATACGTGTATTCTAGACCAAACACCAAATTTTCGGTCCATCTCTTGGCAAAGAGAATGTTTGAAAAGATGACATTTCACTACTAACACCGTTTGGGAAACATTGTTTTAGAAATGTCTTATTTTAAGGCTGTCCATTTAAGATTGTACTTTTGTGTTGTATTGCTTAATTACGCATCTACAATATCAGTATCCTAGAGTAAAATACACGTTTTGTTACCTTCTCTGGCAAAAAAGAAGGTTTGAAATGGGGACAGTTGATTTTACACCGTTTGGGACAGATTTTTCGGAAAATTTTTATTTTTCAGTGTACTAACTTTGAAACGTATTTTTGTATTTCATTGATGTTACATACGTACGACATAGGAATTCTATAGCAAAAACCCAATTTCCAGAATATTCCACAGCAAAAAAAATGAAATATTGAAAATTCAATATCTACTAGTATACCGTTTGGGAAACATTTTTCAAATTTTTCATTTTTTCCAGGTTGTCCCTTTAGGATGGTATTTTTGGGTTTTATTGCTATTACACACCTACAATATCAGGATCCTTGACTAAAAGACACTTTTCGATACCTTCCCTGGAGAAAAAGAAGATTTGAAATGAGGACAGTTGATTTTTTACACCGTTTGCGACAGATTTTTCGGAAAAAAAATATGTTTCGGTGTTTTACCTTTTGAATGGTATTTTTGTATTGTATTGATGTTACAAACGTACGACATCTGAATTCTAGACAAACCCCCCAATTTTCCGTCCATTCCATAGCAAAAAGAATATTCGAAATATTGACATTCACTATTTACACAGTTTGGGAAACATTTTTCAAAAAAAAAATACAGGTTGTTCCTTTAAGATGGTACTTTTGTGTAGTATTGCTATTACACATTAACAATATCAGTATCCTGGACTAAAAAACACGTTTCGGTACATTCCGTGGCGAAAAAGAAGATTTGACATGAGGACAGTTGATTGTACACCTTTGGGACAGATTTTTTGGAAAACAAATGTTCAGTGTACTATCTTTTGACTGGTATTCTTGTGTTGTATTGATGTTACAAACGTACGACATAGGAAATATAGACTAAAAACCTACTTTTTGGTCAATTATATGGCCAAAAGGAGATTTTAAATAATAAAAACTCACTATTTACAGCGTCTTGGTACGATTTTTCATTTCTGTTAGTTTTTATCCAGGTTGTCCCTTTAAGATGGTACTTTTGTGTTGTATTGCTATTGCACACCTACAATATCAGGAACATGGACTAAAAAGCCTTTTTTCGGTATATTCCCTGGCCAATAAGAAGATTTGAAATGAGGACAGTTGATTGTACACCATTTGGGACAGACCTTTCGGAAATTTCATATATTTTAGCGGTACTCTTTTTGACTGGTAATTTTGTGTTGTATTGATGTTACATACGTATGACATAGGAATGACCGAAAATTAAATTTCCGATCCATTCCATGGCAAAAAGAAGATTTGGAATTTTAAGAAATCACTATTTACACAGTTTGTTAAACATTTTTCAAACATTTATTTTTTTCCAATTTGTCCCTTTAACCCTTTCCTAAATGACAAAAAAATGGGTTCTCCGATTTGAAAGCTGCTGCAGACAACAAAATATATTTTAAAAAAGATATGGTTTGTGCAAAATGTAATGCAGAAAATATTGAGGCAAAAGGAGAAAATGCTGATTATCAGCATTTTATTCTTTTGACTCAATGTTTTCCTACTCCATTTCTATAAGGGACGTCAAAACCAGGCCTTGTTTGGAAAAGGGTTAAGATGGTACTTTTTTGTTGTATGCTATTACAAACCAACAATATAAAGATCCTGGACTAAAAAGACACTTTTCGGTACATTCCCTGGCGAAAAAGAAGATTTGAAATGAGGACAGTTTATTGTACACTGTTTGGGACAGATTTTTCTGAAATTTTCTATATTTCAACCTACGACCTTTCGACTGGTAATTTTGTGTTGTATTGATGTTACATACGTACGACATAGGAATTCTAGACCAAAACCCAAATGTCCGGTATATTCCATGGCAAAAACAATATATTTGAAATACTGAATGTTCCTTATTTACACCGTTTGGGAAACATTTTTCATTTTTTCCCTTTAAGATAAAACTTTTGGCTTGTATTGCTATTACAGACCTACAATTTGAGGATTCTGGACTAAAAAGACACGTTTCGGTACACTCCTTGATGAAAAAGAAGATTTGAAATGAGGACAGTTGATTGTACCCTAAATCTTTTTCAGAAGATGGTATCTGATAGAAACTCATCAAAGGATGAGTGTCAATAAGGCCTTTTCCGTGACCAAGCCCGATTTTCGCCACACATGACCATTAACATACTGAATTTATATAGCCAAGTATCGACTTGATTGAGCCTTGATTTGGAAGATATATAGAATTACTCACTTTGCCATCAGATGGCAATCAATTTCTTATACAGTTTTATTAACATTTAAAACTGGAAAACTGTTGATGCAATGAAATACATATACCATGTACTTTGCATACATGGTATTGTTTATTCAATTGGATGTCATGTACTGGAGACAAGGGACATTTTACATGTTTATGTATTTTCAGGGTTTTTGGATGGACTAGCTTTACGAAAAACCACAACAGGCTTTTATTTCTCATTTAATTTGATTTATCTTTCTGGTGGTGAATGTCGATATACATAATTTGTAATATAAAAAAAATTCGAAATGTTTTTGTATATTCCGGATTACTTTCCCTTGATGTCTTTATAAAAATGCCAAAAATGTAAATAATACTAGTTCGTCTCTGAACCAAACATTTGTTTAAAAATCACCGTAAACTATTAATAGGGGGGGGGGGTGAAATTGTTATCTTAACAAAGTGGGTGGGCTAAAACACTCAAAAATTAATCGTGAAACAGACATGAATTTTCTATTATAGTAATTGCTTGTATTGATCTTTAATGCATGGTAACATTTTTCTATTCTCATCTGAGCGCCAATCGCTCAAGTTGACATATTTTGATCGGTCTGTCTATCTGTCCAACTGTCTGTTCATAATTTTGTGTTTAATCTCTAGCATCCGCAAATATAAGCCAATCTAAACCAAACTTTGTCAATAAAAGAACGGTAGTAAGTTCGTTTAGGAGTTCGATTATGGGCCGGATCGAATAAAATGTCCAGAAATAGCCCAAAAAGGTAGTTTTCCACTCTACATTTGTTGACCAATCAAGATGATCTGTCTGAGGAAAAATCAGACAGAAAGGACTAGAAGACATTTTGTGGTTCACGCGAAGGCTTTATACTGTATACTGTTTGTAAAATCAATATAAAAAACAAAATACCATTCTAAAGGTTGAACGTGGAAAATATGATTTTTTTTAGAAAAATCTGTCAGAAACGGTGTTAAACCTCTAGTGCTTATTTTGAGTCTTCTTTTACCCATGGAATGTTCCGAAAAGTGATTTTAGTCAAACATTCTGATCCTGTAGGCATCTTGAGAGCAACACAATACAAAATGACCATTTTAAAGGGAGTACCTTGAAAAATTAATTTTCGGAAAAAATGTTTCCAAAACGATGTTAAAGGTGCATTTTCCTTATTACAAATCTTCTTTCAACCATGGCATGGCGTGTACCAAAAAGTGGTTTTCCAGTTAAGGGTTCTTATATTTAATGTATATATAACATAAATAAAACACCAAATTACCACTCTAAAGCTCGTACGATGAAAATGTGAAATTGTGGGAAAAACCTGCCCCCAACGGTGTAAAACATATAGTCCTTTTTTCGAGACTTCTTTTACCCGACAAAATTGTCACCCACCAATGGGTTTGAAATCGTTAACCTAAGTGGGCGAGCAGCTGGAGGCTCGGTAAGGGAGTTGTGGTAGTACTGGTTTGAGAAACAACAGGAATCCATGGGTAGGTGCTCCAGCCGCCGCGATATGACCCTGGTAGTTGAAAACGGCGTAAAACCCCAATAAACTCAAACTCTTTTACCCATGGCAAGTACCGAAAAGTGTTTTAGTCAATGATCCTGATACTGTAGGTATGTAATATCAATACAAAACACAAACACACCAATTTTATTGGGTACCTTGAGTAATATTATTTTCTGTAAAAAAAAAAACCCCAAACGGTGTAAAAACTGAATTTTCCTTATTTCAAAATCATCTTTTAGCAATGGCATGTACCAAAATATGGTTTTTCAGTCAATGGCAATAATATTGTGTGTATTTAATATCAATACAACACCACTCTAAGGTGGTACGGTAAAAACGTGAACTATTTGGAAAAATCTGTCCCAAACGGGTTAACACCTATAGTCCTTAATTCTAGTCTTCTTTTACCCATGAAACGTACCGAAAAGTGTTTTTAGTCAAAGATCTTGATACTGTAGGAATCTAAGAGCAAAAACAACAAAAACACCTTTTTAAAGGAAATATCTTTAAAAACATGATTTTCAGGAAAAAAGTTTCCCAAACGGTGCAAAAAGTGCATTTTCCTGACATTTTTTTAAGCCATGGCATGTACCTGACAAGGGTCCTTATTTTTGTATAAATGCATAAATTTATCAATGCAACATCAAACTACCATTCTAAATGTTGTACGTTGGAAACGTGAAATCTTTAGAAGAAATCTGTCCAAAACGGTGTAAAACCTATATTCCTTATGTCGAGTCCTCTTTTACCCATGGAATGTACCGAAAACCCATTTTTAGTCAAAGGCCCAGATATTGCAGGTTTGTACCAGCAAGATTTTTTCATTCAAAGATACTGATATTGTAGGAATGTAAGGGCATTACAGCACAAAACACCATCATAAAGGTAGTACCATGAAAAATATAATTTTCTGAAAATGATTCCCAATGGTGTTAAAAATGCATTTTCTTTTTCTCAAAGTTCAAATCTTCTTTTAGCCATGGCGTGTATAAAAAGGGGATTTGTCAGTCAAGGATCCTTTTATTGTATGTACATGTACGATCAATAAACACCAAAATACCACTCTAAAGGTGGTATGTTAAAAATGTGAAGTTTTTGATAAAATCTGTCCCAAGCGTTATAAAACCTATAGTCATTATTTCGAGTTTTCGCTTACTCGTGGGTTGTAAAACTGTTTTTGGTCAAAGATCCAGATATTGCAGGTATGTAAGAGTAATACAACACAAAAATACCATTTTAAATGGGTTCCTTGAAAAAAAAAATGATTTTCTTAAAATGTTTCTCAAACGGTGTAAAAAGTTCATTTTTGTTATTTCAAATGTTCTTTTAGCCATGGCTTGTACATGTACCATAAATTGATTTTTTAGTCAAGACTACTTTTACTGTATGTATCTAACATCAATAAAACACCAAAATACCACTATAAAGGTAGTACATTGAAAATATTAACATTTTGGAAAAATGTTTTCAAACTGTAGTCCGTATTTCGTGGGTTCTTTTACCCATGGTATCTACCGAAAAGTGTTTTAGTCAAGGATCATAATACTGTATGAGTGTTAGAGCAATACAACACAAAAACACTTTTTTAAAGGGAGTGCATTGATGATAGATTTTCCCAAACGGTGTCTAAAGTGCATTTTTTCTAAATTCAAAGCATCTTTTAGCCATGGCATGTACCAAAAACTGATTTTGCAGTCACGGATCCTTATGTTGTATGTATGTTACATGAATAAAACACCAAAATACCACTCAAAAGATAGTACGTTGAAAATGTGTTTTTGCCAGTCGTGACCATTAACTTTTTTCTATTAAGGATAAAGACAATAGTTTTTACACCATTTATGACAGTTTTCTTCCCAAAAATTATGAATTTTCAACGTAATACCTTTATAGTGGTATTTTGGTTTTGTATTGTTGTTACATGCGTACAATATAAGAACCATTGAATAAAAAAAAATTGGTACATGCCGAGGTTTAACGAACATTTCAAACAAGAGCTTCGCAAAGCGGCGCATATACGCCCGAGAGGGGCTTGTCAGTAAAATTGGCCATTTTTTCGATTCAAGGGCAGTTAATTCAAACATGGAAAGTTATCAAAAGTTTTTGTTTCCACAACAAGACACCATACAGATTCATTGTGGCTAGTTTGATTAAATTCTGGTTGAAACAATAGGAGTTGCACACAGCAGAAAATGGACATTTTTGAGAAAATGGGCATTTTTTCTTAAACTCAAGGGCAGATAATTCAAGAACGAAAACAGTTATCTAAATTCCGTAAGCGGTGTGCACAACTAGACACCATGGAGATTCATTGTGGCAAGTTTGATCAAATTCTGATCAAAACTGTAGGAGGAGTTGCGCACACAAGAAAATGGGCATTTTTTTAATTCAAGGGCAGATAATTCAAGAACGAAAAGAGTTAATTAAATTCCGTAAGCGGGATGCACAACTAGACACCATGGAGATTCATTGTGGCAAGTTTGATCAAATTCCGATCAAAACTGTAGGAGGAGTTGCGCACACAAGAAATTGCTAACGGACGGACGGACGGACAGACGGACAGACGGACAGACGGACGGACAGACGGACGGACAGACAGAAAGACGAGCGGGGCCATAACATAATACGACCCTTCGGGCGTATAATAAGGAAAATGCACTTTTAACACCGTTTGAGAAACATTTTCGAAAAGAATTAAAACAAAAATTATATTTACCTTTAAAATTGCGTTTTTGTGTTGTACATGTAGTTCTGCTACATACAACGTAACTATGATATTAGGATCCATTACTAAAAAACACTTTTCGGTACATTCCATGGGAAAAAGAAAACTTGAGTACAGGAAAATTCATTTTTTTCACCGTTTGGGAAACATTTTTCAGAAAATTATATTTTTCACGGTACTCCCATTAAAATAGGTTTTTTGTGTTGCATTGCTATAGGTGCATACCTACAATATCAGGACCCTTGACTAGAAAATACTTTTCTTTACACTCCATGTGTAAAAGAATGCTTGTAATAAGGACTATAGTTTTAACACCGTTTGGGGCAGATTTTTTCAAAAATTTCGAATTTTCAACGTACAACCTTTAAAGTGGTATTTCGTTTTTGTGTTGATGTTGCTTGTACATAGGTACAATATAAGAGCCATTGACTAAGAGCCACTTTTTAGTACATGTCAAGACTAAAATAAGATTTGAAATAAAGAAAATTCACTTTTTTTTCACCGTTTGGGAAACAGTTTTCAGAAAAATCTTTTTCAATGTACTCTCCTTGAAATGGTGTTTTTGTGTTGTATAGCTGTAAACTACACTATCAGGATCCTTAACTAAAATCAGTTTTTGGTACATTTCATGGGTAGAAGAAGACTTGAAATATGGACTATAGTTTTTACTCTTTTTTGGACAGATTTTTTCAAAACAAAATCATCACCACCATGACACCCAAACCAGAAATAAGTTGATGGTTTCAACTGGCAAAAACAGCCCTAATTCGTATAATCCGACTCGATAAGGTACAGCAACCAATGTGTTCTTCGTCCGCCATCTTGAAAAGATTCCTTACCACACATGACGACAAAAAGATGAATAACTTTCAGAACATGTTATGAGACATGTTATAAGACGACTTATTGCCTAAAATGTGTGTTTTCAGTCTGTTATTGGCATTGTATAACCAGCAGAAAGCGGGCGGATATCCAGAGAAATCGTGCATTAATCGGCAGATTCACGTGCAATATCGGACAAGTTTTGCACTCAAATATCCTCGATCGAGGATTTGTTGTGAGTGCTTCAGAAAATTGAAAATAAAGCCGAAATTTTGTCATTTCCCTTTTCCGCGATGTAAATTCTTGTAAGACCCCATTTCCAGTTTACATCCCAATAAATAAACTAGGTCTCCCAGTGTATAACCATATCTGATGACGTAATAATTATAGTGACGTAGGTTTAATTCTTGGAATCAAAAAGTAAACAAACGGGCAGCTGACAGATTTTAAACTAAAAGTGTATTTCGTGGACATGGAAGGATAGAAATTAGAATTGAGTGGTTGTGGTCTAGGTCAAATGTGGTGCATCTTCGCAAGCCAAGGGTTACTACCTCCACTTTGTTCCTTACGAACCCTTGGCCGCTCGCCTCTATGGAAATCGAAAGTACCACCGTGCGATTTCATTGGACGCGATAACTTTCCCATTATCCAATCAAAACACACTAAACAAGCCCTCTTTGTCAAAACGAAAACGTCACGGCTGACGTCAAAATCGATATCCGTATTTGATGCATCGCCTAACACGTTTTAGTACGAGGCTTTTGATTGGCCAGAAATAGCAACTGCAAAGGGCCGCGACTCTTTATCGCCGAAAGGTGGCATGGTGGTATTTTCGATTTCCATAGAGGCGAGCGGCCAAGGGTTCGTAAGGAACAAAGTGGAGGTAGTAACCCTTGGCTTGCGAAGATGAATGTGGTGGTAAGCCTATGTGTTTCTTGTTCTTCTTTTAGTTACTGCAATTTTTCCTTTACAACTTTGTTTTTATTGAAATGAACGAATGTCTGAAACGAACCAAACGGTCCAGAGATCTACCTTGGAATTCCGACCTTTTGATTTATTACTCGCACTGAAATGAACGTTAGGATATCCGGAGCATGTTTCCAAAAGAAAATTAAGTCGAATATTGTTAGGATTTCGCCAACCCAAATGAAGATTATGTCAGTAAAAATGCGATGAAACTTGACTATATAGCTACACGATGAAAATCTAACGGCCCGTCTAGTGGATATCGCACTTACTCGATATATGTCGAGTCGAATGCCGGAAAACTCTGGTATCTGTCGGTGTAAATGTGGCTAAATTTTCACTAAGTTTTTTAGTTATTCGTCTTATTTTATTACATTTCTTTGCAAATTATTCATATTTTATGCAATAATAGCGTCAATTCACGTTTTTTCGGTCGTGAACATTCTCAGAGGCCCACAAAATGGGTTATCGCCTTCGACCTCCGGTCTCAGGCGATAACGCATTTTTTGGGCCTCTGAGAATGTTAACGACCTCAAAAACGTGAATTAACCCTATATTGTAATTATTACTATTCTAAACAGAAAATGTGCATAACTACAGATAAGAAGAATTCATAAAGAATTTTTATAATACATTGTAGATTCTCTATTTTGTTTTTTGTTTATCAAACTGTTTGGGTAGGCCTACTTACTCATCGAGACAATTGCAATAAACACCCACCTAACACATAGGGTTTGGATATAAAATAATATACGTAGTTTGGATGTCTTTTCTTTTACCTGTTGCTCTGGTATATGTACGAGGGACGGTCGGAAAGTAGTTGGACTTTTCGTGCTGCTGTCTCTCCATTTGCAACTGTATAAACACATTATATATTGGCGGAATCTACATCCATTTGCCAATAGCGTGGTCAGTTTATTTTCAAAGATAATTGTATATATACAATATTCTGTCCACTTATATGTGATATGGGTTTACTGTATCATAGGCAATTTGTTAGAGGAACAACAAGGGTAACCAAAACAAACGAACATTCTAGTCATTTTAATCGCGAAGAAGTTAAGTTTTTGAAATACATTATCACTGAAGATTTAATGTGGGTTAATAATTCCGAACTTGGGATAAAAACTCAGTCAAAGCAGCCATGAAAACGAGCTGGTTCCCCACCCATGAAAAGATTAAGATGTACCTTCGGCTGGTAGTCACGTTTGTTGCTTTTGTGGATTCACGAGGATTGATAGTTAGTCATTTCATGTTAAATGGTAAAAACTGTCATTGCCAATTACAATTCTGAAGTAACTCATAAAAAAAACAAAGAACAAATGCTGAAGTAAACGCGTCCCAGATTAGCAAGAAAAATGTTTTCTACTTCACGATTACGCACGCTCCCGTATCACCGCATCTACAGTGGAGATTATCAACTATTACCCATGACAAAAGTTGTTTTACTCTTCTTATAGCCCAGACCCTACCCCATATGACTTTTATTTGTGTCTAGAACTGATGAAAATGCTTGCTAGGAAGAAATTTGAGACCAGGGCGCCTTTGATACCGGTGGTTAGACAGTACCTAATACAGTGGGTCTACGTCATGGTTGATAGTGGAAAAGGTAAAGCTCATTCTAACATGGCAAAAATGCATAGACACAGATGGACAATTTGTTTAAAAAGTGTAGAAAGAATTTTGTTAAAAAGTTAAATGGTTTTAGAGAACTAGTCAAAAGTTCAACTACTTTCCGACCGTCCCTCGTATTTACAATGCCGTGAAAATAAATATACAAAAGTTGGAATTGCTGATCATCGGCATTTATCCTTTTGCCTCAATATCTTTATGCTATATTTTACACAAATTTAAACTTTATTGATATCGAGTTTGTCTTCTGTAATACCTTTTGAATTAGACCACTCCATAACGTTGTCGTTTATTTGGAAAGGGTTAATATTTGAAATTGAACAGAGACGCCATGCATCTATTACCAGACGATAAAAGTTTGGACTTTCCCAATTTGAAAGAAATTGCAGACGACAATTCTAAAAACATTTCCATTTTTGGGTTAAAACATCGTGGAAAATGTTACAAGCAATTTCTTCATTTTCCACATTGTTTTTCCAAGCGTGTATCTCCAGAGCCGTTAAAAAGCGTCACTGGGGAATGGGTTAGACGATATATGCAATTGTTAATTTACATCTGCAACACCTTTTAATTTTGACCTGTCAAAAGTATCGTCGTCTTAGATACAATCAATTAATTCCAGTTCACAGTCCTGTTATACATGTACATCACACTGTGAAAACACTTTTAAGACTTGAAAAGACTTGATTTAGACGCCGGACCAAATCTAACCACACATAAATGTTGACCGATCAAAATGACATTTCTTGAAACTATGTTTAATCTATTTTTTGTGTTCAACAACCTAGCACGGGTCCCTCTAAAATATTGAAAAGCTATGAGTCGATATATGGAAAAAAGCCCACATGATATTTGAAACTAACATGGACACATATCTTTCTGTTTTAATTGTTTTCATTGTAAAAATATTTCATTAAAAGTCAAATTAAACCTACACCAGTTAAATAGAGCTAGGTTTCCTGTTTGCAATTTTAATGAACTACTATTTTGATTAATCACGTGACTTTATCAACTTGACATTGAAGACGATTTCCATTCTATTTGCAAGTGTAATTGACCCTTTCAAAAACAGATAAACATTTGACATGTTTCCAATTTGACAGCTGTTGCAGGTGACATAATGTATATAAATTAAGATAGATTTTTGTGTACAATTAAGCACATAAAATGTTTAGACAAGTGAAGAAAATGCTGGTACTGAGCATTTTCTTCATTTGTCTCGATATTTTCCCAATATATTTCTATTAATAGTGCCGTCAAAACAAGTCTTATTTGCAAGTAATGAATGAACTCTAATTATGCGCCTTTTTTCAATTAAGGACCTGTCGAGACTTTCACCTACCTGTTTGAATAGACAAATTTATGTCTAAAATTTCGTCATGTATCGTTCATCAATTTCTAATTTTACCAACTAAGTGAAAAGAGCCAATGAAATTAAAAGTTTTCATCTTTTTTAAATTGTCAAAACAACAATCATTTGACTTAAATCTTGAAATTCACTTCTAGAAATATGAACAAAATATTACAATAAATAGAAAAAAATAGATTGATATTAATGATACCATCATGTTTGTTGGTGCTGCATTTAGGTTAAAAAAGTTAAAGTCATTTACAACTTCGTGCTATCAACGCTTGTCAGAAATGTTTTAGAAAACCAAATACATGTACGAGTAATTGTGTTAAAATTGGTAATACGATTTTGGTTCATTGGCCTTTCTATTACGTTTGGATTTGTTTTAAAAAATCATAACAATAATAAAAATGTCGTTCATGCTATAGCGTATAGATTTTCTGGTATTTGCAAGATATATTTCGACACGGCATCTTTGAAGCAAATCTTTATCCTTAATAAGGAATATATACATGTCTGACCGCAAGCATGCGTGCAAAGTTTCAATACTTTAACTATGGTAGAAATAAAAATGTTACAAGTACATAATATCTGCATGTTAATCGTTAGCCAAACATGTCTATGTCGAAAATTGTTAGTGAGTGTGAGTTGAGGACGGAATAATCATCACAAGAAACATTTTGAAAAAAAAAAAAAATAAAGCCAGGAATGTTGTAGAAGGATAGGTCTCTGCCAAAACTAGATCTTGTTTGGGAAAGGGTTAGGTGAACAAGCAACTTTTGAATATCAGTTGTCTGGTGTCATGTTTGAATCATGTTTGCTGCCTTATTAGTAGCTAAAGAGATGGAAAAGACGAGACAGAAACACAAAAATATATAATCAAATAGAAATTCTACAGAGAAAATGAATAAAACTGCTTGTATCAGTATTTGCTTCTTTTCTCTCATTGGTTTCTTTTTTCACGCAAGCCTAGCGTAGAGAAAGTATCAGTTGGTCTTATCTTGTGTCTTGTTGTATGGGAAAGGGTTAAACGGAAAGAAATGGCAAAGGTCAAGCTTACCTTTTCCCAAAGAAAAAGCCCAAATTACGGTAAACAAAGTGACCAGTTATGGAACGAAATATTTATGGTGCGAATCAACATCCAAACAGTGACATATTACGTCAGAGGTACGTAATTCTGATTCAGGGGAGATCACTGGGTGCGCTGTAGTTGTTGTTGTTGCAAAGGGAGGTCACTCTAAATGCCAAAATATTTTGATATTTTCGTCTTTTGTTGTTTCATTTGACGTTTTTATAAATTCATCTGCTGGGGTTCGTTGTAGAAACTGTTCGTACAAATTCAAATCTAATGTAGAAGTCTCTTAACCAAAAATGTTTTAAAAAATCTCCGTAAATCCGAACATGCTCGATTATTTCCGTTGTTGCGGAAACAGCCGACATTACACGAATTATTTAGAGCTAATGATGGGTCGTATTCCTTAATTAGGTGAAAGGTTAGATTAGAAAAAAACTGTGTAGAAATCCAATTTATGCTTGTGATCGTTGGACGTCGCTCATTTTGAATGCCGCGATGAAATGCTTCACAAGATTTGTGGCATTATGATGGAAATATCCTTGTTTATTTCATAATTCTACTAATTAGAAAAACGATCTGTCTTATTGTTACAGGAAAACAGGAAATCTCTGAAAAAATCTGTGACACAACTGACTTCTTAGACAGTTCTGTGGTTTATTTATGAATCAGTTATAATCTAAATTGCATTAAATGAGGCACAAAATACGACAAATTAACAACGGCGGGAAATCACGTGACACACACAACAACAACATCGCTTGCAAAATATCTTTCATAGATATGCTAACCCATTACTACACAGTGACTTTTTTGACTCCCTACAAGATAATGCCGTGGGAAAACATTGTGGAAAATGAAGAAATTGCTCGTGACAAGCAATTTCTTCATTTCCCATTTTGATTTCTACCCCAAAATACTATGAAACATTAAATTTCACGCACTTGGAATTGTCGTCTACATCATCTTTGAATTTGGAACAGCCCAAAATTTTGTCGTTTGGTAATGGGTTAAAATGTGACCTATATGACTTTTGTGTGAAGCAGAGAAGACGATAACACGAAAGAGAAAAAACAAGAAAACAAACAAAAAAACAAACAACAACAACAACAGCAAAGGAATAATAACAAGCATTCTGAAGTATTGCAAAACAATACCAAGTCCCCTACCGGTATTTATGTCTTCTTTTAGAAAAAGAAGCCCGAAAAACTCTAAGTCCATCATCCGTATCTTCCTTAAAAATCACTGGACCGGAACGAAACTAAAACTTGTTCTGTAACTCATCAATGCGAGTCTACATACAAAAAAATCAGCTCAAAAGCTACCAGCTTACAGAAAAAAGTCTGGAAAACTGTGATTTCCCAGAAATTTTCTACGTCCAGCATCCGTATCTTCCTCAAAAACCACTGGACTGGAACGAATCTCAAACATGTTCTGTATCTCATCAATATGTGTTTACATACTGAAAATCAGCTCAATACCTGCAAGCGTTTAGAAAAAAAGTCCGGAAAACTGTAATTTCCCAGTAATTTTCTAAGTCGAGCATCCGTATCTTCCTCAAAAATCATTGGACCGGAACGAAACTCAAACTTGTTCTGTAACTCATTGATGCGAGTCTACATACCAAAAATCAGCTCAATAGCTACCAGCATTTAGAAAAAAAGTCTGGAAAACTGTTGTTTCCCAGAAATTTTCTAAGTCCAGCATCCGTATCTTCCTCAAAAATCATTGGATCGGAACGAAACTCAAACTTATTCTGTAACTCACTGATGTGTGTTCATATACCAAAAATCAGCTCAATACCTGCAAGCGTTGAGAAAAAAAGTCTTGAAAACTGTAATTTCCCAGTAATTTTCTAA
Organism: Fragum sueziense; assembly: GCA_963680895.1. Classification (NCBI taxonomy): domain Eukaryota; kingdom Metazoa; phylum Mollusca; class Bivalvia; order Cardiida; family Cardiidae; genus Fragum; species Fragum sueziense. The sequence goes on from OY804604.1 coordinate 29,087,053, forward strand.
GTCAATCATCCATATCTTCCTCAAAAATCACTGGACCGGAACGAAACTCAAACTTGTTCTGTAACCCATCAATGCGGGTCTATATACCAAAAATCAGCTCAATAGCTGTCAGCATTTAGAAAAAAAGTCTGGAAAACTAATTCACCGGACTGACGGACGGACGGACGGACAGACAGACAGACAGACGGACGGACGGACGGACGAACAGACGGACAGACCGACGGACGGACTGACGGACAGAGTGCAAACGACGTCGCGCTCGATGTTGACGTACAAACGAAAAAACGCCATACCGCTCCTTTTCAAACTACCACCAGAATTCATAGGATTAATCATTTTTTGTGATATTTATATCTTCGGATTCGACAAGGATTTTTCTTGTGAATGCTACCGACGAAAACTATTTTTAAAGATTCAAAATAGTTTTAATCTAATGCGAAACGTTTACGAACGTCATTAAATGATAAGGTAAGATGTAACAAAATTAACACAATCGTGAGTGAAAATGTGTCCGAAAATGACAAAAACACCGCTTTTCTAACCAAACCGTTTAGAGAATGACGTGAAGTCATCTCTTCTATAAGTCAAAACACGTTTTACAGAAAAAAGGCTGATTTGACTTAAATAAAGTGTGATTAATTAGTATAGATAAAAAGGTAAGATTCCGATTTTTTATTTGGATGTATTAAATTAGTACAGCAAAACAGAAAAAACACTTCTTTTATTGTAGAAACTTTAATTGTTGAGTTCGAAGTACATTGTTTGTAGTTTTGAAAGATATGATTTTTTGTGGAGTTTCACGTTTTAAAATCTGTGAAAAATTTAACTTTTTAATTCTAGCGACAATGTCACACGCGCCGAAAAACACACTAAATAGTTTAATGTGTACAAATGAAGAGATGTTAAAAATCGTATTAGCACATTTGATTATATATAAAGACACCAAAATAAAAGTACACACTTATGCCAATAAGTAAATGTGCAATTTTGCGAAATTTGATTGTTTGTCGAGAAGAAAAACGTTCTTTTGTGAATCTAGCGAAAATGTCACACTGTCCGAAAACGTTACGTCAACGTCACGTACGAGGGCTGAACAAAGAGTTCGTAGAAGTGCATCATTACTTTATTACCTTTCATTCGATTCCATTTATTTTTTCACGTTTGCAATTTTATCATATTATTAACTCTCTGATAAAATATCGTAAGTCTCAATTCATGAAAACGATATTTTTTCTCTCATTAAAAGGGTTAAGGAACGCAACCCCGTAGCACGCCGTGAAATTATACTTGTAAATCTTCACAAAACGATTATTTTTCAAAACGTGCTCAAGCAAAACTTCTGATATTTTATTTACCTAAAGAATGTCATCATATAAGATGCTTAGTAAAATTTCAAGAAGGCTCAATATTGTAAAACAAGGATATAGCTAGGGATATGGTACGACGTAACGACATGGAAAAGGAGTAAAAACGGCAGTAAGGGAAGTGGAGAAAATTGTTTGGTGGAGTTTGTTTTTGATAAATTCGGTTCATATACCAACCCAAATGTAGTAATATATAGAAAGGTTAAAACATAATAATAAAATGTAAAAATGTAATGTCTTGTTTATACAAAATAAAAAGAGAATCTAAATAACAATCCAATGTGTGAACGCGCAAAAAGCGTGAATAATCTGCGACGTTCGTCAACGACGTCGTATAAAAAAATCTGTTACTACATGAATATGAGAGAGAGCTTATTAAGATAATTTGAATTATTACATGAAATATCAATTTCTAAATTAATACGATCAGATTCACATGTGCTTTTAATGTATATATTTACTCGATACCTAGGTTATGGCGGATGCGGAACACAAAGAGGCAAATATTGAAAAGAATCTTAATTTCGGATTCTTGCGAATGCGACATTTATTCTTCGTTATTCATTTATATATCTATGATTGATATTAAGAGTATACATCAATTTTATTTTGTTCCTATAATGACTGTTTTGAATTGATGCATTCTTATATTCTTAATACAATAATACGTCTTTCGGAGATTTTTGTAATCTAAAGAGAAAATAAGTTAAATGCCTCTTTTTCTCTGACTAGATCTGGTACAAAGACATCAATATCTATAGATTGAAGCTTAAAATATATACATGTAGCATGTGACACACCGAAACAGAATTAAAACCGGAGTGAAATCAAGAGAAAAGTTGTTTTCCGCTCTTTCTTTGTATGTACTGTAGCATCGTTGCAAAATAACGTCGGTTACGCAATTGTACACCAACATTGAGCGCGACGTCAAACCTAAAGTCCCCTTCGGCTTCGCCGGTAGGGGACTAAAAACAAAGAAAAAATAAAACACCAGTGTGTTGGGTTGCGTTAAGATCACTAGATAAAAAATGATTTTCTCATAATTTTTTATTCAATTTTTATCTGAAATAGCATTATTATTTTCTTGTGAAGATTCTGATTTTTTTAAACTAAAGAATTGCGCCGTTTTAGAGATTTTTTGCTTAACAATAAACAACTTGAATTTATACAGCAGTTCAGCAGTTCAGATGTATGTAGAATTTGTCGTCCCTGTCTCAACTTTAAAAGGCATGGTTTTTTTTTTCAGCAGCCACTTTAAAAAAACTGATAACTTTTCTACGCATTAGAATAATCAATCTTTACATCACGACATACTTTAAATCAAATGGGAATGTTATGTCCCTTTTAAACGATCCATCACATTTATATATTTAACAGATTTATTGAAGATTTTCTGCAATTGCTTTTGTCTTTATGTCACACAATTCCCTGCATGATAAACTACATTTTTTTCCTTGTTTACTAAATTCATTTGTGGTTTCAAAGCCAAAAAGCGGTCATGATCATGGCAAATTTTGTCGCGTTTCAACAAAAACCTCGGAACGGCAGCTTATTTTATTCTGCAGTACCTAGGTTTTCGATGAAAAGCAGCTATTTAATTTACTGCAACGCATTATCCAAGCTATGCTAATTTTATAACCAACGATTTTTCATCCGCAATTAAATAACCTGTCTTTTTTTCTCCGTGTGATGTATAATCAGACTGTGAACTGTAATAAATTTTATCTCAGACGACAACACTTTTGACAGGTCAAAATTCAAAGGTGTTGCAGACGACATAAATTAACATTTCTATCTCGTTTAATGGATGCATGGCTTCCACTTTCAATTTCAAATATTGACCATTCTCATGATGTCCTCGTCCGAGTTTTGTTCAGTTTCGATCAAAATTGTGTTTTTTGGTAATTGTCGAGTTTAGTTGGTCACAAAGAGGGTTTGTTGTTTGCATTTTGTAGAAAAAGGAAAGAAATTACGCCAACTGAGCATATATTTTAGTAGCTATATTCATTTAGATATATGTTTAAATATGTTAAACTTTTAACTCTTCGATGTAAGCAGAAATTCGACTTATCTGATGTCGACATAACAAATGACAAAAGTTACTGTAAATATTTTGTAGTGTAATGACGAGGCAAGAATAATTGCAAGCCTGGAGTCACTGAATTCTTGATCCCAATGCTAGCAAATCCATTTGGCATCACATGTGACCAAGAAAATAATCGAAAGTGGCGATTGTTATATCTCATGGACATCTGGGTACTTAATGGATGCTAGCCGAGCCCTATAATAACTTTGTCGGTAACGTCTGTCAATCCAAGGGTCTTGAGTTCGAAGCCCGGCTTGGCAAATACATGTACCCATTATGGCATTCGACAAAAAGTCACTTGTCTTTCGCCAATGGGTGGAAATAATCTATGCGAGAGGGCAGCTGGAAGATCGGTGTTGATATTTCTGTTAGGTCCAAAACAATCAAAACCTGATAAATGCAAGATTCTGTTCCTCAGATTATTTGCTTACCGTCGCTTTTCTACAAAAACCTCGTAACTGCTGCTTGTTTTAAGGTATCCAAACCCTCAAAAGCACCAAAGAGCCAGAGGCGAAATTTGAAAAGTGCCAATAATACCTAAAGTGTGTTACATTTCCATCCTAAATACAAACATAAGCATTTTCTACGGCTTAGAATTTTGAATTACTGCACACTTACAGAAATATTTAACAAAAAAGGTTCAAATTACCTCCCTTGCATATGACTAAAAAAAGCATACTGACTGCCATAAGAAACGGTCTCAATGAAATTTTTCATTATTTTCCTTAAGCCTGTTACAATATTAGTGAAATATATGCTGTATATAATATTTTTGACCAACAGTTACGTCAAATAAACAAATATTCGTTTCTATTCATCAAGATGTTCATTTCCGGTGACTGGTCACGTTTTCTACGTGCGCTTCGTGTTTATTTGTCATGTGATGAAATTGGTCTCATTTTACACAGTAACATGTGTTAGCGGATAGGCAATCATGAATTTAAAGATTTTCTTATTAAACATCCATATTAAAGGATGCCAAGGCTAAATTCTGAAAAGGGAGCTCACGATATGGTCATTTTCGAATGCGAGAAATACGCAAACAAGTTGCCAGACAGTTTAACGCATTGTGTGTCTCGTCAACGTCATGTACGTTTCAAGTTTGTGACGTTGGGATCGACGTTGCGTTGAGTAGTCGATAACTGTGGTGGCCAAATAAGTGTTTTATGGCATTTTTTGTTGTTTCAAGTAGCGTTTGAAACAGATACACTGTTCGGAAAATAAAGCTCGTATAAGAGCATTTTTGAATACGGGAAACTCAAAAACAAGCCGTCGGACGTTTTGACGTCTTGTATTGCACGATTAGGCTTCTCAGTCGACGAGTTAGAGTGATAGAAACATTTGCCAATCGGCAAAAGTCAGATAGACCTCGCATAACGCCTGTTTTATAAGACGATTTCTCACGTTAACGTCATATGCGTTTCATGTTCATGACGTTGGGATCGACGTCAAATTTAGTATTCACTAATTGTGGACGCCAAATAACACGTTTCACGGCACCTGTCATTGTCGCAAGTAAAGTTTTAACCATGTGCAACTGATTTTTAAATGGAAATTCTGATATCGCTCTGTTTAAATGTGCTTTTTTTCTAAACTGTAACATTTTGATAATTTCTTTACAATCAACACCAGATAATAAAATTTACATATGGAAATGCGTTTTTGTAATTTCGAATCAAATATACTGAAAAATCGGATATTTAATAGGACAGAGGCGTTTCTTATGGCCGTCAGTATAGATGTATTTTTTCTTCTTGAAACACAATCTTGAAATCCGGTACGGTGAATCAACTTATGTGAAGTGTATTTACAAGTGTGTGTAATTTGATGCATTTTGTACGGCTAGAAAGTGCTGATTTTTCAGGGTCTGTAAACCTTAAGCTGAAGTTATGAGTTTTGTTGAAAAGCAGTGTTTACTACATGTATGTGTATGACAAAGATCAGAAATGCTATGATATGAAGCTCACAATAAATGATCTGGCAGAGCATCTCTTGCTCATAGCTAAGGATGCTCTGCCAGGTCATTTATCGTCAGCTATAGGTTTGTGTAATAATTTACAAAATACATCTAGTGTTCTTAAATGCTTGACTTGCATTAACCTTGGCTATCTTTCAACTGTGCTCAACCGCATGTGTACAAGATATTTATCTTTTTGTCAACATGTGTGGTAAGGAATCGGTTCAAGGTGGCGGACGAAATACACCCCAAAAAAGCGCGGATCCAGGTATTTTTCCCAGGGGGGGGGGTCTGATCTTTAACCCCTTTTTTCGCCAAATTTCAGGGGGGGGTCAGGCACCTGACTACCCCTGGATCCATGCAGATACATGTCATACCATGAAGGACTAAATATAACAATGGTTTGTCGTGGCACACAGGGACGAATGGCGCAGCTTATATGGGACAGAATCAGCAATCTTTTTGATAACCCCTTTTTTTGCCAAATTCCAGAGGGGGTTATGACCCCCTGACCCCCTCTGAATCCGCGCATGCCAAACCTTTCACAAACAGCAAGAATTTAGAACAGTTAGCGTCGCTGTACCTTGGTGAGATGGATTGTGCGAATTATGGATATTTTTTGTCAGATGTAACCATTAACTTGTTTCTGGATTTTTAGACTGTATGTCCGTGGAGCTAATGTCACAGCCCTAGAATCGGCCTCGTGTCGCGTCGGCGTCGCGTCTTCACTTGAAAAACTTTATCCTGGCCCCGGTTTTTCGAAAAAACTTAAGTACGTTCTCATGCTCAAATTTGAGCACCGTGCTCAAATCGCACGAACTCCACGTGAACTTCAATCGAATACCCTTCAACGTTGGAAAGTATCCCTTTGAAGTTGAGCATGTCCTCATGAGAATATACTTCGAGAAACCGGGGCCTGGTCTATATCGCACGCACTATCAGAGAAATAACCTTGAAATTTCACACAGAGATACTTCCCACACAAGACCTTTATTAGAGACCACGTCCTTTGACCTAGTGACCTTGGAATTAGACCTACCTTTTAAGAAACTTTAACCTTGTTTTTACACCACGTACACTTTATCATAGAGCATTGATATATCACAAACGGTAATCTCATTCCATTACCTTGGCCTTGATACCATGACCTTGAGACCATGACATTTGACCTAGTGACCTTGACCTTTGACATTGGACTCTTTTTTCGACAAGCTCTCATATAGGCCAGCTATGTTGCCCGCAGAAAACTCTTGTTAGGGGGTGTCATGGTAGTCATACGATTATTGATGCCCGTACCTGTCATCCGTTGCAAGCTTTTAAGGCATTCCACCCATCATTAGATAACAAACACTTCCTGTAACTTAGGGCTTCATCTGTGGCATAAGATCGTCAATTTCCGTTGTCACAGAGGACCTCTCGTAGATGCGCGAAGTGTATAGTATCTAATGACAGATGGAATAGCTTAATCAATATTTTAACAAATTATAATTGGCTTGGTTCTAAAATGTTGTTACTACAGCTTCAATAAGGTAACTTTACGACGTTTCCGGACATGCCTGACGTAACATTGCTTATTAGTACTTGTATATTTGGGGTACAAGCTGCTGTGGTGTCAGTCATCTTGCTATTAAATGTAGAATGATGGAGACCGAGAGTGATCGTTATCTAATTCTAACGCTAAAGAAAGTGCTAGTCGAGCGCGGACCTGTACGTAGACAAGGCGGACGAAAATGAAATCGCAATATTTCGCTAGTTGACATGCGAAGTACCGACCTATTTGACATGGGCCTTAATCACTGTATGGAAACTACTGTATGTATAGTAAGCTGGGTTTTCCGAAGTCAAAATAAAAATGGCGGACGGGATTTCTGTACAAGGTAGGTGTCATGTATTTTTGGTCACATACTATTGAATATGTTCTTTCATGCAACTTGACGGATATCAGCGTGAAGGCAATTGGTTGGAGAACCAATAGATATAGCCGCCTTTTTACGAATTTGCCTCGTTTGACTGTAATGTTTGAATGAACACAGTGTCGTGTTGACCTTGAAATCCGAAGCGATAGATTTTGAAAAATCGGTCTGTATTTCCGAATTCCTAATGTTCCTGTCAACAACACAGGGCTAGATGGGTGGAGAAACTGATATTCTTACCTGAAAAGTTTCGACAGATCGTCTGTGTAGTCTACATTTGTTGTAATTACACTTTGAAAATTCGCATGCTGTACAGCTGTGTGCAAACCGAAACTAACCCGGTGTACAGCTGGGTGAAACTGTTTTTCTGTATGTGTGGGTGCAATATCTGACCCGAAAACACTGTATGTTTGGGGTTTTCTGGATAAAATCAGATACATGAATCCGAAACTCTTTTGTGTTGAACTATCGAAATATATATCCCAAACTATCCAAACGATTTTCATTAAAAAGACATTTCACATATAATAGGGGTGCTATACCCAAAAATTGACCAATAGGGAAAGATTCTATTCAGATAACCTTGACGCAATTTCGGACAAACAAAGGTATTTCCGCACGTGTTGTTATAATATCTCGAATATTTCAAGCCGTAGTTTCGAGATTTCATAACAACACCGACCGTTTATCAACACATAACGTTGTGTTAAATAAATCTTTTTTTAGCACGAAATTCGTTTCTATGGAAGACGGACGAAATCAAGGGAGGTAATCGAACATTCGTGCTTAACTAAGATATTATGAGTTACCTACCTTAGACGATTTCACGTCATTTCCTTAAAATCTGACAACAGCCAATTGGCATCACAAACAGTTTTGTCATATTGCGACAGCTGGAGCAACTAACCATTTAATTATATCGTTTCTCGTACCAGAACTACTAAGGATTACAAATATCCAACCATTGATGGAAGACTAATGTCAGAAGGGATATTCGTCGCAGCTGGGAATCAACCTCGGGTGCTTAAAGGGACCCATGCTTGGTTGTTTGACATCTTAAATATTCAAGAAATATCATATGGAATTGTCAATTTGCATAGCTAGATTATTTCTGTCCAACGAAATTTCAAATAAAGTTCATTTGGTCCTTCTAAATCAAGTCTGCGTATAATTACCGTACCGGCATTTTATATTTATGATAAGATTTATGGGAAACTGGACCTTGATAGATAGTGAAAACTTGGTTCCAGCGATGAAATTTCTTTCTATTTAGCCCTAGATAATACAATGCGTCACATAACAATGTAAAATCTGGCTGTCCCCATGATGCTCTTATATTTGAAGAACATAGCATGTGCCCCTTTAAGGGGTTTACTCGTCAGTAAATTTTAAGCATGTGCTGTTAAAAAGACCCATCACCTCCAGATAATCACTGACGTTTTTGCCTTCCCTGCATCAAACCATCTTTAAATCTGTCTTGTTTAAAGAAATTTATTGAATTATTTCTACAAGTCTTGTTGTTGTTGTTGTTTCAGCTGCTGTTGTTGTTATAGAAAATCATCCCCGGGTGCTTAAGGATAAACTTGTCAATAAATTTTAATCAGGTGTTGTTTAAAACGTCCACCATACCCAAATAATCTCTGTCGTTTATTTCGCTTCTCTCCATCAAATCATCTTTTAATCGGCCATGCATTAAGCTATTCATTGAAGAATTTCTGCAGTTAGCAGCAGCAGCAGCAGCAGCAGTAGCAATAGTAGTAGTAGTAGTAGTAGTAGTAGTAGTAGTAGTAGTAGTAGTAGTAGTAGTAGTAGCAGTAGCAGTAGCAGTAGCAGCAGCAGCAGCAGCAGCAGTAGCAGTAGTAGTAGTAGTAGTAGTAGTAGTAGTAGTAGTAGTAGTAGTAGTAGTAGTAGTAGTAATGGTAGTAGTATTGTTGTTGTTGTTGTTTGTTGGTGTAGTTATTGTTGTGGTGGTGTTGGTAATGGTGGTGAAACAAGATTCCTGGTCGTGAATAAAGACACAAGCCAACATTATTTTGTGTTTTCATTTTATTTATTCACAAGGGTACAGAGAGAGGGTGAATACGACAAAACACTACATAACACTACACTTTTTAAGGTAGTCCACCCATAATGAGATTCGTGCGACGTCGGAATTATTCGGGCGCGGTCGAAAACATTCGGCGATGGAACTTTCCACCTCCGAATGTTTTCAACCGCGCCTGTATAGGCTCAAATACATAACTACGCAGGTCGAAAAACTCCGATGTTTTATGAAACTCAAAATGGCCCCATAACATTACGGATATTCTACCTTAAAACACGAGATTCACATACCAAAAAATCACAGATATTAACCCTGTCCCACATGGTAAAAATTTGGACTTACCCAATTTCAAAGAAGCGTGATGTAATTCTGCCAAAAATAGGACTTTTGAGTAGAATACATTGTGGAAGAAATTGCTTGTCACAAGCAATTTCTTCATTTCCTACAATGCTTTCTTCGACCTTTCTCATGAGGGACATCAAATGGCGTACATTCGTGGGAATTGGCTTAGTTACTATCAAGTTATTCACAGCATAAAGAAGAGCATATCGATATTTTGCTCCAAAACCTCATAAATACATTTTGTGTAAAGAGGTAACTAAATCGTTTCTGAGATTATTTTCCATTTCAAAGAGTATTCTGAGCCATCTAAAAATAAATAGGATACACTCAAAACATTATGGCTTTTCTGAGATTTTCTTCCATTTCAAAGAGTATTCTGCGCTATTGAGAAATATACAGCATGCATCTTACAAATCACTGATATCAAATTTTCCTTTCAAAAGAGTTTTCTGTATTATCAAAAGAAAAATATGGCATTACAGTCGACACTCGTTATATCGACATCGGATAAGTCGAAGTTCCGTTTAAGTCGAAGTGAAAATCTGGCCCCGTTCTCATCAAAAGATTTTTTTTAAAAAATCCAACGAAACAATTTCTGGATAAGTATAGCCATTGAAATATAGTAGGAAAAGGATAGAAATTGCTCGAACGAGCAATTTCTTTCCTTTTTCTACTTTATTTCAACCATGAACCAATTTGATGTGTAGCAAAAGTAGTAAAATATCATTTTGATTAAAAAAAATTAAAAATCGGATAAGTCGAACTCCGGATATGTCGAGGTATTTTGATGGCCCGTCCGACTTCGACACAACGAGTGTCGACTGTACATAATTATGACATTTCTGAGATTTCCATTTCAAGAGTATTTTGCGCTACTAAAACAATATCACACAAACACTGAATCACAATATTTGACAAAATTTTACAAAATGTTAGTTCAACGCCTCATAAATGGGAGGAACCCAAAACAACATGATCTATATGCATAGTTTGTACAAATGATAGATCGTCAAGCTTTCTGCATAAAAGGACAGTTTCCGAGAACATATTGGTATAAGGCTTTCAATAAATACAAGGAAAGAAGAAAAAACTTGTAACGAAGCCTTTCTCACTCACCTCATTTTCTTTTTAAAGTAAATAAAATTTTCAAAATTCAAGATTTCTGCTGTTTTATGAATTCAGAATAACGATATAGAAATAGCACAGTACTGGGCTAAAAGATGAGCACTACATCCTGGGAGATATTGCAACATTTCAAAGAAAATTAATCCTTTTCTAAAATTGTAACAGTGCTGCTGGCAATCAATTGTTTGAATAGATCAAAACATATACTCAGCCCAACAATATTTATTTCTGACTCATTCAAATACTTTAATCTATAGATAGATTTTTATGATCAGTAAGAAGTTTGCAGAATTACAACTAGATGAAAATAATTAATTAATTTTGAACTTATGACAATAGCACTAGTTTAGGTTAACTTCTAAAATGTCATTTTTTTACACATGAGAATCACACATTCTCTTCCACAAAAATACAATACAATTTCACCCTGTATACACATTACCATATTAATCCCAATGAAGGCTCTCAAATTAATCTGCAGCAATTATTTAATAAGCACAACTAGATGCCGAAGGGCAACATGTCGAGCCCGCTCATTTTGAAGAAAGAAGACCATACCTATGTCTACAGCTGTCATTACAATGGCGTTGTAAAAGTGGGGACAAAATAAGTTGGAATGATGGGGATCATGGTGAGACAGTTTATTGTTCACAAAATATTACATGTCTATGTATTTATAACGAGATACCAGAATGGATTAATTTGAGTATACATATGTGACCCGTCACGCTAAAAGGGACCTTATGCTAAGTCCATAAAACCAAATTCCGAGAAATATACCAGACCAAGCAGAAGTCCATCCGATGTCGTATTTGGAAAACGAAAATATTGTAAGGTAGAGAAAACATTCTAGATTCAGAAAATACTTAAACGTGAAAAGTTTCGACCCTAGTCAGGCTGCGCGGACTGCGCAGACGGACTAGGGTCGATACTTTTCACAAATCCGATAAGGTCCCTTTTAGCGCGACGGGTCACATATAAGGAAAATAAGCCATGCCCCCTGGCACCCATTTTTTGTACGGATCGGAATAATTTGAACATTCTGAGAAGTACGAAAATTAGCTGCACGTAGCTGTACGTGGCCATGTTTTTTACGGATTGAGATCATTTGAACAATCTTGGTAGAGGGCCATCCAAAGAATATTTGTGCCAAATTAGTTTGAAATCTGGGCTGTAGTTTTGGAGGAGATGAATTTCAAAGTTTGACTATATACATAAAAAATCAACTCATTTTTTACATTTGACCTCAAAGTTTGACCTTGACCTTTCATCTTGGAATCTGGTTCTTGCACGCGACACTCCATCTTACTGAGCTTGACATTTGTGCCAAGTTATTTCTGAATCCCTCCATCCATGGTGAAGTTATGGCCCGGACAAGCAAAAATCATCTCATTTTTGACATTTGACCTCCAAGTTTGACCTTGACCTTTGAGCTTGGAATCTGGTTTTTGCACGCGACACTCCGCCTTACTGAGCTTGACATTTGTGCCAAGTTATTTCTGAATCCCTCCATCCATGGTGAAGTTATGGCCCGGACAAGCAAAAATCATCTCATTTTTGACATTTGACCTCCAAGTTTGACCTTGACCTTTGAGCTTGGAATCTGGTTCTTGCACGCGACACTCTGCCTTACTGAGCTTGACATTTGTGCCAAGTTATTTCTGAATCCCTCCATCCATGGTGAAGTTATGGCCCGGACAAGCAAAAATCATCTCATTTTTGACATTTGACCTCCAAGTTTGACCTTGACCTTTGAGCTTGGAATCTGGTTCTTGCACGCGACACTCTGCCTTACTGAGCTTGACATTTGTGCCAAGTTATTTCTGAATCCCTCCATCCATGGTGAAGTTATGGCCCGGACAAGCAAAAATCTTCTCATTTTTGACATTTGACCTCCAAGTTTGACCTTGACCTTTGAGCTTGGAATCTGGTTCTTGCACGCGACACTCCGCCTTACTGAGCTTGACATTTGTGCCAAGTTATTTCTGAATCCCTCCATCCATGGTGAAGTTATGGCCCGGACAAGCTCCATCCGGACGGACGCACGCACTAACGCACGCACGCACTAACGCACGCACGCACTAACGCACTAACGCACATACACCGAACCGCCATTGTGACAACTATGTCGAGCTCACCGCAAGCGGGCTCGACAAAAACATTGTACACGATTCTGTGTACTCTTACATAATGAGATGACTGGTATCATTACTTTTCAACAAAAACCTCGTAACTGCAGCTTGTTTTAAGCTGCAGTTATGAGGATTTTGTTGCAAAGCATCGATATGGTCCTTCTTTGACATTGAAAGTTGTTTGCTACAAATTTGCAAGAGAGCACACTGTAGGTAAAATATGGTATAGTCCAACAAGATGCATTGGGTGATCAAAGGTCCCTTCGACATTTGAATAGGTCTTGTTGATCTATAATTTAGTTTTAACAAACACTTTTCAAAATCTTTACATTCATTCTTGAATATTATATACACTTGTTAACCCTTTCCCAAATAAATAATTGATTTTTCAATTTTCGTTAATAGAAAAAAGGGAAAACATTGAAACAAAAGGAGAAAATGCTGATTATCAGCACTACTTCTGTCTCACGGTTTACTGTGTTATACCCTAGACATTCTTTTCTTTGGCAACATCTTCTTTTTCATCTAGATAATTGAACAGTCATTTTTTTGTGATTTGGGAAAGAATTAAACTTCATCTTATTTCATTCATCCTTGAATATTATATACACTTGTTAAAATCACACATAAAATTCCTTAAATAAAAGCATGCATATTATATACAATGTTAAAAATGATAGTTTGTTAAAAATCCTTAAAAACACAGAAAACAAACATAAAACATTCATTATGTGAAAAGCAGAGACATGCTCGGTCACTTTCAAAGACTGATATGCATGGTCAAAACTTTTCATATTTGGCTAAATTTCTGAGAGTCCAATGGCTTTTCTTCTCTGGCTTTTCTTTATTTAACCCTTTCCAAAACAAGACATGGTTTTAACGTCACTATAAGAAAAGGCTATGCAAAAGAAGAAAATGCTGATAATTTGGCTTGATGTTTTTCAATGTCTTTTCTATTGGGGACGTCAAAACCAGGTCTTCTTTGGGTAAGTTCTAAAAAGAACTTGAGGAAAATCTAGATCACTTTGTCAATTTCTGTTGTCAGGAATAACAAGAAAGTTGCAAGAAATTGATTCGGTTCAAATGCTGATGGAAAACCTTAAACCTCAACAAACGGCAAAATTTTAGGGTGGCTCAATCTAAAATATGCTGCATATGGCAAAATGGATGTTGATAATTATTAGATATGAGTATAATTTTAGCAGAGAAAATACTGATGCAAAAGGAGAAAATGCTGGTCATCAGCATTTTCTTCTTTTGACTCAATGTTTTTTCTAGGTTATTCTTCTAGTGACACCAAAATCCAGATCTAAGATTTATTCTAAATCCCTTCCTACGTCGGCTAAAAATGTCTAAGTGACAATTCTTCACCTTAGTTTTCATTTAAGACAGATCTAAAAAAAACTTAGTCGATTTTTTTCTTAGATGATTTGTGCATACGGGCATAAGTCTTATTGCAAAATGACTAATAGCGTAATTAATAGCTTGGCACAAAATTACAGTAAGTTTAAATTATCCAGATTTCTTTATAATCATTCCATCTGAACTTACAATAGTATTGTTCAAACTTTCCAAAATAAACATAATTAACAGTGGGTTCGTTGAGCAAAATGCCAAAATGGCCTAACTAATGCCCATAAAATGTCACAAGTTTTATGGTAAACAAATTATATATATAACCCTTTCCCAAACAAGACAATATTCTGAGATTGTTATATCAAGACAGCTTTGAAAAGAATTGGGGGAATGGAGAAAATGCTGATTACTAGTTTTTATCCAATTCTCTCATTTCGTGATTCATTATCTGATTTGCCTCTGCAGCAGGTTACGAATTAGAACAGTCTAAATATTTCGTCGTTGTTAATGCAAAACCACGGATATACAGCTTTAATCAATCTGTAGATATGAGGTTTTGCTATAACACCATTAAAACGCTGGGTGGGAAAGGGTTAAACTCATTAACAAAAAGATAAAATGTACTCTGAGAGAGGTAGCTTTTAATCATTTTGTGGAAAAAGAAGTGTTAAGTGTAGTGTCCAAACAAACATGTCTTTTCATTTGCTATTCATGATCATAGCTTGTAAATTCGAAACATATTACACTGTATAAAATATTGAAATGTTATACCATTTTGCTGCTTTATAACAAAAAATTCGTAAATGTAGCTTAAAACAAGATACGGTTACTATGTTTTTGTTGAAAAACGACGATTTCTTCATAATTCATAAAGTTTTATAAGAATTATAATAAGAAACAATAAAGAATAAAAACTAAGAGTGCATGTATAAAGTTGTACCCAGTTGAATCTAAGCATGCTATAGTCATAAAAATATTTGAGCATAAAATTAGGCTGTTTATAAATATTGATAAAAAACAGCTTAAATTCTTATAGATAAGATTCCAAAACTGCAAAATATAAAATGGTTTATAATATATACGTGTATAAATCAATTAAAAATTGAGATAATCCTAGATAAAGGTAGATGTATCATTATAATTCTTATCTGAATTTGAATTCCATATCACCAATACATTTAAAAACCGTTGCCTATATTTGAATTAGAATACAGTTACAGACCCATATGATACTATAAAACGGTAAAACTTGAGCCAGAAATTAAATTACAGGGGAAAACAATAACAAGTTTGTTTTAAGTGTTCCATCATTTTCCCTCTGAGCATTTCCTTCATTGATTTTGGCTTACTTTCAAAAACATTTCATAGATCATGGTTATTCAGAAGATAACAGAAAGTGTTTGACTTCTCATTTTAACAATCAATCAATCATTCGATCGATTGATCGATTGATGTATTGATAAATAATCATAATCTGCATAAGTCTTGAAGCTTGCTGTAAAGTGTGTGGGACTTTCTAGCTGAATATTGTAGCTTTTCAACAAAAAATTCGTAACTGCAGCTAAAATCAAGCTGCAGTAACGATGTTTTTGTCGAAAAGCATCAATGTAATATATAAGGGGAAATAAACACCAATCGGCGTGGGCTAAGCCTTTGCATCTACGGTTTTTTTTTCTGCCTCCAGCCTTTACAGGTTACAGGTTACTTTGCTGATTGAATTTGCTCTAAAAATTTTACAATCACTTATCTGACCATGATTTAAATCATTTCAGGGTTGAGGTACCTTAAACATTTTCATTAAAAATTCAATAACAACAACAATAACAACTCTCCATATCTAACTAAAAGTCTGTTAACAAACAACAAAGCGACTAGCTAAAATGGAAAATGAGGTAACATTGATTGAAGAATGTTGTAAAATAACTTGATCATCTTTTCTCCTTTTTTGTCAATTTTCTGTGTCCTAGCTTCACTCAACATTTGTCAAACATCCAAAGAAGAAATAGTTTGGGAAATCTTTGAGAGAAAAGAAGAAATTGCTGATCATCAGCAATTTCTTCTTTTCACTCAATATTCTCTATGCTTTTAGCATTAGTCATTTTGTCTTCTGAAACAAGATTCAAAGCCTAAAAAGTGGTTTTGAGAATGACGTATTCGTTCTAAAACACTTAAACATTTTACACAGATGGAATTTTAAGGTGGCAATATCGATCTTAATATTTTATAAGGCAGAAATTTCATATGATATGATAGCTTATAAAACATTGTGGGAAACTAATGAAAAATGATAAGTATCAGCAATTTTTCCCATGTCCTCTCAAAGTTATCCAAACTCTTTTCTAATGTGGGGTGTCAAAACCAGGGCTTGACTTTGAGAATATTTCAGATCAGTAATATAAGATTAAAATGAAGTTGGTCTCATGCTCATTTACTCATGATAAAATATTTACAAATGATATCAATTTTCATGGCAATGTTATTTCCATTCAAGTTCATGGTAAAATTGTCTAGTTATTTCATTTGTGTTTATTTACAGCATACTTGAAAAAATTCTTTCAATTTTTTTACATTAATTCTTAACACTAAACAAATATGCACAGCATAATGAAAAATTATATTGTGCCCAGTCTTGGAACTGCCCATTTACGAAATTGTATAAATTGTTACGACACTCATTTGCATACTTTCACAAATGGGCAAATTAGCATAATTATTGTTATTTTGAAGTAAATAAATAAACTTTTAAAATATCATCGTAATGTTGGTGTGACAAATTAAAAGAAAGAAAATAAGTATTTTGTAATCATTCATTGGTTATTGCTTTTCACCCTTTCATGAAAGTGAAACATTTAAATTGTTCCAAAATCATTGCTGCTGCAGACAACAAAACGGATGATGATCGAGATAAATTTTGTGTACGATAGAGCTCAGAATTATTGCGTCAAAAGAGATAATAATGCTAACTAAAACTCTTCCCTTTGTCCATAATATTTTCCAAGTCTTTTCGATATGGTGTGCCAAAATGCGTCATTATTAGGAAAACTATAGTTAGACAATCAAAACTTGAGATTACACCCGATCTTATTCACGCATAACCAATTTCTCCATGATAACTTAAATCTAATTCACCAAGATTACTACAATCTAATTTACCATGATTTCTAAAATCTTTATAATTAACAATTTAATACAATTAACAATAAATAAGTTGATCGTAATGATAAGAGCACATCTCTAGATGAACAATTAAATGTGAAAAATAAAAATGCTATTCCCATTCCTTTCCCTAGCAAGCCTTGGTCTTGATCTCTACCGTAAAGGCAAATACTGTAATTACTGTAATAAGCACACAGGCGTTTATTAGAAACAATGTCAATTGAAAAGTTAGGTGGGCAATTTCAAATTTTTGGTACCAAAAAAGCTTATTAGGATAATTACAGTAATAAATAATTTAGCATGTTGCCTCTATATTGTCTGTTCAACTTCAAAAGCTTGGCTTTGGGGAAAAGATTTAACACATTCCCACATAATGGCAATTTTGACTTCAAGCAAGATAGATATTTCAGAAAACATCATGGAAAATGTAGACATTACTTGTGACAAGCATTTTTTCATTTCCTACAATGTTTTCACAGCTTTTATTTTTTTTTAAGTTTTAGGGAGTCAAAAAGTGTCAATTTGTAGGAAAGGAATAAAATTACCGGTAAATTTCACTAATTATGAGATTTGATACAATATCAGACTCTTGCTTGTTTGCTCTTTTATAATACATAAAAATAGCACCTTTCTTTTATGATGCTGACTATTACTCCAATGAAAATTGTAATGACGATAATGGCGACAATGATGATGATGATGGTGGTGATACTTATGATGATGTTTATGATGGTGATGATTCGCTCACATTTTTAACGGATAAAACCAATATTTTCCCAAAACGTTGATGATCTATTATCAACTTAGAGCTTTTACTTATGTATCAAGTATAATAGTAATTGTTTGAAAATCGTAGAAAATATACACTCAGAAAAACATGCCCATTAAAAAGAGCTAAAACTCATATCAAAATGCATATATTTTCTATCAAAAATAACATCCTGTCATAATGAATTGTGAGGTTGGAAATAACAACTTCCATCAAAGTTGACTTGTATTGTTTCCTTTTTTCAAAGACCCAGAACCTGTGAGTTTTTAAATCTGCAGCATATAACTTAAACATAACTACAGCTGAAAACGGGGAGCAGTTACGAAGTTTTTGTTGGAAAGCAACGCAATACACTTCTCCCTGAGATCAATTCATGGTTTTGGCATTGGACGGAACATTTTGACCACAGTGTAAAAATCTTTCCAGCGAATTTTCCACTGAAAGGATAAAAGAACCTAATTCATATGGAATACACCACAAAAAGATACACCTAAGAGTGAAAGTAGGAACTCCCAAGCCTTTCTCACCACAGTCTCAACTATGATCTTTATAACTTTTTTGCATTGGATGTGGATAACAGATCTTTTTTCAGTATAATTGTTCAACAGTTTCTGACCTTACCATAATCAAATGTGTACAACCTTTTATATAACAATTGATCAGAACAGCCCATTCTGTGATAGTGTTTTGTCATCAGAGAATGTCATGATATATGTACTTAGGTTGTTTGGCACTAAGCAATTGACCGTCCTTTATGAGATTCGAGCCTTTCAGTTCAAGCAATTGGTATTTGGATAGCCCGGATAGCTCGTTCATGTACCAATCCAAGGATTGTGGTTTGAACCCCGGTATGGCCAATATCCTTTCTGGTATTTGACAAGTCATTTGCTTCTCAATTGATGAGAATCATTTTAGTGAATTAGCAGCTGCTGGCTCAGATTGAATACTGTTGTTTTACTTGTGAGAGAAATGCCCGAAAACATTATTCGGTGCTCAAGCCGCCGCGATATGACTAAATGCATTTCAAAGTTGCATTAAACCATATTTCTTCAATCATTCATTCGATATTGGCCATGTTCCGTAGCTTTCAGCATTCCTACTTTCATTTCACGATTCCCTAGACCTTTTCTCCTCTCATCGGCTGCATTTCTTGTTCGTCTTGATTGAAAGCAGGTTGTCTCTTATTGCCTCGTCCAAATGCAATTGAGTGGGCGATTTCGTCAAATGTACGATTTTTCGTCTCCGGAACGAAGAAGAAGATGAATGTAATGGCGGCTACTAGAATAACGATGAAGATGAGATACGTGTACGGACCTATTCCTTTCTGAAGTAGAAAAGATAATCAAATAAATATATTTCTTAATCTTCACTCGAACAAGACCTATTTGTTTACTTCCAAAAGAAGTCTTAAAGTTATCAGCGTTTTTCTCATTCAATACAAATAACTTATGTTATACCATTTTGTTGCATACAGAAGCTTTCAAATTGAAATTGGCTAAATGTTTGCCATTTTAGAGAGGGGTAGAGGAGACATGGGCAAGCCAAACTCACCTGAATAAATCTAAATGTAATCATGAGAATAAAGTTGCATGTCCAGTTCCATGCTAAGGAGAAACTCATGGCAGCAGCTCGGGGCTCCTGACGGAAAATCTCACCAACGACTATGAATGGAATGGGACCTGAAAAACACGAGTATGGGAGATTAAACATGGGAAAAAAATAAATGCTGAAAAAGACAAAGGTCAGAAATATAGAAAAAGGAGATGAATGAAAAAAACTTCTGTTTGTTTCAGGCAGAGGAGTGAAAAGAGCTTATCGTCAAGCTGTAGTTACGAGGTTTTGACTCCCCACCGACGTTATGTTATTTTAAGGCAGAGAAGTAAATAAGGGCTTTTGCTTGTTCAAGGTAGAGGAGCTTCGGGTTGTTTGAGGAAGAGGAGTAAAAATAGTTTCTGTTTGAATGATTTAGGGGCGTGAAAAAAAGATTCTGTTTGTTCTAGGTAGAGGAGTAAAAAGAGCTTCTGTTTCGTATAAGTAAAGTAAAAATGAGCTTCTGTTTGTTCGAGGAAGAGGAGTAAAAGAGCTTCTTTCTGATCAAGATGGAAAAGTGAACAAAGTTTCTGTAGATGTTAGATGTAACATACAACTTGTGTACGATATTTCATGGAAAATATTCAGGCAAATAGAAAAACATGTTTCTTCTGTTGTGCTTGACAAGCAATTCCTTTCTACCCGGAAAGTTTGAATTTAAACCAGTCTAATATTTTGCAGTTTGGTTATGGTTTAAGCATCTTTCAACTTACCTAGACCTAGGGCAAATCCTATAATATACGTTAACATTACTTCTATACACACAATGGCAAGAACTCCTTTCTGAGACTGAAAAAGAGAGAAAAAAGTAATGTCTCTTTTTGGAAAGTATGCATCTTGCAAAGCAGACAGCAACACTTCAAAGTTAAAAGCAAAACAAAGGAGATTGTCAAATATCCCCCCTTTCTCTCTGTTAAATTGCAGAAAACAGACCCTTATAAGTTAAACAAGAGCATTTTTCTATATATATATATGAGCCAGGATCTGGAAAAACGTCCCTTATAGAATTTTAGAAAGCCAAGTTTTAAGGTCAGCATGTTGTCAAATGCAGTCCAATATGCATCCATACTGCTCTCTTTGTTACGACAGGTCACGAAGAAGTTATTAGATAACAACTTGGATCCTGATCAGACTGTACGTATGCACAGGCTGATCTGGATCTATGTTGGGCTCAAAAGCCTTAAGGTACATTTTTCCGGATCCTGACTCATATATATTAATTATTTGAAACATTTTGATAACAAGAGGACCATGATGGTCCTTAATTGCTCACCTGAACTGAGATTCACAAGGTGAGAAATGATAGCATTCTGTCCCATGATATCCAAAAGAGCATTATATTTTTCAATAGTCTTCATCCTTGTGACTAGACAAACATTCTGAATATGTTTCATGAAGATAGGACAAAAATTGTAGCATCTACATTACCAACAAGGATTTTGTCTTTAAGGCCCCTTTTCCATGACATCCAACAGAACATTTCCACTGTCAAAAGGCTTAATCCTTGTGACTAGAGAAATATTAATCTGACTAAATTTCATGAATATTGAGCCAAAATTATTGTCTCTATAGCGCTAACAAGGATTTTGTCATTAAGGCCCCTTTTCCCATGCTATCCCATAGAACATTCCTATTTTCCTCAGAGTTCATCGGTGTGACTAGACAAACACAAGTTTCATGAAGATTGGACCAAAATTTTTGCCTCTAGAGTGTTAACAAGATTTTTTCCCATGATATCGAAATGGAACATTCAGATTGTTGATAAGCTTTATCCTTGTGATAAGACAAATATTTTGATCAATTTTAACAAAGATTAGGCCAAAATTATGGCCTCTAAAGTGCCAACACAGATTTTGTCATTATGGCACCTTTTCCCATGGTATCCAAAGGAATATTCAATATTCCAATTCTCTGTGACTACACAAACATTCTGACCAATTTTTATGAACATTGGGCCAAAATTGTAGCCTGTACAATGCTAACAAGAATTTTGTCTTTCAGGCCCCTTTTCCCATGATATCAATGAGAAGGTTCCAATTATCAACAGAGTTAACCCCATATAAACCCCAAGAATCAACAACATAGGGCCCTATGAAAAAATACCGTTTTGAGATGAAAAGGTTTTCCAAGTCAAAGATCAAAATGTTAGAGATCTAACTCTTAACCCCTATATAAACCCCAAGAATCAACAACACAGGGCCCTTTTTTCATTGCAAAATAATTAACTCTATAATGATTTGGTAAAGAGTTAAAGAGAATATATTAGTTGCAAAATAGAAGCAAGTCTGATTATAAATCCAAAGACTAGAGATTCAAATAGGAGAGGTTAAGGGATTTCTAAATTGCAAAATATCTTTCAATGTTTATCAAACCCTGTGATGTGGGTATTCATTTGAATGATCTAATCAAAACTATCTAAATGAGTACCAACAACAAAGGATAGCTTAAATAACAAATAGAATGTATTTACCTCCTTTTACATGCAGCTCCCCATTCTGGAGGAGTTTGTGTAAACAATTCCGGTCTTTTGTTTATTTAATAGGATTAGACATTTCCCCAGTGGGGGATCAAAACCTCATAACTCCAGCTTTGTCAAGCTGTAGTTACGAGGTTTTGACTCCCACTAACCATATGTTACATGTTTGATTTTTTAAAGAATTTTCTTAGGATTTCTAAAGTCTGACACTGCCACACCCACATTCTTTGACAAATCTTAAAATTTGTGGACAAATTACCAAAAGAGTCACTAAAAGAACATTCCTGCCAAGTTTGGTTCAAATTGGCCCAATGGTTGATTTTTAAAGAATTTTCTTACGATTTATAAGCCCCGCCCTGCCACACCCACATTCTTTGACAAATCAAAAATTTGTGAACAAGTTTTGAAAAGGGTCACCTCAGGAACATTCCTGCCAAGTTTGGTCACAATTGGCCAAATGGTTCTGGAGGAGAAGATGTTTAAAGAAATTGTGGACGGACGGACGGACGGACGGACGGACAGACGGACGGACGGACGACGGACGGTGAGCGACCACAATAGCTCACCTTGAGCACTTTGTGCTCAGGTGAGCTAAAAATGCGTATTATGGTGCAACACATATCATAAATCTGCGCTTTATGATAAACGATAAGAATGTCAAAGATTTCCATTTTTATCCCAATGAAATGACCTCGGCCCCGGCAATATGGTAAAGTAAGGCAGCCGCAAAAAAGCAACTGATAAAGCTGATAATTAGTTCTTACCACTTTTATCTTAATGCTTAATTTTGTTGTTTGTATTTTTGTTGTTCTCTGGTCAATTCATTTTAAGAGGCAAAACAAGATCATTGACTTCTTATCTTTTGAACAATTTGACATTGACAAAATTATAGGATGTTTATTTTCCTACAAACAAGTTGATCATTGACAGAATTATAGGATGTTTCTAATTTCTGACAAACAATTTAAACATTTACGTTAGTATAGGATGTTTTCTTTTCTTATAATCTATTTGGACATTGACAAAATTACAAGATTTTTTTTCTTATAAACAAGTTCAACATTGGCAAAATTAAGGAATCCGACCCCCCAAAAGCACCAAAGAGCCAGGGGCGAAATTTGAAAGTGCAAATAATTTCTAAACTGTGCTACATTTCCATTCCAAATACAAAAATAAGCATTTTGTACGGTTAAGAATTTTGAATTAATGTCTAATTATGGAAATATTTGACAAAATGTTCAAAATTACCTCCCTTGCATATGAATATAGAGTAAAATAATATTTGTAGATTATTTTCTTCTTGAAACATAATCTTGAAATCTGGCACGGTTAATCAACTTATATGAAGTGTATTTACAAGTGTGTGCAATTTAATGCATTTGGTGTGGCTAGAAAGTGGTGAATTCTTCAGGGTCTGTAAACCTTAAAGGAAATAGTTTGGACTTTGAAACAATTTGGACATTGACAAATTGATAGGACGTTTTTTCCTTATAACAATTTGGACATTGACCAAATCATGGCATGGTCTCAAATAAGAGCTTAAAACTTTGTCATCTTTTGCCTAAAGGCTTTTACAATAATCATGTGTGTAATGCTGTCAAAATATGATTTCATTCTGCATAGACTTAATTTTGAAATTTATAAAATGACTCAAAAACTATGTTACAAACTTACAGCCATATCTTCAGACTGGAGTAGATTTAGACAGACAGTCAGAACTACAAATGATACAACCATCATACACATCGGCCATATAAGTAAAGGACGTCGACCTAGTTTTTCCATCAACGGCACCTGATAATGAAATAGATGGAAACAAGTTAATATCTTTATGAATTAGACAATTATTGTTCACATTAAATGTTTTGAAAAGCCCCAACAATTGACAATACATTGATAGCAAAGAAATAGATCAAATTTGTGAATATATATTTAAAAAATACCTTGTTACTGGAAAAGCAGTTCGTATGGTGAATTTTGATCAACGAAACGAAATACCAATTCTCAAAACTACAGAACAAAATCAAGATGTTTTACATTGTACTGATGAAGAAAAAGCAAATTGTCTGAATGATTTTTTCATATCTATATCCACAGTTGACGACAAAAACACACAGCTACCTGATTTCACAAAGAAAACAAACAGTGCAATAAACACTATTCATATTTTAGAAGAGGAAATTGAAGGTATTATAAATAACTTAAACGTAAATAAAGCAATTGGCCCGGATCGAATCAGTCACAAATTTTTAAAACTAGTAAAAAGTAGCATTAGTAAGCCACTTTCTAACCTATTCAATAAATCACTCAGTGAGTCAAAGTTTCCTACTAAATGGAGAGAGTCTATTGTTCATCCCCTTTTTAAAAAGGGTGAACAATCTTCTGTTGGTAATTATCGTCCTATCTCTCTTCTTAGCTGCGTAGGTAAAGTTATGGAAAGATGTATTTACAAACATCATGTTTACAACTATCTGTTCTCTAACAAACTCTTATATGACAAACAGTCCGGCTTCTTAAAAGGCCACTCAACTGTTCACCAATTGCTGGAAATATATCATCAGGTTGTATCGACGCTTGATGCAAAGCAGAACACATGTTTAGTATTTTGTGATATATCAAAAGCTTTTGATAGAGTCTGGCACAAAGGTTTAATCTTTAAATTACGACAACTAGGAATCCAAGGCCCCCTTCTTTCTTGGTTTTCTGACTACCTCTCTTCACGAAAACAATCAGTCATCATTAAAACGACAAGGTCAAGGTCTGTAAATGCTGGTGTTCCCCAAGGCTCTGTTCTCGGTCCGTTGCTCTTTCTCGTCTATGTGAATGATATTTGTGACAATCTATTAAGCATCTCCAGACTTTTTGCTGATGATACATCCTTGGCATGCTCTGCCGCACTCATTCCAGATATTGAAGGAATACTTAACCATGATCTACACATGATATCTCTTTGGTCAAAACAGTGGCTCGTTGATTTCAATCCACAAAAAACAATTGCAATGCTTATCACGAACACGAATGTCCAGCCTCCTAATTTATTTTTTAACAATACTCAAGTCCAATTTGTAGATAATCACAAACATCTAGGTCTCTGGTTCAGCAATAATGCGAAATGGTCCGATCATGTTAATAATATTTGTAAATCAGCATCTAGACTATTAGGCATTATGAGAAACCTAAAATTCAAAATCAAAAGGGACTCCCTTCAAGAAATTTATATCTCGTTTCTTCGTCCTATTCTCGAATACGCTTCAATTGTTTGGGATAATTGTACCTTACAAGAAAAACAAACTATAGAAAAGATTCAAATAGAAGCTGCTAGAATAGTTACCGGTATCACCAGATCAGCATCACTTGATTGTTTGTACAAAGAAATTGGCTGGATGACTTTGGAAAACAGACGTAAATATCAGAAACTTATTTGTATATACAAAATAATAAACGGAATGACACCCAACTATCTATCTGATATTTTCCCTCAATATGTCAACAATAGAACTCTATACAACCTAAGGAATTCTCAAAATATAGATATCATGCACTGTCGAACGGAATTATTTGCGAGTTCTTTCATACCGTCTGCTGTCTCCTTGTGGAATGAGCTTCCGGAAACTGTAAAATCAGTTCAATCCTTGTCACTTTTTAAATCACTCATTTCTAGACGTTTTCCAGTACCGACTGTGCCACGTCATTATCTTATCGGACAAAGAAGACTTTCCGTTCTACACACAAGATTAAGGAATCGTTGTAGCAACTTGAATTCTGATCTTCATTTAAATCATCTCTCACTTTCAGCCTTATGCAGTTGTGGACACAATATCGAAAATGCGGAACACTATCTCTTCCAATGCACGAACTTTATTGAGCCTCGTCTGGCCATGTTCCACGATCTACGTCCATACCACCCACTCTCTGTTAATCTTCTTCTTTTTGGTTCCGAAAACCTTAATCTTGAAGAGAATTCTCACATCTTTACCTCGGTTCAGAATTTTATCAAAGAGTCAAAGCGGTTTGATAAATAAACAATTCCTTTCTACAGCAGAAGACTAACCTCTACCTTCTCCCCATGAACCCACTGCCATCAGAGCTTGTCCTATTTCTATCTCTTTTTTTTCTTCGTTTTTCGATTTACGAACCCACCGCCATCAGAACCTTTCACCATTCATTTCTTTTTTCGATTTTCTTAATGACATTTTACATATTATTTTTTCTTGCTTTCACAATCATTTCTATCGAAACTGTGTTGTTCTTTTTGTGTGTTTTTCAGAACGTATATTACCTTATTTTGATTTATTGTCTAATTACATTATCCACTCCATAACTGGAACACAACTGTCTTCAATTGTTTCAGTCTAATTTCTTGTCAAGATGCCTCTGTATTTCGAAGACTGAATTTCATGTAAATCAAACTGAGGGACTGGCCGAATCTAAGTTGCGAGAACTTGTGGCCAAACCCTTTTGCCTTTATTGTAATTATTCTATATCTAATGTATGTATATTATGTAAAAATGTATTTTGGCAATAAAATATGTTTAAACCGAAAAGGATTCACTCTTTCCCAAACATTTAGATCAGTCAGAGTTGAAAGCTGCAACATACTACAACATACTACGTTACAGCAAACATAAGTTTGAGTGCACAGTACAAAATTCTGGTTATCAAGATATTTTTTTTGTTTTAGAAAAGTTTCCCAATGTTTTCAAATCAGGGACATCAAAACAAGTTCCTATTTGGAAAACACTTAATACAAGCGTTAGAAGGGGTTACTCACAGCTACGATGGTAGCCAGTACATTGATGGCCCCCTGTCCCACTATAACATAGGGGATCGAATCTTCCGGTACACTGGCTTGCTCAAAGATGAAGCTGGAATAGGACATCGCCTAGAAAATAGAATTCAATAGTTGATCAGAAATATTTTATAAATAAAAAACAAGTTATTCAAAAATATTCCGATACCACCGTGTGCATATTATCGCCATTCGGTAATCAAACTGAAAATGATGACTACAATTGAATTAGAATACTGTGTTGCGATATAAAAGCGTTGTATAAATTTTTAGATGAACCCTCCTATTTTGGTTAAACTGACTCCCCAGCTGGTCTATTTCTTGAGATTGGCTAAATTTCAGCAAATAACACTGACTCCCAAGCTGGTCTATTTCTTGAGATTGGCTTAATTTCAGCAAATAACACTGACTCCCAAGCTGGTCTATTTCTTGAGATTGGCTTAATTTTAGCAAATAACACTGACTTCCAAGCTGGTTTATTTCTTGAGATTGGCTTAATTTTAGCAAATAACACTGACTTCCAAGCTGGTCTATTTCTTGAGAAAGGCTTAATTTTAGCAAATAACACTGACTCCCCAGCTGGTTTATTTCTTGAGATTGGTTTAATTTTAGCAGACAACACTGACTTCCAAGCTGGTTTATTGCTTGGGATTGCTTTAATTCTAGCAAATAACACTGACTTCCCAACTGGTTTATTTCTTGAGATTGGCTTAATTTCAGCAAATAACACTGACTCCCCAGCTGGTTTATTTCTTGAGATTGGCTTAATTTCAGCAAATAACACTGACTTCCCAGCTAGTCTATTTCTTGAGATTGGTTTAATTTTAGCAAATAACACTGACTCCCCAGCTGGTTTATTTCTTGAGATTGGTTTAATTTTAGCAGACAACACTGACTTCCAAGCCGATCTATTTCTTGAGATTGGTTTAATTTTAGCAAATAACACTGACTTCCAAGCTGGTTTATTTTTTTAGATGTTTTTAAGAAAATAACACTGACTTCCCAGCTGGTTTATTTTTTTGGGGATGGATTTGATACCTAATTTAGTAAGAACACATAAATGTTTCTTACAGCATTGATTCCAGACCATTGCTGGGCAATCTGTAACACACAAGCAATGATGATAGGGAGCTTCAGTTCTGGAGTAGTCAACAACTTTTTAAGCGTGAAGGATTCCACGGCTGATGCTTTTCTTGCTTCGATTCTCATCTCCTCTAATTCATTGTCGACGTCGTCGTATCCAAGAAGTTGTTTTAGTGCTGTTGATGGAAAACAATAATGGTAGCTTGTTAGACATCTAAAGCATCATTTTATACATTTTGACCATTTCCTTAGCAATAACAAACGTTAAGGGTGGTCCAAAGAAAAGAAGAAAATCCAGCATGACCTTTTTACCACATTTCTATCCTACAGTATATTAATCAATAAATACTTTGAATTTAGTCAAGCACAAAACTTGTTTCAAAGGAAAAGTCTAAGAACAACAAAAGTAAAAGCGCAACATTGATTACAAGAAGATTTAGTAAGTTTGAAGGTTGGGCTTGCAATTTGATCTCGAATTATTTTGCTGGTATTAAAACATGAACTAAAAGTAAAAAAAAATCAAGAAAATGTTACCTTTCTTTGCAGCATCTTCATCATTCTTCTTGATTAGTAGAAATCTCGGGCTTTCTGGACAACATGGAAACAAAACTAGGCAGACAAGAGCAGGCAAGGCGTTGAATGCAAAAAGTACCGGCCACATACTCCAAGTTCCTGAAAAAATGTTCAAATTAAAATCTACTGCAGACAACAAAATGGGTGATAATAAAAGACTTGCGTATATATATTATAGAAAGCAGAGGCAAAGGAAGAAAAGAAAACGCTTTGTATATTTCAGAAAACAATATAAACAAGCGAAATGCACGTAAGGATATCAGTATTAATGAAAAGCTGATGATATGTTAATATCTATAGACGATTGTACAGGATTGGTAAGGAGAATTTACAACCAAACTAATCAAAATGAAATTGTAATAAATGATGCAAAGTACACCTACCTAACAATTCAGGTAGACCCAATACCATTGACCACAGAATACCGATAGTGATAAACAGCTGATGACATGTACCGATGGCTCCTCTGATAGATTTTGGTGAGATTTCAGCAAGATAGAGGGCTGCTAGACTGACGTTTATACCTGGAATAACAAAATAAGTTTTTATGTTTAATTAGTTCCATTCTTCTCACATGGAGATATTGTGACAAGTTTCGATGGTCCCCGATAAATTTTGGTACATCGCAGCTAGACTTACATTGGTACCCCAGAGAACGGAAGATCTAGTCATTAAATGGTTGAGCCAAATTATACCCCTTGTTTGACAGTCAGCCAATTCCGAAACACCAAATCTTAGTTATTTGACCACAATGGAGTCCGACCAAAGCTCTGAGAATGATGAAACATTAAGGAGACTTGTCCATGATGGGTATACCTCAAAATAGAATGGATTGATTCAAATTAATTTATTCGGCAAATCAGTAAACAATACTTTTGATAGAAATACTGAAAAGTAAGGTGGTAACATTATGCAAATGAATGTACGTACATTCAGTGATGGGGCAGAGAAAGAGATGGTTTGGAGTCCAACCAAAGCTCTTGGAATGATGAAACATTCGGAAGATATGACCATGATGGGTACAGAACAGTGCAGTAACATTATTTGATTGGTCATTGATGAAATGGAGAACATCCCGAGTATTTATCACGAGGATTTCCGCCCAGAGCTCTGTAAATGGTGATACATTCTGGAGATTTGACCATGACGGGAATACCACAAAACAGAATTGATAAACGGAAAACTGGAACAGTGACATAATACGATTATATGTACATGTATTACCATTCAGAAATGAGACGGAGAAACTCCTGATAAACTTACCACAATGGAGTCCGACCAAAGCTCTGGAGATGATGACACATTCAGGAGACTTGACCATGATAGGTATACCGCCAAACAAACCAGCCAGGAACATCAGAAATGTGATTACAATCATGCCCTTTTTCCTGCAAAACATAACATAGTTCGACCATTTTTGATACAATTAAGTATAAAATATCGGTCTGAATTACTTCCTTGCTTGCAAACTGAGAATCAAGCATGCGGTGGAAAAGTTCATGACAAATCATAATCACGGATAAATTAACAAAGCAAGTTCGTTGGAAATCCACTAAGTTGTCAGAAATTATCAACAGTAAATTGACCAACCAGTATAATATATGTGACCCGTCACGCTAAAAGGGACCTTATCCGAACTCAAAAAATCCAAATTTTGGCAATCTTATAAGACCCAGCACAGTTCAACCAGGTCCCGTATGTGAAAAATGAACATAAAGTAAGATAGGGAAAACTTTCTAGATTTAGAAAATTACATAAAAGTGAAAAGTGTCGGCCCTAGTCTGGCTGCGCGGACTGCGCAGACAGACTAGGGTCGATATTTTTCACACACCCGATAAGGTCCCTTTTAGCGCGACGGGTCACATATTTCAGTACGCATTACACAAAGTTGGCTGATACAAATTTACCAGAATTAAATCTTGAGTATCAACGCTCTTAGATATCTTCAATTTCAACAGATAACGACATTTAAAATGATGGAGATCTGGAATAAAGAAATTCATAAATCACAATTATCTAGGAATCAATTCCACCTTTTCAACAAAAGTGACTTTTATATTATTTAAATAAAATTTGAGCACCTTACCTTCCAAAATAGTCAGCCACTTTTCCTGACACGAATGCTCCAATCATACCAAATAACACAAAGATAGCCACTGTTACTGACCATAATAATTCTAACTGGTTGTCAGCAGCAATACCTGTAAGATTAGAATCGAAACTCAAATAGCTGCAATTTGTTTTGAAGGAAGAGGGACTAAAGTATCATTGCATATGTCATTAGATATCATACAGGTCATGCAACTTTCCTTGTTATAATCAATCCATGACCATGAAAATGGACTTAATTACCATCTAAAAAGCTTCCGGAAAATAAAGGATACCTGATTACTTTTCAATTTCTTGGATAATGGCAAAGTTGCAAAAAGAATTAGTATCTGAAAATGGATAAATCAATGGTACGACTTACTTTTAAATTATCTTTTTATTTATTTTTTTGCAAGTTTTGTCAAATCATTGTTGATAACTCATTTACATGTAAGGGGTATAGAAAATTATTTTGCATAAAACCAGCATTTCCACAATATCTATACCATTGGTATTCCACAGTGTGTTCTCTATGCTATATTACACAGCAACCATATCATGATCATCACTATTTTGTCAGCTGACATATCTTTCAAAATTGGGCCATCCGAAAGCTGTCATTTTTAGGAAAGATGGGACACGTTCTTGTTTTGGTAATGTAAAAGTTTAGGCCAGTCTAAAATTGTTAGAAATTTACCTTTTTTAGACATGGCCATCATGAAGTCATCCACACTTTCTGTATTGTTTGTGGCATTATAGCTTGGCCCTGTGTTGTTGGCATTAAGTATGACGGCGATCGTTGTCGCTTCAGTGTTGTTTTTCGCATCTGATGCGTCTTCAACCTCTTTATAGTAAAGACCCCCGTTACTAGCATTGTAGTACGTCTCTTTTCCGTCACGTGCAAAATTTACTTGGGCGTAAAATACTTTGATGAGCTGAAGAATAAAAGAGCTGACGTAAGGAAACCAAAGATTATACCCCACTTCGTTCCTGAAGAAAGTGCTTAAAGGGCAATCCAGACAAATGGCTAAGAGTAACAGATAAGTGGATGCAAATGTTTTCTTTTCATTTGTTCTTTAAAAATTCAAAATCAAGCTTACGCGTACGTTTTTGGTGTTCATTTGAATAGTCCCTATGAGATCATTGTAATAGTAATTGCTTTGTATAACATCAGTGTCATTGCTCCCTGTTAAATATATGTTGCTCTAGAATTAGAATTATAGATTTGAATAACCTTTTCCTTATCCCTAGAACCCGTTTAAGTGCTTTTATAAATCATAATTGTATTTGTTGACAATTAGCTCACTTACCGCTGCAGGTGAGTTGATGACACCAATGTTTTACCCATAAAGAAAGCTGTTGCCGAAAACACTGATGAACGTACTAAACAATTTGCTAACTTACCGCTGCAGGTGAGTTGACAACACCAATGTTGTATCCATAAAGAAAGCTGTTGCCGAACACACAGATGAACGTACTGAACAACAACCAGAATGTGTACTTCACTTCTCTCTCAGGCTGAAATGATAAGCACCAATTTATCGATTGATTAAATGGAGTATGCTTTATGACATGGCTTAGCTCATTGTAAGCTTCTGTCTACAATTAGACAATATATGTTGATATAAGTTTAAGGGTTAGTGTCAAATTCGAAATATGCCACAGCAAACATAATTGATGATAAAGATAGACTAAACTTCGGAAAATATTGAGGCAAAGAAGAAAGTGCAAGTAGGTAGATCACATTGTTTTTCATTTCGTATCAATGCCCTTTTGATTAGCGAAGTGAAAACCATGTCTGGTTTGGGAAGGGCTAAAGTTTGGGTTGAAAGTTAGTAACTTTGCAAACATTTCTTGAGTTTCAAGTTGTTCGCTGTTTACATTCGAAACCTATGGTAGCCACAACACTTTGGCTACCCGTTTGTAGACCCCTAGGTGTCCTAAATTTGATTGCCAGCACTATAACAGTCTATAAAAGCAGTATCCGTGTGATGTGAGTCAAACCAAGAACACCTACGTGTAGACCTAGGAAACGAGAAACAACTTTTTTTACTCTGAAATTTCCAATGACATAAGCAGGACTTTAACCTTTGACCCTTCTATAATAAATCCCTCACATCTATCACTATGCCCACTGTATGAGCATTGACGATGAATGATTATGCTGAACTAAATATAGGCTAGGGTAATACTTTAAATGTAGGATCATTAATATGTACAGTAATCCTGAAATTTGCCAAGTAATAGATACACAGACATAGATGATCAATAATGCAATACATGGACAAAAGAAAAGCGTCTTGGAGCAGCGTCAGAAGTCAGATAGAGCACGGTCAAATAAATTGGAAACTTTTTCAATTCAAAGAACATTTAATTCAATAACAATAAGATGTCAGAACTTTAAGGTCCTAGGCATGCACAACTAGATCACCAACTTTATCTTTTTTCGAGAAAATGCTCAAACATGAAATTACAAACAGATATCAAGACAGACAGAAATTCAGACAAGTAGACTTATGGACGACGGAAAAGGCCATAATATGATACTTTTAAAATTGGTGAGTTTGAAATTGATGCCAAGATCTATGAGAACAGAACACAGAATTATATTAAAAAGGTGCTCTAAGAAAATGTCAACGAGTCTAGATTGAAATTTATTTGACAAGATAAATATAGATTTAATTTTCACTTTGATATATTTAAGTCCAATTTTCACCCAAATTTGTTTATAATTTAGATATATGACGACATTCACACTTTCCTAAACATCAGAACTTCACACTTCAAAATCGACAGTTTTGCTGTGGATCTACCAAAATGGATATTGAAGATAGTAGTATTTGATTTGTCATTAAAATAGAACAGAAAATATCGACGCCAAAGGAGTGGAAAATGTTTATTATCAGCACACAGGTCTTCATCTTTACATAGAATGTGTGTTTCTAGACCGTAGGATGCATGCACTAAATACGGAAACAGAATTCTGACCAACTACATGCAAAATCTGGGACTTTTTTTTGTTGTGTAAGTTAATATTTTTCAAAGCCTTTTGTCATTTTAATCAAATTTCTGTGGACCTCTACTGATAAGGCGAGAAATCTCCCTAAAAGGCTCAAATGGAAAAGTCATTTTTCAAAACATGCAAATTGATTATTATTTCGAACTGTATTGTTAGATATGTATCTAAATCATATGAAAACTGATTTTGTACGATCAAAACGATTCGACAGGTACAGATAACTCTTGGTTTCTGTACCTACCCCCAAAATTACATTTTCTTACCCCACCGTTATTCATTAAACCAGATTTAAGTTTTCTTTAGTTTTATAAGCAAAAAATTTTCTGTAAATGTAAGGACAATTGGTGTTGAAATCATAAACCATTTTTCGATTTGTCCTTAATACGCATGCGCTTCATTGAAACGAGTTTAAAGGCGAAATCTTCCCGCCAAAAATATGGCATATGGTATATGAGTACTATTTTTAGTATAAAAGTATGTTCCCCCCCCCCCCCCGTGACCCAGCAAATCCTTTTTACCAAGGAAGCCTATGATCCAGTTACACAACATATGTCAATGGGAAGCTGGGTCAAGGGGGGGGGAACGATGTTAGCCAGCCTTGGGAAGGTAGGTATGCCTCGGTTTTTGGCGGGAAAGTGCGCGTTTAAAGTTGTTTCAATGGTGCGCATGCGCAATACGGACAAAACCAAAGCTGCCATATGATGTCAACACCATTTATCCCTGTATCTGTAGAAAATAAATTGCAAATAAAAATAAAAGAATCTTCATTTTACCTCTTTGAATACCGGTAGTGTAAGAAAACGAAACCATTTAGGTGGGTACTAAAATCAAGAGTTATCTGCACCTATAGAACTTTTAAAATGACATAAAAATCGGTGTTTATTTCCTTTATTTGTCTACCTAACCATAAAGCTTAATTTTGTTTCTCAATTTGTTAGTTTTGAGAATTGACCCATCGAGCTGAGCCTTTTAGGGAGAATTCTCGCCTTATGCGTAGAGGTCCTTTCTGCACCCTATCGTCCTGATTGGTCAAAAAGTATGCGATACAGCGGCAAATTGAAATTCACATAAGCACAGAGGTCCGAAAAAAACTAAAATACCCTCGTACTTCGCACTCGGGCATTAACACATTTATTGGGTCTCTGCGAATGTTAAAGGGACATTTCATTCTAATTTCAATTTTTTAAAGTATGTCTTGATGCCAAGATTGGTTATTCTAATGAGTATAAATACTATTAGTTTTTTGAAGTTGTTGCCAATAAGCGAGAAACACGCATTTAAAGTTGAGACATAATCGACAAATTGCATATAAATCTGAACTGTTGTCCACAACAATTTGTTCAATTTTAACACAAAAATATGAATTTCTCGTAAACGGCTCAATATTTTGGCTTGACATTTTCAGAATTTTCACAAGGAAATATGCTCTTTCAGATAAAAGTAAAAGTAAAATTTATGACAAAAATTCTGAAATGTCACTTTAAAGAACTTAAAAACGTGATTTAACCCATACTCTAAAAGTCAAATGTCCATTGACACTTTCCAAAACAAGACCTGGTTTTGATGTCAATGGTAGAAAATGCCTGGAAAACATTGAGGCAAAAGAAGAAAATACTGATTATCAGCATGTTCTCCTTTTGCCCCAATATTTTCTGTGCCATATAACACACATATTGAACATTTATTGACCTCCACTGTGTGATCTTCAACTGCTTTCGAAGTGGAATAATCTCTCGTTTCGGAAAGGGTTAAAACATACATGTAGGTTTGTGGGTATGTGAAGAGCTTACATAATTGATGATAATCCTATTTTGCAGACAACTAAGCAAGTCATTCTAAGTTTGAAGTATATTAACCCTTTCCAAAACAAAACATGGTTTGGATGCCAAAAATTTTAAAAACGGTTTGAGATAAAATCATTGAGACTAAAGAAGGAAATGATGGTGTCAATCATTTTCTGCTTTTCACTTACTGTTTTCTATGATCTATTTCACTGAAAATCTACCTTTATTAGCATTCATTTTGTCATTTGTGGCGGCTTACAGAAGTGTGCAAAATTCTTTCTGTGGTGCAAGAATATTTTTCATTTGCCAGAAAATCAAAAATATTTCAAAATAATCCATTTGAAATTGTTGTCTGTAGTGTCTTTGATTTGGACCAGTCTTAAATGTTGGCATCGCCATCTGGTAATGGGTCAACACTCAAGAGGTTTGACACAAAAACACCAATTGGATGAATAATCGCTTGGTTATTTTGGGGTCAAGTGTCACAAAGAATTTTGCATTTACTGTATCTTACATAAATATAAGCAAATTAAGTAATCTTCCAACGTTAATCTGATTATAAGGGGTGTCACACGCAGATGCGTCGAAATGCTTGACAAGTTAACAATTTTGTTGATTAGAAAAGGTAAAGCTCACGATAAATGACCTGACAGAGCATCTCTAGCAATTAGCTAGAGATGCTCTGTCGGGTAATTTATCTTGACCATTTACAATGATTGTGTTGAAAGCTCACGATAAATGACCTGGCTGAGCATCTCTAGCAATTAGCTAGAGATGCTCTGTCGGGTAATTTATCTTGACCATTAACAATGATTGTGTTGATAGCTCACGATAAATGACCTGGCTGAGCATCTCTAGCAATTAGCTAGGGATGCTCTGTCGGGTAATTGATCTTGACCATTTACAATGATTGTGTTGATAGCTCACGATAAATGACCTGGCTGAGCATCTCTAGCAATTAGCTAGAGATGCTCTGTCGGGTAATTTATCTTGACCATTTACAATGATTGTGTTGAAAGCTCACGATAAATGACCTGACAGAGCATCTCTAGCAATTAGCTAGAGATGATCTGTCGGGTAATTTATCTTGACCATTTACAATGATTGTGTTGAAAGCTCACGATAAATGACCTGGCTGAGCATCTCTAGCAATTAGCTAAAGATGCTCTGTCCGGTAATTTATCTTGAGCTAGAGTATACATGTATATGGAAGCCTATATTTAAGCATGAATTTACATGTACATGCAAGCAGTCATAACGGAGTTTCTGGCCTATAAGAAAGCAAGGGATTAAGCTTTTAAAAATGGGTAAAATGTAAACAAATTACCTACAAAATTAGTATCTTCATCATCCTGCTAAATTATGGTATAAATTAATCCGAGTCGTCTCTGATGAATTCGCTCTTTGACATTTGCATGTCGCTATTTACATAAGAAGACTCGGATTAGGAACATAAAGAGGCTTGGATTAGGAATAAATAAGATGTATTTGTGAAACACCAATGCACACGAAAATGCTTAATGAAAAGTTTTCACCAACTTTTCCGAATGACAGACAGACGGACAGGCAGACAGATGGACAAGAGTACCTTTCGATAAGGGGGCATAAACATGTAAAACTAGTAATTATATAGTTTGCATAATATATTATATTAATAGTGTAATAACTCTATTGGGGTTAAAACTCGATTCGTCTACTAAAGTCTTATGTTTTACAAAAGTGAGTGGGGCGACACATTTCAACTACGACTTTTACATATCTTATGACGTTTTACAGTCTGCATTTTCTCGCAATATTTTCCAAATTTCTCTGTGAGGAAATTCAAAATCAAACATTATTTGGGAAAGATTCAAACAAGCCTCAATATCGATTGCAATCTAAAGATAGACGCGGTGCAGGGGAATTACATATCGCTGCTTTTCTTCAAAAACCTCGTATCTGCAGCTTAAAACAAGCTGCAGATGCGAGGTTTTTAAGAAAAGCGACGATATCGAATTGGTAACAACCTTCTATGAAGGTCGTTTTCTCATCGTATTGGCTTTTTTCGATCGGCCTTGACATTCAAACATACATTAAATCGTCTACCGAATGACTCTTTGACATTTACGAACGCATTCGTGAATTTCCGTAATAGATCTACGGATCCATGTCGTTCGTTAAAAATTCCTTGACTTTGGAAATAGTAACAATATGTATGATGTATATCTACATGTCGCAAAAAAGGATCGATTCGACTTACAGAATTTGCAAAAAGGATGTTAAATCCAATCCTAAACAAGACCTTGTTTTGACATCCCTAAAAATAAAAGCGTGTTGAAAATATCGAGGCAAAAGAAGAATATTTTATGTTCTATTAAGACACCAATCCATTCTTTGGTATCATCCTTTTGACTCGTTTTCGTCATTTCAGCAAAGAAGCCAGTAATAGGTATGGGATTTTTCTTCATTGAGCCTGTTTATCTATCCACCTTTATATATATCGTACTTAAAGGGGAAATTCTCGACCAGATCAGCATGTGCAGTTCGTGCAGAATGACTGGGGGCAAAAATTTTCCCATTTCTCAACAGGTGCATTTA
The DNA here is from genome assembly GCA_963680895.1 of Fragum sueziense. Classification (NCBI taxonomy): domain Eukaryota; kingdom Metazoa; phylum Mollusca; class Bivalvia; order Cardiida; family Cardiidae; genus Fragum; species Fragum sueziense. The sequence goes on from OY804604.1 coordinate 29,125,276, forward strand.
TATAAGATGGATCACGCATATAACCATACATGTATGTCGTTACATGTATAATTAGTATGTTATGTCTAAGTCTTAGTCACACTACTAAAGGAATTCATTATCATTGAATCCTTTCCCAAACAAGACATGTTTTTGTCAAAACGTAGAAATGGTTTTTGAAAACGTCAAAGCAGAATAAAACATGACAACAAGTAGCATTTTCTCCTCTTGTGTCGATTTTTTTCTGTAGTACATTGTACAAACAATATACCTTTATCACTATTATCAATTTCGACGTCCGTAGAATCTTCAAAATTGGGTCACAGCATTATTTTGCTGTTTGGGAAAGGGTTTTAGAGTGGTTTTAAGATGTTTCGGCGTCTGTTAGAATGTTATCCACATGTTGCCATCTTATGACCATTTTCTTTGACATCATGAGCACTCAGTAAGATATCGTTTTTGACTTAACCTTTTCAAACAGAACATAAACATTAAAGTTGGTCGAATTTCAGAGCGGGCGCAGAAGACAAAATAGACGTTTAATACAAAGGCGTTTGTGTACGTCTTCACCACAGTATAGAAGATACGTATTTAAGCAAAAGGCGAAAACGCTGCTTGTCAGACTGATTTTGTATCAATGTTCTGCCAAGTCTTTCCAATTATAAACGTTTCGCAAGGATACTGTTAAACAATGACCAGTGAAAGGAGGGAAGTCAATATACAAAATAATCAGAACATGACAATTGACGTATCCTTATAAAGAAAAACCTTAAGATATACATTATAGTCTACTGAAATTATTGTAATCATCAATATTTTTATTTTCTCAATTAGAAAATGGTATACAAATAAATACGTCACTCAGACATTTAAGTGGACTTTAAATAGATTTCATCAATTGTATCATCTGAAGCGAATAAATTGTGTTGTCAATTTTCAAAACAGGATGTTTCTCACCAATAAAATCATCAAGTGAAGTAGATATAAATACAAGAGGACCATAGTGGTCCTAAATCGCTCACCTGAACCAAGATGAAATGAGTGAAAATGGCAATTTTGTCACATGCAAAGGCATTTAACTAGGGACTTTCTGTTCCAATAAGGCTAAAAGCAAGAAGCTACATCATAGGAATAATTTTCAGACATTTAACTATGCAAAAAATCTTCAGGTCTTATTATTTGAGAAAAGATTGTCAAACATTGCCCTCTTTATCATTTTCATGCGGAACCCAGTCAACCCCCAACATAGGGGAAATATTCATTCAACAATTACAATTTGATTTTGGTTAAATCTTTTCCTAACAGCATAACATCAGAGCAGCAGAAATAAAAGCTACTGTAAATGACAAAACAGAATGTTGAATAAGACTGCATTCGTGTACAAAAAAGGACAGAAAATGATGAGACAAAATGAGCAAATGCAGGCTACTGCATATCAGCATTTTCTTCTTTCGCCAGGCCATAACATTCTCACGGCTTTTTTCTATATTTCAGTGAGACAAAACCTGTGTATGGTTGGGAAAGGGCTTAATCCTTTCCCAAACAGAAAAGTAATATACTGTTCCAATTTGAAAGGAGTTGTAGAAGACAAAATTAATATCCATGGATAAAGGATGGATTCATGTACAATATAGCACAAACTATTTAGGCAAAGGGAGAACATTGCTGATTATCAGCATTTTCTTCATTTGACTCAATATTTCCCCAAGACTATTCTAATTCGAAAGGGATGTCAAAACCAGGCATCTTCAGGAAAGGGTTAAAGCATTCAGATAATCCTAGAAAGAGAGACAGTAATTGAGATTCAAATAAGAAAGGTCAATGGTTTTCCAAATTGTAAAATATCTTTCAATGTTTATCAAACCCTGTGCTGTGGGTATTCTTTAGAACAATCTAATCTAGACTGTTCAAATGAGTACCAACAACAAAGAATTTAAAGCTTAAATAACAAATAGAATGTATTTGACCCCTTTTACCTGCAGCCATGCTCTGGGCATTATGTTTATCTTAATCACCAGTCTTTGTTTATTTTACACAAGTGCCCTGAACCCTTTTGCAATTGTTGATTTTTAAAGAATTTTCTCAGGATTTCTCAAAGTCTGATATGCCCCGCCCTGCCACACCCACATTTTTTGACAAATCCTAAAATTTGTGAATAAATTTTGAAAAGAGTCACCTAAGGAACATTCCTGCCAAATTGGGTTCAAATTGGCCCAATGGTTGATTTTTAAAGAATTTTCTTATGATTTTTCTTAGTCTGATAAGCCACGCTCTGCCACGCCCACATTTTTTGACAAATCAAAAATTCACGAACAAGTTTTGGAAAGGGTCACCCAAGGAACATTCCTGCCAAGTTTGGTCAAAATTGGCTGAATGGTATAGGAGAAGAAGATGTTGAAAGAAATTGTGAACGGACAGACGGACGGACAGACGGACGGACGGACGGACGACGGACAAAAAGCGACCACAATAGCTCACCTTGAGCACTTCGTGCTCAGGTGAGCTAATAAACAACGAACGCCCAGATGCTCGAGTCTATGATCGTGACTTTAACCATAACTAAACGACAACATTTTATGCTGTTTCAAATTGAAAAGTCTTGAAGACGACAATTTCAAATGAATGAAAATGAACACTTAAAGTCATTTTTGTGGAAAACATTGTGGGAAATGAAGAAAATCCTTCATTCTCCATAGTCTTTTCTACAGCTTTTATCTTGAAGGGTCGTCAAAAACGCCAATGTGTGGGAATGGGTAAATATTCCATGATCCATCATGATCAATATTAGAGATAAGAGGCTTCTCTGTGCTTCTAAAATAAGTTGCCCGAGTTGTTCGACTTGTCCGTTTACCTGTACGGACAAGCAGATTTTGAAAGCTAGAATGTCCGTGGACAAGTGAAAAATCTGGTTATAATAAAAAGTGTTTTTTTTCTTTTTCTCACAATTTTTCATACAATGTAATTACTGGTAGTTAAATGTACAAATTTTGTTGTAGACAATAATAAGACAGTCAAAATAGATATGCAATAAACAAATGAAGCTATTGAAAAGTATATGGGTTTTGTACGGACAAGTTGAATTTCGATGCGGACAAGTTAATTTGGATCAATACTTGTCTGTGGACAAGTAGATTTTCAAAATATTTCAGAAGCACTGCTTCTTTAAAAAGCAAAATATTATTTATCATCATGCCAACCCTATGTTATGGGTACGACAAGACAATTTAAGTGAGAACATACGTCATTAGGTTTTTACATGAAATAACAAAATTAATATAGAGTGTCTTATAACCCCATCTGTAAACGAATTGTCTGTTGAACTTTGAACAATTTTGTATGAATTTATCTGGGAGCATCAAAGTATGTACTAGCACTTGAAACCGGTACTTTAAAATTGGTATCCTACTAATTGACAAATAATTTCGTAAGTCTTTAAAGACAAAACAAGGGTTTTTTTATTGATTTTTAATTGATTTTCCCACACAATCGATAAAGTGTCATTGATAGTCTCACAGACATTCTCTAAAGACTAATTTGAGACTGTTAAATAGAGGTTCAAGAAATTTGTTCCACAAAAGACATTGCGCCCGAGAAAAAGGTCCAATAGAATCGGGAGGTGGATGAAATTTTCCAGGGTTAGTATTTTTTGCGAAAATGTTAATCACCCCGCCTCAATCTGAAGCTGCAATCAACCGACCGTAGAAGACAGGGCTTTGCACCTATGTCCAAATTTGCCATATATCGCTGCTTTCCAACAAAATCCTCGTAACTTCAGCTTAAAAGGGCTACAGTTACGAGTTTTTTTTTTTTTTTTTTTTTTTTTTTTTTTTTTTTTTTTTTTTTGCTGAAAACGAAGCTATCTACGAGATAGATTTTGTATTGCGACGAAACCACAACATTTATGTTTTGTGTTTTACAATTGAATCAAGGGTTGGTAAAAAGGTCCGTACTATAACTATTAAATATTGTCACTGACCACATACTTCAGAGGTCATGACTTGGGTTAAGCTAACCTTCCATTAATTCACTGCATATTTGACAATCATTATAATACCACGTACAATTTGACAATCATTATACACCATGTACCATTTGTCATATCAAATAATTTCTAGATCGAGGTCAAGAAACTCACAGGTTTTTTCCAGAGTTTAATCCATTACCGCACAGTGACGCCCTTTGGACTCCTTCAAAAGCTGCAGCTACAATGTTTTCGATGAAAAGCAGCGATATGTAGCTATGTATATGTTTCACAAATGGATCAAGGGTTGGTAAAAATGTCCGTACTATAACTATCAAATGTTGTCACTGACCACATACTTTAGAGGTCATGACTTGGGTTAAGCTAACCTTCAATTAATTCACTGCATATTTGACAATTATTATAATACCATGTACCATTTGTCATATAAATTCATTTCTGGCTCGATATAAAGAAACTTTAGTTTACCAACGTGGATCCGGGTCTTACAAAAACTTCAATTTAGACCAGGTCTTTTGAGGCACGTAATTGAAGGATACCGAAAATGGAGGCAGAAGGGGAGGGAGACAGAAGAATAGCTGAGAACACAACGTTAAAGGGACATAACATTCCAATTTCATTTTTTAAAAGTATGTCTTGATGCAAAGATTGGTTATTCTTATGCGTAGAAAAGTTTTTGAAGTTGTTATTTATATGCGAAAAAATGCCTTTAAAGTTGGGACAGAAATGACAAATTACATATAAATGTGAACTGTTGTCCACAACAATTTGTTTTGATTCAGCACAAAAATATATATTTCTCGTAAACGGCGCAAAAATTTGGCTTGAAATATTGCATATTTTCATAAGAAAATATGCTCTTTCAGATAAAAGTAAATTTACGAAAAAATAAAAATGAAATGTCAATTTAAGGAATGGACAGAACTTGAACTGAGAAACACCCTACGGAAATCTGAAGATAAAGAGGAATGGAAAGCTCCTGTTATGAGATCCTCTATTGCACCCGGTGGATCCCAAATCTGAATATGAAATGGTAAGAATAGCATTTCTATGGGAAGATAGTTCCAGCAAGGAAACACGTGTATCCAAACTGCAAATTACTGCAACAGACCTACCTTAACGAACTATATGTATGAAATAAACATACAGGATTTTGATCATACTGCATCTATGACAAAGCTAATCTAAATATCATACATCATCCTTGACAATGTTTCTAATAATCAGCATTTTCTCAGTTTGCCGCAAGATTTGTGTATCTTATCATAGACACATTCAGTCTTCATCTTGCCTATCAAATGAATTTTGTCATTTGAAGCACTTTCAAGTTGGACTACCATAAGATTTTGGCTTTCGTTAGGGAAATCGTCGAATCATGTATTGTTTGTTTTAACCATGCTGTCTCATTGTTATTTTTTAATGTTGCTGTTGTTGCTGTTGTTATCATTTTTATAGATTATATTAAATGAATCAAATCAAACTTACTTGCTGTGCATGCACAACGTGTGCTTTCCCGTTGGTAGAACTCATTACACTATTACAATAATATCACAGTTCCAAAAGTACTATTCAAAAATATATTAAGATTAGTAATGTCAACTATAATATACGAGGGGTGATCCAGAATTAGCGGTACTGATGCTCTAAAATTGATATTTGTGTGTTTTTCTTGATGAAATTTGGCATAATACAAGTACTACTTATATTTGACACGATACGGAAATTTTGGCATTGTCTTTTAATTGCGTCGATGTTGAACGCGTGTCCATAGCAACCAAGGTACGGTTAGGCGGGGCAGGGGTAGAATAACTTAGCTTTTCAATATTCTATCATGTTTTTGAACCCTTTCTAACGAAACGATTTTACTGAGACGTTGTGAATATCAAAAATAACTTCGTGCTATTCTATGACCAAAATTTGAACGTTTTTTTCTGGCTAAACGGGAGAACTATGGACCACTTTGCTTTGGTGATAAAAGTAGACTAAGACGTTGGCAGAGTATTCGAACGTGCGCAGTCTTTTAGTTTTGCGTAGAACGTGGATATTCCGTCTTCGATACTTGCAAAATAATGTAAAAAAAACTCATAAAACATTCTTTATTAGAATTTTCACAATTGTTTGGTACCGAATTTTCAAAAAGGAAAGTATATAGCTGTAGGAAAAGAAAGGGGGTAGTAGCTAGAGGAGCAGTCTGGACGCGACGTCAATTAACGCAGATAAGGGCGTCAACACTGGAGATCACGCTTCACCATCAAATGCATTTGATACAAGACGGACATAAGTTATGGTAGAGAGTTTTGGATACTGAAAGATCAGTTTAAACATAAATAGGCTCAGCTTTCAGTAGATTCCACATCTACCTAATACACATATTCTGAGAAAACGTGTACATGCTTTGAAGAAATTCTGTACCAAAGAGTTCGTCTAGAAGCAAATTCCGTGATAAAATTCCAACAACATATAAATTTACGTGCTCTTGTAGATCTATGACCTTTAAACACTTAAAATCACAACAACGGACGTCACCTGTCTCATCCCCAGTCAAAGAAAGCTAAAAATCGTTCCTTTTCATCAGTTTAAGCTTCATAGGAATTTCGGGTATTTCCCTGTATGAAATCTGTACTAAAATGTCCGTTTCAAGGACTTTGGTGAAATATCTCTAGACATTCAATGGATGTTTTCTACAACCGACAAGCAATGGTACATGGACATGATAAGTGGATGAATTGAACGTCACAGTTAGTGTATTGCATCTCTAGATGACTATGTGGAGGAGTAACGTCATTATTTTAATGTTGCGAACTTGTGACGTCGTGACGTTAGGTGCATACCTGCCCCGCCTATGCGTTATATACAAAACTTGTTTTATTGTAACTTTTTTGTTTTAGGTCCGATTTTTATGATATTTGGTCCATGGATCATTGATAAATTACATTTCATGCTGTAAAAATTTATTTGACTTCGATGGATTCGTATTGAAGTTATAAAGCCAGTACCGCTAATTCTGGATCACCCCTCGTATTTATATACTGTCAATGTCCACTATTTAGTTATTCGTTAATTCACTTCATGTACACAGTTTTCTATTCACTAATGTCGATTTAAAATGTTTCAATTCACTGGGTATTATATATCATATGTAATGAATTACTAATATCATATGAACTGTATGGCAAGTGCGTCAGTAATAACTAATCTAATATGAAAGAGTCCTCCTGTATTTATATAGTCGTATAGTAAACAGATATTGGCCCATAACTCACATTTTATTTAATGACCCTTTCCAATTCAAGATTTGGTTTTGACGTCCCTAGCAGGAAAATATTGGGAAAACTTAAAAACAAACGATTTTTAGCGGTGACAGCTAGCATTTTTACTTTTCTGTACTAATATTGACACATTTTTTTTTCTTAATCAGTATTTACTTTGTCGTCTAAAGCAGCTTTTAAAACCAGAACATTCGAAAATTCTGTGGATTGGGAAAGGGCAAACAACCCTTTAAAAGAACACTTTAACCCAGACGAAATGTCTTTGTTAGCCAATACGATTATTATTATCTCCCATAGAAAAGTATGGATTTATTTTACGATACAAAGCTAAAAGTATTTTTTCGGTTTACTGTAGATCTAGTTATTGTTATAATTTTTGTTGCTGTTTCTAATCGCAGTGAATCAATGGGATAAATAAATATGATGAAAAAAAAAACTTTGTGTTCTTTCTACGTGATAACAAACAGCTGCTAATATTGCGTAAACCACAAATGAAAAATACAGTGATATAATCCAAACCAGAAATCAAAGGTTCACTCAGTAAATAACTTAAATAGGCTATCCAGATTCCGTACCAATAAATATCAATTTGAATGTAACCGCGATAGTTCATTCAGATTCAGTCGAATACGATATTATAGGATAACCGCAGATCCACTGCAGTATTATAAGGACGAATTGTAGCGTGGGCGAATCGATTTGAAACATCGGTGTTTGCACGTCAGTGGATTTCATCTCAAGAAACATTTTGCACTTTAAAATCAGACTGTTAATAGCAAATATCTTTTTTTTTAAATGATGAGAAAAATGCTAAGAGGACAAAATGTGCCATAAAAATAGTATTCTAAATTCTATTCTAGATAATTACTAGTAATGAACCAAATTATATTCTATTCTGTTCTAAATAATGAATGGACCATGTTCTATTCTATTCTCTTCACGGCCCATGACCTTGACGACAGAAATGATTTGATTTCAGAAGGTAGGAATATACAATGAATTGATGTAGAATTTTAGCGTTTAATGTGCCATCTTTACTAAATAGACCCCTTTTTAAATAGTTTTCATTAGGCCAAATAGATACTTGTTGCCATTCTCTTTCTAAAATCCATAAATAATAGATTGGTCAAATTTCATTCGTTGACGACGGAATGGTAATGGTAAGCAACCCTGATACTACAGTGCTTCTTTGACTAATAATTTTACTAATATACACGAAGTAGTAGGCAAATCAAGATAGATAACAAGTCTAAGATTGCACATACACTCAAATTGCTTCCGGTTAGAAAATGGTACGGCATAAAACGAAGCAGGATAGGGTAGGCCTTATATACGCGAGAAATAGTGCGTCCTATTACATCAGACAAGAAAAGTGTTCAATAATTCAAGATTCGCGATAAAACCATGGAATTGCAAGACAGGGCAGGCCTATTTGCATTGTCCTCAAAGTTTCACTATAAAAAATTCATGAAATAATCGTTTATCCCCTTTCCAAACAAGGCTGAAGCCCTATCTACTAGGTTTGACGACCCTAAAAGAATGCGCTGACGAAAATAAAAGAAACTGCTGTTTTAGCACACGACAAATGACGCGGCAGATCATCTCTCAGAAGAGTCCTGTAGTTACATTGAATGAGGAAATAGTTACATGGCGAGCAAGGATAAATTTTCCAAATAATAGTACACAGCGCAGTAAATTTACATTTAATTCGAAAATTTACGTCAATTGGAAGATAAATATCTTTAATAAATCTTGCGAAATGACAAAGATCCGCCTGTGTTATTTTCAAGTTTCACAGTGTACAAAATAATAGACATATCCAAACTTAAAGGAGCCACAGACAACCAAACAAATTCAACCTGGGAAAACACATAGTCTACATATAGTATCAGAAGAAACATTCAAGTGACAGGAGAAAACTGCATATTCGTCTTTACCGTAACTTATCGTAATTTTCTTCCTAGATCTATACGAGTATAGAAAGTGAAATACGGGGCTTTTTGGGGAAAAGGTTACTACAACACGTGGTTTTGACTCAGTCATGTTTCTCTTTATATCCAATACAAAACCAATACACGAAATATTTCATCATCACGACCCCCCTTTAGATCGATTGTTAAAGGCGGTAATGTATAGTTTTCAGTACACTGATCTATATATTGCCTCTCCGAACATTGAAAAGGATTCATAATTATGTTGCAAAAATGACTCTGTTGAGGGCTGCTTACAGATTTTACTTATTTTTTTGTCGAGCTTATGGCTTATTTTTAGCGGTAATTTGAATGTGGGCAAATCTGATAAATGGGATATTTCTTTTGGAGATATTAGATGAAAAGGGGGTGGGGTAAATTGTCATTATTTGAAAGATTCTTTGCACACAAAAATAAAGACATTATATACCAAATCCCCCAAAAAATCGGTGACAGGCATCTTAACATCCTTACTACGGCCAATTATTTGCTAGTTTGGTAAAACTGAGGTAGTCTATTGAAATCCTTCTCTCTCCATCTTGGTCTTTTGTCTTTCGTTTAACGTAGCCAAGAAATATTTATAAAATTGTAAAATTTGCCCAACACAAATTTTCAATATCACGTGGTATTTTTAGAAAGGGTTTTAGCTTTGAAGACGAATAATCAAGCTGGTATTAGCAATCATTTTAATGCAAGCTTGTCAGACATAGTGACTAATACATACTTGTCTACCAACTTATGTCCTTAAACATTAGGGTGTGAATTCAGTGGTATTGAATAGTACTTATATGTTCTTGAACTGTTTTTGAAGTGATCTTGAAATGTTCTTATAGTGTTATTGATGAAAATGCTGAAAATGTTTCGACAAAACAAGGAAGGCGAGCGCTTAAACGACCTAATTCTAGACCGGTAGAAATTTAAAGCCATTGTATCACAGCGAGGATTATGCATTATGAGATGGATACATATAACGAATATGGCCAAATAAGTCCCGGTTAAGGTAAGAAATAATTTGCAATATTTCTTCTTATTTCTACGTAAATTTCCGAAAGGCCAGTACCCAATCTTACTGAGCCTCTTTCCTCAGTTCTACGACCTTATCAAAGTTCCCTGTACTTTATCCAAATGTTTATACCAACCGACCATAAAAACGGACTTCATTTCAAATTGAACCACCCTAGATGATGCCGTTGGGACAGGGTTAAGATGGAAGCAAAGAAAATCGTTGTAAAGCCTTCTAGTAAAGCCTATGTATGATGGGACTCGTGTTTGACATAAATTTGGAGGTGGGCCAGACCAAAGAGGTCTACAGAAGACAAAAGACTTGAATTCTGGGACAAAGTTCAGTGCCCATTAACCTTCAAAAATAATAAGAACTCTTTCTAATTACAGGATTTAAACGTTAACTCTAGATCGGATTTCTTTTAGCAGTTTTCAAAAACAAAAAATAGCATTATTTATTGAAAGCTAGGGAAGACGGTAACATGGAGGTTGATAAAGATGGAATGTTTTTTATGCTATATTTTTAAGTGAAATCGAAAGAAAGCCAGTATCTTTGCAGATGCAGGTCGGTCTTTAATCATAGCATAGCCAATTTCACCATTAAAAACATTTTAACCAATTTATTGCAAAAATACAAATTCATCTTTTCGAACGTTACGAAATTGAAATAAAAAATGAAATATATTATATCACATAAGTCTGGGAAAGGATACAACGAAGTGTACCAAACTAGCTTTAACTGGTATTTCTATTGAAGGTGTGTCGGTGTTCTAGCCAATGAAATTTGTACATTTGCCAAGCCTCCAAAGTTTTGCCACATGGTTAACCTTTTCAAATGTCAAAATCAATAACGTACTCATTTCCTCCATAAACATTGTTGAAATATTCCTAGCATATTTTTGTTTGTATGTTTGTATTGGTTTTAGCCACTTTAAATCATCCGCAGTTTTGAGTATATGATAAAGAGTAATTAATTTGAAAAACATTGAAAGAAATGCACTGACACAAAATTGCATTTGTTTATTTCTCAGTAAGGAAGGCAACAGAAAACATTATGACTTCATGGTAGAAAATATATAACTTCAACAGTTCCACCGTGTATTAATGAATTGAAGACTTTTTCTTATCATGAGCGATTTGAAATAAGAAAAGTCTAATTTATTTCAAATTGTTTAATTAAGACCGACCTGGGCAATCTATGACAGTTCAAAATCGATCGTCTAAATCTGAAATATAAATTACACGCCATCTGATTGGACAAGACGTATGTCTGGGCCAATCAGATTGCTTGTTGTGTAATTTCAAAGGTATAGACCTACTTGGAATTAGACCAGTTGGTGAATATCACCTCTGCCATAGTCATCATATTCATATGATCTACTTATTTTCTGGTCCCTAAGCACAATTTTTAAAGTGGCCCGTAGACTATTATTATTTATTGACGTCAATGCATATGGCGACAGATGGTGCAAATATCAAACAGTTATTCATTTGATTCTATTTATTATTCCCACGCTATTCAAAGTGTCCCCATTACCTACCGCGGTCAATTTCTAACGCAACCCCATCATATTATGCTTATCACGACCATTAACTAACAGATTCGCGTCACAAATAACGAGGGAAAAGCAACAACAACAACATAATCCTTCATTTTTTTATTCCGATACATTCTTGAAGCTATATAACATTTACTTTAGAATAAGATCAAGATGCACGTTTAGTCTGACATTTTTATACAAAACCTAGATTCTACTTGCTAAATATACTAACTAAATGTATTTCGTCAAGTCTCTCGAGTGTGAAAGGTAAAAAGTCTGACCAGTCTAAACAATGAATGCAAGTTGACTTACTTTAACCATACTGAAAGATTTCCCTAAAGATATACGATATTTCCTTAAAGATATAATGCCTACAGACCTACTTCAGGAAGATATTTATTTCCGTTTCTTTTGATTGCCATGAAAAAGGGAATGTTGAAAGAACGAAATGTCACGAGGTACATTCCAATAGTGCACAAATGTAAATATTGCATCAGCATAGGTTAAAATATTTCCTTGGTCCTTAAGAAGGTGTTCTCAGGAAAGTACTCATGCTTTCTCGGCAATTTCCGTGTAACTAAGGGGAAATCACTCTCGCCATTTCTTCGATAAACGTTTGGTAGAACTTTTATTATTGGCTGAGAATGGTCCATTGTGCAGGATACCACAATCATTGATTCCTTGCATTTCTTAATTTACAGAACTTTTTCTCGCATTTGTTTTTTGCACACTTTTTATACCCGTGTTTTTGTCGATCACAGAAAAGGTAAAAAGACAAACATTTTCACACGAAGTTTGATTGATTTTGCAATTATTTCTGCACCGTTTAGCACACAGCTTGAGAAAACAGTTCGTACCTCGAGTCAGAATTTAAAAATAACAATTTCAAATACCAAAAGTAAATACCCTGTAGGCATTTCGTCGCTTTTCTTCGAAAACCTCGTAACTGCAGCTTAAAACAAGCTGCAGTTACGGGGTTTTCGAAGAAAAGCGACGATTTGTGACATGTTGAAGCAGACCAAAAAGTTATCAAAATGATAAATGAAATTGAAACCACTTGATATTTGGAAATTTGATATATTCTTGACGTCAGATCTCATAGGCATGTGTCATTTTTTGCTTGCGTCGACGTTCTCCGAATCCTTTCTATAACAATTTCGTTTAGATTGACCAAAATTGAATGAGAATATAGACGACAAAATGGAAGTTGATGTATAGGATTTATTCTAAATAATATTCTATATAATTATAAACATCACTACAAACGTTTCAGATATAAACATGTATATAGGCTACTGGCTACAAGAGTTTACGGTTTTTTTTCTTACAATGTGTTAACAGACTATGCAAAACAAAGTAAACGAAATAAAGTTTTGACTGGGAAAGAGTTACAGGTCGGGATTGTGTATTCGTCTGACCTTGGTTTCCCTAAGTGTTTTGACCATAAATGGCTAATTCACTCGAAACACCACTCAAAGATAGTAAACACGATGTTAACAGGCCCGTAGGAAGCAATTTCACGTTGGGATGGCTGAAGACCTTGTGTCTGAATATGGGGGGGGGTATTTTGGGTTTTCCCTAAGTTGTCAGCCTAAAATAAGGAAATTCGACATTTTTGCCAACTTTAGCCCCCCTGTTCCTAGGAGCCTGGTTAAACCTAACCAAACCGCATCGAAAGTTCACCAAAATCCATTGTGGTACGTCATTTGAATTGTTATTGTCGCTTTTCAACGAAAAACTCGTATCTACAGCTTTAACGAGGTTTTTGTTAAAAGCAGCGTTATGCATGCTCTATTTTGTAAATCTTGTGGGCCGATGACCGTCTGCATGTTTGTTTATAAGTTCTATAGCATACGACTTTTCTTTCTCGAGCAACTTTGTGGAAATAAAAAGTCTTTATAACATTTTTCCACTGGTAACAATCAAATACATTACATGTAGGCTAAATAAGGGGATCATCACTAACTAAGCCAAGATAAAAATTGGCTCGAGCCCATGACCTAAAGATCAAAAGATAAGCCATCATATTTGAGCGCTCAAAGGCTGACCTACAAATGACATTGCAAATGTAAACATTGATGATGAAATATTGCGCGGCAGTATAATAGACGGTATTGATCATAATTAGAGCGTTAATAAACACGCTGTACTCAATCCTTATCCTCATCAAGGTCCTTCTTATCCGCCCAAAATAAGAAAAGTTTTGGAAATACTGAGATAAAAGAAGAAAATGCTGAAATCCATTTGCCTTAATATTTCCTAGCCTATCATCATTTAATCAACACAATATCTTAATCAACATTATTTCCAGCAACAACACTCAAACTGGAGCAACTTGAGTCTGTCCTATTTGAAAAGGGGTTGCATTCTTTGTAATATTGACTTCTTGCAGAATTTGTTCTATTCATAATTGGGTAAATACCCTTTCTAGTATTGGTATACCTACTCTCTTATGAACAGAGCACATTATCTCTACATTCCATTTCGATAGAATGAGCTCTGTTCTCGCGGGGTCATTTCACGTCTAATCTCGGGGCCTTGGCGGGATTTCAGTATCCAATCGTTGGCTTTACACAACAAAACAATTTAAAAAGCTGATACAACCTTTGATTGGCTGACGCTTCAAATTACCGGCTTCAGCCAAAAATAGAGGCGACGTAATGTATACGTAATCAAACAAGATCAAACTGAATGATTTTGATTCGATAATTCAAATGTTACCGGCTTCAGCCAAAAATAGAAGCGACGTAATGTATACGTAATGATCATGCAAGGTAAAGCTGAATGATTTTGATTCGATAATTCAAATGATGTGCTATAATTAGATTATAACGACCAAATAGGCTGTTGGCGTACCGAAAACTGCAGAGGTCATTATTTGATGGTTTAATCAATAGAACTCGGCGTTGGAGAGTATGGTATACCTAATAGACAGTGGTTTCTTACATTTCTATTACCATAAGTCTAATGTCGTTTTTGTAATGTACTTGTGTGACTTTTCATCTAAAATGCCAAACAAAATAATAGTTGCTAGACACATATTATAACATATTGTTAAAGAATATCTCTTATCCAGTCGGAGAATCATGTGGCGCAAAATTTTCGATATTTTTCAATGCGATTGTGCGGAAATACCGACGATAAATATGTTGACGATCACATAAGGGCCTCAAGTTTTGCTCTTGTGGTCGTCTTTTTACCTTAAAATGGACATTTAGTTTAATAGAATCTGAAATCTGAAAGATTCCAGATGTACCATCCAATGATTGACGGATTCAGACACTATGTTCAATCCATTCTAATTTTCCACTCATAACAAAGATTGTATCAATGTTTTTTTCTGATTGAACATAGTAATAGGAAATTTAACAGGATTAATCATCTGATAAACTAAAACAAACAGTTATTAGGCAGGCTCTAGATACTCATACCAAGTATTTCAAATGTGCTGGATTAATTCGATCTTCGCGAGTCAATGATTCCACATCCACTCTGTTCCGTAGAGAATTCCGTAGGGAACAAAGTGGAGGTAGAATCATTGGCTTGCAAAGATGCATTCGTCCATGAATGTCCCAGTTCTTCAAATACCGACCCCTTTCGAGAGATACATTTTCCATGCCAAGCCATGCTTTTTTTTCAAACCAAGATGCGGATGTATTCTACTCGCACAGGTATGCAACAAAAAATGAAAAATAAAGGTGGTCCATGCTAATCCACTTAATGAGTTTTTCAGGTACATGTCAAAAGGTCAACTATTCACCTTTCTGCCGGGCTTTTGAATTATAACCAATGGAAACGTGTCAAAAATGGTAGCATATGTCCAAAATGATTTATTATTTTGTTCAGATTAGAATGGCAAACATGCGGTTTTTATGCATATTTTCTAAAGCCTCATTATTTCCACCAAAGAAAACATCAGTGTATATGTATCTAGAATGGTATTAGTCCGTGAAAAAAGGTTACAATTTGGATAAAATACATAAATAAGATATTAATAAAATGAAATTGAAATTCTCGAACGTCTAAAAGTCAAATGGAACAAATAATAGAGGCAACATTTTGCCCATTTATTTTAAAATATGTTTTGTTATTCAAACAAGGCTGAAATTTGTCATGTGCAAGACGGATCCACTTTCAAAGAATGCGACTGAAAACAGTGTAATTTAATATTATGATTAAGGAGTATATAGGTCACAAACTCTATGCATTTACATAACCTGGGGGTTTCACCTAAATCCTTTTTTATATCATAGGCCTACATTAGATTAACATAAAGGTAGAATACCCGTAATGTGGCCATCTAGAGATTCATGAAACATCGGGGTTTTTTCAGCGTCGTCGTTAAGTATCCGAACTTATTCGGGCGCTGTCGTAAACATTCGGCGGTGGAAAGTTCCACCGCCGAATGTTTTCGACGTCGATCGAATAGAATAGATTAGAATAGAATAGAATATATTTTATTGCTCAGTTATACCCGTACGGGTTAAAGGCAAAATTTAACAAAACAAATACATAAATAAACGTATACAATGAATATGTTTGAAAACGGTTTTTGTTTAAGATAGGGATATAACTCCAATTAAGGAACATTTTAAAGAAGTATTTTAAAGAATTCCGACGTCGCTCGAATTTCATTAGGGGTAGACTACCTTAAAGCAGTTGTTGTTGCCGTGTTCCCCTTAATGGCAATGCGACATATAATGTAGAAATAATTTGCAATACGGAAGCAGAAGATTGAAGTGTTACGTCAAGCAATGTTATTTAAAGCTGTTAATCCTTTCTAAAACAGCAAAATAATGCAGTGTTCAAATTTGAAAAATGCTGTATACGACAATATTTGGGTAAAATAGTTAATTTGTGAACAAAAAAGCGCATAAAATTTTGAGGCGAAGAAAAAATGCTGATTACTAGCATTTTCTGCTTTTGCCACAATGTGTTCTCAACCATTTTCTAATGACTCCGAAATCGTGTCTTGTTTTGAAAAAGATGCAGGTTGTTTTTACCGCTTCTGTTGCCATGGAAATTTGATTGTTTTACAGGATTGAAGATTACTGGTAAATAATAGGGAACGATTTTATTAAGTTAACCGGGACGTAATTTCGGATAAACAAATACATTATCATGCCAGTTGTTATAAAATCTCGTAACTACGGCTGGAATGAAGCCGTAGTTACGAGATTATGTAACAATATCTAAGGTTAATCAATACATAACGTTATACCCCAGTCTATTTCTAGCTCAAAATTCATTGCTTTTGAGGACTATTGGCAAACAATTTTACTCATCGATGATTGTTTTAACAGCAAGTATGCACGTAGTCCAACTATCACTCGAAACAGTAACCCTTTCCCAAATAGGTCTATTGTAGTCACATGTAGATTAAAGATCGAGATCAAGAGAACGGAAAGACGGACGCATAATGCAAAGTAATCACATGAATTCTCTGAAGTAATAAATTCAAATGTTGGATACCCCACATGCCCGTAGAAATAGGCGGGCTAGCCTACCACCCCCCCCCCCCCCCCCCATATTCAGACACAAAGGCATAAGCCCACCCCACCCCCAATATTAAGTTGCTTCCTATGGGCCTACTCCAAATCGGAAGGAATAAAGTTTCAACTGTTAAATGAATTTCTGAATCCTCTTTTTTTACTTCATAGACCAACGTTATTTCCTGCACGTTTACTAGCTGACTTACAGGAATGACTAACAATCTTATCTGATATTCAGACATCACGGAGACAGACTATACCTTAGAAGTACACCTTTAAATATTTTATATCAGAATAATGGAAAATGAAAGCTGTGAATCGTGGAATACCAAAAAGCATTGTTGTCATGACTCAAAAAATGCTCTAAAAGACTGTTGTTACTTTATTTCTTGTACGTTTACTAGTTGACTTTTAGTATTGACTAATTATCTTGTCTGATATTCAGACATCACGGAGACAGACTATACCTTAGAAGTGCAACTTTAAATATTTTATATCAGAATAATGGAAAATAAAAGGTGTGAATTGAGTTGCACTTTGGTGTACTTTATCTGAAGGCCATTCCAACACTTTGGTTGTACTTCAATAACATTTAGGGGTTTTGGGGAAGCAAATTTTGCAAAATTTGCTTCTCTTTGCAGCCGCCTCTCTCTGCACTTTATCATTCTCTGCATACCACACAACATCTTCCGGTCCTCCACACTATAAGTAGGTCTATCAAAAGCAAAGATTAATGAGGTAACAGACAATCGAATATCTGAAGTTATACATGTAGATATTGAATTGTGTGACTGAAAATCAAACATTCAATTAATCATGTCTCTAACAGAAGAAAAGACCGATGTAGTAATTTGCTTTATTATGGTTCAAAGATCAGTCCAATGGTCTTCCTTGTAAATGGGTCAGTCAAGTTTACTGAACTAAGAAATATATTCAAAGCTATAAATAGATGCATGGAATAAAAGTATTCAAGGTATTCAAATGGATAATCAAAGTACCTTATCAAAGTACTCTACGAATCAAAGTATTCAAGGTAATCAAATGAATAATCAAAGTACCCAATTAAAGTACTCTACGAATCAAAGTATTCAAGGTATTCAAATGGATAATCAAAGGACCTAACCAAAGTACTCAGATTGGAGACTAGGTTCCCCAACTAGCACCTTTACCCACATCTCAGTCAGTTTCAGTCAGATGGAGCCTAGACCAGCAGGGACTATACTCTACTTCTGGACAGGCCTACATTATTAACAAATTTGCCTCCCAACAATACTTTCATTATCACGTGCAGTTTAAAAAAGTCATTGTATTCAGAAAATCCCTGGCGTTTCCCGTCTTCCCTGCTTCAAACATTTTTCAAGTCGGTCATATAGAACATAATATTATATCAGAATTATTGACAAAATATGGAAACCGCTGTGTCGCGTGATTCCCCGCCTTTGCTAAGCTCCACAAATGCATCTACTACTGGGTGTAATTTTAATATTTTAACTTGAGTTCATTTTCTTCATTGCTTAAGGTTTACAGACCCTGACAAAAACAGTATTTTCTAGCCATACGAAATGCATCAAATTACTCACACTTGTAAATACACTTCAAATAAGTTGATTCACCGTGCCGGATTTCAAGATTATGCTTCAAGAAAATAATTCACAAATATTATTTTACTCTATATTCATACTCAAGGGAGGTAATTTTGAACATTTTTGTCAAATATTTTCATAAGCAGCACTAATTCAAAATTATGAACCGTACAAAATGATTATGTTTGTATATGGAATGGAAATGTAACACACTTTAGGAATTATTGGCACTTTTCAAATTTCGCCTCTGGCTCTTTGGTGCTTTTGAGGGTTTGGATACCTTAACTTTTATTGAGAAAAATTATTCGGACAAGAGCAGTGTAATCACGCACGTTTCGGTTCTCCGTTTCTGGTGGGCACTAATGAGCCTATCTCAGACAAGGAAGTTATTCTCCGCTTGTTTTGTTGTCACGAAATCTCGCAGACGAAATATTGATTGTCTGTCAAGCCTGATAATAACGCTGTTCTACTGCAATCTTTACCGCACTCCGACGTAGAGGCGGGAAATTAGTCGAGCCATTTTCACTATCTACAGTTCCCGACATATATCATTTGAATAATGCTTGGAAACAAGTATGTCGTATTGTTAAAATCATTAAATGCAATTCTCCTGTGATGACTCTTATCAGATTTGTCAGAACAAAACAACAATTGCTGACAGTTTTGCTCTCTGTTCGTACATTTCAATAGGTTTTGGGGTAGGTAATAATTGTGCTTTTTTTTTTACTATTTATGCATTTGTTGCGTAAATGCACGTTTATCTCAGTCTTTAACATTCGCAGAGGCCCGCAAAAAAGAAAACACCATCGTTCTTCGCACTCGGACGTTAAAGTATTTCTTGGATCTCTCTGGATCTTAAAGACCTCAAATGTTAAAGTAAAAACTACTTAGCCAGGGTGTTATGTCGCTTTCCATTTTCGAAGTGATATCAGCAGATACCATAAAATTATCTGTTTCCTTACGTTTAAAAGTAGACCTACTATGACATGTGCAAATGCACTGGAAAGCCAAAATCGTTTGGGCAACCTTTCGTTTTTTCTGGCAAAGAGTCGGTATTTCAATCACTGTAAATTAAATTTCGGTAAGTTCTGTATGTAAATTGCAGAAGACTTGATTTAGGCATGACTTCAGTCAACACATTCTGTGACAATACTTCGCAGTTGCGCCAAAAGACGGAATCATCCCATTGAACGGGTGAACTGAACTTGTTTGAATAGGCTTAAGCAACTTTTGGATTCCCGACTGGTAGGCCTTATTTTCCTCTTGGAATTCTAAGTTTGATTCGGTCATAATTCGTTAAGCCGACAAAATAGCATATTGTTCCATATTAAAGTTTTGCCAATTTTCCAAGGTCTCTTATAAAATGAAAGGTCATATCGTCGCTTTTCAACAAAAACCTCGTAACTGCAGCTTGTGAAAGCTGCAGTTACGAGGTTTTGTTAGAAAGCGCCAATATAGCGGATTAAGATTTAGAACACAGATTATTATTTTGACATTTCCCGCCAAATGGCCATTATTATGCTATATAGTAAATCATATCTATATCGATTTACAATCACATTCTTACGTTATTTACGACCATTGCTCTAAAGAAGCTATTTAAAATATTTGAATAAAATTAATTTGTCTTTACACTATGTTATTGTCTAAAGACGTCATTTAAACACCGAGAGAGGCCAAAGTATGATTTATATTTATGAGACTTAAACAATAATTTGTAGATAGTCCCGCACAGGAACCGATAAGAAGGGGTGAAGATATTCTATTTGTTTCAGAATTTCTTGCATATATATATACTAGGACAAAAAAGATACGCAACCCCAATTTTTCATAATATTTTCGACAAAATATGTTTTTAATGACTGTTGAATACATTTTTGATATACCTGCATGCATACGCATAAATACAGTGCCATTTTCTTCAGATGTCGTACATTCATCACGTGATACATGGTAAATTGTTAAAAACTGATTATATCCAGCCGTGTTTTCTAGATGACTACTATCAAAACAAATTTTCATCAAACACAAGCTAGAACATAGACAAAGAAGATGCCAAAGCGTGCACACACTCTTCACCACGCTACGCATAGCAAGGCTAGGCCAAACCCAGCGCCTAACTGCAGTGCAGATGTTGTTGGTGGAAAAAGGTTCAAAATGTTGTCGTAAGACATTGCTGGGGCAAAAAATCGACACATTTTTGACTGTATACGTTGTTGGCTCTCAATTGGATCACAACCGATTGAGCACGAGGCAGACGTGCAAGAGATATGACGTCAAGGCAGGACCGAATAATCACGTTAACCCCACCTACAGGATAGGTTTAAGACTGCAACGGAGACCGCTAATAACTCGTATGGACTTCACAACATTCAAATATCGGACAAAATTGAACGAAACAGATTGTTTTTTTCGACCTCCGTCCAATTTTTTTGTCGTATTGTGTAGACGCTCGGTTTAAACTGGGTGTTTTCTTACTAATGAAATTGACTACCAACACGATTTTGTGAACTTTACAAGGTGAAATGTTATTGCTTTAAATGTATTAAGTTTTGTTTTAATCTGATTTGATGTCTTTGCGTACGAAGGAATTGAAAATGAAGTTGCGTTTCTTTTTTGTTTCAGTATATTTACAATCGCCTATCACACAGCATGTTTGCAATCAATGCGAAGTAGCGAAACCTTTATTTCAAAGTTCTCCTAATAATTTGGGTGTAATGTCATTGTGGTGTATTTTGGCTTGAAAATGCATTGCACAAAGAAAGTAGCTATCTTGGAAAGACAACAGATAACACAATTTTCTTTTCCTATAAATGTCAAATTTTACAACAGAAAACCCATTACCATATCCGATTCCTGTATTATCAAAGGACGTTTTATAGCATAAATCAATACGTTGGTAAAACCAAAAGACGCCATACAAAAATCTGTGACTTTTTAGAATGTTCAGCCATTCATCGTTTGCAAACCGTGTGTCTATCGTAATAGTCCTAGGACTTATGTAGTCAAACAGCTACTTCGAGTAACTCTGCGTTATCAGCGGATATAACAAACATTTCCAGTCTACTTAGTCCATGGAGTAGTAAGACTTTCACGCGCGTTATCATGCCTCATTTTGGGGGCACTGGCATTTTTATTTTCCATTTTCATTTTTTTCTTTTGTAAGAGAATTCTTTTGTAACAACACATATTCAAAGGCATAATCCTCGCTTCATTATAAAGAAGCAAGGCCAAATATAAATCCAGATCGCCTATTACCATATGTAATGATTCATTATTCCGACGCTGGCCGAAATCAGGACTACTGTTTAGTGTTTAACGAGTCAATTTATCAATTTTTGTGACTCCATTCACATAGTGTGTTTAACCATTTGTACAAAGCTCTCTCTAAGTTTCACGGTTGCTTGCACTTATTTGCAAAAATGTTACAGAAACCTGGTATTTAGATCCGGGTTTCATAACAAACCAATATGCCTAACGAATGAAGCTTGTGGCTACGATATCGCCGCTAGCTTGCACTAGGAGAAACTGCTCTTGATAAGAAAACCAGGCAAACCACTGTAATATATCCATAAATGACATGTACGATAACAGAACGTGTAATTACCATATCGTAGCTTTTCTTCGAAAGCATGTGGTAACTACAGCTTCTTTAAAGTTGTAGTTACGGGCTTTTGGAACAGAAAGAGCTATATTCAACTCTCGCAAACGTACAACGTAGTAACAAGACCGAATCAATTCAAAACTCCTAATCAGATTCATGGCCAATGCAACAATTTGAGCTATGGCTTACGGCTTGTATTTCCCGCCATTTTCGTGTTTGTTGTGAAAGTCAACCCATTCTTTATTTTCAACAATGTCGCAACCACGTTTGGGATAAAAAGGGTAACCAAAAAAGAAACTTCGCACGTAGGCTACAAAGTGCAACCAAACAAGAAACTTCGTATGTGGGCTAAAATGTGTAACCAGACAAGAAAATTCGCATGTGGGCTACAAAGTGCAACCAAACAAGAAACTTCGCATGTGGGCTTCAAAGTGTACCCAAACAAGAAAATTCGCATGTGGGCTACAAAGTGCACCCAAACAAGAAACTTCGCATGTGGGCTAAAATGTGTAACCAGACAAGAAAATACGCATGTGGGCTTCAAAGTGTACCTAAAAAGTACACGTAAATTCGCATGCACGTTTCAAAGTGCATTCATACACCCAAATACACTTCCAATTTGTTACTAAAAATAGTAACACTTTTTGATGCCAGATCGAGGCTCTGACCCAAATGTGAGTAAAGCATCCAACGTGCAATGGAAATGAACGGAGGAAAGAAGAAGTTTAAGAGGCTTCACTTTCCGTTTAGTGATGATTCCTCTGTGAATCTCGACGGGATATCATTGACTGACTTCCATTTATGGCCTTTATCGGCTTTTAAGTCATTTTTGACCCTCCAAAAAAGTAGTATCCTCGGACCCCCCTTCCCCAACAAAAAAATAGTACGAAACATGCCATTTTCAGTGTGAAGATGATTATGTCAGTACCGAAAGGTTTATGAAGAAAGATAATTCATTATGGTAGATCAATTTGATAATAAAAACATAGCTGTTAAAGCTCATTTCCCAAACGACAAATTATTTAGACTTTTCAAGTTTGACAGCGGCTTAACCCTTTCCTAAACGGCACCTAATTCAATTTGGAAGCTCTTGCAGATAACAGAATGGGTATCATGAAAGTAGGTTTTTTGTGCAAGGGCGGATCTAGAGTGGGGGGTCGGGATGTCCGCATCCCCCCCCCTGGAATCAGCCGAAAATTGAATGTTGACTGTATAATTAAAGCGTCAATATAGGCCTAACGTTATATAATTTGACACATTTAAGTCATCATTTGGGCGTGGACGCCCCTCCCCCCGCCCTGGCAATTGGTCTTGGACCCCCATGAAAAATATAGTAATATAGTAACGAAAACCTTGAGGCAAAAGGAGAAAATGCTGATTAAAAGTATTTCATTATTTTGCCCCTTGAAATGATTTTTGAAGCAATCTCTGTAAGACAGACAAAGACGGATCTAAAAGGGGGTCGGGGGTCCGGACCCCGGCTTGAATATGTCGAAAATCGAATTTTGACTACACAGCGTTAGTATGGTATCTAACATTACAAAATTCACAAATTCAAAGCCATCTTATAGGCTAGACCCCACCCCCACCCCTTGAAAAAAATCCTGGATCCGCCCTTGACAGTCAAAACATTAAAATTTCTTGTTTGGTAAAAGTTTAAAACATTTTTCTTTTCAATTTTTTTTTTTTTAATTTAACGCCTCTCAACAATATTTCAGCAATAAGTTAATTTATAATTGTCCACGCTCCGCGGCTGGGAATCCATCCTGTGACCTGTCCATTATTGGCTCTAATCTAGAGCACAAACACATGCAAAATATTACCACTCACACTTGGACAGTACTAAGGAGCTCACTTGCTCCTGCAAAATTCTTTTTATATGGTTTTCAAAAGCAGTAGCTCATCCTGAACTTGCATGGTGGTAATGGGCGATGGAGACAGGGTACGAATGATTACAAGCCAAAAAATCTCTTTTTTTCAATCAAAGTTGCAAAAATATTCCTGTAAATGAAAACTCTAATAATTAACGCAAATGACTGTATAAAATATTCTTAATACTTAGGCAGAATAAATGAAAAATGCTCGCGCGAAAATAACGACTCGCACAATGAATTATATAGTAAAAAGACCATGTGACCTTTTGTTTGCTCACTTCATGCGCAGGTCACGGTTAAATATTTGGAAGTGTATTTGGGTGTATACAAGAAAACTCGGAAGTATGCTACAAAGTGCAACCAAACAAGAAACTTCGCATGTAGGCAAGAAATGCAACCAAAAAAGAAAATTCGTATGTGGGATACAAAGTGTACCCAAACAAGTAAATTCGCATGAGGACTTAAAAGTGCATTCATACAAGAAAACTCGCATGTGGGCTACAAAGTGCATTCATACAAGAAAACTCGCATGTGGGTTTCAAAGTGCATTCATACAGGAAAACTCGCACGTGGGCTACAAAGTTCATTCATACAAGAAAACTCGCGTGTGGGCTACAAAGTGCATTCATACAAGAAAACTCGCATGTGGGCTACAAAATGCATTCATACAAGAAAACTCGCATGTGGGCTACAAAGTGCATTCATACAAGAAGACTCGCATGTGGGTTTCAAAGTGCATTCATACAAGAAAACTCGCATGTGGGCTACAAAGTGCATTCATACAAGAAAACTCGCATGTGGGCTACAAAATGCATTCATACAAGAAAACTCGCATGTGGGCTACAAAGTGCATTCATACAAGAAAACTCGCATGTGGGTTTCAAAGTGCATTCATACAGGAAAACTCGCATGTGGGTTTCAAAGTGCATTCATACAAGAAAACTCGCATGTGGGTTTCAAAGTGCATTCATACAGGAAAACTCGCATGTGGGCTACAAAGTGCATTCATACAAGAAAACTCGCATGTGGGCTACAAAGTGCATTCATACAAGAAAACTCGCACGTAGGCTACAAAGTGCATTCATACAAGAAACTTCACATGTGAGCTAAAATGTACCCAAACAAGTAAATTCGCATGTGGGCAAAAAAATGCAACCGAACAAGAAACTTTGCATGTGGACTACAAAGTGTACCCAAACAAGAAAACTCGCATGTGGGCCACAAAATGCAACTAAACAAAAAACTTCGCATGTCGGCTACAAAGTGCTTCCAGACAAGAAAATTCGCATGCAGACTACAAAGAGCAACTAAAACAAGTAAATTCGCACGTAGACTACAAAGAGCAACTAAACAAGTAAATTCGCATGTAAAGGCAATCCTATTAATGCCGAATACAGTTTTCATGGCACACATTACCATATTATTCGTGGCCTACTTTCCAACACTTTAAGAAACCGAGAAAGAATCTTGTATCCAATTGATGTCATTTATCTTGAGGTAGTCCATCCCTATTGAGAGTAACGCAAGATCGGAAGTATTCGGACGACGGAACGTTCCACCGTCGAATGTTTACGACGTCGCTAGCGTAGTTTCAGATACGTTAAGACAGTTAACGACGTCGTATGAAAAATTCCGGCGTCGAGTAAATCTCGAAAAAGACGGACTACCATAGTACAATTATCATGACCCACATTACAATGGCCTATCCATGGCCTATTTTGCAACACTGTTTGAAATCGAGAAAGATTCTTCTATCCAATTGGTGTGATTTATGTGTCTTAAACACGCAGATACAGGTCGCTTACAACTACTTCAACATTTTCTGTTTTAAAATATTAACCATCTAGAGCTACAGATAACAAGGGGTGATGACATTCATTTATAGGCCAGTTTAAAAGTTTCATAGGATATGCACAAAGGCCACCGGCCCATATACCCACAATACATACATGTTAAATTACATTCATAAAGAGTGGGCAAACAATACATGAAACCATGTGTTGTGGGTATTTATTGGAATCGTCTCATCGAGACACAGGGTTTGGATTTGAAATTACAGTTTTGGAATGCCTTCACCCCACCCCGACCCTATATGTTTCTCTGGCCGTCCTTCGGTCCATTAAAGTCAATATGAACTTCCAAGCATTTTACTCTTTTTGTTAATATAATTTCAAAAGGAAATAACCTCAATAAAGAATTGTTTCTTACGAAATGTACCTACGACCTTGTTGCCACAGCAGGAAATGATTGCAATTTGGGTATATGGAACACTTGGCTAGAATAAAGTACAAGTACGTATTACATAAAGTATTTGTCACTTACATTATGCCATCAAGGATTAACCCTTTTCCAATTAAGACCTAGTCTTGAATCTCTCAAAGATCGAGCTTAAGAAAACAGTGAGACAAAAGAAGACAACCATTTCCCATTTTGTTGCAATATTTTTGTACTATATCATATAAGAAACAGTCTTTTGTCCACACCCATTATGTCGTGTGAAGTAGTTCTCAAAATTTGCCGTTTGAGAAAGGATTAAGTAAATACCATCACGTTTTTTGACCATACTTAAGGACAGATCCTCCATTTATTTCCCACGGTAAGATTCTTTTTATTTTTTCTGTACTGATATTTAAATATATGAGAAGTAAAAAAATGACTTAAAAACTATAGGTCACCAAGCGAATTAAAAAGTTATTGGATTTCAAGGGAGACTACTCTTGTCTAAAATTGCAAAAATGAGTTGTCACTTAAATACCCACAAAAAAGGTGTTCGAAATGACTAGGATTACATAAATAAGTCTTTATTGTGTTTAATATGTTTTATTCTGTCTAAATGAGTACCAATTTGGGAAAATTTAGTGATGATTTTGAAATTTTTGGTAAAACATTCTTTCAAAAGTAGCTAAAATTGCTCTTTTTTCGCAACATTTCTGATAATAAAAAATATTCCAGCGGTAAGAATTTTTTTCTTTTTTGGTATAGACATAGTGCTTGGCCATACCTACAAAAACAAAAAAAGAAAAATATATCAAACCAAGCGTTTTTCTTAGTTATGAGTAAAATTTGGTTTACTTTTTGCAGCTGTGTCCGAAATTGTTTCACTACTTTTATCCATTGTCTTCTTTATTGCCAGCTTTAGATAATAAAACGTAGCATCTTTTGTGTCCATCTGAAGCGGACTAGCCCATAAAGACACCACTTTGCTTTTGTTGCTCGGTTTCCTATCGCTAACGCCACATGTTGAACGCGTAACAGAAAGCGAAATGTACCATCCGAGTACTATTACACTTTAATTGACAAAACAGAGAAAATTGAAATAACCGAAAGGGGTCTTGTCATTTATCAACCAAACATTAACTAAATGTAAGAAATACATTTGCTGAAAAAGGCCAATTACTGAAACAGCTTTATTCCGTTATTTAGGATATGCGCAGTAAGTTGCGCAGTAACAACTGGAGGATCTGTCCTTAAGTGACTTTGTCTTAAAGGTTCAAGAACCATAATGCAAAGACTGTACTTAAGCAATCATTCACTAAACAGGGATTAAGGAAATATTCATTTAGTCTGAATGTCACTGGTTATGTTGGAATCTAGCCTAATCCGAACTTTAAGACCGAGTCGTTGGTTCTAGTTTAAACTTTCTCTTTACCGGCAGACATGGGTCGTGGAATAACAACTATAGCTGCTTTTCAGCGAAAACCACGTAACTGCAGCTTAAAACAAGCTGCAGTTACGAGGTTTTCGTTGAAAAGCGACGATATTACCAACAATATCCAAGCACTGGCCTTTCGAAGACAAAATCAAAAACTTTTTAATTTTTGGCTGACTTACTTTCTTTCCATCGCTATGTTTTACTACAAAAAGATCAAGCTCTTTATTAAGATGGCGAATCTCGTCTTATTGTTGGTCCTTGGTGGGATTTCATTAACAACAATGACCTAATAAATGACGTCAAAATATAGGAAATAGTTCTAAATGAACGTTACGGTATTGTTTGGATCGAGTAATATGGGCGATGAACTCTGGGTAGAGAATATGGATGACTACGACTTCATTACTCAGAAAAAATAATGGATGCAAATTAAGATATTCTGGAACGCAGTGTATAAACTTCAAAGTGACACCTAGTGAG
The DNA here is from genome assembly GCA_963680895.1 of Fragum sueziense. Lineage (NCBI taxonomy): Eukaryota > Metazoa > Mollusca > Bivalvia > Cardiida > Cardiidae > Fragum > Fragum sueziense. Next base: position 29,153,704 of record OY804604.1, read on the forward strand.
AAATCCCAAAGAAAATACAGTGTCTTCAAACATTCTCTGAACAGCATCTAGAGGGGCACAAGATAAATGTACAATTTTAGCGCATCACTCATAGCTGGACGAACTTGTCCTTCTTGTTAGGCTCTAAATAACAAAAGGATCATGAAAGTATTTTCATCACTAAACATATTCAAGAAACGAAAGCAAAGATAGTGCATAACTAACGTTATTCGTATTTTCTGAGACAAACAGGAAAATCAGAGCGGAATGTCAAAAGTGGAATAAGCACATAGCTGCAGATAAGATGGGCGATGGCTTTTGTAAATGCAATACATGTATTTCGTTTATACCTCATCAAACCGTAAGTTGTGTGTACACATTAGAATCGTCTCATCGAGACGATTCAAATGAGTACCCACAACATAGGGTTTGGATTTCAAATAACAAATTCATAATATGTTTACTCTTAACCCCCTCTCTTATCAGTTGCCCAGAAGCATTCGGATAATTTCCATGCGCGTCAACAGGAATTACAAATCGCTGGTGTTATTGCAAAACCTCATATCTACAGCTTAATTAAATGTGTAGATACGATGTTTTGCAATAACACAGACGAAATGTGTGAATGAATGTAAATTGCTGTCTTTGTGGAACGAAACTCTCTCGTAATAAAGTCATTGTGGTTGTCATATGTGTCGCTGATGATTAATATGTCGTGGTAAATGAGACACAGAGGAATTATCCTACTGAATAAAATCACTGCCGTATCTGTAACTTCCTGCATGCCGTCACTTTTCAACAAAAATCTCGTAACTGCAGCTTTAAACAAGTTGCAGTTACGAGGTTTTTGTTGAAACGCAGCGGCATGCAAGCTGATCAACAAATAAAGTTGTCATTTCGTATTCAACCCCTATGTTTTGGGTACTTATTTAAATCGTCTCAATGAGACTATAGAATTCGATCAGTATTGGAAGATATTTTGCATTTCGAAAAGAAAGTAATAACTCCTTCTGATCTATAGTTCTGTGTGCCACAGCTTATATTGATATGGTAACGACTTTACAAAATGCACAATATCTTTCATAATTGGCCACGCCTTTTGTTGAGGGTACCTACTGATATTGCCCCCGTGGCAAATATCACGGTTGCGGGCCGATATCATTCTACGACCCTCACCGGCTGTGCAATATTCTGTAATTATAATTATACGAGGGTTATCCCAGAAAAAGCCGGACAATGGTTGTGTTTAATACAAATATTAACATACATTGGTTTAAATTAATCATCGTTTTATACAAGATGTTTGTGACTGACATGTGAATGTTTGGGTGAATACCTCACAAATGAACAAAACTTATGCGAAAAGTTAGCCCCATGAAAATGCATATCAATCTGCGACGACTCATCAGTTTTAATTAAGCTTTCGCTGTCGCGCAAGTTATGTCGAAATGAACATTTTACGACTTACATATTTAGATTTATTTGCATATATTATTAAATTATAATTATATTCAGAGATGTGTTAAGAAAATATAATATAAGTCAATGAACAGTTGTTACAGTTATGATATAATATTTTATTTGAAAGAACGAATGATTGTGATGACTTCAAACGGAGCCTTGTAATGGCAATAAATTTTGTGCTAAAAATAGACTGGATTAACCGTTATCTATTGATAAACCGTCGGTGTTGTTATAAAATCTCGTAACTACGGCTTGATTCAAGCCGTAGTTACAAGATTTTATAACAACACCTACTAAATACTATTGTTTGTCCGAAATTACGTCACGGTTAAATGGATAAAATCGTTCCCTATTAACGATCACATCCCAATTGTTTGTCTTAAATTCTATTTAAGGCGGAGCGATCTGTCGATTGGCGTTTGGTCAATTGCAATCTCGTGGCAATCTACACAAACACATTTGTATGTTTTTCTGTATTAAGGTATTTTATGAACTTGATAATTGCCATTGACATACGACCTTGACCTAAAGACAAAAAGATGCATAGCCGATGGATTAAATGTGCAAAGAAACAAAGTATGAGTATCGTAACTTAGACGGATGAGAACTGAAAATTCGAGAAACAATGGCAAAGAATTTTGTGCTAACAATAGACTAGGTTTAACGTTATGTTTTGATAAACCGTCGGTGTTGTTATAAAATCTCGTAACTACGGCTTGAATCAAGCCGTAGTTACGAGATTTTATAACAACACCTACGAAATACTTTTTTGTTTGTCCGAATTTACGTCACGATTAACTGGATAAAATCGTTCCCTATTTGCATTTCATTTTAAATTGGACAGACAGACGGCCAGTGACAGAAATTTGCGATTTACACTCAATATTTTTATACAATACACAAGTATGAACTGAATACAAACATAAAATACAAAACGTCAAGATTCCTTGGCTAATTATGAAGATTTGATCATTGTCCAAAGATTTTATCGTTTTTTTTTTTTTTTTTTTTTTTTTTTTTTTTTTTTTTTTTTTTTTTTTTTTGAGGGAATAGACAACAGGCCCGTAGGAAGCAAATTCATTTTTTTTTTTTGGGGGGGGGGGGGGGGGGCTAAAGCCCTGGTCCTGAATATGGGGGGGGCTAATTTGGATTTTCCCAAAATCTTCAGAGTAAAATTAAGAAAATTCGGCATTTTGGCCAACATTGGGAAACACGTAACTGAAAGTGCAACAAAAAACGACTCAATATTTTTGGAGCAACTTCAAAGTTTCTTTCCCAGCCTAGTCACCTGTCTTTTTTGAAAAAGTCACCTGTAGTCCTACATTAAAGTGGGTCAATGTGTCACAGTCGTTATTTATGCCCCGTTTCTTTTGGCCACGAACCAACTTTAAACAATAAATTAATACCTCGGTTTGGCAAATTGCACTAAAATACTGAATAGAACCGCAAAAGGACACCTTGAAGAGCGCGACGGATAAAAAACAATGCCGTTTATAAATTTACTCTAAAATTGTTATTTCAAATTCAAATCCTGTATTGTGGGTACTCATTAGAATCGTCTCACCGAGATGATTTTAAAGAGTACCAACAAAAAAGGATTTTATTAACAATCACTGATAAATTAATATTTTTATTATCATTGTCCCCTCTGAACGTTAGCCTTGTATAAACGAGTCCTTGAGAACTGTCGAGTACATTCCATACGATTCACCAGCCGTGAGACACTTTTGTTATGTTTTTAAACATATTTTACAGTGTAAATATTGCATCATTGAAATTGGAACTCGTCAAAAAGGCCCGAAATTATTTGGTGTAAAATTTTAGCGTGTATCAGCATTTTTTCCTACAAGATTTTCATGACATCTTTTTCATTAGGTTTTTTTTCATACAGTTTTATTAAAGGGACATTTCATCCCCTTTTCAATTTTTTAAAGTATGCCTTGATGCCAAGATTACTTATTCTAATGGGTATAAATTAAATGCTATCAGTTTTTTGAAGTTGTTGATGATAAGCGATAAACACGCCTTTAAAGTTGAGACAGAAACGACAAATGCTATATATACATCTGAACTGTTGTGGACAACAATTTGTTTAATTTTAACACAAAAATACATATTTCTCGTAAACGGCCCAATATTTTTGCATGAAATTTTAAGAATTTTCACAAGAAAATATGCTCTTTTAGATAAAAATAAAAGTGAAATTAATTTACGAGAAAAAATTCTGAAATGTCACCTTAAGTGTACATGAAAGCTATTATTCATTTTGTTATAGCAATGACTTGACACAAGTTTTTCAATGCTTACGATAGCCTGACGAACCATTATGAATTTGGGACAAAAAATAGCACGTACAATTCTGTTCTACCCATAATGTCGTGGAATTCCGAGACTCAAAAACGCTTGCAGTTTTGTTCTTCCTTTAATGTAAAGAAAGTATATGAACGAGTATGAGCTGAAAGAAAGTATCAAACTAAGAGGGAATGTTTCGTTTTGAATGCTTGCCAATGGTATGCATACGATGCGTGCAAATGCAACTTTTGTCGAAACTTGCAAGAAGTACATAAAAGTTGTGCGTGTTTTATTCAAAGACTACGGTGTAATGATGTAATCAGTTATTATCACTGTAATGAAAGGCAACTATGTGGAGCTTCTTTCATTCATAATACATTATGTGAAACATCTAGCTAAAAGGGACCTTATAGGAAGTGTAAACAAGAGGGCCGTTGGCCCTAGGTCGCTCACCTGAGATGGGGTTTTATAACAGATCAGATTTCTTACAGGTAATGCAATGAAGGGTCAAAGATCATATGAACGCCGCTATGCGATTTCAAACCATAGAAAACCCAGAAAACTATCTTAGTGCAATATCATATGTAACTCAAATATGAAGTTTCATCCAATTCGGCTATGTGGTTATGGAGAAATTGCTTTGGACAGATGGAATTAAAATAAAACATACAGACTGACAAACAAACAGAAATTTACAAATTGACCTAGTTCTATGACATTGAACCTACCTAAATATATATTTCAAATAGAACATCTACTTATTATAAAGAACACATTTACCCATACATTTTTTTAAATCCATGCATAAATGTAGATGCTATGCCCCTGATAATCAGATTTTTACAAGAAGTCCCCTTTTTCTGTGACAAGGTTTTGAAAAGCAAAGAAAAGTACCTCTTAGCAATATCATAAGTAATGCAAATATTAAGTTTTGTCAAATTTGGCTCTGCGGTTATGGAGAAATTGCTTCTAACAGATTTCATGTAATTTCTCTTTTTCTGTTGCCATGGCAACCAGAGTTGTTTTTTTTTATAAATTGCAATTCTGTTAACAATTTTTTAAATGTGACCTCCTAAGGAATATTTCTGCCTAGTTTGGTGGAAATTAGCCTGTAAGTTTAGGAGGAGATATCATTCAACGGTGTCATTGAGATTTGGTAGAAAATCTCCTTTTCTGTTGCCATGGCTACCACAGCTTTTAAAGGATTTTAATTCGTTTAGCAATTTTTGAAAGGAACCTCCTAAGAAATATTTCTGCCAAGTTTGGTTGAAATTGGCCAAGTAGTTTAGGAGGAGATGTTGTTCAAAGAAATTATTGAGAATTACTCCAATTTCTCCTTTTCTGATGCCATGGTAACCAGAGTTTTTAGTCAATTTCAATTCTTTTAGTAATTGTGAAAGAGGACCTCCTAAGGAATATTTTTGCCAAGTTTGGTTGAAATTGGCCTGTTAGTTTAGGAGAAGATGTCATTCAAAGAAAGTATTGAGATTCAGTCAAATTTCTCCTCTTCTGTTGCCATGGCAACCAGAGTTTTTTATGCATTCCAATTCTTTTAGCAATTCCGAAAGAGAGTCATCTAAGGAACATTCCTGCCAAGTTTGGTTGAAATTGGCCAAGTAGTTTAGGAGATGTCGTTCAAAGATAGTATTGAGATTCAGTCAAATTTCTCCTTTTCTGTTGCCATAGTAACCAAAGTTTTTTATGGATTTCAATTCTTTTAGCAGTTTTGAAAGGGGGTCACCTAAGGAACATTCCTGTCAAGTTTGGTTAGAATTGGCCAAGTAGTATAGGAGGAGATGTCGTTCAAAGATAGTATTGAGATTCAGTCAAATTTCTCCTTTTCTGGTGCCATGGCAACCAGAGTTTTTTATGGATTTCAATTCTTTTACTAATTCTGAAAGGGGGTCACCTAAGAAACATTCCTCCCAAGTTTGGTTGAAATTGGCCAAGTAGTTTAGGAGGAGATGTCGTTCAAAGATAGTATTGAGATTCAGTCAAATTTCTCCTTTTCGGTGCCATGGCAACCAGAGTTTTTTATGGATTTCAATTCTTTTAGCAATTCTGAAAGGGGGTCACCTAAGGAACATTCCTGCCAAGTTTGGTTGAAATTGGCCAAGTAGTTTAGGAGGAGATGTCGTTCAAAGATAGTATTGAGATTCAGTCAAATTTTCTGGTGCCATGGCAACCAGAGTTTTTTATGGATTTCATAAGGAGATGTCATTTAAAGAAATTGTTGACGGACGACGCACGACGGACGACGCACATACGCACGGACGCCGGACAAAAGGTGATCACAATAGCTCACTTGAGCACCTTGTGCTCAGGTGAGATAAAATATCGAACCTAGTCAATATGCGCAGCCAGACTAGGGCAGACACTTTCCACTTTTTTGTAGTTTTCTAAATCCGGAATGCTTTAGTTATCTTACTATATGTTCATTTTTTCGCATACATGGGATCTGGTTGACCTGAGTTGAGTCTGACAAGTTTGTCAAAATTTGGATTTTTGGATCCCTGATAAGATCCCTTTTAGCCTGACGGGTCATATATAGTATTGAGCAATGATCTGGAAAAACGTCTCTCAAGGCTTTTGAGCCCACCATGGTTCCAGATCAGCCTGTCCATGTACCTAAGTGCAGTCTGTCGTGGATCTACGCTGCCGTCTTTTGGTCGCTGCTGGTCATAAAACAGCTATTGGAGATCAAAATGGTTCATGATCAGACTCCGTATACGCAGGCTGATCAAGAACTGTGTTGGGTTCAAAAAACCTTAAGGGACCTGTTTAGATATCGCCAAAATTTGGAATTAATTATGTAGCATAACATATTGCTAGTATTTTAGTGTATGCTTCTGATGTTGAAATAAACCAGTATACATGTAAAAAAGCCTGCAAACTAATACGAGCTCTAGAATGGCATGCGCGCATCCAGACATTTTCTCAAAGGGGAACGTGTTTTCCAGACGGGCCGACTGCATTTGCATATGAAAAACCTTTAAAAATCAATTCAAAAATCCTTTTAACACATTCAGGAGAGGGCCTGGGCCACGACTCCCACACCTGGATGTCAAAACAAGGTCATGTTTGGGAAAGTGTTAAGAAGGGTTAGCTAAACATTCAGTTGCCCATCAAAACACTGGCACACCTCATTCATTGTAAAACGTCACCCTATCGGTCAAGAGGCCAGGGTAATCTGACCGCAAATAACTTTTTGTTAAAATTTCTCATACAGAATGACCATTTTTAAGCAAATATCGTTAACCCATTACCAGACGACAAAATTTTGGACTGTTCCAATTTGAAAGGGGTTGCAGACAATATCTTAAAGTGAATGAAATTTTACCTTTTTTAGTCTTTTTATGTAGAAAACATTGTGGAAAATGAAGAAATTGCTAGTCACAAGCAATTTCTTCATTTTCCACAATGTTTTCCCAAGCCTTTTCTTGTGAGGGAGTAAAAACGCGTCACTGTGCAGTAATGGGTTAATCTCAATACTTTCAACATTTCTTTCAGAAGATCATTGTTGAAGTTGTATTGGCCTTCCCTGTTCATGATGATGATTGGCCGCGGCCATGGCGAGAGGTCCCGGGTTCGATACCCGGCCGCGGCAAATGTCCTTACTGACAAAAATGTCACCCATCAATGGTTTGATATCGTGAACCTATGTGGGGGAGCAGCTGGAGGCTCGGTAAGGCGGGGTACATGCAACAAACCCCTTGTAAATTGGCGTAGAATTATGAAGATCATTGCACAATGTCTTTCCTGAAGCGGGGCTAATTCGTAAACGCCTTCAACCCAGCGAATTAAAGCGTCCTAGGCTGTAGTTACATTTTCTCTATAATTCAACTTAAAGATACATATTTACTGTTACTTACTTATTTTCGGGGCAATTTGCTGTAAAAATAACTGTGTATAATAAACATATGGCCTTTAAATTAAATTTCAGCTCTGTCTGATCTGTATTGGCTTAGATTATGACGGATTTAAACCCAATATCAAATCATTTCGTAAACACTTTCAACCCACTTTCATTTACTGTATGAATCTTGTGTTCTGTCTTATAATGTCTATAAACGGTGCGACTACATGCTAAAAGCCAACTTCTGTGGATCATTAGGGATTTAGGCCTATGGATACTAATGTCCCTTTACTTATAAGAGTGTTTGTTGAATAACCTTGTTCTGCTCACATTTTTGCAAGATTCACAAGTGTAACATCTGATGTCAGTCTTGTATTCTAGAAATCTTGATTTTTTTTTTTTTTTTTGCCTACCAGTAGACATATTCTTGGCATAGTTTTATCAGACAAGAATTCTACAAGGGAAAACAGTCTGTTTCGGATAATAATGTTTACAAACAAAGCGAGTTTACAACTGAACAGTGGGAAATTTTCAAACCTTGTCAAAATTTAAGACTAGGAGAGCTACAGATGAGAGGGGTTAGTAGTATTTCAATATGCAACATTCGTATATTGCTCATATAACCATGTATTGTGGGTTTGAATGTGAAATTACAAATCTAGAATTCCAATACCCTGTTGCTCTTGGCAAGATATGCTCATGTAGCAATGCAATGACATACCACATGAAGAGTTCCAGTGCTATTAAATAAAATAGTAAATTTACTAAAAGAAGTTCGTGTGAAAGTGGCCAAAATTTATATCTACAAACAGTCTAGTAAGCGAAACATTACGAAATATTACGAATATAGTCATAATGATCCAAAACTAAAATATATCATTGACAGTCTTATCGGAATGTTGCAGCCCCCTGTTTAGCAATATAAGAGGGCGACCGACCTGAAATAGTCTGGTCCAATTTATCTTCTTTTTATATTCAAAAAAGCCATCACTCCTTCTTATCTAGCACCCGGACTTAGTTTTTGAATCAACAAAACACAATAAATTATTTGTTCGTTTCTATAACAGGATTACCGGTTTTAAATACGGGAAGTGAATACAAGGTTTGGTTACGCCTGTATTTTCGATGGGGTTTAGAAAGTTATCGCAGTATTTTGATTCATATGGTAATCAAAGGCACAGTCTGTTCACGATTTTACCATTTTAAGGCACAATACCCGTAATGTGGCCATTTTGAGATTCATAAAACATAGGATTCTTTCGAGCGTCGTCGTTACGTATACAGTATAACACGAACTTTTTCGGGCGCGGTCGTAAACATTCGGCGGTGGAAAGTTCCACCGCCGAATGTTTTCGACGCCGCCCGAATAATTTCGACGTCGCGCGAACATTAGGGGTAGGCCTTAAACAAAGCAACATCGCATTCTAAACAACTGTAATTTTGCAAGTGATGGTTCAAACCTTGCACGTGTCTCCTTCGCACTTCTCTCAGACTGACTGACTCTTTCTAATCAAGGGAAGTCAAAGCACTGTCTGCAAATTTGTGTGCCACAAAATATCGATTCGTGGCATATAATAGTACCATTGACTCGGCGAAACGGGTCGTTGCACTAACAAGCGTTCTTGCGATTCAGGCATGGAGGTCAAAGAGTTCAATGTGTTTCCAGAATACTGGTAACTGTTTTTCTAATCAACTCAACATAGGTATTGCTTGCAGTTGGAAACAATTTATGGGAATGTGCGATTTTTTTTAAGATCATGGAGGTTACAAAGTCACCAACAGTTAAAAATTCTAATTTAGTCATATTTGAAGATTCAAGAGTTGTAGGCGACAAATTCATTGATATCAAAAGCAAAACAAGTGTAGTCAAAGGATAAGTTTCGGATTATCAGCAATGTCTTACTCTTAAAGTTTTCCAATGCACTTTTTCTAGTAGTGAAACAAACTCAGATTCTTATTGACACCTAGGTGAATTGTCAAATGATGACAATGACATGACAATCACATACATGCATGTCTGTGGCCACTTAAAACCTTAAGTCATGATAATCTAAGCAGGATGATTGACAGTTTTATAATGTTTTAAAATTTGACAAATGGTTTGACAATTTTCTACCCTTAGGTTATAAGAGTACAATGAAAGAGATTTACAATGGAATACTTTAGTAACCCTTTCCCAAAAGGCAAATTTTAGGGAGGTCCAATATTAAACTGGGTTTTTCCTGGTGCACAAAATTGTGCATTTTGGCGAAGTTTTAACTCAGATGACCCTCTAAAAATATTTGTTTGGACATTAAAAAAATGAAACAATAGGTATGGCCCCTTTATTTGAAGACCAAGGGGACATAATGACCTCTCTAGAAAAAGTCAAGCAGTAGCGTAGGAAGGTTTACAATATTGGGGGGCCAAACGTTCAAGAAAATGGAAATATGGGTGTTTTATGGGGGGCCATAGGGGGGCAGGCCCTTTTTCCAAATTATCGGGGGGGGGGGGCAGCCCTGCCCCCCTCTTCCTACACCTATGTCAAGGGAAAACTCTGTTTTAAACTGTTGCAAACGACATATTTGATCTTGATAAAAGGGTATTGAAAAATATAGCACAGAAAATATTGGGACAAAAGAAGAAATTGCTGATTATCAGCAATTTTCTTTTTGCCTCAATGTTTTGAACTTTTCCAAAGTTTTTTTCTTCTTCTATGGACGTTTTTCTTCAATGTTTTGTGTAGAAAAATTTTCAAGACGACAAATCGAAGTCAGTATCCCTTTCGTAACCAACATCTAAGCCACACCTTCGGTGTACCTTCGGTGTCCGTAACGGAAAGGTCTTCAGAAAAAGAGACAATCATTTTCTCCCTTTCCATCGATATTTTCAATATCAAACGATACTTAATATGTATCGTCGCTTTTCAACAAAAACCTAGCGACTGCAGCTTTAAAAAATTCGTTGAAAAGCAGCGATATGCATGTCTGTAAAATCTAGATAATAGGCCCTATCTGCATTCTCTTAATCAACCTTTTCTCAAATTAGACCTGGCGTTGCCGTCTCCAAAAGATTTGGTCTGGGAAAACTTTGAGACAAATGAAGAAAACGCTGATAACCAGCATTTTCTCCTTTTGTCTCGATATTTTCTTGATCTTATTATACACAAATCAGATTTATCTAATACATGTAGATCCTCTAGATCTAGATCTAGATCTAGATCTACATCTTTTTTTTTTTTTTTTTTTTTTTTTTTTTTTGTCAACATCACTTTCGTCATCTGCAGCAGCTTTAAAAGTAGAACACCGTATTTTTTGTCGTTTAGGACATGTTTTCTTCTAAAAGAGATAAAAAAAAAAGAAAAGAATTGTACATCTAGATTATATTCAGTTGAAGTTAAATCGTTTTGAGTAATCTAGTCTAGAATTTTCCCTCTGATAGGTCTACCTCTAAAAAGCTGGTCGAAATTGTAAATTGCGCAAGCAATTACGCAAGAAACAGTGTCCCTTTGATCATAGCGCGGTTCTACATGTATGTTTGGCATAATTCTATTTTTGTCCGAAGGTGTGTCAGTATCCCTTTCTTCTATTGGCTATTCAGCATCCTTTACATGTATGCATAAATATCGTGTAGTTTACGTATAATAATATTGACATTTGATATCGATATTTTGACCTACTTTACACGTTAATTCACAAAAACTACCGAAAATTCCTCAAATTTCTACAGAAATATCGAATTTCAACCATGACCTTGAACTTCACGAGCGGATAACCTTCACGACGAACACCGTTTATAAATAAATTTTCAAACTCGCCACGTGAAATTGTCGCGTTAAAACGGTGTGAGAAAAGGATCGGGATCGTTAGAACGAAATCGGGACAAAATCACAAGGACAAACAACAATAAATAGTAGTTGTAAACGAAATGTAAGCATACCTCAGGCATTTTCTCTAAATATCCTTTAATCCGACCTTCAACGCTTTTCGTGTAGTCTGCTCAATGTAAATAAAAGGTGGCAGTGTATAGTTATGCACAGCGAGTGTAGCATTATACCAATACCGTATCAATTTTCACACTTTTCACAAAAAAACTCGTAACTGCAGCTTGTCTCAAGCTGCAGTTACGAGGTTTTTGTTGAAAAGCAGCAATATTCACAGTTCGGACAAGAGGGATATTGGCTTTCCGCAATGCAAAATGCCATTAATTATTCCGAAAACCATATTAATAAGGACTCTTATTGAAATATACTTTTTGAGACTATTTCAATGAGTGCCAACAGCATTGGATTTGGAATCAAATTATCGATTGCAAAATGCATTAACTCCTAATATCTGTTGCTTAATTTACTTCAACCTTATTGCCAATGAGTAAATGAATCAATATCATAGTATTCAATGTGATCGGTTATTTGATTTTGATCGATTAGAATTGTAGGCTAACTCTTTCCCAGAAAACAACCCAGATTTAAAACTGCTTCAGACGACGTGAAAAAGGACGTTAACCCATTTCCACACATTTACTCTTTCATTCCCTATCTAGATCTATTTAAAATTATTAAGGTAAAGGCTCTGGAAAACATTGTAGACAATGAAGAAATTGCTTATCATAAGCAATTTCTTCATTTCACACAATGTTTGCTACCCTAAGAGACCGAATTGATTTAAATTTCGTTCATTTGAAATTATCGTCTGCATCATCTTTGAAATTGGATCAGCCTTCAGTGGCGGATCCAGAGGGGGTTCGGGGGGTTCAAACGAACCCCCCTCTGTAGCCTAATTATTTCATTTTCATGCAGAAATTCAGTCAAAATTATGTAAAACTAGGAAAACGAATCCCCTTATTTTGTAGATTCGACCCCCCTCACAGAAATCCTGGATCCGCTGCAGGCCTTAAATTTTGTCGTTCGGGAAAAGGTTAAAATGTAAACATATCGGCATGTTATAGATCTACATCAATTCTAAATCTTTTAGGAAAAATACGAACATTCTGAGATAAGAAAGATCGAAGGGTGTTAAAAAAAGTCAACCTCAACTAATTTCACTCAACAGTAGGCCTAAACACTGCATTCTTATTATAATTTCCGCAATTTCTTTTCTTTTAACTATTTTTTCTTCTTGCGTTTTAGCCTAAGTTACTTTTCCCTAACCCATTTTGGAAAAGAATTCTTTTGTGATTTATTTTAGCATCATTGCAAGTCGCGTGAAATTCTTCAATTATTTAGATAAATGAGAATATTTTATTAAAATTCGTATAGATCTATTGATTGCAAATCTACTTCGCAACCTTGAAACAAGCAAATTTAAAATCTTATTAAATTACAACCTTGTACGCTTGGCTGATTATGATGCAAGTGAAAGATTGCATTATTTTAAACTTGAGAATGCATTATTTTACCGCTGATGTTATTCTAAACCCTCGTAACTACAGCTTTAATCAAGCTGTAGAAACGAGGTTATAGAACAACGTCGACGATAGGATCTACATTGGAGATGAAAAAAGGCTGGTAACTCCAGCTTCTTCAACCTGTTTGGAAACATATTTTTACCTCACTTTACAATATTTTTCAATAATTGATCTTATTAACCAGCAGTTATCATTTTGCCACAAAGTTTTATGTGCAATATTGTAGAATCAAACCTTGCTTTGAAAAGTTACACTCTCAAAACTATAGGACATGTATGAAGACGATTCACCTGATTCAGACGTCCATATTACAAAAAAAGGTTTTTGAAAACATTTAGACAAAAGCAGAAAATGTCGATTAGTCCTTTTTGCTACTGTTGCCTCAATATTTTCTATGCTTATTTGTACACAAATTTTATCTCTGTCAACATCCGATGTTTTCTGCAACATTGAATAAGACTAGTATGAACATTTGTCGTTTTTGAAAGGGTTAAAAATCGATTCATTCAATCAGCCAACGTTAGACCAATATTTTAACGGTAAAAGGGAAATAACCCAAAACGACCAATAGATATAAAGTACAGAATGAGTAGCTTCCCTTTGTCTTTCCAATATTTCCGCTTTTCTCTCCTTCGTGTATCATTTGATAGTTTTCCAATCATAAGATCTCGATATAATCAGGGTATGCCTTCCGAACTGCAGAAATCTTCCCTCTCACCGAAATAGAGGCATTAAATCTGGCTTTTGGTGAATTAAATAGAACAATTTTGTGTAAATAATTTTATTGCCTATGTACAAATTTTGTTATATCTAAAGGCGCGTTCCCATTGACGACCAATTCAACTCGATCAAGCTCGATCAAGCAATCGAGTACTGATCCAGCTTGGTCGACAAGAGTTAAAGGGGGACGTTCGAGCGTGGTCGGCAAAACTGATCGGGAATTAATCGACAAGAAATAAAGAAGTCGTGTAAATACATTTGATCGAGTTTAATCGGGTTTGATATGAGAATTTAGGCGATCAAGTTGATCGAGTTGATTTGGTCGGCAACGGGAACGCGGCTTAACAGTCGGCAATTATACTGGGACTCAGCCGCGAACATGGCCGAAATCCAGGCTATTTAAAGATTCTTTTACCCTATGCTTACTCCAAACAACGAAATTCGTTCATGTTTTTGCACCAACCAAAAATGGTATACACAATGTGAAAAATACCGATGATCTAGAGAAAGGATGCTTATAACATCTAACCCTTTCCCAAACAAGACATATTTTTGACGTCACGAATAGAAATGATTTTGGAGAAAATAGAGGCGAAAAAAGAAAGAAATGATGATGAAAATTTCTTCCTTTTGCCTCAGTCTTTTATGTGCAATAATTATTATACACAAATCCGATCTCAATCAACATCGATTTGTTCGTTTGAAGCAGCTTAAGAGGGGTTCAATGCATTCTCGTCTAATTAAATTTGCATTTTGAAGTTTCTGCACTGATACATTTCTATACGTTTGACCATTCTTCGTCGACTTGTCCAGTGCAATTTACAATGTTAGTTTCTATGACTCCCGTTGTCTCGAAGTGAAAGGGACTGCCAAACAAATAAGACATCCGTAATTCCACACATCCGATTTTATACGAATGCATCAAAAAGCAAAGTGTTACCATATTTTGCTTCAAAGTTTGCAAATAGGTGTTACAGTCATGGTTGAAATATAATACAAAACAATCAAAATGCCCGAAAGGAAGTATTTCTCAATTTCGTCATGTATACTTATGAAGTAAAATTCTCTTCATACAGTTTAAATCATTATTGCATAAAATTTGTGTTTTTGGGCCGTTATCAACATTATTGCCTAAAATGTGTGTTTTCTGTCTGTTATTGGCATTGGATAACGAGAAGAAACCGGGCGGATATCCAGAGAAATCGTGCATTAATCGGCAGATTCACGTGCGATATCGGACCGGTTTTGCACTCAAATATCCTCGAGTTGACCCTTCAAAATAAACAATTGTCTCTTTTCCCGCAAAATTCTCAACGTCTTACGTTAAATAAGCGACGTTTACCTTTTGGCGCCAAATTATGACGTAGCGTTGTTTTACCGACGTCACGCATGACAAAAAATTCTCGGAATATCTATCAGAACAAAACAACAATGGTGGACATATTCTTATCTCACCTCGGTTCATTTTTCGCACATATCAAGGGGTTTGGGGTAAGTAATCATTGGAATTTTATGCTTTTTATGCAGTAATAGCGTCAATTCACGTATTTTTCGGTCGTTAACATTCGCAGAGGCCCGCAAAATACGAAAACGACCCTCCTGCTTCGCAGTCGGGCGTTAACGTATTTCTTGGGCCACTGCGAATGTTAACGACCTCAAAAACGTGAATTAACCCTATATTATTGCCTAAAATGTGTGTTTTCAGTCTGTTATTGGCATTGTATAACCAGCAAAAAGCGGGCGGATATCCAGAGAAATCGTGCATTAATCGGCAGATTCACGTGCAATATCGGACCAGTTTTGCACTCAAATATCCTCGATCGGGGATTTGTTGTGAGTGCTTCAGAAAATTGAAAATAAAGCCGAAATATTGTCATTTCCCTTTTCCGCGATGTAAATTCTTGTAAGACACCATTTCCAGTTTACATCCCAATAAATAAACTAGGTCTCCCAGTGTAATAACGATGACGTAATAATTATAGTGACGTAGGTTTAATTCTTGGAATCAAAAAGTAAACAAACGGGCAGCTGACAGATTTTAAACTAAAAGTGTATTTCGTGGACATGGAAGGATAGAAATTAGAATTTAGTGGTTGTGGTCTAGGTCAAATGTGGTGGTAAGCCTATGTGTTTCTTGTTCTTCTTTTAGTTACTGCAATGTTTCCTTTACAACTGTTTTTATTGAAATGAACGAATGTCTGAAACGAACCAAACGGTCCAGAGATCTACCTTGGAAATTCCGACCTTTTAATTTATTACTCGCACTGAAATGAACGTTATGATATCCGGAGCATGTTTCCAAAAGCAACTAAGTCGAATATTGTTAGGATTTCGCCAACCCAAATGAAGATTATGTCAGTAAAAATGCGATGAAACTTGACTATATAGCTACACGATGAAAATCTAACGGCCCGTCTAGTGGATATCGCACTTACTCGATATATGTCGAGTCGAATGCCGGAAAACTCTGGTATCTGTCGGTGTAAATGTGGCTAAATTTTCACTAAGTTTTTTAGTTATTCGTCTTATTTTATTACATTTCTTTGCAAATTATTCATATTTTATGCAATAATAGCGTCAATTCACGTTTTTTTCGGTCGTTAACATTCTCAGAGGCCCACAAAATGGGTTATCGCCCTCGACCTTCGGTCTCAGGCGATAACGCATTTTTTGGGCCTCTGAGAATGTTAACGACCTCAAAAACGTGAATTAACCCTATATTGAATAACGAGAAGAAACCGGGCGGATATCCAGAGAAATCGTGCATTAATCGGCAGATTCACGTGCGATATCGGACCGGTTTTGCACTCAAATATCCTCGAGTTGACCCTTCAAAATAAACTATTGTCTCCTTTCCCGCAATATTCTCAACGTCTTCCGTTAAATAAGCGACGTTCGCCGTTTGGCGCCAAATTATGACGTAACGTTGTTTTATCGACGTCACGCATAACAAAAATTCTCGGAAGATTTATCAGAACAAAACAACAATGGCTGACATTTTCTTATCTCACCTCGGTTCATTTTTCGCACATATCAAGGGGTTTGGGGTAAGTAATCATTGGAATTTTATGCTTTTTATGCAATAATAGCGTCAATTTACGTATTTTTCGGTCGTTAACATTCGCCGAGGCCCGCAAAATACGAAAACGACCCTCCTGCTTCGCAGTCGGGCGTTAACGTATTTCTTGGGTCTCTGCGAATGTTAACGACCTCAAAAACGTAAATTAACCCTATAATATACCCCAATTTCTTAATAAATTGGACAAAAGTTTCACTTCTACACAATCAGCAACTCGACTAAATCGATGTCGACATAACGTGTTTCAATTGTGTCCCATGACATTAACTAAAATAGCACTGCAACATCTGATCACGACAGTTTATCAATTGTTGGTGACACATTTTGATAACTAAGCTATTCGTTCCATTGTTTTTAAATTCCTATGTTTCCTTTTCATAAAATCCTACTCCTTCTCTCCTCTCATCGGCTGCATTTCTTGATCATCTTTGTCGAAGGCCCGTTGTCTCTTATTGCCTCGTCCGAAAGCGATAGACTGGGCGATTTCGTCAAATGTACGATTTTTCGTCTCCGGAACGAAGAAGAAAATGAATGAAATGGCTGCTACTAGAATAACGATGAAGATGAGATACGTGTACGGACCTATTCCTTTCTGAAAAAGAAAAGATAATCAATGGCAATTAATTCTTGCTTTAAATAGACTGGGTTTACAGTTATGTTTTGATAAATCGTCGGTGTTGTTATAAAATCTCGTAACTACGGCTTGAATCAAGCCGTAGTCGCGAGATTTTGTAACGACACCTACAAAATATAATTGTTTGTCCGAAATTACGTCACGGTTCACTTGATAAAATCGTTCCCTAATGTGACTGGATCTGGAGAAAGGACACCGGTCATGATATAATAACACATGTTTACAAAATATACAACACAACGTCGATTTCAGAACTACAAAATTTTTCACGGGATAGTTTGAATTTCAGGTGTCTCACACTTGCAAGATTCCAACCAACGCATGCAAAATTGTATTAAGATTATGAACGCATGTAATATTGTATCAAAATTATGAACGCGTACAAAATTGTACCTGCCTCTGTTGACACGATCTTTTTGGACTAAACAATTTTTATTTATTTATTCATTTATTCATATTTTCTTATTGTGCTTAACAGCGAAAAAAAGAGAATATCATGTTCCGCATCGACCGTAAAGGCCAATGCCTTTTCAAATGAAACAAGTAATAGCCTACCTGTATAAATCTAAATGTTAACGCAAGAATAAAGTTGCATGTCCAATTCCAACTCAATGAGAAACTCATGGCTGCAGCACGGGGCTCCTGGCGGAAAATTTCGCCGACAACTATAAACGGAATGGGACCTGAAAAAATCAAAGATTAACAGGATTTGATTTGATTTTGTCAAATATGGCGCTTGTATCTCGAAATGATTATTTTTTCTGACTTTTTACTGATAGAGATGGTTGCCATCTTGGAAAAAATGGCATCCGTGTTGGTATTTCAATCATTGTGGATACCATTTGTTATGAAAATAGTATACTCTGAGGATCATTTATGCCAAATATGGCGCATGCATCACAGAGTGAAGAATTTGGTCAATTTTTGGGCTTGAGAATCCTGTGTTTTAAGGTATTCTATCCATCATTAGATACCAAACACTTAATGTATCTTCGGGCGTCAACTGTAGCAACGGAAATTGATGAGGATATCCGCCAAGGATGACGCACGGAAATCGACGATGGTTACATTCGTAAATTTCCATTGTAACGGAGTACACCCGAAGATACACAGAGTGCTTTATAGTGATGTGCGGTAATCCCTAATGATCCTTAACAGTGTTCAGTATACTTACCTAGACCTAATGCATATCCTATAATATACAATAACATCACCACTATACAAATTATGGCCAGTAAGCTCTTCTGAGACTGGAAAAGAAAGATAGACAGTGCTCTACAGTTCTCATATTGGTGAAGTTATCAAAATCCAGTTCGAATCAGTTCTTAACCTCTTCAAATATATTACACTACAAATTGTTTTAACAAGTGGATTTGTATAGTTGATCTTAGTGTTTTCAATGCATATGGAATTTTTGACTTCACGTTTTTTCTATCCAACCATTTATGATATGCACATCATATTTACATAAATCTGTGGCATTTGTACATAGCATGAAATGACACGAACTGTTCATTTCCCTTTTTGCGTGTACACACGGAATCACCAATAACAATTCATATGTATGCCAACATTGCTCGGCGCTAAAGGCTCCAAACAATTATCACAGAAAATATCAAGACAGAATGGCGATTTTGAAAAGCTGCTTGTGATCTGAACGACATTAAGGGGGGATGCTCCAGTTTCCTAAATTTTTTCCCAATAATAGAATTTATTCATATTTTGTATGTTGAAATTACATGTTATTACCAATTGAAAAATAAAATAAAAATGGGTGGTCAGCGATCTTGTTTGAATTTTATTGGCATTCGTATCACATAACCCTACATCGAAAAAATGCACAATTTCTTGCACCTGTCCAAGGTCACTAAAATGCTAATAAAAAGCTGTATATTCATCGTTTAGTCCCGAAAACGGATTTAAAGTAATGTCTTACATTTATTACGAACAGAAAACCCAAAATATGTGCTATTATAAATGCGTAAATGTATAAAACAGCATGCTCACGTGTTCGGTTAGATCAACGAAGCTGGAGTGTTTTATGTCAAAATTTGCATATTTTCGGAAATATTTCAAGTTCTACATAATAGAATTTGATAAAACTCCCTCATTGTATTAAGCAACATGTCCTGGTAATAATTCAAAAAGAAAATGTATAGGTCAGCGCACTTATTAGTGCATTACGGCAATTTTTATCAGCTACACATGAATTAAATGACGCAAAACAGTGGTAACTGCATACACACTTACGACTGTCTTGCTCTAAATAATCGATTTCCATCTTGAGAAAATCAGTTTCGCATAATAAATACACTTTTACCATCGAAAATGGTAAATTGTAATGATGTTATATATGGTGTTATATTATTGAAAATCTTGAAGCGAAACATATTGGTACGAAACATTTAAATTACTACAGTAAAGTCCGAGTGTTCCGAAAAACTGGAGCATCCCCCCTTAAATTAAGGTAGTTTTAACATTCATGAACACTCAGTGTGTTCTCTTGTCGAAAGAAAAAAAACTTTAAATAATCAACAAACTTACTGCCATATCTTCAGACTGGAGTAGATTTAGACAGACAGTCAGAACTACAAATGATACAACCATCATACACATCGGCCATATAAGTAAAGGACGTCGACCAAGTTTCTCCATCAACGGCAACTGTAGTGAAATAAAGCACATCGATTTCATTGTGGTTATACATTGTTTGACGGGACTCTTTTTCCTGCTTTTTAAATTTAAAATTCAAATGGTTTAATGGTTTTTAAATTTATATGCAATCCCCTCATATGTTGTATATCAACTAGGCCTACTCCTTTGAAAAACGACCTTAAAATATTAATCAAAGTGCTGTAAGCACTGTAAAACTATCTAGTTTGAATTCTGGTGTAGACTGATATCTTAACATTCTTGTTACAAAAACAACCAGCCATGTGCATTTTAACAGTAGGCTACAACATTTTATTCCTTTGTCCAAAAGTATTACCTGCAGGTATAGTCTGGAAACGATTTCATTACTCGGATTGAATAGACTAAAAATGCTAATAAGTAGGCCTACTTACAACCACTATTGTTGCCAGCACGTTGATAGCCCCCTGTCCAACAATAACATACGGGATGGAATCCTTGGGTACGCTGGCTTGTTCAAATATGAAGCTAGAATACGCCATAATCTGAAAATTGAAAATTTGAACATGTATCAAAAAATGGCAATTAAGTCCAATCTCGATTTTATGGCACACACGTACATCTACGTAAATTTACGCATGTGAAATGAGAAAGGGCATGCATAATATCAATGTGATTTTACATGCGTTGGCTCAAATCTTTTGTGACACATCTTCGTGAATCAAACCATAACATGCAAAATTACAGTTGTTTGGAGTACTATGTTTACGTAACAGGTCAATTTTGTAAACATGTGTCCTGTTTAATTTTACTTCAAACTACTTTTTAAACTGACAGCACCTATGGAGACACTCCAGAACGTGAAATACTTCCAGATCGTAGTACATAAAATACATTTTGTAACTTTTGTTGCAAATATTCTTTGTCTGTAGAATAGATAGATGCATGAAGTATGGTTCTGCACATTTGCAGACTATCGGGGCACTCTAAGGATGTGTTTTAATTTAACCCTTTCCCAAACAAGACCTGGTTTCAAATGACGTCCCTGATAGAAAAGGCTTGGGAAAACATTGAAACAAAAGAAGAAACGGCTGGAGGCCAGCAGTTTCTCCTTTTATCTCAATATTTTCTGTGTCATATTGAACACATAGCCTTTCCTTTTTATCATGAATGTTGTCGTCTAGAGCAGCTTTCCAATTGGAACAGTCCAAAATTTTGCCATTTGGAAGAGGGTTAATTTATCTTTTCAGGGACTACTTTTGTCCGATCGTGACCTTTCACTGTGGGGTATGTCATATGCGGATTACGAAAGAGATTGCAAGTTTTAATGGTAACGATATTTCTTGACTATTTTCGTAACTTGTGTGTACACCCCGTAAGATAGAACGGTCCCTTTAACACTTACTGCGTTGATTCCAGATAACTGCTGTGCAATTTGAAGAACACATGCGATGATTACCGGTAGCTTCAGCTCCGGCGTCGTCAACAACTTCTTCATAGAGAACGATTCCACCGACGACGCTTTTCTCGCTTCTATTCTCATTTCTTCCAGTTCTCCGTCAACGTCGTCGTACCCGATGAGCCTCTGCAATGCTGTCAAATTAACGCATGTAATTCATTAGATCTATAAAGCAAGAGTCAGGTAACTCGGCAATTTCGTTGTTTTCCGAAGTCGTTTTGAAGTCGTTTAGACTAATTTCTTTCCTTTTCTACTGTATTTCATTTTTAAAGGTACTTGATGATCAAAGAATTATGGATAAATATCATTTTAATCGAAACTAAACAAATATCGGATGAGTCGGATATTTCGAGCTAAAATTTCACATCTATTTGAAACGGAATCTATGAAAATAAAGAAATAGAAAAGTCATAAAGTTCCTACCTTTTTTGGCGCCATCTTCATCATTTTTCTTGATAAGTAGAAATCTTGGACTCTCTGGACAAAGAGGGAACAAAAGTAGGCAGACAAGTGAAGGTACAGCATTGAATGCAAACAGTACCGGCCACAACTCCCAGGTTCCTAGAATGATATTTGAAAATAAACCCATTACAAGACAATAGCGCTTTTGACACCTCTTATAGAAATGGCTACATGCGAAATATTTGGCTAAAAGACAAAAAAGAAGGACTAAATAAACGCCACTAGAATTTTCCTTTGACAAAACTGATATACCAATCCTGGTTGACAAATCCATACGATATTTCTTGAATATATTGTTTACCTGTTTGTTACGGCGAAGACATATGTCTTAGAACAAGTGTTTGATATCACAAGGTGATTAAATTGTGTTAATCTGGATACGCTTACCTGATAATTGCGGTAGACCCATCACCATGGACCAGAGGATGCCAAGTGTGATAAACAACTGATGACATGTACCAATGGCCCCCCTGATAGATTTTGGTGAGATTTCAGCAAGATACAGGGCTGCTAGACTGACGTTTATACCTGAAATACCAAAATGAAATGTACGTTAGTTTGTTATCTTGAATAATGTCCATTCTTCTCACATGGAAACATTCGTCGCTTTCAAAAAAAGCAACTCGTAACTCGTATTGAGTAATATTAGTCTTGTCCGTCCAGAGTTCACTTTACATACCATAGGCCTAGGAAGGTTTATAATATGGGGGAGGGCAAATGTTTAAGTATGTGTTTATTATTTGGGGCCATAGGATATGCTGGCCTCCATTATTTGAGAGCCTGGCAGGCAGACATTCAGGCGTAATGATTTTTTGTCGGTAAAAGCCGTCCGTTGGGAGCGCTGAAGAAAATATATCATTACATATACAGATTTCTCAAAGTGGGCCAACGACATATTTTGTTTTTGAAAACGAACTTTAAATGACGCATTTTGACACACACAAGATAAATACTCTGGAATATAGTTTGGCAAATTAAGGAATGACTCGTTTGGCAAATTAAGGAATGACTCTCTTCCCCTCCCCCCCCCCCCCCCCCCCCCCCCCACACACACACATTATTTTCTCCATAGAAAGAAAAAAATGTAACATTTTATTCATTTCTAGTTGTCATTGGCAACATACTCATATTTCAATCTTATTTGTTGCCGTCTGGTAATTTTCAAACATGTTAAACAAGAAGCTTACCACAATGTACGCCAACAAAGGCCCTGGAAATGATGACACATTCAGGAGATTTGACTGCTATTGGTATTCCTCCGAACAAACCAGCTAGGAACATCAGGAACGTGATTATTATCATGCTCTTTTTTCTGTAAAAATGTGGGGGACTCTTTATTGCTTGTCATATTAACATTTTTAAGCTTTTTATAGCCCGAAAAGGAAACTCGAACTATAACCAGGCGGACAAATACTCCCAATCACATCATTATCACTAAATGTGTCATTGGTCATCGTATCTTGAGTTAGAGCACGGAAACGGATTTAACAAAGTCAAAATGTAGTTCAATACATGTGACGTACATGACCACATAACATACTAGTAACCACAAAAAGTGGGTCACCACTTTCGGTCAATGGCAAAACTTTAGTAAAGTGACATGGTCTAAGGTGACTTTTGTCTTGAATGGTTCTTTAACTTTAAGAGCACGGTTCAAATTGATTTTAAATATAGATCAATCGTTCTCGATAAACATTTGAGTGGTAACAGGGGCATTGCAAAGTCCGATAGGCATTGCTTAGAACTCAAAGAAGCCATGTAAGTAATAGAAGCCCCTAAAGACTTTACATGTACATGCTGTAAACCAGAGGTCAAATCTTATCATGGATACTACTATGCTCAAGCACAAAATCTTTGGAAAATGTCAAAAAGCGGCGTGTTAAGAAATTGCAACAATTACTTACCTTCCAAAGTAGTCAGCCATTTTTCCAGACAGGGCAGCTCCAACCATACCAAATAACACAAAAATTGCCACAGTAACGGACCATAACAATTCTAACTGGTTGTCAGCAGCAATTTCTAAATTTTAGAGAATTATTTCAGTAAACATCGTTATTAAATTTAACAAATCAAAGCCTTTGTTTGGTAGATCTAGTTTCCGAATATTCAAAACTTGGAATTTGTAACTGCGTTACATTTCACTTTTGTAATCGTATTATCCATCGCATAACATTTATATAATGCACAGACAAATTGTATATGCGGCGAATAATTTACACTCGCAGAGAGTCAACAATAATTTTCGTTTAGAAATCCATTAAGATAAAGAAGATATAAGCAATTTATCTCTTTCTATCACTGCGTTTTCGCTTTACATTGTGTTTTTTCTGTTCTAATTAAAATTCGTTTCATGTTGTCTTCTTAAAAATTGATAAAAAAACATATCGTTTTTGAATGACTTAATGCCCACGCATACGTCGTTTTAACCAGCAGTGTAGATATAGCCACTATTTGTCACTAACAAAAAAAAGACGACACTAATAAACCCCACCTTCTTTAGACATTGCCATCATCACATCCCGTCTTGTAGCATTAAGGCTCGGCTCTTCGATGTTGGCATTTGTGTTGTTGTTAGCGGCATGTACATCATCCATATCTTTATAGTAAAGACCACCAGTAGAAGCATTGTAATGGGTCTCTTTGTCATCTCTAGCAAAATTTACTTGGGCGTAAAACACTTTGATAAGCTGGAAAATAAAATCTCTATCATTTCTTAAAAGCCCGTTATGGGCAGAGGTTGGAAAAACATTGAAACAGAAGAGAGAGAGAGATCGATAGTTGACACTTTTTCCTCATTAACTCAACATTTTTATACTTTATTTTGTACACAAATCTGTACACTAATCCTGTCGGTAAAAATATCTAAACTTGATTATCGACATCTTTAATTATTAATACGTTTCATAGTTCTTTAAATAAAAGAAGTTTTGTTGGGTAAAAGGGAAAGCCATGAACATTTTGGATAATAAAGTAATGCTTACCGCCGCAGGTGAGTTGACGACACCAATGTTGTACCCATAAAGAAAACTGTTGCCGAACACACAGATGAAAGTACTGAACAACAACCAGAATGTGTACTTCACTTCTCTTTCAGGCTGAAATCATAATGCAGAGCAACATATAGGAGGGGGTAGAAAGTTAAACATTCTAATATATTCATTTCAAATCAAAACCCATTGTTTCGTGTACTCATTTGAATCGTCTCGATGAGACAATGTGGGGTTTGATAAACAGTTAGTGGAATATCTCATTTTGATTCTTTTCATCAACTCCTCTTATCTGTAGCTCTTCTCAGGTATATGAGATTTTCTAAATGAAAGAAAAATTCTCTGTCATTTGTTTTTACTAGATAGTTCTCTCTAAATTGTTCCATCTTTAATTTGATGAATTATCTTATAACAGAAAAGCAAGTTGAAATAATACCGTGCCTTTTAATTAGGAGAAAAATCCCTAAATACATTAAACTTATTTGAAAGAAAAAAAGTTCGTCAGTATTTCAGTTCCTCAGCAACCCGATCAAAACTCGAATACACACGGAAACTGATATCGTGCAATTCTATTACAGCCATGCCTCAAACAAGTCCCTTTAATTAAGCGATGCATATTTTGAAAAAAGACTTACCAGGAACTACAACAATTTCACATGACAGCAGCAAATAGACGGTGTACCGATATCAAAAATACTGGAAAATCGAAAGTTTTTACACAAGAAAGAAATCTTGGTACGCGTTACATGCAGCACCTACTTGTCTGGCTTTGACTGCTATAACAAAATCAAGCATACCAAATTGGGAAACGTTTTGCGTATAGGCTACCTAGCCTTTTAGTTGCCGCAAATCCCTTGCAGAGTTCGGATTTTAAAAAAAAAATCAGCACGTGTTGGCAGTATATTTCTTGCATAAAATTAAGTGTATGCAACAAACATTCTTGTCTGAGTAGGATAAGAAAAGTAATCTTACCTCAGTCATTTCTTTTTTGTACTGGCATATATCCTTGAAGGTGGTCTGATATCAGCCTAGTAAAAAGACATCAACAATTTACTAAACAATTCCTAGTTTTGACTTGTCAAACGAAATAGTCGTTGGAAAACATTCAGACATAGGAAGAAAATGCTGATAATCAGCATTTTCTCTTTTTGTCTAAATATTTTCTGTGCTATATTGTTCACATCCCCTTTCTGTAACAGTATCCTTTATGTTGTCAACATTAGCTATCAAAGTGGAACAGTCCAAGTTTTTGCTGTTTGGAAAAGAGATAAATGTAAGATGGAGCAATGAGGAATACTATGGCGTACCAAATGGGCCAAAAGTCTTCTTTTAGCGTGCACCCATAAAATATACGCGTCGACGCGTAAATTTATGCGTCGACGCATAAAATATACGCGTCGACGCGTATATTTAGGCCATCAGCCAATCAAATTACGCGACCAGTTACGAAATTTATGCGAGCAGTCGAAATTTTTCTGGCCCAAATGAATCAGCCAATGGGAGAGCCTGTTACAATCGTTGTAATTACCATATTTGGCAAACTCTGTGTGGGACAGTTATCTCCTAAGTAACATGTCCATAAAACAATTTCCCAACAAGACTTGTTTTTGACGCCCTCGAAGAATATAGGATCAAAATTAAACATCGAAGGAAAAGAAGAAGATGATGATTATCACCAATTTCTCTTGTTCCTTCAATATAAGCTTGATCTACTTGTTTAAACCCTTTTCGTCGTCTGCTTCAGTCTCTAAATTAGAACAATCCATTTATTTGCCGGCTGAGAAAGGTTAAAATATTAAAACTGCGTTGTTTGTTCTTTATTTTGGCATTTTATCTATCAGCTGCGTCTTCAAGTCTAATATCTTTCCAGACTACATCATGGCTCTCAAAACAATAACCATGACGCCGCATCAACAATTGGTCATTGCGATGTAATTTTAAGGACAGATCCTCCAGTTGTTACTGCGCAACTTACTGCGCATATCCCAAATAACGAAAATAAAGCTGTTTCAGTAATTGGCCTTTTCAGCAAATGTATTTTTTACATTTAGTTAATGTTTGGTTGATAAATGACATGACCCTTTTCGGTTATTTCATTTTTTTCTATTTGGTCAATTAAAGTGTAATAGTACTCGGATGGTACATTATCGCATTCTGTTACGGGTTCAACATGTGGCGTTAGCGATAGGAAATGGAGCAACAAAAGCAAAGTGGTGTTTTTTATGAGCTAGTCCGCTTCAGATAGACACAAAAGATGACACTTTTTATTATCTAAAGCTGGTAATAAGGAAGAAAATGGATAAAAGTAGTGGAATAATTTCGGACAGAGCTGCAAAAAGTAAACCAAATTTTACTTATAACTAAGAAAAACGCTTGGTTTGATATATTTTTCTTTGTTTGTTTTTGTAGGTATGACCAAGCACTATGTCTATACCAAAAAAGAAAAAATTCTTACCGCTGGAATATTTTTTATTATCAGAAACGTTGCGAAAAAAGAGCAATTTCAGCTACTTTTGAAAGAATGATTTACTAAAAATTTCAAAATCATCAATAAATTTTCCCAAATTGATACTCATTTATACAGAATAAAACATATTGAACACAATAAAGACTTATTTATGTAATGCTAGTCATTTCGAACACCTTTTTTGTGGGTATTTAAGTGTAACCTCATTTTTGCAATTTTAGACAAGAGTAGTCTCCCTTGAAATCCAATAACTTTCTAATTCGCTTGGTGACCTATAGTTTTTAAGTCATTTTTTTACTTCTCATATATTTAGATATCAGTACAGAAAAAATAAAAAAAATCTTACCGTGGGAAATAAATGGAGGATCTGTCCTTAACTATATCTACTTCAGCAAAAATATTATAACATAGAACTCTTTCCTTTATATTTTAATAACAAGCCTTGTATGCGTTTCAAAGAGTTGGGTATGTATTCTGGACGAAAAGTAATGGGTTTTCGTGTTTGGCATTGAAGAAATGTTTCAACTCTCTTTTCCTTTGATCTATTTTGTCTGAATGAACTAAGTGTTCTAATATGCAGAGTACAATTTAAGAAACGTTTATGCTTTTATAACTAAGACTTAGAGTCTCTGATCTGAGCAAAAAAAAGGATTTGGAAGTTTAAAAACTGTGTTAAGTTTTTTTCCTTTTCCACAATGTTTTTTTTTATTGTTTGATTTCTATCTATTTTTAAGAGAGATATAGATCTAGATTTTTTTGAAGATGTACGAGGGTCCATCAATAATTTCGCGAACTAATCTATAAATGTCAGAAAAATATGTTGATAACTTTAGAAACATTACCCATTTCTTATAAAAGTAACATCCCTTGAAATAGTTTGCATTCATTCCACCGCTTGACTCACGCCTGTGGCACGTGCTGCAGCCAGTCATGTGACATGTCCCGCAATCATTTGTAAATGTCACATCCAAACTCTTCTTTTACTCATTATTTTCACCCCGTGAGTTATTTCTAAGGTTAGGAAATAACTAGAAGTCGCAAATTGCATAATCTGTGCGTTGCCGAGATTTTGGTATTATTTCTATAACCAGTTTCACAATACCGGCCTTTTTAAAGCGTTAGCTATGGCGCGACTCGCTGTCATAACACGACAGAATTCCCAAACTTATCTTTTTTGCACGCTGTCTCATTTAAGCTGGTGGCAGATCAGGTTTGATTACTGCTCCAAATTTATAAGTACTTTCTCGACTTTATATAGACATAAAAAGCTCAGTGTGATTGTGCGACTATCAATGAAAATTATGACATTTGTCTCACCGGCACATCTGGAAATCAATGTTTTTTGGGGGTGAGAATGAAAAATAATGCTTCCAAATTTGAGATTTCCGACTCAAAATGATGTCATGTCACATGTATTTATTTGATTCTCAAAATTGCGGCGGTCTTCCTTATATCTTCTTTACGACACCTTTTGACCCTCTGCCCAATTCGGCCAGGAAGCGGCAGGCGAGGTACCCGTCTTGCCAATGCATGGTGCATTCCGAGGTTACTGGTCATACTGCCTTTAGCTGTATCATACAAATCATCAAAGTGTCTTACCATGAAGTATTTCAACACCTAATTTTCATTTTTCAAGAACAAATTCTAGGATTTTAGCAGATCTCTTCTCAGCTTTATAGTCTCCGATCTGCTAGTAATATCACTCATTTTCTCTTATCTCTCTTCCGTTTCGGAAGTGTCGTATCCCCTTTCAAATAACGTTATTCGATAAACATATATGTCTCTTTACAATTTATGTAGAATTTCATTGATGTCTGGTCAGGAAAGATTGAGAAATACATAACACTTTATCATAAGGAGTTGCTAAAAAATGCAAGATGACGTCATTTTTTAACTAATGCTATTGACATGACGTCATTATTCTGCCATGACGTCATATTGTTTTGACGTCATTGTTTTCTAATTAGATGAGCTGTTAATAAATGAATGAGCTTTGAGCATACCATTTTTCGTGAAAATACGTCTACGGGTAATTGAATAGTAAGTTTAGTTCGAGAAATTATTGATGGGCCCTCGTATATCCAAGTAACTGCCTTGATTCAGGATTTCTGTGAAGGAGTTTCATTTTTATGAAAGGGGGGTGGATAATTTTACACATATACACATATTAGTCAGACGGATAGATTTTGACTACAACTGTCAAACTGTGTCAGTACGATATTCACCATAATTTAGGTTAGGTGGAAGTATTACATTTTCCCGGCATCTGTCAGATTTTGTCCACTGAACGTCCGCACTATAAACAAGGATCAAGGTGAGCTCTGATTGGTCAATAATGTAATAATTTAGAATTATTTTTTCTTATTTATAAAATTTGATATTTTGTCAAACAATTGCAGTAATTTTTATTAAGAATTTAGTACATTTTGGCAGTCCAAGAGCTATTTTTAGATGTAGGTGCGTATTGTGAAAAGGCCAGTCCAAATGGCTGTTGGAGAAGGGTCATGTCAAAAAGGGGCCAAAAATTCAGTGATAAAAGGAATCATGCCATATTCAAATTGCTTGTTTTGGATGTATGAAGGATTGTTCTTGAATTTGAGGTAAGCCATAACATTGTTGCTAACTCATGGGCTGAGCTATAAGCCAAAACGTTATAATGGTCGGCTATGGGAAACCTAATACTTCCGTCTAACCATAAATCCCGTTAGATCTGAACAATGAATGGGGTTGTCAACATAGCTTTTCATGTGAAAAGAATAGACACTGACGGTGAACAGATTAAACTTTAATTTGCCGAAAAAGGAATTTCATGACAATTTTATCATCAAGACAAGAAGACAAATGCATCTCATTTGGGATGTGTAAATGAGACATCGATCAAGTATATGGAACCTGCTACCCACATCTAATACTGAAAGGTGCATACATGTCAATACCCAAGAACTTTACACAACTTTGTGCCCAAGCATTCATCATTTTCACGCTTATTGATGTATAATACTGCCCATCCTATAGATTTACTGTGACTAACATTCATTGTTCGTACAAGTTGATGGACAATTTACACAGGCGAGAAAATGCTGGATAGTACGACGTTTCTGGTTGGATGAAAGGAATATACAGGTGCTCGCTAGGTGCTCGCGTAAATTTATGCGTCGACGCATATATTTACGCGTCGACGCATATATTTACGCGTGCAGTCATAAAATTTATGCGTGCACGCGTAAAATTTATGCGTCGACGCGTAAATTTACGCGTTGACGCATAAATTTTATGACTGCACGCTAGAATAGGACTTTTGACCCATTCGGTATGGCATACTATGGAATACAATATCACGCTTTTTAGCGCACTACAATCAAATGGCTTTTGAAAAAATGTACCTTTGTAGTTGATCGTACTTAACTTTTCCACAAATATACTACGCAAAACAATTGAAGGATATTCAAATTGCACTATTTGTAAAAATTAACAAAGGCATATATTCGAACAAAAATCTACAAATAACTTCAAATCAATTTCTTATCTTGAAAATCAAAAACATAAAGCAGGGCAATCATTTCCGGTTTCCCTATAATTTCCGGTTAAACGCTGGTACCCTACCATCGAAAAGTCACACGTCGTAAATAACGGATATTTTCACCTTGGAAGTCGACTCAGGCCTTACAAGGACCTCGCAAATTCATCGCAGATTGAATTACAACATGCTGCGGTACAGTATTCCATTTCTGAATACGTCTATGTTGGAATAAGCCGGGTTGGTCGGTTGTTGTTGTCGGTGACGTAGACGTCTACCCAACGTGTTTCAATCATGCTCGATTTGATAAAGGTTCTCTGAGCAGGATGGCAAATCCTTGGATTGAAACCAAATCTGTTTAAGATAGTGTTTTACAATAACGGCACCGAATAAGTTTACGTTGGTGCCAATGAACGCGTGTTCATCTCCATTTTCCTGTTTAAAAGTTACAGGATGTGAGTCCATCACGTGGTTAATGTAATGTCGGTCGGTCAGTGTCATTCAGCACTAAAAGGTTTGTCTCTAGATAACGTAAGATTCCCGTCAACTCCATAACGCTCACGTCACCATATGCGTCACATGTGGGTATATTGCAATCGTGTTATCTCTCGTTTTTATTTTGAGAAAAACACAAATTCTGCTGTCAACATGCGACGCCGAAACCAACTTTGGTTGGTGATGAGCACTGTACTCCGGTGCTGCTGGTTTCATCTCAAATGGGTTCTGGTCCACGCGTCAGTGTCGTCATGTCAAAGCATTAGCTGTCAATGGCCTATGGCGTTAATGCCCATGATTATTTAATCCGTTTATCACAGACTGAATTCTAAGGTTTATCCCTCGCACATCTGTTAGACTCTGGAGTAATTTTGGAAGGCTTTGGAGTCCTTGAACGTAACGAGTTTTTAAGAATGTAACTGTCATCAGCGAAAGACGTCGTTTACTTACGTCCCCTGTCACACCGTTTCATAATTACGACTGCATAGTGATACCGTTTGTGTAATCGACTGAATACACATTGCAATATTCAAAATCTACGTGCGACGTAAACCTGACGTTCCCATACGTTCAATTGACCAATGGCCCGCCAGCGCTGCAGATCTGTCAGCCGTTAACGTTCAATCTTTTTTAATGAATTGATTATAGGCTAGTACGTTTTGATTAACTCAATGAAGGAACTCTGAGTACGCATTTACGTGAAAACTGCACGTAAATAACACGGTAAGTTTGGTAGTTGACCCCTGTGTTGTAAGTTGTCCCATTTTGGCATGACCAGTGAAGCATAACTCGATATGGCAGAATAAAATAAGAGAGCGAATGTATGTTATAATGAAAAGCATTAGGTTTTTATATCATATTTAATCAAAGTTTCTAAAATAGCTGTAGAATTTTAATATCCTTCAATTGTTTTGCTTAGTATATTAAAAAAACAAGACTTAGTCTAGTTCCAACTAAAATATAGATAGTGTTAGAGTAACATTGAAATATCGAGAAGAATGATAAAAATGTTGGTTACAAGCATTTTATTGTTTACTTAATGACTTAATGAGTTTTAAGATGTCAATAATAAGTAAAGAACTGTGATTATGATAAAATTTGTCATTTGGGAGACCATGTGTTATGCCTTGTGCCTTATGCATGAAATAACAGTCACATGGGCGGATCTAGAGGGGAGGGGTCAAGGGGGAAGGGGGGGGGGGGGGGGTCCGGACCGCCCCTGGCATTGGCCAAAAATTAGATTTTGACTATATGACTTAAGGACAGATCCTCCAGTTGTTACTGCGCAACTTACTGCGCATATCCTAAAATAACGAAATAAAGCTGTTTCAGTAATTGGTCTTTTCAGCAAATGTATTTTTTACATTTAGTTAATGTTTGGTTGATAAATGACAAGACCCTTTTCGGTTATTTCAATTTTCTCTGTTTGGTCAATTAAAGTGTAATAGTACTCGGATGGTACATTTCGCTTTCTGTTACGCGTTCAACATGTGGCCTTAGCGATAGGAAACGGAGCAACAAAAGCAAAGTGGTGTCTTTATGAGCTAGTCCGCTTCAGATGGACACAAAAGATGACACTTTGTATTATCTAAAGCTGGTAATAAGGAAGAAAATGGATAAAAGTAGCGAAACAATTTCGGACAGAGCTGCAAAAAGTAAACCAATTTTTACTAATAACTAAGAAAAACGCTTGGTTTGATATGTTTTTCTTTTTTTGTTTTTGTAGGTATGACCAAGCACTATGTCTATACCAAAAAAGAAAAAAATCTTACCGCTGGAATATTTTTTATTATCAGAAACGTTGCGAAAAAAGAGCAATTTCAGCTACTTTTGAAAGAATGTTTTACTAAAAATTTCAAAATCATCACTAAATTTTCCCAAATGGATACTCATTTAGACAGAATAAAACATATTGAACACAATAAAGACTTATTTATGTAATCCTAGTCATTTCGAACACCTTTTTTGTGGGTATTTAAGTGACACCTCATTTTTGCAATTTTAGACAAGAGTAGCCTCCCTTGAAATCCAATAACTTTTTAATTCGCTTGGTGACCTATAGTTTTTATGTCATTCTTTTACTTCTCATATATCTAAATATCAGTACAGAAAAAATAAAAAAAAATCTTACCGTAGGAAATAAATGGAGGATCTGTCCTTAAGTATAATGTTACATATCGCTGCTTTTCAACGAAAATCTCGTAACTGCAGCTTAATACAAGCTGCAGTTACGAGGTTTTCGTTGAAAAGCAACTATATTTATCACACATTAAGCCATCATTTGGGCTTCGACCCCCCTGGAAAAAAATCCTGGGTCCGCCCTTGAGTCATACCGCGGTTGCTGGAGCGCCCCAATGTTACCATATTCCTGATATTTCATTCATAAGCATTACCACATCATCTTTATACGAGCATGGACAATGTGCATGGATAGCGACCAATCAATACAAATGCCATTCGTTAAAGCCTGGTCGAATAAACTTCCGCGTCTACACCATGTCCGCATCGCGTCTAACAATATAAAACTGACCACTTTCACGGTGGATAATCACGTGTTACAATATTTTCAGAGAATCTTCAATAATTTTGTTAATACTGGACAGATTTGTATTCGGTTTGAAGCAGAGAACGTGGACAGACGTCACGCATTAGATAGACGTGTTGGATTTTTTTGAAAAATCAACTGATAAAAAAGTTATTGAAGATAAACCAAAATTTTGGTTTATCTTCAATAATTTTTTTATCGGTTGATTTTTCAAAAATCCAACACGTCCAGCTTATTCCTGACATTTTCCCACCTTCTCTGCTTCAAACCGAATTCAAATTGGTCAAAAAAGATAAAAAAGATATTGAAGATTATCGGATATTCTGAGTCACGTGATTATACACCGTGACTTTTGGGCATGCTCGACCGTGATGTGGACGTGACATCATGTTTGTGACAAGGCCGTTACAGAATGGCAGTACATGTATTTGAAAGGCTCTATTTTAAATTTGCTTATCTAAAACAGCTAAGCACATTCCTTTGTAGTCGCGTGAAGTTGCTATCTTTAATATCAAAAACATCCGAACACGACAAAATAATTCGTTGAAATTGTAAATAGCATCGTCCGTTGGCCATTTCCAACCAATGAATCCTTATTGAGTAAACCATGAAATTAGGCCTAAGTAATTTTAAAATTGCTTAAATGTCACGGAATTCAGTTTACGCAAATTCGAGAATGCTCAGAATAATATAACTATTCTTATCGTAAAGCATGTCGGACTAAACCTACATGTGGGCCCATGAGTCGTGATCTGGATGCAATATTACTTTTTATCATGATCATTTTAATTTCATGATTTCAAATTCTATTTTTGTTGATAAGCCGCTATTTCTGATGTTATGACACCTTTTCTCAGTGCGTTCACCTTTTAAAACTAACCGTGAAATAGCTCCTGATAAGAGACATGATCTTTTCACAATCACGCCGTATAAAGATTTATTCCCTTTCTCAAAACGGCAAACAATGGTATGTTCCAATATGCTCAAAGATGCGTACTACAAAATCATTTTTGACAAATGTTAGATTTGTGTTTAATGAAGGAAACTAAAAAAATATTAAGAGCAAAGTAGAAAATGCTCTCATAACGGACGTCAAAATTAGGCTTGGTATTGGGAATTAGTTCAAATGTTTACTTTGATTGTCGCCCGAGATTTCGGAATTCACTCGCGAGACTCATGAATAACCCAGTTTTGTTACATGTTTCAAACATGCGAACGAATTTCTTAAAGTGTCACCCAATCCATTCCAAATCAAGACCGAATTTCAACTTGTCAAATTGTTTGTAACACATTCCATCGAAAGAAGAAAATACTGACAACCAGCATTTTCTCATTTTGTCATCATAGGTATGTTATTGGGGTTTTGTCACTGGATGCGTAAATTGTACAAGGACATGCAGTAACGAACAGTTGCGTGACTGTTCATTACTACATTTTGGCCGACTTCGATTGGCGATAGTTCAATCAATAGTTTGGCTGTTCCGTTGTTTTCATTCAACCCCGATCTGTGTTGACCAGCCAATCAAAATTTATATTTGTCTCGATACTGATTGTTTTGATGTTTTCATTCGGGCGAAATGGGTCGATTTCTTGACCACAAGAATTCGTCGTTTTGCGGGTTGAAAATATGGGATATCTCCAACGTGTAAATGTAATGACTGTAAGTTTTTTTTTCTTTTTTTTTCCCGAAATGAAATAATTGATGAAAAATACTCAAATATTTTCTAATTTGTAAACGTTTTGGGCTAATTAGCGAGCCGGGACTTTAAGTCCGGGGAGCTAATTGCATAATCCGAGTCTTCTCTGATGTAAATACGCTCTTTGATATTTTGATTTTTCGCTATTTATTTTTTCGTAAATAGCGAAAAATCAAAATATCAAAGAGCGTATTTACATCAGAGAAGACTAGGATTACTAATTGCACAGCCCTAGTGTCAGCGTCGGCGTCGCGTCCCGTCGCGTCTTCACTTGAAAAACTTAAACCTGGTCTATATCTCAGGCACTATTAGAGATACAGCCTTGATATTTCATACATGAATACATCTCGACAAGACCTTTCATTTGGGACCATGACCTTTGACCTAGTGACCTTGACCTTGGAGTTTGACCTACTTTTGAAAAAGTTAACCTGGTCCATATCTCATGCACTATTATTGATAGAGCCTTGATATTTCACACATGGATACCTCCTGCCAAGACCTTTCATTTGGGACCATGACCCTTGACCTTGTGACCTTGACCTTGGAGTTTGACCTACTTTTAAAAAAAATTGGCTGATTTTGTGACAAGCTCCCATATAGGCGAGCTACGTTGTCCGCGGACAACTCTTGTTTTATTTCCAACATGATCGAAAGGATACAGTTTGGTCAATCAATCCGGCGCCGTACCACGTTTCGTCTTGTGACCTATTTACATACGAGGGTTGTTTGATAAATTCGCGGAATTTATCTCTCATTTCTTTATTTCACGTTCAAAATAATGAAATTACATACAAGTATAGAAAATCATGTCATACATTTGGGGATAAAACGACAGTAAAATTTAACCAATCTAATGCACTTTTTTCTGTCTCCATAGCAACCGATAAACGCAACGTTGCCTTTGGTCAGATTTGAAATAATTGCGCTAATAAAAATCGTGCCGTAGCACCATAACAGTGTGCTCCAGAACCATGGAAATTAAGCTTACGTTTGGTTGACATTGTGTAGTCATTTTCTGAAAATTTGCCGTTTTTATTTCAAAAGTTGACATGTACACAGTGTTTTCAAGATCATGTCGTAAGCAAATCGTC
Source organism: Fragum sueziense (assembly GCA_963680895.1). NCBI lineage: Eukaryota > Metazoa > Mollusca > Bivalvia > Cardiida > Cardiidae > Fragum > Fragum sueziense. Next base: position 29,190,467 of record OY804604.1, read on the forward strand.
GAAGAAAACTTACGTCATCTGATGACCTGGTGGCGCGCTGTCGAGATGTTTTGTATTTGGTTAGTTATCGCATACAGATATATTGAGAGAAATGGGCAAGTCGAACAATTTGTCGATATGTGGAAAGCATTTGCATTGTAGTGGCATAAACTGTTAAAGATAGACAAAACATCGGTACATGGCGATGACTGTCCAGGGAGATCAAACCATTCAGTCAGTCAGGGTACCACTACTTGTGAAGGGCAGCTTGTCAGGGCGGATAGATCATAGGCGATTGACTGTACGGGCTGTTGTTGTGAAGTTGTCTCTTTCGAATTAATTAAGTCGTCCATCGTACTTTTACAAGAGTTTAATAATTATATCAAAATTTTCCAGTAGTTTGGCTTCTCGTCTTCTACAAGACGTCGACCAGAAGAATCTTGTTCAATCTTCTAACTATTGTGTGTGCTTTTCTGATGCGGTTTGAGTCTGATTGCGACAATTCATTGGATAAAATTGGAACGACTGGCGAAATGAGGCTTCGTTACCCTGGTACCGAAATAAAGAAAGAAATTTATGCATGTAAATCTCTAACCAAGCCCCTCCCTAGACAGTACGAATCTAATGTTATACTTATTTGGCCAGCATATCGCAACATCCGACAAACCAAAGAAAATCGTGAATGGCTTAAGGAAACATTTAACTGTTGAACCACATACACAGGAACTTTAAGGCTGTCGCTGGAGACTATATTGAAATCGTCAACGGGTGGCTCAATTATGATTTTCACAGACCTGACGTCAATTACGGCGGCGTGACGTTACGTGACGCTCTGGCGTAAGGCAGCCGGCAAGACATGACATACTTTAATGGTATCTATAGAAATTATTTGTAAACGTATCATGTTGATATTTTGTATTCTAAACTACGAATAGTTAAGATTTATCATGAAACAGATTTAATTTCTATATTCAGTCACAATTTTGAATTACATAATAATTCCGCGAATTTATCAAACAACCCTCGTACTGATCAATGATCATGATAGCACAATATTCATTATAAGTTCGAGCGACAGCGATCTGTATTTATTACGTTTCAGTGACCTGTTCACGTGTAGGCCTATTGTGCTCAGAAGATAAAGTAATTGATCTAAAACATTTACAATGGTACCTGGATGATCGGGTAAATGTATGCACATAAAGGGACATTGCAATTTTTTAAATGTTCTTTGATAACGATATGAAGATTTCAAATAGTAAATCCATTGTCATTGTCACGTTCCAAATTTCTTCTTTGTGTGCACATCCCTAGATTTGGGATTCTGCGGCTTTACTTCATTTCTTTAAATTTTTGTTAAGATCGAGTCTACAACATTGCGGTCGTTTTTCCCACACGTTGGTGGAGATAAAAGTCGAAATAATAATAATAATAAAGACAATGTTTAAGTAGAATTCAAACCCACGACCTGCCTGATAGAGTCCCGAGTGAGCTATCGCGACTTTCATTTACTAGTACGTAGCGCGCTGTCTTACATTTCAAATACATTGCTTTGCCTCATCCTTTATAAAAGTAACGAAAGGTGTAACCAACGACAAAACCATGGTTACATCGAAAGAAGAAGACGAAATTGGTAATGAAATTGTATAATTGAATTGGGTATTTAAATAAGTAGTGATTGTTCAATAAATAGTGATTAGATTATTCAAAGAGACAAATCAGTTACCAAGAAACGGCCATCAAAACGATTAGATGTCTTGGAGGGGTTTTTTGGTAATAAAAGCCCATTTCGTAGGCCCGAAACCGATTTTCTAGAAATAGACGTTCAATTATAGAAATGATCTCTACTCATTACGGTCCATACGTGATACTGGAAGCTCTCAAACGGGCGACGGTATAGGCATAGTGTAAATTGCTCAAACAGGGTACCAGAAGTTGAATTTTCTCGCATTTAGTTAAAGGGGGAATGGCACTTAAAATCATGCAAATGTTCCGAGAACTCCGTACAAAATAAATATGTATTATGAAAATATGGCATTTACATTGCATCTATGCCAAATCTTAGCTTTCTATCTTGTGTATTGGCTAGGATGTCGATGGATTTAAAAGCCCATATGTTCCATTATTGTAAATATTATCCCCGGGACAAAAAATCATGGGGTTTTAAATCCGTCAACATCTAAGCCAATACACAAGGTAGAAAGCTAAGATTTGGCATATATGCAATTTAAAGACCATATTTTAATAATATATATTTATTTTTTGTACAAAGTTCTCGGAAAATTTGCAAGATGTTAAGTGTTATTACCCCTTTAGTAGAGGTTCAAGATAGTCAAGCTGGCCATCCGTGTGGTTTTTTAAGGAAATTCCTGGGAAAAGGTACTTTTTCTGAAAGTTGCCATCCCACCCACTACACGTAAAAACAAGCATTTTAATAAAGGGTAGTGTTATGTCCTTATCTCATACAGTTTTTATTTTGGCTAATTTTCAAGTCTAATAACCAACTGATTATGAAGAAAGGGTACTAGTTATCATGCAATAAATTATAAATAGGTTCATATTTAGGATTCACAAAATATCGCACTTTGAATGTGTGGTCCTTAACTTTCTTTGAGGAGTATATAATGTCCTTAACTTTCTTTGAGGAGTATATAATTAAAAAGAAAGAATAAAATATCTATCGTTCATGTAAAATCCCGATCAATCAGAGACGTCAAATAATATAGTCCTTGGGCCAGGACCAGGAAAATGGGGTAAGTATTACCAGAAAAAAGGACAAAAGGACACCTATATATATTTGTAGATATACATCTGACGGATGTTTTTCAGTGATGATATCCGACATGAAGAGTAGCTAAATATATTTTACCCTTACCTTTATATAGGTACCCTTCACGACGTGAATGACAATCTGGTTTGGGGTAAGGGAAAGGGAAAAATTAATAAAAAATATTAAATGAATGTATAAATCTATTTATTTGAATCCATACGTATGAGTATGTATTTCACTACTTATGAATCATGATTTTTTAAATTATGTAATTATTATGACGTCATTACTCATCTTCAAAATATGCTTTATGTGCAATCAAGTATAAGAATTGGCCGAAATATTCGAAAAAGTATTTTTCTATAATTATCATTTATTTCTAATGCAAGAAGACATGGTTTTTCATAAAGTACATTATCTTAGAAACATTTTGAGCGTTGTTTGCACTCTGGCCGTGGGGGTTTTGGCTGTAACCCTTATCTTAAACCCTTAACCCTATCATTTTTTGCATTCAAATTTATAACACTCATTTGGTCATATTTCCATTGAATATTGACCTACAGGAGTCAAAATGGTATCAAATGAAAGCTTATGACTCGCTCTTTTGTTTGTAGTTATCTTATTCAAATTATCTTATTTGCATATTCATGAATATTAATGATTTCCCTTAAAAATTCCATTTTTGGCGAAAATTTTTATAAATACTTTCCAAAACAAGGCGTTTCTTTTCAGGGGGAATTTTGAAAACATAATTTTTCTTAAAGAACATTTTATTAGAAACATTTTGAGCCTTGTTTACACTCTGGCGGTGGGGGCTTTTTGCCGTAACCCTTATCTAAACCCTTACCCCATCAAATTATTTATGTAAATTTTGAAAATGAATTCGGCGATATCTTCATTGAATATTTACACACAGTTGTCAGAATGATATCAAATGAAAGCTTATGACTTATTCTTTCATTTTAGTTATGTTATGCAAATTAGCTCATTTGCATATTCATGAATTTTCCTAAAATTGCAATTTTCGACGGAAATTTGGTAAATACTTTCCAAAACTAGATGCCGAAGGGCAACATGTCGAGCCCGCTCATTTTGAAGAAAGAAGACCATACCTATGTCTACAGCTGTCATTACAATGGCGTTGTAAAAGTGGGGACAAAATAAGTTGGAATGATGGGGATCATGGTGAGACAGTTTATTGTTCACAAAATATTACATGTCTATGTATTTATAACGAGATACCAGAATGGATTAATTTGAGTATACATATGTGACCCGTCACGCTAAAAGGGACCTTATGCTAAGTCCATAGACCCGTCACGCTAAAAGGGACCTTATGCTAAGTCCATAAAACCAAATTACATTTGACCTCAAAGTTTGACCTTGACCTTTGAGCTTGGAATCTGGTTCTTGCACGCGACACTCCGCCTTACTGAGCTTGACATTTGTGCCAAGTTAAGGAATGGCCCGGACAAGCAAAAATCAACTCATTTTTTACATTTGACCTCAAAGTTTGACCTTGACCTTTCATCTTGGAATCTGGTTCTTGCACGCGACACTCCATCTTACTGAGCTTGACATTTGTGCCAAGTTATTTCTGAATCCCTCCATCCATGGTGAAGTTATGGCCCGGACAAGCAAAAATCATCTCATTTTTGACATTTGACCTCCAAGTTTGACCTTGACCTTTGAGCTTGGAATCTGGTTTTTGCACGCGACACTCCGCCTTACTGAGCTTGACATTTGTGCCAAGTTATTTCTGAATCCCTCCATCCATGGTGAAGTTATGGCCCGGACAAGCAAAAATCATCTCATTTTTGACATTTGACCTCCAAGTTTGACCTTGACCTTTGAGCTTGGAATCTGGTTCTTGCACGCGACACTCTGCCTTACTGAGCTTGACATTTGTGCCAAGTTATTTCTGAATCCCTCCATCCATGGTGAAGTTATGGCCCGGACAAGCAAAAATCATCTCATTTTTGACATTTGACCTCCAAGTTTGACCTTGACCTTCGAGCTTGGAATCTGGTTCTTGCACGCGACACTCTGCCTTACTGAGCTTGACATTTGTGCCAAGTTATTTCTGAATCCCTCCATCCATGGTGAAGTTATGGCCCGGACAAGCAAAAATCTTCTCATTTTTGACATTTGACCTCCAAGTTTTACCTTGACCTTTGAGCTTGGAATCTGGTTCTTGCACGCGACACTCCGCCTTACTGAGCTTGACATTTGTGCCAAGTTATTTCTGAATCCCTCCATCCATGGTGAAGTTATGGCCCGGACAAGCTCCATCCGGACGGACGCACGCACTAACGCACGCACGCACTAACGCACGCACGCACTAACGCACGCACGCACTAACGCACTAACGCACATACACCGAACCGCCATTGTGACAACTATGTCGAGCTCACCGCAAGCGGGCTCGACAACGAGGCATTTTTGTGCAGGGGAATTACGTAAACATATTAAATCTTAAAGAAAATTAATATATCAAACATTTTGAGCGATGTTTGCATTAATTTGGCCGTAGGGGCTTTGGGTCATAAACCTTATCTAAACCCTTAACCCTATAAAGTTGTTCAGTCATTTCAAAACGTTTTTGGCCATGTCTTGGTTGAATATTGACCTACAGATGTAAGAATGGTATCAAATGAAAGTGTATGACTTGCTCAATACTTTACCATAAATTTTATGCAAATTACCTTATTTGCATATTCGCGAATATTAATGACACTACTTAAAACTGTGACCCTTTTTGCGAATTAGGTTTTTGTTTGGTAAAAGTGTCATATCTCTGTTTTACTAACGCCATTACTCTAAAACTTTGCACATACATCTATGACCATGGTACCAACCTCAAGACAGATATCTATTGCTCTATCATATAATGTCGAGCAATTTTTACCTTTTTGTTGCCTAGAAATTCTTCATCAAACGTTAATGAGCATCTTTCAAACATCTGTCACAAATAAGTTTGTTTCTGTCATAACTATTGCTTTCAAACTTGGCATTTGCTCTTGCTTCTAAGATCAGCATCTGTTATGTTATCTAGTAACAATTAATGTTCATTCGTTTGGCATATTCACTCATTTTCATGATAGATTCAATCATTTTTTAGCATCCGTAATTTTGCATCTTACTGTAAATCGGCTTAAATATAAGGGCTAAACAACCCTTTTGAACGTAAAATAATACACCGTAAATCCAATATCAAATAGAAAATAATGTCCCTAAAATATAGGAAAACACTGATACAGTAAACTGAATACATTATTATAAATAATTGTTAAATATTTTAACACTTTCTTTGCACAATTTACACTAATGACTGAATGATTATGATGATGAACAGAACTGATTAGATGGTTCAAATGCTCTCGTTTGATACTTTTAGAATTCAAAGAAGAATCAAAACACATGGATTAACAAAAAGGGCAACTGCAATATATTGAAAGTTTATTGACATCGTTTAAAATTAAGGTTGTAGGTCGTATACTTGTATATCAGATTCTTTAGGGGATAGCTAGATCTATGACAGAAGGTATAAAATTTGCAATTATAGTGTTTTCAATATTAATATACAGCGTGCTTTGGATGATATGTGCACTTCCGAGGAGTATGATCTTCTGCAGTTCCTCGATAACTGGTGCACCAGGGATTTGTTTGAATATTTTGTCAAGTCCCTTCTTAATGAGACCAAGTGCACCTACAACGACTTGTACAGTTGTCGTCTCCATACCCTACATTCTTGCTAATTCTATCCCAAGGTCTTTGTATTTTGATAGTTTCTCAAGTGCATTGACGGAGACATTTCTTTCAGATGGAACCGTCATGTCAATCATGATAAACGTCTTGTCCAATTTGTTCTTGATGATGATGTCTGGTCTGTTAGCATTGATCTCTGTACCAGTATTCACTGACATGTCCCTCTACGACAGTTTTTGGTTGATGTTCATACATTTTTGTTTGCTGGGAGACCAAATTGCTTGCAGATTTTCTAATGAATGTACCCTATTGCCTTGTCATGTCTTTGAAAGTACTATGTTGGCACTAATGTTGGACATCCTGAGACAATTTCATCATATTGGTTGCATATTCTACACTTTGGATCTGTACCATCTTTGATGATCTTGTTGTGATATGCTCTTGTAGCCAAACTCTGATCTTGTGCTGCTATCACCATTCCCTCTGTTTCTGCATTGAGACCTGCACTAGAGAGCCACTTATGTGTCTGATTTTGGTCAACATTCCATTTCTTGTCGTTTGTGCAATGATCAGTTCTTGAATGAATTTTCTGGCTTGCTCTGAGATTGAGTAAAGTTTCTTGTTACGTTCATGTTCCCGAATCATATGTAGCAGATTGTCTTGTGTTTTCTCCAAATACGTGTTGATGCCATCTCAATCTATGAGAGGCCCCTGCCACCGATATTTCGTGGTAAGTACAAGCTTTCAACGTCAACCTTTGGGTGGTGCATTCTTTCTGTTGTTAGTAACTGTCTGGTCTTTGTGTCAAGATTTCCTTTTTTCTTGCATTTGCCAGTTTATGATATTGAAATTGTATGTGACAACTGGGACTGCCAGGGTGTTTATGGCTTCAATCTTATCTGCAGCTTTTAGCTCACTTTTGATGGCAAGCCTTAACTCTTCTGTAATACTCTTTTCTAATCTTTTCCCTTATTGCTGCATGTTGAATTTCGTCCCCTTCATAAACACAAGGTATTTGTATTTAGCGTCTTGGTCTAGTTTCTTGATGATTGTGTCTCTTTCTAGCTGTATGTCAGATGTTGATGTTAGTTTTCCTTTTTTGAAGGTGGCTTTTGGACACTTGTCCAGTTCAAATTGCATACATATGTCATAACTAAAGACCTTTACTGTCGCGAGCAGTTGTTTTTGCTGGTGATCGTTCTTGGCAAAGGTCTTTATGTCATCCATGTAGAAAAGATGGCTGATCTTCTTGTCTTGGATGTCGTATCCATGTCAAGTGTCATTCAGCATGGTATTGAGAGGGGCAAGAAACAAACAGAAGTGGAAGGGTGATAGTTATGCGACTTTGCGTGCAGATGGTTAAGTCTTGAACTTCTTTGGCCTTGGTTTGAAACCTACTGGATGAGGACTCCCACCACGCCCATTTATTTGGGACCATAACATTTGACCTAGTTACCCTGACCTTTGAGTTTGACCTACTTTTAAAAAACTTAAACTTTAAAGGGCTTACAACAGGAATTTATCCTTAACCCCAAATACTGTCAAAAACACTGTATACTGAGTCCACCGTCTCTTTCTTGTTTCCTTTTAGATCTACATGCAGTTTACCTATAATTGTCCATAATTTGCCAACGAAGAAATAAGTAATTTATTTGTGTTATCTTACCTTTTGAATTACGGTATAAATCACACAACATATTTACATTGCAACTAGAAATGTCTCATTTCAGCAATTTAAACACGCAGGGGCATATTGTTTACTCTTGTCTGTCTGTCCATCTGTCCGTATGAAAACTTAACACTGACCTTTTCTCCAAAAATATTTGACATACAAAGCTATAATTTTGTATGTAACTTTCTTTTGAACAATGATATTTATCTGTTCGTGCAATATCAATATGACCTTCCTCAAGGTCATTCATTAACCCTTATCAATCCTTAACTCGAAAACTTAGCTTAACTTAACATTGCCCTTCCTTGGGCATTTGTGTTTCACGATCTTGTTATTAAAGTTTTTATTAACCCATTACCAAACGACAAAATTTTAGACTGCTCGAAATTCAAAAATTCAAAAATGAAATTCAAATTTAAAATGAAAGATTTTTTTCATTCTTTGGTATTTTTGTTTAGAAAATATTGTGGGAAATGCAGAAATTGCTTGTCACAAGCAATTTCTTCATTTTCCACAATGTTTTCCAAAGCCCTTTCTTATGAAGGAGTCAAAAGGCGTCACTGTGCAGTAATGGGTTAATATTCATGAGCATACAAATTAGTTTCGTGTAAGAAATGTCTTAACAAAATAACATTTCAAAACTAAAATGTATGTTTTATTACTATAATAGTTTTAAAATGCTTTTTGCGATTAGTTGAAGCTAATGCTGAAACTTCTATAAGAAGACAGTTGCCATGGAAACAAGAATTAGGTTGTTAAATTTTGCTTATCCGGCACTTTGAAATGGAACAACAGTCAGAATTCATTAACGGGTTCAAGAAAATACAGAGGGTTTTCATTTTTGGCTTATGGCATAATAATACTCCATATTGAAAAGCATGTAATTTGCTCGGCTTATTACCTCCCTTTATGGATATACCTATTGTGATTTTTTTCCATATACGTGCTGTGTAGGACAAATTATTCAACATGAATTGTATTTCTATGCATCTGGTGTATATATGCAGTGTATGCTTAGTATAGAAAGCAGTAAAGCCCCATTATTTTAAACATTTCAAAACCTTGCACTGATTTTCAACTATCCAAACCCTATCAAATTTCAAATGCACATTCTGAGGTAAAGCTACTCTGCAGAGTGGATATCATTGCATTTTTGTTCTTCCTTTGGATAGGTCTTTCAAGATATATAAGTGTCCCTTTGTCCATTTTAGTGGTAACTCCAACCATATCTGGCCCAAGGACTAATAGAGCTCTAAGCACTTTGACTTCTTCCGCTATTTTTAGAGGGAAAATTGATAAACTACTTCCGTTTTATCAGAATAAGGTAAAAACAGTTTCTTTATATGCATCCACACGGCTAAAATTTAATTAAATTTTCTTTGTAAGAAAGTCGAAATACCAAACAGGTAGAAACAGTTGGAACACCTTGCTGAATGATTAGGAAAAACACGTTTATAAATGTGTTAAATGCAGAAATGAATGTATTTGACCTAATCATTATTCTACGCACAAACTCAATCAGTTATCGTAGCTTTGGATTGGATCCAGGGTCGAAATTAACAATGGGGCAAATATGCTAGTCAAAACTCCTATCCGGCCACTTTGTTTTGCGCAATTTTGAAATATTAACACTAATCTGATTTGTAATAGTTTACTTCCATGGAAAGGGTGGTTATGTAAGGATCATAAAATTTTGGTAAAAACGGTGTGTGTTAAAAAGCTATTGTGTTGTTTCTCTTCTGGCATAACATGAAAGACAAGAACCCCATTTTCAAAAATCACGAAAACTGCGCAATTCGACAGAAATTCTGATTTTCGATATTCTTTAAATTTATATATCAAAATTGCAAGTCAATCGATAAAGATACATTATTCTCGAAAGAATAATGATATTATATTGAATATTGCCCTGATATGAACAGATTTTCAGCAAAATACCCCACCCAGTAATGTAAGAATCGATGAAAATCGAAATAAGGGGTATAGTGGAACTTGTGTCAATTTTTAAACATTCGAAACAAAATATTGGTAACACTTTCATCTTTTTCACTTCGAAAATGATTATTTTATTCAATGAAAAACAACAATTGTGGTTATCCCGTCACTAAATGTGTCATTTGTTACAGAAATTAAAGTGACATTTCAGAATATTTTTTACATATTTTACTTGTATTTTATCTGAAAGAGCACATTTTCCTATGAAAATTCTGAAAATTTCAAGCCAAAATATTGAACCTTTTACGAGAAATATATATTTTTGTGCTAAAATTAAACAAATTGTTGTGGAAAACAGTTCAGATTTATATAGAATTTGTCATTTCTGTCTCAACTTTAAAGGCACATTTTTCGCTTATAAATAACAACAAAACTGATAGTATTTCTACACATTAGAGTAAACTATCTTTTCATCAAGACATACTTTTAAAAAATGAAATAAATGTGAAATGTCACTTTAAGTGGCCGGTTAGATTGATCTCTTTCCCCGTGATGTTGGTACTCATCTTACCGAGACGCTTTAAACGAGTATCGAGTATCTAAATATACGGTTTGGGTCAGAAATTAAGGATTTACAATGACAATATTTTGTCGTATCTTTAGCTCTGTTATCAGTGCGATTACCATTATTTTTAATGGAAATCACAGATACCAAAATATTTGCAAGTTTACACTATAACAATGCAAACAGTGCATTCCCAGTCACCATAATTTCAACATTTAACCCTTTTTTCAAACAAGACCTGGTTTTGGCGTCCCAAATAGAATTGACATGGGAAAACATTGAGGCAAAAGAAGAAAATGCTGATGATCAGCATTTTCTCCTTTTGCCTCAATATTTTCTGTCTATAATTTACACAGATTCTATCCTTATCAACATCCATTTTGTCGTCAGCAGCAGCTTTTGAAGTGGACCACCCTGTTATTTTGCAGTTTGGGAAAGGGTTTAGATGAGGAAACATTGAAAATGGAAAGAAACGGTTAGAACGTTTTTCAGTTCAATAATTTAGGCTTCAATAGATCCGTTTTCCCTTGCTTGGAAAATAACAACTATGAATTAATCATAGATTAATTTTTTCCAAACATGTATCGTTTTGTTCTGTGGGTTTTTTGTGCTGCGCCGTGGTCTAGTGACATGACTCAGTGACCAGTTTCACCACCTAGTGTGTCCGAATCGCTGAAAACAGCAACAGCGTCACTTGAGTCTTGGATGATTGACTATACGAAAGTCTTACCCCTGACATTTCGTAAGTCAATGGTACGTCAAAAATACATCTTATATTTATATTAATGATTTGACCCTAGGCTTTGGCATCTAAGGGTCCTGGGCCTGTTTCATCAAAACATTTAAGACACATTTTTGACTTACCGAGGTCTTAAATATCGGTTAAAACAACAACCGCATAGCGCATGTCTCGATAGATTTGTGATACGCGTTTTTCCCTAAACTTGTCGTAAATCATCGGTAAGACAAAAATACGTCTTCAATGTTTTGATGAGACTGGCACCAGGATTAAAATCCCGACGGTGCTATGAGAATTCTTTTGAGCAAAAAAAAAAATAAAAAAATACGCCCACGTTGCTCCCCTTTCTGTGGTTGCCAAGGGCGACGGCTGTAAACAGCCGTCTTGATCACGATGTATAATCACGTGACTCAGAATTTCAGATAATCTTCAATATTTTTGTTAATACTTGACCAATTTGAATTCGGTTTGAAGCAGAGAAGGTGGACAGACGTCACGCATTAGATGGGCTTAGTAGATTTTTGATAAATCAACTGATAAAAAAGTTAATGAAGATAAACCTAAATTTTGGTTTATCTCCAATAACTTTTTTATCAGTTGATTTTTTAAAAAAATACACAATGCCCAGTTATTCCAAACACATTTTCCCACCTTCTCTGCTTCAAACCGAATTCAAATTGATCAAGTATTGACAAAGTCATTGAAGATTATTGGAAATTCTAAGTCACGTGATTATACACCGTGTTGATACTCACTCATCGTATGGTAAAGTGGAAAGTCGGTACTTAGGATATGATTCAGTTCCTGGATTTCAGACTTGAAAAGAAACTTTGCCTAACTTTTTACTAAGAGTTTTTAAGTCGCTTTGATGTTTGTAGAGATATTTGCCCAAATATGAACATTATCTTGCATAAGGTCAGCCTGTGACAAATAAGTGATCACATTTGTTTTGCACGTCTACTTTTCTTCCTGAATTTGGTCAGTCTGAGAGTTTTTCGTTTGGGAACGAATTAATCCATTACATGCCATACGGCAAACTTTTAGTCAGGTCCATATTCAAAGATGCTGCAACGACAATTTTGAGAGGATGTAATGTTACATTTTTGGACTCTCTGGGAGGAAAATGTTGAGGAAAATTAAGAAATACTTGCAACAAATACTTGCAATTTGTATGTTTTCAACAAAGTCTTTATCTTGTGGGGCGTCCAAGGGCGACACTGTTTTGGAATTGGTACATTGTAAACTGTTAACTTGGTTATTCAAGTCTTTCCAGACATTTCCGGTAAAGCGTGTAAATTAAGGCGGGAAACTACGTGACACAACATTTCCGATATTTTATTTTATTTATACTTCTGAGCCGCGTTCTTTAGAGCGAGATTTCTTCAGATATCTTTAGATTTCTTAAGATGTTTTAGGATAAAGCGCTCTTTTGAGCAAGATTTTTAAGACGATCATTGCGAGCCGCCATTGCTCTATACTTCTTTCGGAACCCATCGGTAAATTATGTAGAATCTACATGGGAGAGAATTGACCGAGTTGTTCCGAATGCTCCATGATTCATAAACCGAGGTGTTCCGAATGCTCCATACTTCATAAAAATGACGTCATGATGACGTCATTTGTATGAAGTATGGAACATTCGGAACACTTCGCTTATAATCTCGGTCTCGAAGACGCTGTATCAAAAACATCTCAAATCAAAAAAGATCTCGCTCTAAAGAACGCGCCTCTGGTAATACATGATCGATTTGATAAAGGTTTGGAGCAGAGAAGAAGGTGAAAGTTATGGATGTTATTGATTTGAATGGATGTTATTGATTTAAAAAAATCGTTTAACGACAAAAAAACAAAACTTTAATTGGTCGCTAATAACTGTTTAATCGAGGGGCGTTTAAAAGTTCTACAATGTATCTCATCAAGCAAACCTCAGGCGTATTTTGTCTTATCTGCTTCAAACCATTTTCAATTTGGATACGTTTTCACAGAATTATTTTACATTTTCTGCATTTGTCGTGACACATTATCCCCCGCCGTGTGTTAGACTAATTCCAAAGTACCTACATGTATTATGCACGAAAAGTAGTTGTTGATGCACATCTGTTTATCTTGAACTAGAATTTTGAAAGCTTTAACCCTTCCCCAAACAACAAAATTTTAGGGTGATCCACTTCAAAAACTGACACAAATGACAAAATGGAAGGTATTAAGATAGAATTTGTGTAAAATATGGCTTAGAAAATATCGAGACAAAAGGAGAAACTGCTGGTTATCAGCAGTTTATTCTTTTGTTTCAATGTTTTCCCAAGCCTTTTCTATTAGGGACGTCAAAACCAGGTCTTGTTTGGGAAAGGGTTAATCATAATATTGTCAGCTTGAACTAGATTCTGGTTTCATGCTTTCCTAACAAAATCGCGAAATTTTCATCCTGAAGTTGTTGAAACATTTCCAGTAATTAACGACAGAAAATAAGAAATTGTAGATAATCAGAAATTTCTTAATTTCCTTTTATGTATCTGGGATAACAGACATATTTCCTGTTTTTGACATCATTAATTTTGTCGTCTGCCACTCTTTTCAAATTTTACAAGTCTAAATGTTTATGAAAGAGTAAAATCCCATCCCGCGTTGATGCACCATTTAATAGTCTAAAAGTCAAATTGCCGTCGAGTAGGTCTACAAAATCTTAACCTTTCTTTTTTCCAAAATAAACCCTTTTGGCACACCTAAAACCATTCCCAAACATTGCTCTTTTGATCTCTCACAAAAAGATAAATGATTTCGAAAACATCGGGGAATGTACGCTCGTGTTGAAATTTAATTTACTGTAACAATGAAAACCAAAAAACGTAAAATGTCTATCCACTAGAAATTGTCGTAAATTATTTTCGCACCGTTCATCCAGATACAAAAAAAACACGGATTGGTCTTCCAAACGCGGATGTGAAAAACAACACCGTGGGAATACACAAGGTAAGAAAACATCAACATATAGCCTTTTAATTGCTACTTTATAAAAAGTGTTTGTGCAGAGCTGATGCAAAATGGTTTATCTTGAGGGTGCAGCAGTTTCATAACAAAAGTTTTTATTAAACTATAGATACAAGCGATTTTAAATCGTAAATCACTATTTTCTCGCCTACTTCCCGTTTTGTTTTATATTTGTAGAAATTATTTAACTGGTTTCGAGCAAATATCTCTTCAAAATAAGTTTTCGACATCTATGGAATAAATCTATACCATTCATCAAGCTGGAAAAATGAGTGTCTAAAGCCATGTTTAAAAATTAGTCTAGTTTGCTTCAATGTACAACTTACCACGGATGTTGATACCACACAACACGGATGATCCACATAATTTGGGTAAAACAAACTCGGATGCGAAAATCGGGTTTTATAGTGCAAAACACTTAAAATGACGTTTCCTAATTAAAATACAATGAAAATGCTTGATTTTTATAAATTAAACGTGCTATAACCGTATCCTGTTGACTTTTATAGTCGGTAATTTACTTTAAATATGATTGAACTCGGGGTGGCTTGGAATGGCAACTTTTAACGTCACATGTCACTTTATACTGAAAAGAGTAAAAAGTAAAAAAGACAAGATCGAATTCCCAAATTGTAAGTTATTGGTAAGATAAAGCTTCACTCATAAACACCTACGACTGATGGGTGCCCTACTCGCGCAGATTTGCAATCAAGTGTCAAAAATATTGTCTTGAAGCGATCCCCGATCTTCCGTGAAACATCAATTTGACAATAATTATGTGCTTTAATAATGATTTACAGACATTCTTACCAAGATTTTTCTCTTTTCGTGCATCAAAGTCAGAATCAGTAGCATATATTTATCTTACGAACAGATTTTATCAGACAGGATTTTAGCTAAACATTGGCAAAAGTTATGTACGTTTTCATTGTATGTCACACAAAAATCAACTCAGTCGATGTTCGTTGTAATTAAAGATATTAAATACTCACTCCGTTCAAAATAAAATTGTTTACATCCGCGTTTGGAAGACCAATCCGTGTTTTTTGTATCTGGATGAACGGTGTGATTTAAATTTTTTTTATTTTTTATTTTATTATTATTTTTTTCAATCTTATTGTTTTGTTTTTTTTTTTTTATTTTTATTTTTTTATTTTTTTTTTCTTGTTTTTTTATTTTTTTTTTTTTTTTTTTTTGGGGGGGGGGGGGGGGTGTTGTTGGGTTTTTTTGTTTTTCGTTGTTTTATTATTATTATTATTATTATCATTATTATTATTATTATTATTATTATTATTATTATTATTATTATTATTATTATTATTATTATTATTATTATTATTATCATCATCATCATCATCATTATTATCATCATCATCATCATTATTATCATCATCATCATCATCATCATTAATTATTATTATTATAAACATTAAGGCGGTTCAAATGAATATCCACAACCTAGGGTTTGGATTAGAAGTTTCATTTTGGATGCTTTTCCAGCTCTTCCATCTTATTTGTTGCCTCAATATAATATGTGACCCGTCACACTAAAAGGGACCTTATCAGGAGTCAAAAATCCAAATTTGGAGAATCTTGGCAGACTCAGCACTGGTCAACCAGATCCTGTATGCGAAAAATGAACATAATTATAGTAAGATATAACATTCCAGATTTAGAAAATTACATAAAAGTGAAAAAATGTCGGCCGTAGTCAGGCTGCGCGGACTGCGCAGACTAACTAGGGCCGAGATTTTTCACACATCCGATAAGGTCCCTTTTAGCGTGATGGATCGCATATTAACTGAGATAAACACTCATGCAAAATCCAATGCTATAGTCAGTACTCGACACTTGACAGTACTCGACATTATTTCGTAATCAATTGTCGCCAAAATCCCAATTAGGCCTACATTTAAAAGTCAAAGTACTGAAAGTACTGTTGGGAAGCAAATTTGTTAATAATGTAGGCCTGTCCAGAAGTAGAGTGCTTTGATTAGGTACTTTGATTATCCATTTGAATACCTTGAATACTTTGATTCGTAGAGTACTTTGATTAGGTTCTTTGATTATCTATTAAATACATTGAATACTTTGATTCGTAGAGTACTTTGATTAGGTACTTTGATTATCCATTTGAATACCTCGAATACTTTGATTCCATGCATCTATTTATAGCTTTGAATTTTCATAGTTCAGTAAACTTGACTTACCCATAAATTTACAAGATAGGCCATTGGACTGATCTTTGAACCATAATAAAGCAAAGTACTACTCCGGTCTTTTCTTCTCTTAGAGACATGATTAATTGAATGTTTAATTTTCAGTCACACAATTCAATATCTACACATAACTTCAGACTTACATATTGAATATTTCAATGACTGTTACCTCACCAATCTTTGCTTTTGATAGAACTATTTATAGTGAGGACGACCGGAAGATGTTGTGTGGTATGCAGAGAATGGTAAAGTGCAGAGAAAGGCGGCTGTAAAGAGAAGCAAATTTTGCAAAATTTGCTTCCCAAAAACACATGTGATTGGGCGATACGTAAGCCTTGCACGAGGGTATGTCTCTGCCAGTTTGATTGCTTTTTGCACAAGTTTAATGTTATCCTGCGATTCAGACTGGTAGTTTATAAATTCATTAATGCAAGGTACCCACTAGCAACCAGATCTTCCTCTATCTATCTTTAGACATTGTCAGATCCTCTCTCGAGCGTTATTTATAAGCAGATTAGCTCAATCAAACCCGATCGATTACATATCGAGCTTAACCGCCATGGTCGGTTGGGAGTGGCCGGGGTGATCGAGCTTGATCTGCTTCGCTCGCGCTTCTTACTTGATTTTTTGACTTTGTCAAAATGCTCGCGTGCGATGGAGTATAAACTTGATTGGAAAGCGAAGTTTCATTAATCGGATAGTCAGACCGATCTGGTCGAAAATAAATCGTGTCTAGATACCAAGTGTGTTCAGATTGATTTCTATTACCAGACCTGCACCCAACCTGTGCCCGATCTCCTCGGCTTGTACTCGATTGATTCTCGACCACATCCCGATCATATCGACCTTTGCCCCATTTGTTTACCCGATCAAATCGACTGTATAGAACTCGGATTTGATCGACTAAAGATCGGGAAGTAGTCGGTACATTTCGGAGTTGGCTTTAATTCACCGTAATAAAGAGCTGAGGGTTGGAATCTAGAAAATTCAGGTTTAATAGCTGTAATGTGGCCATTTTGCGGTTCATAAAACATCGGCTTTTTTTTTTCGATTGTCGTCGGTACGTATCCGAAACTATTCGGGCGCGGTCGTAACCATTCGGCGGTGGAAAGTTTCACCGCCGAATGTTTTCGACGTCGCCCGAATAATTCTGACGTCGAGCGAATCTCATTAGGGGTGGACTACCTTAACAATTGTTACATATTGGGGTCAATGAAGGTCCAGATTAGTCTGCGCAAAAGTGAAGTCTTGTAAGGATAATTATTATTAACCTACAGTAAGAACTTTTAGTAATGAAGAAGTAATAAGATAACAATACAAGTACTGATCAGATTATGTATGCGCGGTCAGACCAGGATCCATCTATTTTAAAAGCAGTATACGAGACATGTGTCGTATCTTGATTACAGCTGATTACAGGCGTAATTGCTAGGAGGCGTAACTAGATAGAATTATGAGGCGGATTCCGCTTGGAATTTTCAAGAAATTACGGGCGGAATCCGCCTCGTTACGCCTCCTAGATATTTACTACATAATACGTGGGTTGGGAATGGTAAAAATGAACATTTGAATTTGTTTAATTTAAAACCCCTTCGCTGCCCCGTGACGGCCTGAGCCGTCATACGAAAATGTCGCTATATACTGCCCCGTGACGGCCTGGGTCGTCATGAGGGGAGAACGAAGTTTTTTCTTCAGAGTTTAATAACAACAAATGTAATTTCCAAAATGAATAAAAATATATTCACTGAATAGCATTTTTAATTATCTTTCAGAAAATATAAGGTTTTATATAGTTTTATTGAATAGTTTTTAGTAATTAGTTGATTTCTTACACTACCGTCAATTTCTTGGAAAATAGCTTGGCAAATAGGAACCAATTTTCCAATATTTGTCTGGCAGCGAAGGGATCAAAAGAACACTCACCATTGTTACCCCACTTGGTCTTACCATTTAGTGAGCCCCTCAATGTCTTGGATTCATCAATATCAATGTTTGAATTCATATCTCAAACATTAACTTTGCAAAAAGTCAGAGAAGCAAATTTCCCTCCAATTTTCTAAACAGGAAGTAGGATATGTCTTAGACTGGGAGAAAATAGTCTTGGAGGCCTGATTTTCACAAAGTTAATTCTATAATTATCTTATGAACTATTTATCTCAGGCACTATTTGAGATACAGCCATAATATTTCACACATGGATACTTTCTGCCAATACATTTCATTTGGGACCATGACCTTTGGCCAAGTGACCTTGGAGTTTGACCTACTTTTAAAAAGACTTTAACCTGGCCTATATCTCATGCACTATTATTGATAGAGCCTTGAGCCTTGTTACAGATGGAGTCTTGATATTTCACTCTTGGATACCTCCTGCCAAGACCTTTCATTTGGAATCATGACATTGGGCCTTGTTAACTTGACCTTGGAGTTTGACCTACTTTAAAAAAAACTTTAACCTGGCAGATATATCACATACAGCCTTGATATTTCTCACATACAGTCGACACTCGTTATCTCGACATCGGATAAGTCGAAATTCCGCTTAAGTCGAAGTTAAAGTCATGTCCCGTCCTCAACATATGGATATCAAAATGTTTAAGCAAAATAATTCTGAAACAAAAACAGCCATTGGAATTTAGTAGGAAAAGGATAAAGAATGCTCGTCTTTCTTTCATTTTCCTACTATATTTCAATCATGGACACATGCGATGCCCATCAAAAATGGTTAAATAACGTTTTCATCGAAAAATAATCAAAATCGGATGAGTCGAACCCCGGATATGTCGAGGTATTTTGACGGCCCCTTTGACTTCGACACAACGAGTGTCGACTGTATACACCACCCACCTTTCACATTCGACCATGAGCTTGGACCTTGTGACCTTGACCTTGCCATTTGACCTATTATTTTTTAAACTTTAACCCAGCCTCTATCTCATGTCCTTTTACACATACATTTTTGATATTGCACACATGGACACCTACCGAGACTATTCACATTTGACCATGACCTTGGACATTGTGACCTTGACCTTGTACTTTGACCTGCTTTTAAAAAACTTTAACCTGGCCTCTATCTCATGTCCTTTTACATGTACAGCCTTGATTTCTCACATATGGACACCTCCTACCAAGACCCTTTGCACTTGACCATGACCTTGGTGTTTGACCTACTTTAAAAAACTTTAACCATTTCATGTGCTTTTACACATACAGACTTGATATTTCACACACGGATACCTCCAACCAAGACATTTCACTTTTGAGCCTGACCTTTGATCTTAACCTTGAAGTTTGACCTACTTATAAAAAGCTTTAACCTGGTCTTTATCTCATGTCCTATTACCTTTACAGCCTTGATATTTCACACATGGACATCTCCTACCAAGACCTTTCACATTTGACCATGACCTTGGACCTTGTGACCTTGACCTCAACTTTGACCTACATCAAAGGTAGGCCCTTGAGGGGCATATATGTTTTACAAACATTTCTTGTTTAGATAGAGCCTTGATATTTTACACAAAGATACTACCTGACATTTACTTTCATTCGGGAATTAATACCTTGTGACCTTAACCTTGAAGTTTGACCTACTGTTTAACCTGGCCTACATCTCATACACTGTAAGATATAGTTTTGATATTTTACATAAGGATAGAACTTGTCAAGACCTTTCATTTTGGATCATGACCTTTGGCATTAGGACCTTTACCTTAAGGCACATACTTTACAAGAACTTTAACTTGGCCTATATTTCAATCGCTGTTACAGATAGAGTCTTGATATTTCACTCTTGCATACCTCCTGCCAAGACCATTAATCTTGAAACTTGACCTTCTCACCTTGAATTTTGAGTTTGACCTTCTTAACAAAAACCTTTTCTTTGCCTGTTTCTTATACAGTGGAAAATTAAAATGGCTAGTATTTTGGAATCGCGTAATTATAAAACTGTTAAGTCTAAAAATACCGCCTCTCTGGAAAGTTTAAGTTATTTTCCGCTTTAAGAAACAGCCATTCCGCCTTGTTAAAATGGCTAAGTCCAAAAATTACGCCTGTTCAAAAATAAAGTTATAAATTACGCCTGTTAGGATAAAAATTCGCCTCGATTTCATTTTACGCCTCTAATTTCCGCCAGTACTTTACACAGAGACTGAGGCGCAAAGTATAACTCCACCACTGTTACAAGCGTAAATTGTCATTTACGCCTCATTTACGCATCATTTACGCATCATTTACGCCTGTTTTCCAAGCGGAATCCGCCTCTTTCTTTCGTACAGGTTGTCATCAATCAACGATAACCACATTTCGAATATTTTAGCTATTAGTAGATCCACTTTGGGAAAAGGTCTCAATGAATCTGCACCAAGAGTGTCTTGCAAGCAAACTTGAAATTAAACAACTTCTTAATTGCTCATACGCAAATTCTAGAATGCTCAGAATAATATAACTATTCTTATCATGAAGTAGGTTGAACTAAACGTACATGTAAGCCCGTGAGTCGTTTGATCTGGATTCAATATTACTTTTTATTATGATCATTTTATTTTCATAATTTCAAATTCTATTTTTGTTGATAAGCGAGCGTCTATTGTTGATAAGCCGCTATTTCTGATGTTATGACACCTTTTCTCAGTGCGTTCACCTTTTAAAAGCAACCGTGAAATAGCTTCTGATAAGAGACATGATCTTTTCACAATCGCATCGTATAAAGATTTAGATCCCCTTTCCCAAAATGGCTAAAATTGGCATGTACCAATTTGGTCAAAAATGCTGCAGACTACACAATCAAGTGTGGCAAAACCTGGATTCGTGTTTAATGAAGGAAAGGCAAATATTGAGAGCAAAGTAGAAAAGGCTGCTTATTCCAAGCCTCACCCGTGAAGGAGGTCAAATATAGCGCTTGTTTGGGAATTAGTTCAAATGTTTACTTTGATTGTCGCCCGAGATTTCGGAATTCACTCGCGATACTCATGAATAACCCAGTTTTGTAACATGCTACGAACATGCGAACGAGTTTCTTCAATTTTGTCACATATTGTCACAAAACAAGACCGAAATTTGACATCGCTAATAAAGATTGCTTGTAAAACACTGAAACAGAATTAGGAAATGCTGACAACCAGTATTTTATCATTTTGTTACAACAACTTATAGTTCGGGAAAGGGTATGAATAACTTCACGACAGTTGTGTGCGGATCCAGTATGATGGGCCCCGTACTCCCCCTCGAAAAAATTGGATTATTATCAAAGTGATTGATGGTTTTTTTTTTTTTTTTTTTTTTTTTTTTTGTTGTTGTTGTTGTTGTTGTTATGGACCAAGCTCGTATGGACGCCCCCCCCCCCCTTCCCATTACTTCCTCGTAAATATGTCTTTTTCGAAAATGTCTGATCTTTGCTTGATAAACCTAGCTTTTACAAACCTAGCTTTTTGATATATAACTTTAGCCGTTTCCCAAACGACAACTGTTTAGTCGGCGTTGAAGTCAATAATGTTTATGTTATCAAAAGAAGAAGTTTTGAACATTATAGACTTAAAGGCATTCAAGTAACGTTGCAATTATAAATCAACATTTTCTTCCTTTACCATAATGATTTCCAAAGCTTATACTCTGTTGGAGAAGGCAAAAACAAGCGTTGAACATTATGATACATGTAATTATTAATTTACTAATCATTGGGCGATTCACTTTGGCGCAACACAATCTCTTTGGCTTAACGTGGAATCACGTGACACGACATATCGTCGGTGGAAGTCAAAACCTCGTAACTCCAGCTTATTCAAGCTGTAGTTACGAGGTTTTGACTCCCCACCAGCGATATGTGATGGTTTTCAATTGGTTTGTTGATACGTGACTGTTTTGGGAAAAACAGTCTGCAGTAGAGAATGCGGAAATACAGAGACTGTAGGCTCAAACAGATCATTTGAACAATACGTAACTGATGAAACAAATATTGAAGATCAAACAAGTCTTTTTTGATTGTCAATAACTTTTTTTATCAGGTGATGTTTAAAAGATCCATCAAATGTAGATATAACAAGTCTGTAATATTATTACACATATTAATAACAAAGTTGTTGGATATTTGTTTGAATCTTTATCATTTTTATGGCACGTGATTCCCCGCCAAATTAATTGCATCCACACGGCCAAAATTCGAATTTTCTTTTTAAGATAGTCGAAATACCAAGCAGGTAGAAACAGTTGAAACACCTTGCTGAATAATACGGAAAAACACGTTTATAAATGTGTTAAATCCAGAAATGAATGTATCTGACTTAATCATTATTCTATGCACAAACTCAATCAGTTATGCATTTCTGGCTTTGGATTGGATTGGATCGAGGGTCGAAATTAACATTGAGGCAAATATAGGCTACTAAAACTCCTAACCGACCACTTTGTTTTGCGCAATTTTGAAATATTTACACTAATCTGACTTGTAATAGTTTACTTCCATGGAAAGGATGGTTATGTAAGGATCATACAATTTGGGTAAAAACGGTGTGTGTTAAAAAGCATATGTTTCTCTTTGGCATAACATGAAAAAATCACGAAAACTGCACAATTCGACAGAAATTCTGATTTAAGATCAAATAAAATTTCGGTATTCCTTAAATTTATCTGCATGTATCAACATTGCAAGTCAATCGATAAAGAATCACTATTCTCGAAAGAACAATGTAAATATATTGAATATTGCCATGATATGAACAGATTTTCAACAAAATACCCCACCCAGCAATGTTAAACTCGATGAAAATCGAAATAAGTGGTATAGTGGAACTTGTGTCAATCTGTGACATTCGAAACAGAATAGTGGTAACATTTTCACCTTTTTTCACGTCGAAAATGATTATTCTATTCAATGATAAACAACGGTTGTGGTTATCCCGTCACTAAATGTGTAATTTGATCCCTTCCCCCGTGATGTTGGTACTCATCTTTTCGAGACGATTCAAACGAATATCTAAATACAGGCCCGTAGGAACAGGGGGGCTAGGGAGGGCTAAGCCCCCCCCCCCACCCCAATGTTGGCCAAAAATGCCGAATTTTCTTAATTTTACACTGAAAATTTTGGCAAAATCCAAATTAGCCCCCCCCCCCCCCTATTCAGGACAAGGGCTTTAGCCCCCCCCCCAATGAAATTGCTTCCTACGGGCCTGAAATATACGATTTGGTCAGAAATTAAGGATTTACAATGACAATATTTTGTCGTATCTATAGCCCTGTTATCAGTGCGATTACGATTATTTTAAATTGAAATCACAGATACCAAAATATTTGCTACTCGTAGTTTACCCTATTACAAAACAAACAGTGCATTCCCAGTCACCGTAATTTCAACATTTAACCCTTTCTCAACCAAGACCTGGCCCCGGTTTCTCGAAAAAACTTAAATATATTCTCATGAGAACATGCTCAACTTCAAAGGGATACTCTCCAGCGTTGAGGGGTATTCGATTGAAGTTCACGTAGATTTCGTGCGATTTGAGCACGGTGCTCAGATTTGAGCATGAGAACGTACTTAAGTTCTTTCGAGAAACAGGGGCCTGGTTTTGACGTCCCAAATAGAATTGGCTTGGGAAAACATTGAGGCAAAAGAAGAAAATGCTGATGATAAGCATTTTCTCCTTTTGCCTCAATATTTTCTGTCTATAATTTACACAAATTCTATCCTTATCAACATCCATTTTGTCGTCAGCAGCAGCTTTTGAAGTGGACCACCCTATTATTTTGCAGTTTGGGAAAGGGTTTAGATGAGGAAACATTGAAAATGGAAAGAAACGGTTTGAACGTCCTTCTGTTCAATAATTTAGGCTTCAATAGATCCGTTTTCCCTTGCTTGGTAAATAACAACTATGAATTAATCATAGATTATAATTTCCCATAACATGATTGTATTGTTTTGTTCCGTTTTGTTCGGCGCCGTGGTCTAGTGGTAGGCCTATGTCTCAGGGACCAGTTTCACAAAAGACATTTAAGACGTATTGTGTCCGAATCGCTTAAAGCAGCACGTTACCTAAGTCTTGGATGATTGAAGGAAGATACGTAAGTCTTTCCCCTGACATGTCGTAAGTCACGGGTAAGTGAAAAATGCATCTTATATAGTTTAATGAAATTGGTCATAGGCTTTGGCATCTAAGGGTACTGGATTTAAATCCCGACGGTGCTATGAGAATTTTTTTGAGCAAAAAGCATTACGTCCACGTTGCTCCCCTTCACTCAGGTGTATAATTTGGTACACGGGAGTGTTTAGAACTGTGGTTGCCAAGGGCGACGGCTGTAAACAGCCGGCTTGATCACGTGACTCAGACTTTCAGATAATCTTCAATATTTTTGTTAATACTTGACCAATTTGAATTCGGTTTGAAGCAGAAAAGGTGGACAGAAGTCACGCATTAGATGGGCGTAGTGGATTTTTGATAAATCAACTGATAAAAAAGTTATTGAAGATAAACCAAAATTTTGGTTTATCTTCAATAACCTTTTTTATCAGTTGATTTTTTAAAAATACACAACGTCCAGGTTATTCCAAACATTTTCCCACCTTCTCTGCTTCAAACCGAATTCAAATTGATCAAGTATTGACAAAGTAATTGAAGATTTTTGGAAATTCCAAGTCACGTGATTATACACCGTGTTGATACTCACTCATCGTTTTGTAAAGAGGAAAGTCGGTACTTAGAATATGATTCAGGTCGTGGAATTCAGACTTGAAAAGAAACTTTGCTTTACTTTTTACTATGAGTTTTTTTAAGTCGCTTTGATGTTTGTAGAGATATTTGCCCAAATATGAACAAATCTTGCATAAAGGTCAGCATGTGACAAATAAGTGATCACATTTGTTTTGCCCGTATACTGTTCTTTTTGAATTTGGTAAGTACGAGAGTTTTTCGTTTGGGAAAGAATTAGCCCCTTAAATGCCATACGGCAAACTTTTAGTCAGGTCCATATTCAAAAATGTTGCAACGACAATTTTGAGAGGATGTAATGTTACATTTTTGGACTTTTTAGGAGGAAAATATTGTGGAAAATTAAAAAAAATACTGCAACAAATACTTGCAATTTGTATGTTTTCAACAAAGTCCTTATCTTGTGGGGCGTCCAAAGGCGACACTGTTTTGGAATTGGTACATTGTAAACTGTTTACATGTTTACTTGGTTAAATTCAAGTCTTTCCAGGCATTTCCGGTAAAGCGTGTAAATTAAGGCGGGAAATTACGTGACGCAACATTTCCGATATCGTCGCTGTTCTACGAAAACCTCTTGTTTTAAGCTGCAGTTACGAGGTTTCCGTAGACAAGCAGCGATATTTTTTATACTTCTGGTAATATATCGCCGATTTGATAAAGGTTTGAAGCAGAGAAGAATGTGAAAGTTATGGATGTTATTGATTTGAAGGTTCATTTAAAAAATCTTTTAACGACAAAAAAAAAACAAAACTTTAATTGGTCGCTAATAACAGTTTAATCGAGCGGCGTTTAAAAGTTCTATCACATCAAGCAAACCTCTGGCGAATTTTGTCTTATCTGCTTTAGTCTAGGAGCCAGCTTTTACAAAGGGGGTTAAATTAAAAGTTCTTGCAACCGGTGACCTATAAAAATTGGAGTGGTATTTTTCAATACGTTTGGGTCCCACGCTTTGGTTAAGGGTGGATGACATGCTTAAAAGTGGTAGGATTTTTATAAAATCAAGGTCAAAGGTCATTCGGTGCACTTTTCATACATACCTCCTAAAATACCCCATAACTTACTCATTTATTAAGCTAAAACAATTATTTTGGTATCAAAATAAAGCTGATAAATTGCACTTTGACTTACATGAATAATAAACAGCTTTTTGATTTTGTATTTTTGTGAATATTCATAAATATAGCAAAAATTGGCTAAAAATCACCAAAATAAGTGTTGTCTACAAGTGAAAAAAAAGTTTTTAAAATACAAAAGGTATGTTTGTGTGGTTGAAGTCATACTTAAAAATTGCCCAGACACCTGTTCTTGAGTTACATGTATTTCTTCACAGAATTAGTCTTTAGCTTAGGCTTGTAGTCATAGCTAAAAGTGGGTGGGGTAAATTTTCCCAAAAATTACAAAATATGCAAACATTGATGTAACAAAAAATCTTACACATAAATGTGATGTTTTAGTAGAAATCATGCTTTTGAAATCATATTTGCAGTGATTTATAAAGCTTTTAATGCATATTCCTGGAAATTAATTAGAATTTTAAGAGCCAAAATAACAATTCAATAAAACAGCATGTGAGCTGGATACAGATTATATCAACACCATAACAATGACTCTTAAAACGAATAGTTATCAAGTATCTATGTACTAGAAATCGGCAGCTGAAAATATTCCCCAAACCCGCGCCAGATTTTTTAGGAATCAGAACAACATGGGATGGTCAGAGTTTGCATTGTTGGGTAGTGCATTGCTTTTATAGAGCCAAAGGGAAAGGAATTTAGCGCTGGAACCAAATAGCTCATACACAATTTTTTGCGGTTCTATCATGTAATTTTATATATGATGAATAACACATCACTTGAAACACAGTTTACAGTTTAAGCGAATAAAACAATATCTCTGGTATTACATACTTATTAGGGATACAGATACATCTTTTTTTTCAAAATCATATTTGTGTTTTGTCAAAAATGGCCAACTAAATTCAAGTTGACCCCCATAATTGTGTATATGTCGAACATTTAATATAGATAAAAATAAGACCACAAATTAGTCATTTTGATGCCCCCTATCGATAGATCGATGGCATAATGTTTTACCGTTGTCGGTCTGTCTGTCCGTCCGTCCAGCCAGCCATCTGTCCGTCCGTCCGTCAGCTTGAAATTTAACATAAAAAATTAAAATTGGCCTTTTCTCCAAAAATATTCCACATGCAAAGCTCAAATTTGGCATGTAACCTTCTTTCAATGTTATTTATCTGTTCCATGCAATATGAACTTCCTCAAGATTATCCATTAACCCTTATCAACCCTGAACATGAAATCTTAACATTAAAACTAATTAACGTGAAAACTTAACATTGGCCTTTTCTCCAAAAGTATTTCACACACAAAGCTCAAATTTGGTATGTAACCTTCTTTTAATAATATCTATCTGTTCCATGCAATATGACCTTCCTCAAGCTCATCCATTATCAACAATTTACTTAAAAGCTTAACATGAAAACTTATCATTGGCCTTTTCAGAGGCATTCGTGCTGCACAAACACATCTTGTTTCAAGATTGGGCTGAATTATATATGAATTCTTGAGAGATAGCCAGTGATGTACATTTTAGAAAGTAAGACTAATATAAAGAGTTAAATTTGTCAAATGATGACCGAAATGTCTTCT
Source organism: Fragum sueziense (assembly GCA_963680895.1). Lineage (NCBI taxonomy): Eukaryota > Metazoa > Mollusca > Bivalvia > Cardiida > Cardiidae > Fragum > Fragum sueziense. The sequence continues at coordinate 29,218,407 of OY804604.1, forward strand.
GCATGATAGTTGTGTAAAGCAGAAGTCGTGCATAAACTCATTGTTTTGTTCATTTTATGTATCTTATATACTTTACTAAATATAATTTTCTTATATTCAACACTATCCTCATCATCACAATCATCATCAACAGCAACAACAACAAAAACAACAAGACAATGAAGCAATAACCAGACTTTTAATATCCATAGCTACCCTATACTAAACACTCCAATACACTTAACTCAGGCCATATATACTAATCATTATCACTGTCTAATGCACCAAGATACGTCTATTTATACACAGTTCTGACTTACAAACACATGCATCAGTGCATAAAAGATCTTCTCTTTGACACTTACACCTTCGTGTGTGGCAGTCAGTTTAACACGAGCATTTTGTGATGTTAATCAAAGCTAGAGGTGCAGGATCTTTACGCATTCTTATAGGAACTAAATTGTTGTTGTCATTAACATTGGCATTTTCTCCAAAAGTATTCAACATAAAAAGCTCATTTGGTTTGTATGAGGGCTGTTAATAAAGTGTCCGGAATTATGTCACAACTTTTTCCTGTACTAACTGTTAGGATATTTTCAAAACTTAAAATTTAGGAAATTATGCTTTTGATCCAGCAACAAAATCTAAGTTTTTTGCATTAAGGTGCATTCTACAGATGTTATGGCAACGTAGGGTCATATTGAGCAGCGCAACTTAGGTCTGAGATGTATATGTCAGGAACGTCTGTCTTACACATCTAATATTTACATCTTTCTATATATTTGCCACTGCACGATATCCACATTTCCCACATACGAATTTATTCCTCAAAGAAGCGTCTGAACTGTAGTTGGGAAATTCTAAATATAGTTTCTGTGAAACAATTGGCAAGTCATTGACGATTTCGCCGACGTCCAGATCTGTTGAGGTCAGAAGCATCATGGGTAAATCATTTATAAATGCATTATACCACTCATAAATGCTTGTTGTTTCTCAGAAGTATTGCTGTACGTGTTCATAATCATAAAGATCGTCTCTGATTTTAATTTTCCAATTTACACCCAAATCATTATTGAATACTATTGCCCTAGCACCATATTTGCTATATAAGCTAAGCGATGTATTCACCTACGGTTGTTTACGGAAATTGACTCCAAATGTCAGCTGACGATGTTACGTTTGCCGAGAAAAATGTGCGCTCAAAGGTAACAAGCATTTTTGACAACTGTTGAAGTGAAAAATACAAAATATGATCACTTTAAAAGCGATTGATAAGTCATATTTTTGCAAATTATCCAAAGTTTTCCCGCTCAACTTGACCCTATGTTTCCATAGCAACTGTCGAATGCGCCCTTATCCAAACAGCAGCGTTTTGGTTGCAGGATCAAATGTATAATTCTTCAAAGCATATGTGTTTAAAATTTCATCTCGGTTGGTTTAAAAGTCAAAAAGTCATGCTACTGCAAACGACAAAATGGGTGATTTAAAAGATTTGATTTGTGTACAATATAGCCTAGAAAACATTGAGGCAAAAGAAAATGCTGTTAATCAGAATTTATTCCTTTTGCATTAATTTTGCCCAAGCTTTTCTCCTAGGGACGTCAAAACGAGGTCTTGTTTGGGGGAAAGGTTAATGATTTCTTTGATATAGATTACATAGATACTTACAAATGATAGATGCACAATTGATTACAACAAAAGTTATTACCAGGAATAGTTTTAGCCATGTAATAAGTAAAACATTGTCCAGATTTTTGTTAGGAATATTTTTGTGGGCTTAGTGCTATAACAACCGTAGGTCCGAAGATATATATTATTATTAATATGTATTAGTCATGAATCAATAAACAAAGTTATGTTATCATGATGGGATTGTGAAGGATGATCTACAACTGTGGTATCTTGATTTTCTTCTATTCACTTGTAATATAATGTCACATGCAATGAATGATTTGCATAATAAAAGATATAGGGACTATTGGTTTAATTTCTTGTGCAATTAAAGCTTATTGGGTCACAAAACTAATTAAAAACCCAGATACTCTGTTCTCCCTTTTGAAGGCGTGTACATAAACGAATATACGGTACTTACATGTTCATGGTTACTCTTGGAGACCTTCATAACCACACATCATAACAACCAGATTCGAGACTATTGATAGTGATATGTATTCACAGTATGCAATATTCTGTTCCTAATTACATTTTATGTATACATGTTCGAATGTTCGCTACCAGGTGTAAGCATTGTAATGACGGCAGTTTCGTAATTATCTTTAAAGAGACCCATGCTAGGTTGTCGTGCATACAAACATATATGAAATATGTTCACGAAATATTGTATGGAATGGTCGACCTGGATAGCTAGATCATTTCTGCACAAGGAACTTTCAAATAAAGTTCATTTAGTTCTTCTAAATTAAGTCTGTTCTTCTAAATCAAGTGCAAATAATTAACTTACCCGCACTTTATATTTATAGTAACATTTATGTGTCACTGAACCTTGATAGTGAAAAATTTAGTTCAAGCGCTAAAATTGCTTTCCTTTTGGCTCTATAAAAGCAATGTACTACACAACAAAGCAAATTCTGGCTGTCCCCATGTCGTTCTGATTCATGAAAATCTGGCATGGGTCTAATGTCATATGTCCGTAAGATAAAAAGAGGAATATGTTCAGCTGTCGATTATGCTAATTTTAGTCTTGTTTTATATAAAAAAAATTGTTGATGTTTGATAAATATTTGTTTTAAGAGTCATTGCTTTGACATTATGGTGTTGATATAATCTGTATCCATCTCACATGCTGTTTTATTGAATTGTTATTTTGGCTCTTAAAATTCTAATTAATTTCCAGGAATATGCATTAAAAGCTTTACAAATCACTGCAAATATGATTTCAAAAGCATAATTTCTACTTAAACATCACATTTATGTGTAAGATTTTTTGTTACACCAATGTTTGCATATTTTGTAATTTTTGGGAAAATTTACCCCACCCACTTTTAGCTATGACTACAAGCCTAAGCTAAAGACTAATTCTGTGAAGAAATACATATAACTCAAGAACAGGTTTCTGGGCAATTTTTAAGTATGACTTCAACCACACAAACATACCTTTTGTATTTTAAAAACTTTTTTTTCACTTGTAGACAACACTTATTTTGGTGATTTTTAGCCAATTTTTGCTATATTTATGGATATTCACAAAAATGCAAAATCAAAAAGCTGTTTATTATTCATGTAAGTCAAAGTGCAATTTATCAGCTTTATTTTGATACCAAAATAATTGTTTTATCTTAATAAATGAGTAAGCTATGGGGTATTTTAGGAGGTATGTATGAAAAGTGCACCGAATGACCTTTGACCTTGATTTTAAAAAAATCCTACCACTTTTAAGCATGTCATCCACCCTTAACCAAAGCGTGGGACCCTAATATATTGAAAAATACCACTCCAATTTTTATAGGTCACCGGTTGCAAGAAAAGTTCCAAACCAGGACCTGGCTCCTAGACTACTTCAAACCATTTTCAATTTGGACACGTTTTCACAGAATTATTAAACATTTTCTGCAATTGTCGTGACACCTTATCCCCCGCCGTGTGTTAGACTAAATCCAAAGTACCTACATGTATTATGCACGTAAAGTAGTTGTTGATGCACACCTGTTTATCTTGAACTAGAATTTTGAAAGCTTTAACCCTTTCCCAAACGAAAAAATTTTAGGTGAGTCCAAATTCAAGGACATTGCAGACAACAAATTCAAATGAATGGAATTCTAAATTTGTTGATCATTTTGGGTAGAAAACATCGTTGGAAATGAAGAAATTGCTTGTCACAAGCAATTTCTTAATTTTCCACATTTTTTTCCAAAGCAAATGTCTTGTGGGTAGTCAAAAAGAGTCATTGTGTGGTAATGGGTTAATCATAATGTTGTCAGGTTGAACTAGATTCTGGTTTCATGCTTTCCTAACAAAATCGAAAAAAAACTTCATCCATAAGTAGTTGAAATATTTCCAGTAATTAATGACAGAAAATAAGGAATTGTAGATAACCCGATTTTCTTTAATTTCCTTTTATGTTTCTGGGATAACAGACATATTTCCTGTTTTTGACATCATTAATAATTTTGTCGTCTGCCACTCTTTTCAAATTTTACAAGTCTAAAGGTTCATGAGTATAAAAGGGTAAAATCTCATCCTGCATTGATGCGCCATGTAATGGTCTAAAAGTCAAATTGCCGTCAAGTAGGCCTATACAATATTAACCTTTTTTCCAAAAAAGACCTTTTTGCACACCTTAACCAATTCCCAAATAATGCTCTTTTGGTCCCTTACAAAAAAGATATATTCTTCCCAAAGCATAGGGAAATATCGGCCCTACACTCGTATTGAAAAGTAATTTACACAATAAAGAACAAAAAAACGTATCATTTTTTTATTTTTATTTTTTTTGGCTCACCTGAGCACAACGTGCTCAAGTGAGCTATTGTGATCACCCTTTGTCCGGCGTCCGTCCGTCGTCCGTCGTGCGTCGTGCATCGTGCGTCGTCCGTCGTCCGTCAACAATTTCTTTAAATGACATCTCCTCCTAAACTACTTGGCCAATTTCAACCAAACTTGGCAGGAATGTTTCTTAGGCGACCCCCTTTCAGAATTGCTAAAAGAATTGAATTCCATAAAAAAACTCTGGTTGCCATGGTAACAGAAAAGGAGAACTTTGACTGAATCTCAATACTACCTTTGAACGACATCTCCTCCTAAACTACTGGGCCAATTTCAACCAAACTTGGCAGGAATGTTCCTTAGGTGACCCCCTTTCAGAATTGCTAAAAGATTGAAATCCATAAAAAAAACTCTGGTTGCCATGGCAACAGAAAAGGAGAAATTTGACTAATTCTCAATAATTTCTTTGAACAACATCTCCTCCTAAACTACTCGGCCAATTTCAACCAAACTTGGCAGGATTGTTTCTTAGGTGACCCCCTATCACAATTGCTAAAAGAATTGAAATAAAAAAAAACTCTGGTTGCCATGGCAACAGAAAAGGAGAAATTTGACCGAATCTCAATACTATCTTTGAACAACATCTCCTCCTGAACTACCTAGCCAATTTCAATCAAACTTGGCAGGAATGTTCCTTAGGTGACTCCCTTTCATAATTGCTAAAAGAATTGAAATCCATAAAAAACTCTGGTTGCCATGACAACAGAAAAGGAGAAATTTGACTGAATCTCAATACTATCTTTGAACGACATCTTCTCCTAAACTACCTGGCCAATATCAACCAAACTTGGCAAAAATATTCCATAGGAGGTCCTCTTTAAGAATTGCTAAATGAATTGAAATTGACTAAAAACTCTGGTTGCCATGGCACCAGAAAATGAGAAACTTGACTAATTCTCAATAATTTCTTTGAACAACATCTCCTCCTAAACTACTCGGCCAATTTCAACCAAACTTGGCAGAAATATTTCTTAGGAGGTTCCTTTTAAAAATTGCTAAAAGAATTGAAATCCTTTAAAAGCTATGGTAGCCAAGGCAACAGAAAAGGAGATTTTTTACCAAATCTCAATGACTTCGTTGAATGATATCCTAAACTAACAGGTTAATTTCCACCAAACTATGCATAAATATTCCTTAGGAGGTCACATTTAGAAAATTGCTAATTGGATGAAACTTCATATTTCAGTTACATATGATATTGCACTGAGGTAGTTTTCTGGGTTTTCTATGGTTTGAAATCGCATAGCGGCGTTCATATGATCTTTGACCCTTTATTGCATTACCTGTAAGAAATCTGATCTGTTATAAAACCCCATCTCAGGTGAGCGACCTAGGGCCAACGGCCCTCTTGTTTTTGTGTGTAATTTTACTAGACATTGTCGTCTATTTAAAGTTTTAGCTGTCAGGTTTTTTAAACACATTATCAGATGCAAAATTTTAGATTTTTCTATATTCAAATGCGCTGCAAAAGACAGTTTCACGTGCATGTATATTCAAAAAGTTTGGGGTTTCTATGTTTTGTATATCACCATTTTCCACAATATTTTCTAAACCATTTAACCATTGGGAGTCAAAAATCGTCAACGTGTAGTATATGGATAAAGTATAGCTCACGATAAATGACCTGACAGACCATTCCTGGCTAATAGAGATTCTTTATCGTGGGCTATTTATAATTTCATATCTGTATTTTCTGCATCCAATCATGTTTATCCAAACAGGGTCATTAGGAAGGCTGGATCAACTTTTGATAACTCATCAAATACGAGTTTTACCCACACGTGATCTTAACTCTTACCTGAAACATTTAAGTCAATGTAGATCTAATCTGTAATATTTGTTCAGTCATTTAGCAAATGATTAACCCACAACATTGCGTTTGGGTTAGAAATAACAAATTGTTGGTGTTGTAGGCCTACATGTAACCCCATCTTATCTGCTGCTCTGAATAGATAACTAAAATAAAACGCTGATACAAAATTTTATGACGTACTAAATGGGTCAAAAGTCTATAAAGAGCGTGCATGCATAAAAATATACGCGTCGATGCACATATTTTCAAGTGCTCGCGTAAATTTGCGCGTCGACGCATAAAATTTACGCGAGCAGTTGGAAAACATATGCGTCGACGCGTAAATTTTCCGCGAGCAGGAGTAAATCAAAGTACTGACAGTACTGTTTGGAAGCAAATTTTTCAAAAATGTAGGCCTGTCCAGGCCCCAGTTTCTCGAAAAAAAACTTAAGTATATTCTCATGAGAACATGCTCAACATCAAAGGGAAACTCTCCAACGTTGAAGGGTATTCCATTGAAGTTCACGTGGATTTCATGCAATTTGAGCACTGTGCTCAGATTTGAGAACATACTTAAGTTTTTTCGAGAAACCGGGGCCAGAAATAGAGTAGTTTGATTAGGTACTTTGATTATCCATTTGAATACCTTGAATACTTTGATTCGTAGAGTATTTTGATTAAGTACTTTGATTATCCAGAATACCTTGCATACTTTGATTTCATGATGGAGTTGTATTTATTTTTAGCACAACTTCATGCATATTAATCGTTTGTGTAAGCTGAATATATTTCATAGTTCAGTAAACTCGACTGACCCATTTACAAGGAAGGCCATTGGACTAATTCTTTGAACCATAATAAAGCAAATTACTACGTGGATCTTTTCATCTCTCAGAGACATGATTAATTGAATGTTTCATTTTCAGTCACACAATTCAATATCTACACATAACTTCAGACTTACATATTGAATATTCGAATGACTGTTACCTCATTAATCTTTGCTTTTGATAGAACTATTTATAGTGAGGAAGACCGGAATATGTTGTGTGGTATGCAGAGAATGGTAAAGTGCAGAGACGCATGGCTGCTAAGAGAAGCAAATTTGGAAAATTTGCTTCCAAAAATGTGAAACCGAGGCTGGCCAATGGGAGAGGCGGTTAGAAACCTTTCCCTTTATACCATAAAATTGATGGATGAAACGAAGGATCTGATTGGTTAATAGATAAAATACGCATCGACGCGTATATTTACGCGAGCAGTCGAAGATTTACGCGTCGACGCATAAATTTTCAACTGCTCGCGTATATTCTATATGCGTCGACGCGTATATTTTATGCGTGTACGTTCTAAATAGACTTTGATCCATTTGGTACGCCATAAGGTTTCTGACAATATTCGACATCATCCAAATTACATAACAAGCCATCTCAGGTAATCAAATTCCAATACAGTACCATATCATTGCACGTGATTGTTATGAAAAATTATATTTGATGACAATTTGATAAGTTAGAGTAAATATAACCGAATTCGGGTTTTCCAAGTTCATAGAAGATGACATTTTACGCGTGCCTGTCAGTTATTACTGATAGATAACATCGGGTTTTTATCAGATTGTCTTGTCAGAATAATCATTATTCTTCGGCAGTTAAGTAACTTCAAATTGAAGAAGTAATAAGAGAACATCATGAGTCTGACACGAGTCAGATTGTATATATGTGTAGTACATACGCAGTTTTTTTCTGGATCCCACTTTTGAGCAGTATTCGAGACGTATGTCGTTTATCGCGTGTGTCATTGCAAACCCTAGTAACTCCATCTTCATTACAGCTGCAGTTACGAGGTTTTGCAATAAACCCGACGCTATATAAATAAAGTCCATCACATTCGCTATCTGAGGATATGTCGGTCAATAAGTATGATATCACAGTCTTCATGTTGTTATAGCAACATAATTATTACAGCGGGTAATTGATTCTTAAAATGTAAAATGACTTTTTTGTTATATTTACGAAACTCTTTGTTGTAGGTAATCATTGGAAAAGTCTTATCAAAGCAGATAAAGCAGATTCCCCTTATTATGGGAACCACACGACAGGCATAGGATGGCATCTGTTAGCACTACACCAAAGGTATAACACGGGACAGCTTTCATCTTCGTCGATAAATTCCGTCAGTTGAGCGTTGCCGAAGTTGGCTCATTGAATATCGTCGCCTTTCAACAAAAGCCTCGCAACTGCAGCTTGTTTTATAAGCTTCAGTTACGAGGTTTTTGTTCAAAACAGCGATATGCAGATGTTCAGGGTTTAATCTATTGGACTATAAAACGATATATTATTAATGATATACTATATAAAACAAAAAAACAAAAAAACACTTCAGCATATAAAGCATCAAACTTACCAATGTCCTTGTTACGGGTATCCAACCTGAGATAATATCCTATCTCATACAAATCCACAATTTTATGCAATGTAAGGTTGTCTTAATCATGAATGGACAACACAAATCTTCAAAGACTACAGATAATGGGAGCCATTGGCCTTTTAAGATGCAATAGTCCATTTATTGTTTGTCAAGCCATATGCGTTTGGTACTCATTTGAATCATTTCTTCGAAATGATTCAAATGAGTACCAATAACATAAGGTTTGGATTTAAAATAACAAGTTAGAATACCTTTAACCCCTGTTATTTGTTACTATGGTCTTCCTCTTCCCCACACTTTGCATTTTGATGATAATATGTGTCGGAAGAGTATTCAAATAAAGCTTTAGGCTTATCATGACCAACAAGGATATAGAATTTATTTAGAAAAATACACACACTATTTAATCTGGTGATATCTTGCAAGAAAATCATTTCAGATAAAAGGAGTAATCGTCTTATTGAATGTGCTTTTTGTTTAAGAGGTTTAAGTATTTTGTGAGAAATTCTTGTTGGATAGGGAAAAGGTGTTCAGAGAGATAACCTAGATTTAACCAATTACCAGACGGCGAAATTTTAGAAATTCAAACATGTTGCAGACGGCTATTTAAAGTGCATGCAACTTAATATTTTGCTTTTTACAATATAAAGAAAATATTGTGGGGCGTGAAGAAATAGCTTGCCACATGCATTGTTTCCACTAACCACGTTGTTTCCGAAAGCTTGTATGTTATAGGGCGTCAAAATCGTTATTGTGTGGGAAATGGGTCAACACGAGCCATTAACCCTTTCCCAAACAAAACCTGGTTTTGACGTCCCTGAGAAAAAAGACTTGGGAAAATATTGAGACAAAAGAAGAAGCTGCTGATAGCCAGCAGTTTCTCCTTTTGTCTCAATATTTTCTGTGCCATATTTTACACAAATCATATACTTAATAACATACATTATGTCATTAAATTTGTTTCAGTTTTTGAATAGGACCACCCGAAAATTTTGCCGTTTGGGAAAGGATTAAGACTGGAGATGTCTGTACAGATGCTTGCTATCATATCTTATCCTAAGAGGAATAGTGTCGTAAGTGTAACCAAGTTATTGTTACACTTGCGAGTTTTTACTGAGGCATTTCTACGGCCAAGACTCATTTACTCCTTTGATAACGGCTAGATATTTCGGAACGGCGTCCCGATGGGCTTGAAATCCTTTCCGGTGTAATGAAGTAAAGTGACCCCCTATAGTAGAACGACTCCCCGGTCATTCTACTATATAGCAGAGTGACTCCCCCTTACGTGAAGTAAAGTGACCCCTCATATTGCAGACTGACCCCCTATAGCAAAGTGACTCCCCAAATAGGAAACATAATGGTATGCTTATATTATATATGATATAATTTTGCGTGTCCGATCTCGCATAAAGGGACCATCTGGGTAGTTTTGAACCAAGTCAGTCTGCGCTGACTGCCACCTAGGGTCGCAAGTAGTTACTTAAAAATGATTAAGTCAACCTACAATGTTTTTTTTTCTACAACTAGTATTTTCAGTTTAAAGCTGGGAAGTCATATCGGCCACGACAGCGTCATTTTTTCTCCATAATTATTTCATTGGTTTCTGGACATCCCTGGCAGGGGTTAGCTTTAAGGGGGAATGCTCCAGTTTTTCGGAACACTCGGTCATTACTGTAGTAAATTAAATGTTTCGTACCAATATGTTTCGATACAATAATTTCAATAATATAACACATCATTACAAATTACCATTTTCGACGGTAAACGTGTACTTATTATGCGAAACTGATTTCCTCAAGATGGAAATCGATTATTTAGAGCAAGACAATCGTAAGTGTGTATTCAGTTACCACTGTTTTGCGTCATTTTATTCGTGTGTAGCTGATAAAAGTTGCTGTAATTCACTAATAAGTGCGCTGACCTATACATTTTCTTTTTGAATTATTACCAGGACATGTTGCTTAATACAATGAGGGAGTTTTATCAAATTATATTATGTAGAACTTGAAATATTTCCAAAAATATGCAAATTTTGACATAAAACACTCCAGCTTCGTTGATCAAACCGAACACGTGAGCATGCTGTTTTGTACATTTACGCGTTTATAACAGCACATATTTGGGTTTTCTGTTCTTATTAAATGTAAGACGTCACTTTAAATCCGTTTTTGGGACTAAACGATGACTGTACAGCATTTTATTAGCATTTTAGTGACCTTGGACAGGTGCAAGAAATTGTGCATTTTTTCGATGTAGGGGTATGTGATACGAATGCCTATAAAATTCAAACAAGATCGCTGACCCTCCATTTTTATTTTATTATTCAATGTCATTGGTAATAACATGTAATTTCAACATACAAAATATAAATAAATTCTATTATTGGGAAAAAAATAGGAAACTGAAGCATTCCCCCTTAAGGACAACATTTTATTTTTATTGTCATTGTTTTAAACCTTTTCCAAAGAACAACCTTTGTCACAGATGGGTTAACCCATTACCAGGCAGAACATGTTAAGACTGGTCCAAATTCAAAGACGCTGCAGACGACAATTTTAAGTGAATGAAATGTTATATCTTTTGGTCTTTTTGAGTAGATTTAACATTGTGTGAAATGACAAAATTGCTCATCACAAGCAATTTCTTCATTTTCCTCAATGTTTTCCAGGCATTTTCTTTTGAGGGTGTCTAAAGGTGTCACTTTGCAGTATTGGGATAACAGTTTATCATCAAGTTCTACACTAATGGGCTAGTATGGTAATAAATAGTCCCCTAATGTGTTAACAATTAGACTAATCCAGCACGGGGTCAGAATTTACAACCCACCGTGATGTCAGAGGTAAATGTGCAAATGGAAGGACCGTATTCGCTCTCTCTTTCTCAGAAGCCAATCATATCTCGATTCAAAGTAAGAATCAAGCCTCTCCTTTTGACAATTACTTTTATTCCAACAAAGGAAAGGGTTTTCGTTTGATTGAATACGCTACACTTTTGGCATAGTGCGTCATAACTTTACGTAGCCGAAACTATATACAAGTATAGTCCACCCAAATTAACCCGGGACAACTTAAATTTTCGTGTGCAAAGTCTGTTAGTTGAGCGTATCAACAAAACATTGCCCAAGTCATTACATATGTAGATGTTCCGGGTTAATCTTGCTGGACAATAGACCTATAGGCCTACGACGTTCAAGGATTTTGGCTTTATTTATACAGTGTAGATACTGATTAGCGATCTTATTGGTTAAGTGATCAGGCTCTACCCTTTCCAATACAGAAAATCAGTCACTGGCCGTAAGAAAATTGTTAGTAACACGGAGCCATATTGTCGCTTTTCAACAAAAACCTCGTTACTGAAGCTTGTTTTATAAGTTGCAATTACGAGGTTTTTGTTGAAAATCGGTGATACGTTTGAATTAAAAAACAAAACAGAGACCTTTGAACATTCCAAAAAGGTCTTGAATGCCAAAATTTTGTGACGCGGCCGAGATCTGTATGTCATCGCTTTTCTTCAAAACCTCGTAAACACAGCTTAAAGCCAGATGTAGTTACGCGATTATAAACGATATTGATGGACCAACAACACAGATCCAGACATTTCCCCACGGGGACCTAGTAGACTGGTGTCAGTCTTTAGAAGCATAACATCATTTACATTAACCCATTACCAAAACGGCAATGTTTTAGACTTTATTATTGGAAATGGAGACATTGCTTGTCACAAGCAATATCTTCATTTTCCACAATGTATTCCAAAGCCATTATCGTTTGGGGAGTCAAAAAGAGTCATTGTGTGGTAATGGGTTAAGGAATATTAAAATACGATACATAGATGTGTTGCTATGTGTAAGCGCACGAAAAAACTCGGAAAAAATCTCACCGATATTTTTTTCAGATTCAAGGGTGGGGCACAGAGCCCCCTGCTTGATTCGCCATGTACGTAGAAAACAGGAATAGTAATCACCTACAAATGATACATTTTCATGGTCATCTCTTTGTTGACTGGGTTCGGCCAATTTCAATTTCTACTTAAACATTTATGATTAAAGCTAGTAGCCAAACACGCTTCAAATTTAATTCATCATTATTAAAAGTAATAAGTTAATATATAATTTATGTAAAAAAATGAAAAAGAGGGGGAAGATGCGATATCACACTAACATATTACACAATATCATCAAGTACTTAACTTGATGACGACTTTTTTTAATGTAAAAAGAGGGGAGTCAGTTTACTATAGAGGGGGGTCATTCTACTATAGCGAGGAAGTGAATTTTTATAGTAAAGTGACCGGGGAGTCACTCTGCTATATAGCACTATGACCGGGGAGTCACTCTACTATATAGCACTATTACCGGGGAGTCAGTCTACTATATAGTAGAATGACCGGGGAGTCACTCTACTATAGGGGGTCACTCTACTTCATTACACCGGCATTTTCTTTCGCCAATGGGAGGATATTGATTTTGTAAACTTGGCGAATCTGCTACTAGAGGCTCGGAAAAGGCTGTTGTTGAAGTTCTGCTGAAAGAAATATCAGGAATCCATGGTTAGATGCTCCAGTCATAAATCAACGATGTATTTTTGATACTAGGCCTAATAACGCTAGGCCAAACCGAATGGATTAGAACCTCGGCTTGACTGTGTTATAGTAGGCCTACACACAAATTTTGTCTTTAACAACGCCATTTCTCATCTGCAACAGCTTTAAAATCGAACAGATAAACAGTTCGTCTTTTGAGAAAGGGTTAAAGTCAGTCCAAATCGAGAAAATTTAAGACGTTTTCCGCTTTTTAAATTTTAAACAAAATTAAAATTTGTCACGTTTTTAAATTAACATAATGGCAACGAATTGCCGCTGAAAATATACTGTTTTTACTGTTATGTTTTGATAACCCGTTGGTGTTGTTATAAAATCTCGTAACTACGGCTTGACTAAAGCCGTAGTTACGAGATTTTATAACAACTCCCACGCAATACGATTTGTGTGTCCGAAATTACGTCACGGTTAAATGGAGAAAATCGTCCCCTAACTTCTGAAATTGTTGTCTCCCTTGATCCCCCCATCATGATGGACGTCTTATCCGGTTTGTTTACAGAAACTTGTCGACATCCCCGGTGAAAAATTGAAACAATTTGATAAAACTGACAATGGCCTTGATTTGTTGTAATATTACTATTGATGTACTATGAAAATGAATCGCTTGATGTTCTTAAAATGGGAAATCGAAACAGTAAATTATGAACTGACCAATCGCACATTTTTCTTTACATTTTGTATTAAAGTGACATTTCACATTTATTTTTTTCATATTTTACTTTTATTTCTATCTGAAAGAGCATATTTTCTTATGGAAATTCTGAAAAATTCAAGCCAAAATATTTCACCGTTTACGAGAATCATATATTTTTGTGCTAAAATTAGATAAATTGTTGTGGACAACAGTTCAGATTTATATGGAATTTGTCATTTTTGTCTCAACTTTAAAAGCGTATTTTTGGCTTATAAATAACAACTTCAAAAAATTGACAGCATTTCTACGCATTAGAATAACCAATCTTTGCACCAAGACATAATTTTAAAAAATGAAATCAGAATGAAATGTCGCTTTTCAACAAAACCCTCTTAGGCCTTTATGCAGCTTGATTCAAGAAGTAGTTTTCGAGGATTTCGATGAAAAGCGGAGATGTTTTGTTTATAGTTATTTTGATTATAAGCATATATTTTCTTCTTTTGTCTGAATGTTCCCATGTGTTTTTTTTTTGTTTTTTGTTTTTTTGTTTTTTTTTTTTTTTTGTTTTTTTTTTTTTTTTTTTTTTTTTTTTTTGTTTTGTTTTTTTTTGTTTTTTTTTTTTTTTTGGGGGGGGGGGGGGGATGTCAGAACAAAGTATTGCCGGCCTGTAGGAAGCAATTGTAGGGGCCGGGGCGCTAAAGCCCCTGCCCGGGTCAGTGCCTTAGGCCTAATACTGGGGGGGGGGGTTATAGCCCCCTGGTCATACGGACCTGTATTGTTAGGGAAAGGGTCATATCAAAGCAGTTAAGTGGATGACAACACTCCTTTATTCATTAACCCTTTCCCAAGCAAAAAAACAGCTTGGGTTAGTTTAGATAATTTTGATTTCAAATGCGGTTTAACCGAAACATATCCATGTTTCTTGTCGTAGTAAATAAATTTGTGTTATATCAAAGAAATCAACGAGAGAAAATTGAGAAAATGCTGGTAACAGTTTGTGAGCAAATCCTCCTTTTCGCCCCATGTTTACCTTTCAGAGTCTTTTCCGCCTTCGACGTTAAAACGATGGCTTATTTTAGAATTCGTTAGACCTTTCCGAATTTGGGCCAAGTCTTGGCGTCCCTGATAGAAAATACATAGGGAAATATTTAGATAAAAGAAAACAAATGTTTTTTTCTTTTTTTTTTTTTTTTTTTTTTTTTCTTTTTTTTTTTTTTTTTTTTTTTTTTTTCATTATGTCTCAATTTGTTCTGGGGGTTCTTTAGAGCGAGATTTTTTAAGATATCTTGAGATTTCTTAAGATATTTTAGGATAAAGCGTTCTTTAGAGCAAGATTTTTAAGACCCTCAATGGGAGGCGCCATTACCCTATACTTCGTGCGGAACCGCTCGGTCAACTCTGTACAAACAACATAATTTTGAGATTTGACCGAGTTGTTCCGAACACTCATAATTCATAAACCGTGGTGTTCCTAATGCTCCATACTTTATACAAATTACGTCATGATGACGTCATTTGTATACAAATCGAGCATTCGAAACAGCTCGGCCAAAGTCTCGGTCTTAAAAATATTTTATCCAAAACATCTTAAGAAATCTCGTTCTAAAGAACGCGCCTCTGATGTCTCAATTTGGTCTGTAGGCCTACTATTATGTACACAAATCTTGTCTTTATTAGCATCCAGGTTCAATGGTGGGGAACTAAAACAATTTTCGCTATGTACAACAAGGTAGGCCTATAGATATTTTGCGTTTAACTGTAGATAATTTGTAGTTTAACTGTAGACAATGAACTTGTTACGGTTTGTATTGACAAACAGTCGGTGTTGTTATAAAATCTCGTAACTACGGCTTCGATAAAGCCGTAGTTACGATATTTTATAACAACACCGACGGAATACATTGATCGCGAAAAAACGTCCCTCACTTTGGCCGAGTTCACCACCAGTGAGGTAGTTGTCTGAATCAGGCTTCAACTTGAACCACTTTCTCACTTTGTTGTTTTTGAGAAGGATTAACCCATTCCTACACATTGACTCTTTTCGACTCAGCGAAAGAAAAAAAACACTTTGGAAGACATTGTGGTAAATTAAATGCTTGTGATAAGCAATTTCTTCATTTCCCACTATGTGTTCTACCAAAAAAAAGAAAAGAAAACCAAACTTTATTCACTAGAAATTGTCTCCTGCAACATCTGTCGACGTAACGTCAAAAGTTGCGGACCAAGCCAAAATTGGCTATGCACTTCTGTTTAAAACCGCATATTTGTTATTTTTATTTGAGAAACACACATGTATTTGGTATCATATAAAAGATATTGAATTGTAATTTATTAATATATGTCGAATTTCAACATTGTTTGAATACAGACAATTTGATAAACAAAATAAATAAACTCTGACGCAGAAAATGACGTCGTCACGTGTAACAGAAATTACCAAACAAACTCGCGAGAATCCCAATAGAATAAAAGGTAAGACTTTTTAAAGCGCACAAACTTTGGCAAATTACGTCAGTGATGTCACAGAAGATATAGCGTAAATCTTACGGCAGTTGGATGGTGTAAACAAACTATGGAGGAATGGAAAGAAAGGGATAAGTAGCGTCACGCTGTTAAAAAAACGTCATTTTTTCGGTATGTCTAATTTTTAAATCTAATTTATTTTTCCAATAGCGATTAGAAATCAATATAAAAAAATTTGGGACATACATCTGAGCTCTAGTTTTTGTAGTTAATTTTTTGTCTTAATTGGAGTTGAAAAAAATCATTATTTTATTGTGTTTGTAGCGTCTTAAAAATGTCACATTTTCACTAAAACGGTCCCAAATGCAAGGGTGATTTTTTCATATATAGCTTTTTTTCTAAGAAAATCAAAATATTTTGAATTTGAATTGATTTTCGACATACATCTCGGATAAAATTTGAAAAAATAAATGCATTTGTCAATATCTCTTCAACTAGCGAAGATATAGAGTGTGATGTAGCGTCTTAAAAATGTCACAAAAACGCGTTTTTGACGATTTGACGTCATGTTGATTTTTTCGGTATGTCTAATTTTTAAATCTAATTTATTTTTCCAATAGCGATTAGATTTCAATATAAAAAAATTTGGGACATACATCTGAGCTCTAGTTTTTGTAGTTAATTTTTTTTGTCTTGATTGGAGTTGAAGAAAATCATTATTTTATTGTGTTTGTAGCGTCTTAAAAATGTCACATTTTCACTAAAACGGTCCCAAATGCAAGGGTGATTTTTTCATATATAGCTTTTTTTCTAAGAAAATCAAAATATTTTGAATTTGAATTGATTTTCGACATACATCTCGGATAAAATTTGAAAAAATAAATGTATTTGTCAATATCTCTTCAACTAGCGAAGATATAGAGTGTGATGTAGCGTCTTAAAAATGTCACAAAAACGCGTTTTTGGCGATTTGACGTCATGTTGATTTGTGAAGAACTATTCATGGCGTTTTACGATCATGTATCGATGCTCTAGATCCACTTGTTTTATCGTTGTTTGTTTGACTATCTTACTATTTGTGGTATACGCAACTTAAGGTTAAAATTTGAGACCCGTAACAGAAAAAAAGAAAGAAAAGCATTGACCAAGGCATAAGAAAACGTTGAGATAATAGAAGACATTTTTTCTAAGTAAAGCATTTCATTGATTTCATCTAATATGTTGCAGCATTTAGTCTCGGAGTTTCATTTTTCCTACATATAATGCATTTGTTGTAGACCCCATTTAAAAGAATATTCTATCTTTTGTCTGCTAACGAGTAAACTTGAAGACGATTATTTAGTAAGTATTTTCACATTTTTTTATTTTTATTTGTTTATTTATTTTTTTTTTTTTTACATTTGCGCAAGTAGAAATATCTTAATATCAAAAATATGCATACTTGACAAGTTATATTTAGCGTATGAAACGGCTCCATTTCTCCTACAGGTGTAAAATATTCACTTTCAATATTCTTTAGAGCTTGATTTTTCAATACTTACGAAATAATTCTGTTGTTTATTTATTGATAGTTGAGATTATTAATTTTGTACGGTGCTATTTTTATGTAAGCATGTATTGGTATTATTGTGAAAATGTTTTCTTTTGGCCAACATTGAAAATTTGTCATTTCTCATGTTTTGGGGAAAGTTATAACTTTCTTTACACCTTCGCGTAACGTTAACGTCGGAAAACGGTCGATATGCGTGTTACAACGTTGGTCCGCAACTTTTGACGTTACGTCTGTCAAATTGGACCGCCTTTTCCACTTTTTTAACCCATTACCAAACGACAAAAATTTCGGGTGGTCCAAATTGAAAGATCCTGCAGACAACAATTTCAAGTGAATGGAATTTTTAATTTTTATGTCTTTTTGGATGGAAAACATTGTGGGAAATGAAGAAATTGCTTGTCACAAGCAATTTCTTTACTTTCCATAGCATAATGTTTTCCAAAGCCTTTATCTCTTGGAGAGTCAAAAAGAGTCACTGTGTGGTAATGGGTTAAAGGATAAAACATTGGTAAGACATCAGACAAATTTCATTGAAATTAGCATGACTTGCCTTTTTTTTATTTTGAAGATTTTGAAATATTTAGTCCTTTACAATAGTGAATATAATAATAATTATTTTGATACTGATAGTCCAATCCAAAATCAATTGCATACCTCAAAAATGTATGTCAAAAGTAGAAAATGTATATCTATTATCTAAAGTATGGGAAATATTGAGAGAAGAGGAGAAAATGTTGATCTTTTCAATACAGTAGGCCTACTGTAATGTGATACAATTTTCACAATTGATAAAAATCAACTGGTACATTATAGAAATATATGAGTGAATTTCTTATTTAAGTTCAGAGAAAACAATGATGAAAATGATTGAAAAATTGTAATAATCATTTTCTTCTTTTCTTACAATAAAATCAAAGAGTGTCGCTGTTTTTCACGCGATTGTCATCATCAGTTTCCGTTTGGGAACGGTTTGATTAACCCTTTCCCAAACGACAAAATTTATGGTGATCCATTTCAAAAACTGTCACAAAAGACAAAATGGACGTTATTAAAGAAAGGATTTGCGTAAAATATGGCACAGAAAATATTGAGACAAAAGGATAAACTGCTGATTATCAGCAGTTTCTTCTTTTGTTTCGATGTTTTTCAAAGCCATTTCTATTAGGGAGGGAAAAGGGTTAATAAGTACGTCACAAATAAATAAAAGATTCAAGTGACTGTGCCATACTTCACCTTGTTTCAAAACTTGGCCAGACATTACGCTTTCAAGATTAAGTAGCCTAACCATTTCCTAAACGGCAAAATGTAACCCTTTTAGAAACATCAAGATTTTAGGGTGCTCCAGTTTAAAAGCTTCTAGTAGAAAATGTCAATTTTGTCAGGTTCATGGGTACATTATTCATGATATAAAATTCCTATCGTGCTGAAAGACACACCCATGTAGGATCTTATGGTCACTAACATTCTGTCCAAATTTTGTCTTAATTGGTCAATATTCGTGGCTGACAGAGAGAAATAAAGATTTTTTTTTTTAAAAAAACTGATTGTTTTTGTCAATTTCAAGGGCACATAACTCAGGGCGTGGGATTTTAATCAGGCTGAAAATTATGCACATGCACGATCTTATAGTGAACATGATTCCGTCTCTAAGTTTTGTCTTGATTGGTTTAAATATTGTTTGTTGGAGTTAAAATAAAGTTGCAAATGGCAATTTTGTCGAATTCAAGGGCGTATTACTCGTGACGTAAAATTCACATCAAGATGGAAGTTGTACTAAGCCATGATCTTAAAGTCAATAACATACATTATGTGCAGGTTCTTTCTTGGTTGGTTAATATTTGTACTTGAAGCGTGAAATTAAAGTCAATTTCAGCTATCTTAAAAATTACATTCTAGGACAGATAACTCATTCTGATTTAACCAAACTTAGTTGAGGGAATCTAAAGGAGGGTCACACAAGGATCGTTTCTGTGAAATCTGGTTGAAATCCATCTTTTTTTAGAAGATGAAACGCATGGAATCACATACGAAGGATTCACTATGCAACACTTTGGCAATTTATCCTAAAATTTGCCGTCTGGTAATGGGTTAAAGAAAATACTTGAAAATCATTAAGAAACGATAAGAAAATGCTGAATACGGCCATTTTTCCTTTCGCATAATATTTTCTGATCAACCGAAACATAATTTCATGATTTTGATGCTGCGATACATTTTTTCTTTAAATTTGGGTAAGCCTTAACGTCTTTCGTTTTGAAAAATATTGAATCAACCGATGTTGGCAAGAACAAAACGCGACCGATTTGTCCCTTCAAAATGGTAGTCTTCAAAGCTCGACACCATTTCCATTATATCGTCGCTGTTCTACGAAAACCTCGTAACTGCAGCTTGTTTTAAACTGCAGTTACGAGGTTTTCGTAGAAAAGCAGCGAAATGAGATAAGACAGTTTGTCATTCTGGGTTTACTGTTTTAATCATTCCTGATTCACAAAGATTGAACCCTGTCTGACTTAATGAAATAATACGAATACTTGACCCAATGCCATACGGCAAAGACTTAAAAGTATGACACGGTAGGGAATCACTCGAGATAACATTTTTTTCATTTTTACCACACAGTGATTCTTTTTGACTCCCTTAAGGATAATGGCTGTGGAAAACATTGTGGAAAATGAAGAAATTGCTTGTGACAAGCAATTTCTTCATTACCCACAAAATTTCTACACAAGAAGACAGAAAAATGGAAAATTTCACTCAATTTAAACTGTCGTCTACAACATCTTTGAATTTGGAAGAGTCTGAATTTTTGCTGTCTGGTAATGGGTTAACAGAATAATCAGAAGAAATTAATGTGCCAGGTGATTCGACGTCGTAATTAGATCAGAAGAATATATCGTCAGTTTTGTTCAAACTCATCGTTACGATATTTCGATTCATTTCGATTCCATGTTGGACAGTGTATGTAGGTCAACATGAAAATTGTGACACCACATTTCTTACAGAAGCTCATAAACCAGGGATTGGTCAAGAAAAGACAAATGAATAGTAGTATGCATGTTTACATGCAATCTATATAAATCTAGGTATTATCTTTCAGTAACATCTAACGACCACCCGTTAGGGGTCATCTTCTGAGACATTTTTTGGGCCAATCAGATTATAGCTTTGGAAAAATTGAAATAAACTTTGGCATGCGCACGGGTAGACAAAGACCAAAGTCCGTTAATTTCGAATGAGAGCAAGGATATGACATTTATGAAGTAGATAGCGTTCTGTATATTTTTAACACTAGCAGTAACAGCTTTATACGATCATGACGCTAACCCGAAATAATGCGATGTTAACTTGAGCGTATAAACTCTATATTGGCAATTCGATTCTACATGATCTAGATACCTGATAAGCTCAGTGGGTAGAGCGTCCAACCTGTATACCAGACGACAAGGGTTCGATTCCCACATTGGGTTCATGTTTTTTTCCTACTATATATGTTGCATTTTTCAAACTAAACGTTTCTAGAAATCGCGGATGCAATAAAAACATAATTGGTAATTGTATTTTTATTACATTTTTGCAATTTCTAGAATGATTTGTTATGGAAAAATGTAAAATTATAGGGGGATAGAAAGATGAAACCGGCGTGGTATTCGAACCCCTAACCTATTGCATTCAAGTCTTTCACACAACGCTAACCAGACAACTGGCTATGGAAGTATTCCAATTGTCAATATATAGTTTATATATGTTCAACATTAAACAGCTTTATTCAGGGTTAGCGCAATGATCGTAGAAAACTGTTACTGACAGTGTTAAAAATATACCGAAACTATCTACTTCATTAATAAATGCCATATCTTTGATCTCAAAACGAACGGACTTTACTCTTTGCTCGGTGTCAAGCGCATATTTATCAACCGCAGCCATTTTGGTGTTGTTGTCACGGACAACAGACCTGCGTTTGCAACGAGCGTTTTGATTGGTTGGTGTACAATAGAAAAAAACGGACTTTCCCAGATCACAAAAGATGACCCCTAACGGGTGATCTTCAGATGTAACATTATGAAATAAGATGCATCTGAATTCAATCAGATTGTAAACCCTGTACAACATTTCGTTAGTGAGAAGTCTAAACTTCGTACATGTAACTATAGTTTGAAAAGCTAGAGTTACGAGGTTTTGACCACTCACCCACGTGTTGTTACTTTTTTTTACCTTTATTTATTCTCTTCTGCATAATGTATACATTCATTATAGTCCATGAGCCAGACACTTTTTTGGTACCACTCGGAGGGAGTAATTCTAATTGCACTTTCTGAACAGCTTGATATATGTAGTTAACTAATTGATATGATAGCAGTCTGAAATTGGTAGCTTATGCTGAGAAAATTGCCGTTTTCTGAACCTACCCCATTTTCACATGTCCACAAATTGGTCAGTAGGTGCGATTTCTTTTGGAAGTATGTGATTTATCAAAATGCTTGTCGTGATTATTTTCTCTGCCAAAATATTCTTAAAACGCGAGCTTTGAGGACTGTTTAATCTGTTCCCAGGTATGATGCCTCTGTAGGCTGTGAAATAGAAGACAATTTGTCGGCCCCTACACCGAACGAAATGCACATTTTTTTCGAGTGAATTTTTCAATTCTTTGAAGCAGAAATGCAAGTGGCTACATATTTTTACACTTAGATATATTTTTAAATGCGTATTCATCGATTCATGCCAGTTTCGTGACACAAAACACTCGGAAAAAGCTGTAAAAGGCAAAAACATTTGGTCGATTCGGACCCTGAAATGTTCGTACCTAAAAACTAAAATGTGTATTATGAGTGTTCTAAGGCTTCTAACTGTTGCTAATCTATTAACAACATTGTGTTTTTATCCAAAACAATTGGATTACCTATTAGATAGCTATTTCATGCATATATGTGTTATGTGAATATGAAATGGAGAATTTTACGTTAGGCCTACTGAAAGAATGCTGAACTCAGTAGCATTTTCACTTTTAAATATAATAAAGGGCCTTATATGTTCAGTTGAATTTCCAATCAATGCAAATTAGAAAATAATTAGTGAAAATATATTCAATTGCACAGTTTTCGACGGTTCGTAACTAAATTGAATGACCAAATGAAATAAATGAAGCTATACTTTACGCAACAAAATATAGCCCAATGCCAATACATACGATTATACGATATAATGAACATCATGTAGCAACCAAGGTAAAACCTAATAGTCCCATATTCAATGATACAATGAATATGTGAAATAATTTGCTGCCTTTGTCATATATAGTACAAAAACTTTCTTCGTGGGATATATTGGTCTTCATATAAATCTAATCATAACCCAATATAATATATGTACTTGTAATATAATGAGTCAGGATACGGAAAAAAGGTCCCTTAAGGCTTTTGAGCCAAATATGGTTCCAAATAAGCCTGTGTATACACGCAGTCTGACCAGGAACCATTGCTGTTCTCCACTAGATCCTTAATGACCTGTTGCAATTGTAATATAGCAGCATGGATGTCTGCCTGTCTTCACTAAAAGCATGCACTGATCTTGAATTGTGACTGACTCAAATGCTATAAGGGACCCTTTTCCAGATTCGCACTCAGTATTATGAGAGAATACACTTGTTTCTGCTTTTAAGTAATATCATAACATTCTCATTTCCTAAACCTAGTTTGTATAAACTATGATGATTAGACAAAGATTACTTATGCAAAGAATGATAATCAAAGTGTACGGAGGGAACTTATTTCTATGTTAAAATAGATATGAGATACATGACATACTTTTGCAATTTTATTTCTTTTTGAAAATATATTGCAGTGTTCATGAATGAATGCAATCCCCTGACCCCATAAAAGGCAGATTCTATATGTATTTCGACAGCGAAGTCCGTAGATGTACATTGCATACTTACAGACAAGAATTATAAAAAACAAAGTGATTTTATAAGCAATGTGATTGTATAACATGTGTGTCGTCCTTTTCCCATTTCCAAGTCTCCTTGTCTGTATGTTGTTTTTTTTTAAATTTCTGCTATATATTATCATATTGCATACATGTGCTGATTCTTGTATTCGTGATTTTGATTCAGTCAATGGTTCCTGACATACCTGTTGTTAGTGTAATGGTTTTTTGTCACTGAAAATCACTTTAGGTAATGTGTGTCCAGCTCATCAGGAGAAATGATAAATATATAGATAGAATATATGCATATATACTTTAGATAATCATTTGACTTAGATTTAAACTTCTTCTGTCGTGCATATGCATTAAAATGTGATTCATATGTATATGTGTTCTAGTTTATTTGGCATGAATCATAACAAAATGCATTATGATACATACTCAGATGGTTGGGTAAATCTTTGTTTTCATTTTGTAAGAGTCTAAAAGTTCTCTATGATCCTTATCACAACAAAAATGCTAACAACAAAGTGATTGAAATATAATTGATAACTAATGGTCAAAGTGATTGAAGTTGTGGTAACAAAAGCAAAAACGGAACCCCCTGTCTTTATAATCACAGTGGCGTAATTTTTAATCAAACATATCTCATTCACTCTCTCTTTTTGACAAATGCAAACGTTTCATAGAATCTGTGTTGTGAGCGACAGATTCATCAGATCTATATAAATTGAAACTCGATTTAATAATCCTCTAAATAGTTACCATAACTTGTCACTACTGGTGTGACTTTCATCTGTGTAGGAGAGAATGCAAGATGGTGGTTGTTTAGCGGTTTCGTTTATGATCCCATGCTTCAAAACAAGTCGTTTTATGAGGGTATATCAAAAGTTTTTGATTCTCACACCTGCTGTAATTTTTAGATTGGGCTATTTATAGCCCAATCTATAATAACCAGTTTTTCACTCCAGACATCACTCCAGACACTACGTTCTAACCCTAACCCGCTGAGCTATGTGTTCAAGCCAAACTATGTTATTTCAAACACCACAGAAACATCCTTTATCAGTGAATATCTTCAAAGTTTTTCATCTCTTTCATTTTTGCGACAAATAAGGAGAGGGTTAATAATTACATTTGATGAAATTTTCCCTTAAATTAAATGCCTATTAGTATTTTCAGCGTTTTTACAATCTTATCCGTTGAGTAAAGAGCTTGAAAGCAAAATAGTGTAACTCTCAGATAAATTCCATATAGTTACAATATTACTGCTCTGACTTTCAATGGTCGTTTACCAGTGAATGCATTGCCAGGTGTTTAACTGGGTCACTACTTGACACTGCCACTGTAGCCCACTGCCACCTTAGCCCATTCACTAGATACAATGTGTGCGCTTTACCCATTCCTATATTCTGACACCTTTGGGTTCCCATGAAATATTATGTGTTTGGAAAACATGGTAGAAAATGAAGAAATGGTTGTGAAAAGCTAGTTCTTCATTTCCCACAATATTTTCTTCTCAGAAAGACCAAACAAAGTAACGATTTATTTGCTTGAAATTGGGTTAAGGATTTATTCTGCATTGATCGCTTTATCTTTATTGTTTTTTTTAACTCAGTGTGTTAAAGGCTCTTCCAAACGACAATATCTTAGAGTGGTTCAAATTAGAAAGAGTTGCAGACGACGAAACGGGTGACGATAAAGATGAAATCATGTTATGTACAATGAAGCACAGAAAACATTGGGACAAAGAAGAAATTTCCGGTTATCTTTGTATGTTTCATATTATTTGCTTCACAACAATGTCTTGTTTGGAAAAGGACGAATGGTTTGAGGCTATAGAGTATAAACACTGTGATTTAAAATTATGTTAATCAAAGTAAAATCATCGTCTTAGTTTTGCCGTTTTGTAGAATTTTAACATTTTTACCACATATACTGTTCTTAGACTGATCATTTGACCCAATGAACAAGTGCATTCTATTTAATCGAAATATGTTTGCAGACCGAGTTGCAGATCAGAGATCAGTAAGGCTAAGCCTCTATAATGGGTCCGTACTTGGTATTATTCTGATTGGCTAAGAATAAGAATAATTCAACATGTTGATTTAATGTAAAATCCGGTAAAGTGTAACATTTCCTTTTCCCAAACAGCCTCACCTTTTGGATTCACCTGAAGGGTGTACATTCAACTTGTTTTTATCACCTATGCACGTTTGCCTACACATTGATTAACCATTTTCCAAACGATGACGCCTTTTTACTCGCTTCATAGAAAATGCTTAAAAACCATCGAATAGAGAATGGGGCAATTTTGAAAATCAGCATATTGTCCTTTTGTCACAATATCAATTTCTCAGTGATGCCCAATCTACAGTGCTGACAGCACTTTGATTCATATAATAGTCCCATAGCCTTTCCAACCCCACACACTCCTTCCACCTTGTTAACAGTTCACTGATATCTGATTTTTAGGAATCAACGTCTTGTTACCCTAACCAGTCTCCCCAGCAGCAGTCAACTAATCTTCTTAACTGTCTCAGTCTCACTGGAAGCACTTTTCCAATATCAGATTGTTGCAAAAGAAGGGGGAGACTCCCCATAATTAGGCAATCTTGTTTAGCACTTTAAGCCTCCAGGACTAGACACATTACCATGAGCAACCATGTTCTTAGTATTATCCATTTTGGCCAATAAAACTGGGAGGGGTAAGTCGGTTTAAATTTCGAAAAAGCTCGTAGCAGCTTGCCATATTATCCTACATACAAAATAAATTGAAAACATTCATTTACACTAAGGTGTAAAAACCTTTACTACGCATCAACTTGACTAGTTACGTAAATGCACCAGCGTACTTTAAAGTGCCGAACAATTTCGAAATTGTCATTCTCGTGGGTAATTGGACTTCTAAATAACAACTGATGATGTATGCCATTCTTCAACGTCACAAACCTTATTTCGCTCATAATTCAGTAATGATGGTCTTTATCTAATTGAGCTTAAAATACTTCAATGTGGTTGTAAGTTGATAATGTCCGTATTGATGCTAATTAAAATAGGTACTTAATTTATCAATGAACAGGAAAAAACTTTGGATCGTTTTTTCAAAGGTTTTTCTTTTTAAATTGAGTCTGTCTAAAGCACCAACTGACAAATTTGCTGATGACTTAGATACATGGAAAATCTCTATCTATGATTGACCATATTCTTTAATATATTTATAACCGAGACCACTTTTATCGTGATCCCATTCCTTCTCATATTTGCATATTTACAATAAATGAATCATATGCTTGAATTATTTAATAAACGAACTTAAAATGTCTAATCTTCGTAACTATGCAGTGCTCAAAAGTCACAAAACACATTTCCCAGTTTCGCATACTAGATTCTTACTTTTTTCTTTATATCAACATGTCTGCATTTCTTCATTTGAAATACCAATTGTTGTAAGGCTAAATGCTAGTATGATTTCGATTGTTTGGTTATGATTACGGCCTTGCTAATGACAGTTCCAAGCTTCAGATAGAAGTTGATTAATATCAATACGCAATCCTTGCATTATGTTGTAATTGCATTCAACGCATCTGTTTTGGTACCTAATTACTTGCATTTGCATATTGCTCTCTTTGTGTTATCATTTTTTACTTCGCATAAATAAATTGTGACTGGCTATGTACATTGTATAACCATCCATGTAGTGATTATTTCTTCCTTTCTAGCCCATTTTACTTACAGTATGCATAATTCACGAAAGAGTACAACTGAACATTGCTATGTTGATTTGACATGGAATTAGGTTCTTTTTTTCAGAAAGGTAGTGTGAGCTTTTTCAACGGATTTTGTATCAATGTAATCAATCTCTAGTGTCATCGTTTATTTAACACTTTGCTTGATTTTTTTACTCGTAAATATTTCTTTTGTACTGCATTATATCTTGTATTCTAAAAGACTATACTGCTGTAGTGATATGTCCACGCTATAGAGTATAGTGCACTAAAGTAAAACCGTGACAACTGCATCTTCGTCCGTTAGTTTAGCGTCTTTCTTAAGAAATCATAGCCGAAGTAGGGTCAATACATATTCAGATGTCCTGGGTTAATGTTGATTCTGTTGCACAACAACGTTTTTAATACACTTAAGATGTATTTAATTCTTGCTAGGTCTCTAATTATAGATTAGTTTCGTGACAGTTTTGCTGAAAATACCTCCTTTGTAACATTTGTATACGTACACCCGAAAAGCGATAGTCTTGTAGTTAACTACACATGTTTCCTAATATGTTGTATATACAATATTTTGTGTACTTTTTCCTTGAATGCATGAACTTCCATTTGCAATCCAAGAGGTTGCATTAAGGCACTATTTACGTACAAAAAATTTGTACATTATATTAGGAAACACTTCCGATTTGCATGTCAGTGTTAACACCAGAAGTCCTCATAATTGTTTTTAAAAGCATGCCAATAGCGAACAAAAGGCAAAAGACGTAGGTGTGCACTCTAGAGGGGCTCTTTATTTATAAAGAATGTCTTATTCACTTGAATATCCGCATTGGATTTCAGGAAAGAAATATAATACATTATATAGCAGTATTGATAACCCTTCTTTCTTCACGAAACAACTGCACATGGAAAATCGTTTTTCTTCAGTGCTTTATGGATGTACATTTGTCTGGACATGTATTTTAATGACTGTCCGACAGTAGAATAACATTAAAACAATGACTTTGTGTCATCCTCTCGAACCAGAAACACAAATACAATATATCCGGCTTTAACCCCCACCCATTTTTATCTTGTGAGAAGCTAGCTTATCTGCGTACACTTTCAAACCAGGCCTAGTTTTCTACATGTTTATCATTAAAGAATTGTTTGTAAGCATTATTCATTTGAATTATTTGTACTTCGAATTAGTTTTACATTAAGAAAATGAATGAAATGTAAATGATGAGCGTTTATGCTTTTTCGACTTTCTGGTAGTGTAATGAGTGGCAATTAAGTTGGCATTGCTATCCATGCTATTTTGTCATATGTATATCTATTTAGCATCACCTGATATCAAGATACTAATTACAGTTCATTTTCATCAGAAAGCGAACTTTATGTGTCCAAAAACACTATAATTTTCATTTTTTTCCTTGTAATTCGTATCATCTATAGATAGTTCTCTGTGTACACTAAAATCATCCTCCAGGTGACATTTCAGACTAACACAAAACCTTACAATATGCTACTCTGTACTGTATCTCAGTTATGAAGAAAGACTTTTGTATTTGAATGAGTTTAAGGGTTGGAGAAATGTATGTGTTGTTTCACTAGAAAACCAATGAAAATTTTGTGTGTAAAGGGTACCCTTGGAAAGAAGCGTTTTTCGGGGCATAAGCTACCGATCTGAGATTGCTATTATACTGAAACATAAAGTATAGATACCAGACTAATCAAAAAATGCAAAAAGAATTACTCCCTCCGAGTGGTACCAATCAGCCAAAATTCGGGTCCTGGCTCATGGACTATTATAGTTTACAGGTTAAAATGTATTTTACAATTGTACAATTGACAGTTGACTCTCTTTACAAATCTCGCTTCTTTTTCGCTGAAAAGCTTAAAACACGATCGACACAACTTTTGGAACTTGTAAGGAAAGTTACTCGATTCTTATTCTGCTCGTTTGCATCAATGTTTACGTCATCATCTTGAACGCTTTTCCCGATGACACAGTCATAGACCAGCCCTAATTGGAATTTTAGACTTTTCAAAAACTCAAGTTGTTATAGATAGCATTATTTATGAGTGCTTTGAAAGCGTAGTGACGTGTAGATTATGGAATTGAAAACATTAGTGATGAAGGCCATAATCACGGTGGATAATCACGTGATACAACATTTTCAGAAAGTCTTCAATAATTTTGTAAAATACTGGACCGATTTGAATTCGGTTTGAAGCAGAGGATTTGGACATATGTCAAACATTAGATGGACGTGGTTGATTTTTGAAAAATCAACTGATAAAAAAGTTATTGAAGATAAACCAAACTTTTTTATCAGTTGATTTTTCAAAATCCAACACGTCCAGCTTTTTCCTGGCATTTTCCCACATTCTGTGCTTCAAACCGAATTCAAATTGGTCAAGTATTAAAAAAGATATTGAAGATTATCGGAAATTCTGAGTCACGTGATTATACACAGTGATAAAGGTCATAATGCAGCTTGCAAGTTGTTTCTCCCAGTTCCCTGTTTCCCTTAAGGGGCTAGATGTCAAATGGTATGATCGAAAAACATTTTATGTGGAACCAGAGCCGCGTTCTTTAGAGCGAGATTTCTTGAGATATCTTAAGATTTCTTAAGATGTTTTAGGATAAAGCGTTCTTTTGAGCAAGATTTTTAAGACGATCACTGCGAGCCGCCATTGCTCTATATTTTTTTCCGAACCCCTCGGTAAATTCTGTAGAATCTATATTGCAGAGAATTGACCGAGTTGATCCGAATGCTCCATGATTCATAAACCGCGGAGTTCCGAATGCTCCATACTTCATACAAATGACGTCATGATGACGTCATTTGTATGAGGTATGGAACATTAGGAACACCTCGCTTACAATCTCGGTCTCAAAGACGCTGTATCAAAACATCTGAAGAAATCTTAAAAAATCTCGCTCTAAAAAACGCACCTCAGGTTACATAGCGGAGAATCGCGTGACAATGTCATAACAGTTAATGAAAATCATCAATATTTCGATTTATACGTGACGGATTCATGGTTTGAAAAAGAGAGAGTAGAAAAACGTCAGAATTTTACTGGACGTGGTAAAGCTTTTTAAAAATAGCTAATAAAAAGTAAATGACGACTAAGTAAATTTTTACTTGGTCAATAACTTTTTTTATCAGCCAGCTGCTACTTGCTTAAAGGGACATAACATTCCAATTTCATTTTTTTAAGGTATGTCTTGATGCAAAGATTCGTTATTATAATGCGTATATATAAAT
Organism: Fragum sueziense; assembly: GCA_963680895.1. NCBI lineage: Eukaryota > Metazoa > Mollusca > Bivalvia > Cardiida > Cardiidae > Fragum > Fragum sueziense. The sequence continues at coordinate 29,249,266 of OY804604.1, forward strand.
GCCATCACTGTTTTTAAGTTGTTGTTTATATTAAGAGAGAAACACGCCTTTAAAATTGAGACAGAAAGGACAAGTTCCAAATAAATCTAAATTGTTGTCCACAACAACTTGTTTAATCTAAGCATAAAAAATGTATATTTCTTGTAAACGGCGCAATATTTTGACTCGACATTTTCAGAATTTTCATAAGAAAATAAATTATGGTCTTTCAGATTAAAATAAAAGCAAAGTTTATTAAGAATATATGTGAAATGTTCCTTGAAAAAAGCTTCCACGTCTAGCAAAGTCGTGGCTATTGTCCACCTTCTCTGTTTTAACCTAATTCATATTGACCCACGTATTGATAGAATAGTGAACGATTTTATCAAGTAAACAATGACGTTATTTCGGACAAACAAATACTATTTCGTCTAGGTGTTGTTATAAAATCTCGTAAATACGGCTTGGTTCAAGCCGTGGTTACGAGATTTTATAGCAACACCGACGGTTTATCAAAACATAACAGTAAACCAAGTCTATTCTAAGCTCAAAATTCTTTGATATTATTCGTGATTTTATGAAATTTATGTGTCACCTGGTTCCCTTCCATGGTTTGACCAACCCAATATTTTGTCTGCATGGCTTAGTAGTAAAGTAAGACAAAAGGCCTATCCTTCACAAACATCAAAGTGTAAATCGCCGCTTTCGTTCTTAAACATCGTTTAAAGTTTTTTTAAAGAAAGGTAGCGACTTTAGTCTATAAATCTTCAAATAGATAAAAGAGGAAAGGCTCTCCTGTCATACTTTTCCACCAAAAACCTGGGGCTCTTGTTTTAAATGTTTTTTTTTTTTTTTTTTTGTTTTGTTTTTTTTTTTTTGTTTTGTTTTTTTTTTTGTTTGTTTGTTTGTTTTTTTTTTTTTTTTTTTTTTTTTTTTGTTGTTGTTTTATATTATTTTAATAACATTGATGACTTTTGAAGATGTAAATAATTATATTGTTTCAAAGTCCCCACATGAAGTTTGGATTCGCAAATCTGTTGTTCAATGGTCTGGTCCTTGTCATTTCTTACTGACCCCAGTCCACTTTGCTACTGTTCAGCTTTTCTATTAAGGAAATTGATGAAATAATATACTGTGCACAAAAAGTTTAGCACACTTGGAAAATGTCCTTTCCTAGTCAAAAACTATTCCAAAATCCATAAAAAATACAACTCTAATGTGTTTGAAAATTCAATTTTCTGGCGCTTTCTGAAAATTTTGTTTCAAAATTCTTAAGCGTTAGTTAGGTATCTTACGTTAAAGTGCACAGGGGTCAGATATCGAAAGTCAAGCAATTTTCAATGACGCGAATGTCCAGCATAAGCAGCTAGGACCGCCATTCAATGGCTTCCCATTGTTGCAGAGAAGCATCCTGGCCACACAGAAAGGAATTTTGCCCATTCATACTGCAGATGACGCTCGTTGCCATTGACGTTACAGACGTCATTACTTTCTCTAGCCTGACGTCCAACAATGTTCTTTGTGTGTTCTTTTGCTGGTGATTAAGCAGTTCAGGCGTAGATCATTCTGTATGTTCCTTGGAGTAAGTGGGTGGTGATTATCTTATTGAAATATCACAACGTTGTGTCGTTGTAAGACGGTCCAGTGACAGGTTGGATAATTTCATTTCAGTACTATTGCACCGTTTGGTTGCCATCAACTGAAATGAGGTCCGTTTAACTCTTTTCATCTATTCCTACCTAAAAATGACGCTGCACTCGACGTAACAGTCTCAATGATGACGTTATTGGTATCAAGCCTTACGCATCTTCTCCAACCACAAATCCTGCCGTCAGTTAATGACGCGTAAAATGAGATTCGTCCGGACATCAGTCCAATGTCTCCTGAATCAATGTCGATGTTTCAATACCCACTGACGCCTTGCCTGTCGATGCTTAACGTCATTGGCGTAAGATCGGAGGACCTTGATGCAAGTTGTGTGGAGCCTGTTCCGGACAGTCTGGTTACTAACGGTATACCTTGTGACGTCCTGGAGGAGTAGCACTAAATTCTTACTAGACAGGAATTCGAAACGTCGTCAAGACGTCGCTGTGAAACGATCCTCCCTGAACGTCGTTTTACACGGGCTACAAGATTTAGGTCGGTCGTTGGTGGCTTAAGTTGCATAAACCAAGTGCCATAGGCGCGTAATTGTCAATTGGAGACAATTGAAATGCAAAGCGACATCTCTAACAGACATGCCTGCTTGGAGCATGCAAAGAGCTCTCTGACGTCGAACTTACGTCATCATTTCTCGCCTTACCATAATCAATTTCAAAGAATTTGTAACAGTTAAATTGATTCTGCTAACAGATCTGTGTAATCGTGTGTTTTTGGACAAGCTAGACATTATCGATGTCACTGCACACGTGCCGCACGTGACTTTTGCTTATCTGGACTTTGTCCAATACACTGAATGTTCACTCTACATATGCACTGTATGCGTAATGGTTGTCGATCGGGAAAACTGAACAGCACAAAGCAATGTTCATTTGATTATCATAAACTGAAAAAATAATGTGTTAAAAAACGTGCTAAACTTTTTTTGCTCAGTATAGAAAATAGAAAACTGTTGCAGACAACCAAATCAATGTTAAGGACAGATCCTCCAGTTGTTGCTGCGCAACTTACTGCGCATATCCTAAATAACGAAATAAAGCTGTTTCAGTAATTGGCCTTTTCAGCAAATGTATTTTTTACATTTAGTTAATGTTTGGTTGATAAATTGCACGATCATTTTCGGTTATATCAATTTTCTCTGTTTTGCCCATTAAAGTGTAATAGTACTCGGATGGTACACTTCGCTTTCTGTTACACGTTCTACATGTGGCGTTAGCGATAGGAAACGGAGCAACAATTGCAAAGTGGCGTCTTTATGAGCTAGCCCGCTTGAGATGGACACACCAGATGACACTTTTTATTATCTAAACTTGGTAATACACTGATTCTACGTTAAATGTACAAAGTAGCGGTTCAAAAGTGAAAAATATCAACCAGACTCGAAGTCATATATTTTTTCGTAAATGAATAGTCTATTATGTCTAGTTCATTAATCAATTAAAAGGGGCCTCAAATGAACATCAATTTCCAGGAAAAATCACGCATATCAAAGGTCCTTCTTTTTCATACGTCAGATACGTTAGGGTATACCATCTGCTTATTCACATGTATTATGCCTTTCTTTGTGAGAAAAAACGACTTAACTTTAACAAATTATGGAGGGTTATATTTTTTTCGCAGAAATTAGCAAAATAGATTATAGCATAATAAGTAATAATCAAACTATCAAGCATTTTTCAAAGCAGAAACTGTTGTATTGTATTTTGAAGCAAAAACATTTTTTCCAATTAAAGGTAGATCTTCAAAATGTTTGTCATTTTCTATAAAATGAATGCAATTTGAACAGTTCGGTCATATTACATTTTGATAGGTAGATATCATAACACAGTATATCGAAAATATGTTTTTATAAAATATTTTAGATCATTTAACGTATTTGATGACTTTAGATAAACTCGTATTGCCGGATGTATATGTATTGCTAATCATTGAAAAAATATTTTTTTGTATTTATTTTGACATTATAAAAGACGAAATGTCATATGTTTTGCTAAATATAACTTAAATCACAAATGTTCTTTTCATCAAATACGTTAGATTTTTTCATCAGATACGTTAGATATCAGATAGTGTCAAAGTTAAGCACTACACCTTTCGCCACGATCATCATCATGTAAATATATGTTATATTCTATAGTATTAAGTTAAGCAGGAGGTAATAACAACAAAATCAAAGAGAATTGATACACTTTTAGCCTTTAGATATTATTGTACTGCATGCACACTTCGCACGTACACAAACACGCTGCAAATATCTGGTTATGCTGATCAAATGGTTTGAAGTTCTCGTAGAACAATCACAAAACAACATGACGTCATGACACGAAGATATTTTTTAATTTGTGGGATTCAGACGGGGTTGAACATCGAACGATAAAATTTAACTAACGTATCTGATTTTAACGTATTTGATGGTCGAACTGTAACAATGGCAATAAAATTCAACATGTTATCCATTTTTGTTTGTAAGAGAGTGTTTTTACACCACTGGCATATCCATGATGAAATTATAATGAAATTTTGTCTTCAGGATGAAGCTTTTGCTGCACAGCGACGAAAAACATCTTAACGTATTTGACGATATTTTTTTATATTTCTTAAAGTTATAATTTCAGACACAATTTTTTCAAAACTTATTCAGCTTAAGCAGAATAACATTTTTTCTTCAGCCTTTCTGCATTTACAACTATGTTTCTGTCAATAATATGCTACTGTTTCGTTGCTATTACACTTTCCAGTATCATTTGAATCTGTCTAACGTATCTGATATATAAAATGAGGACAACACTCTTTTGTGTATTTTGCTCAAATAATTGCTTTAATCGCTTACTATTTGAATGATTTTAAGTCTCGAGTTCATTCCTGTTGAAAACAGACCTCTCAGAGTGCAAAATGTTCACTAACAAAATTGAAAATCGGCTTTGAAATAAGACATATAGTGTGAGGACAAGCAAATTGTTGCATAATCCGGCATGATTGTGCTGTGCCCAACATTCAACTTTCATATTCAGCAAAGTGTTTCAGGTTCAATAGTTAGACACGATATCAGGGTCATCAAAAAAGCAATAAATGTTCACCTCAGTGCCTGAACATTAACATGCATGCACAAGGACAGCTATTTTATTAAAATTGGCACTTTATCGTAGAATCAGTGAATAAGGAAGAAAATGTATAAAAATAGTGATACAATTTCGGACAGAGCTGTAAAAAGTAAACCGAATTTTACGTATAACTAAGAAAAACGCTTGGTTTGATATATTTTTCTTTTTTTGTTTTTGTAGGTATGACCAAGCACTATGTCTATACCAAAAAAAGAAAAAATTCTTACCACTGGAATATTTTTTATTATCAGAAACGTTGCGAAAAAAAGCATTTTTGGCCGCTTTTGAAAGAATGTTTTACTAAAATTTTCAAAATCATCACTACATTTTCCCAGATTGATACTCATTTAGACAGAATAAAACATAATGAACACAATAAAGACTTATTTATGTAATCCTAGTCATTTCGAACACCTTTTTGTGGGTATTTCAGTGACACCTCATTTTTGCAATTTTAGACAAGAGTAGTCTCCCTTGAAATCCAATAACTTTTTAATTCGCTTGGTGACCCATAGTTTTTAAGTCATTTTTTTACTTCTCATATATTTAAATATCAGTACAGAAAAAATGAAAAAAATCTTACCGTAGGAAATAAATGGAGGATCTGTCCTTAAATAATATGGAGAATAAAACAAAACCAGTTCTTGTTGAGAAATGGTTAAAGAAATTCTTATTTCACTCTTTTCTTTAAATAAAAGAAGGTCAGCAAGTAGATTTTTTTCTTTTAATATGTATTATTTTGGATCCATACTTATCTATTGTATCGTATTATGTGTCTACACTTTTCTAATGTATCGTATGAGCAATCTACACTTTTCTATTGTATCGCATGAGTGATCTACACTTTTCTACTGTATCGTATGAGTGATCTACACTTTTCTATAGTATCGTATGAGCAATCTACACTTTGCTACTGTATCGTATGAGCGATCTACACTTTTCTACTGTATCGTATGAGCAATCTACACTTTTCTACTGTATCGTATGAGCAATCTTCACTTTTCTATTGTATCGTATGAGCAATCTTCACTTTTCTATTGTATCGTATGAGCAATCTTCACTTTTCTATTGTATCGTATGAGCAAACCTCACTTTTCTATTGTATCGTATGAGCAATCTTCACTTTTCTATTGTATCGTATGAGTGATCTTCACTTTTCTACTGTATCGTTTGAGCAATCTTCACCTTTCTACTGTATCGTATGAGCAATCTTCACTTTTCTATTGTATCGTAAGAGCAATCTTCACTTTTCTTTTGTATCGTATGAGCAGTCTACAATTTTCTACTGTATCGTGCGAGCAATCTACAATTTTCTACTGTATCGTATGAGCAATCTACAATTTTCTACTGTATCGTATGAGCGATCTACACTTTTCTACTGTATCGTATGAACAATCTACACTTTTCTACAGTATCGTATGAGCAATCTACACTTTTCTACTGTATCTTATGAGCAATCTACACTTCTCTACTGTATCGTATGAGCGATCCATACTTTTCTTATGTATCGTATGAGCAATCTACACTTTTCTACTGTATCGTATGAGCGATCTACACTTTTCTACTGTATCGTATGAGCAATCTACACTTTTCTACTTTATCGTATTAGCGATCTACACTTTTCTACTTATCGTATGAGTGATCTACACTTTTCTACTGTATCGTATGAGCGATCCACACTTTTCTACTGTATCGTATGAGCAATCTACACTTTTCTTCTCTATCGTATGAGCGATCCATACTTTTCTACTGTATCGTATGAGCAATCTACACTTTTCTACTGTATAGTATGAGCTATCAACACTTTTCTATTGTATCGTATGAGCTATCAACACTTTTCTACTGCATCGTATGAGCTATCTACACTTTTCTACTGTATCGTATGAGCGTCCCACACTTTTCTACTGTATCGTATAAGCAATCCACACTTTTCGAACTAAAATTTCTATTGTATCGCATTATGGATTTATACTTTTCTATTGTATCGTTTTATGTATTCATATTTTTATTGCATCATATTCTGTATTCATACTTTTCTATTGTATTGCATTGCATTGTGGATCCATACTCCTCTATTCTATTGTAGTATTGGTCAATATTACATTCTGTTATTATAAATTGTAACATTTTCGACTAGAATCGGTCAGTTATCGGGCGGGCCGAAAAAGCTATATCCACGCAAATCCTTAGCAGCGGGCAGATATGCGATATCTGCCCGTTGAGCACTGAGGAATTTGTTCCAAAAACTATAGATACAGATCTTTTGCACGTGTCTTTCCGTGACCAAAAACGTCAATGACGTCAGAAAAACGCAATGTTGTTTACAAAAATTGCTGCCGTCGTAATGTTCTCTAGCTTTACTTCAAATGCCATTTTTGTAATAAATGAATGACGTTGAGTTTATTTTAACTAGAGTTTCTTCGGACATTTTATTTCAAGGAAACATTTATTCATCGAATGAGGTTTGTTTGTTACAAAAAGAATGCAATATACAGATTATTACACAGCAGATTCGGGCCGGAGAGTGATATCGGCCCTTACCTCGATATCTGCCCTCGGTCTAAATACCTCGGGGCAGATATCACGGTTGCGGGCCGATATCACTCTCCAGTCCTCATCTGCCGTGTAATAATCTCTTAATATTTTTTACAGTATCGTATTATGGATCCAATATTTTCTTTTTGTGTCGTATTATGTATCCATATTTTTTTTATTGGAGAAAATAACTATATTAGCAAGCAAAGCGCCAAAGGCGTTGCTTTTTGTAACACTTAAGTGTTCTTGTAATTTTTAATGGTCATCAACTCTTTTCCAAACGGTCATTTTTTAGACTATTTCAAGCTTAAAAACCGCTGCAGAGGACAATATCATGTGCTTATAAGTATAATATCTTTTAGTTTATAAAAATAGCACAGACAATATTTGGATAAAGGGAGAAAATACTGCTTGATAGCATTTTCCTCTTTTGTCTCAATGTTGTTCTTAAGATTCTCCTACAAGGGACGCTAAATCCCAGGTCTCATGTGGGAAAAAAGTTGAACTTGAGTAAAATTGAGATTAACACTGGAATACTGTTTCATTCTAGACTAGTTATTAATGACGCGCCAAGCGTACAGTCCATGTGATATTATTAATTAATGATAGAATCTACAACGTGAATTGAAAATTTTAAAATCAACATTAATTAATTACATGAAAATTGTGTACATGAAGTGAATTAATTAATAATAAACGATTCGATTGAACTTATTCGTAATAGTTGACATAATAAGAATTGTACCTTTGGTATCTAAAAAGTACTTTTGAAACTGAGATATATTATAATAATAACCTTATGACTTCTACCAACGAAGAGGCAACCGGACATGATGTGCATGCACAGCAAGTAAGTTTAATTTGATATATTTAAATGTAATATGTGAAATAAAGAAATTAAAAATTGGCAGGATTATGAAAATGGAAACCAGATTTAAACCAATTCAAAATATGAAAATCAGCTTGTGCAAAGATAAAGTATGGTGAAAATGCAGTATCTTTTATCATTATGCCCCCTTTCGAAGAAAATGGGGGTATATTGTTTTGCAAGTGTCGGTCGGTCGGTCGGTCGGTCGGTCGGTCGGTCGGAAGGTCGGTCGGTCGGTCGGTCGGTCGGTCGGTCGGTCGGTCTGTCCGTAGACCAAACCTTGTCCGGAGCATAACTCAAAAAGTATTCAAGGTAGAGTCATGAAACTTCATAGGTGGATAGATCTCATTATGGAGAGGTGCAGTGCACAAGAACCGTAACTCTGCCGATCTTTTTTTTTGAGTTATTGCCCTTTGTTGATTTTATAACTTGATTCTTGTCCGGAGCATAACTCAAAAAGTATGTAAGGTACAATCATGAAACTTTACAGGTGGATAGATCTCATTATGGAGAGGTGCAGTGCACAAGAACCGTAACTCTGCTGATCAAATTTTTTGAGTTATTGCCCTTTGTTGATTTTATAACTTGATTCTTGTCCGGAGCATAACTCAAAAACTATGTTAGGTAGAATAATGAAACTTTACAGGTGGATAGATCTCATTATGGAGAGGTGCAGTGCACAAGAACCGTAACTCTGCTGATCATATCTTTTGGGTTATTGCCCTTTGTTGATTTTCAAACTTGATTATTGTCCGGTGCATAACTCAAAAAGTATGTAAGGTAGAATTATGAAACTTTACAGGTGGATAGATCTCATTATGGAGAGGTGCAGTGCACAAGAACCGTAACTCTGCTGATCAACTTTTGTGAGTTATTGCCCTTTGTTGATTTTATAACTTGATTCTTGTCCGGAGCACAACTCAAAAAATATGTAAGGTAGAATCATGAAACTTTACAGGTGAATAGATTTCATTATGGAGAGGTGCAGTGCACAAGAACCGTAACTCTGCCAATCAAATTCTTGGAGTTATTGCCCTTTGTTGATTTTTACACTTAATTCTTAACCTTGCCTATATCTCGTGTCCTTTTACACATACAGCCTTGATATCTCACACATAGATACCTCCTATCAACATCGTTCACATTTAACCATGACCTTGGACCTTGTGACCTTGACCTTGGAGTTTGACCTACTTTAAAAAAAATTAAACCCGGCATATATCTCATGACCTTTTACAAATACAGCCTTGATATTTCACACATGGACACATCTTACCAAGACCTTTCACAATTGACCATGACCTTGGACTTTGTGACCTTGACCTTGGAGTTTGACCTACTTTTAAAAAAAACTTTAACCTGGCCGATATATCATGTCCATTTACACATACAGCCTTGATATTTGACAAATGGAAACCTCCGACTTAGACCTATCACATACGACTATGACCTTGGACCATGTGGCCTTGACCTTGGAGTTTGACCTACTTTTAAAAAAAATAAACTGGGCCTATATCTTATGTGCTATTACACATACAGCCTTGGTATTTCACACATGGACACATCTTACCAAGACGTTTCACATTTGACCATGACCTTGGACCTTGTGACCTTGACCTTGGACTTTGACCTACTTTAAAAAGAACTTTAACCTACCTGATATATCATGTCCTTTTACACATACAGCCTTGATATTTGACACATGGACACCTACGACCAAGACCTTTCACATTTGACCATGACCTTGGACCTTGTGACCTTGACCTTGGTGTTTGACCTACTTTTATAATACATTAACCTGGCCTATATTTCATGTCATTTTACATATACAGCCTTGATATTTCACACATGGTCACTTCCAACCAAGATATTTCACTTTGACCATGACCTTGGACCTTGACCTTGGAGTTTGACCTACTTTTAGAAATATCTAACCTAGCCTTTATCTTATGTCCTATTACACATACAGCCTTGATATTTCACACATAGACACCTCCTACCAAGACCTTTCACATTTGACCATGACCTTGAATATTGCAACCTTTACCTTGGAGTTTGACCTACTTTTAAAAAGACTGAAACCAAGCATATATATCATGTCCTTTTACACCTACAGCCTTGATATTTCACACATGGACACCTCCAACCAAGACCTTTCACATTTGACCATGACCTTGACCTTGGCATTTGGCCTACTTTTAAAAACTTTAACTGGCCTATGTTTCATTTTACTTTTACATATACAGCTTTAATATTTCACACATAGACACCTCCTACCAAGACCTTTCATATTTGACCATGACCTTGGACCTTGTTAACTTGACCTTGGACTTTGACCTACATCAAATGTAGGCCCTTGAGGGGGCATATATGTTTTACAAACATCTCTTGTTTATATAGCCTAAGTACATACTATAGCATAGTACCTACGGGTAGAGCAGCAAAAATGGATTGGTTGTGTCCCATTCTGCTAGGAATAATAATTTAGATATTGTCCAGCAATATTTAACCGGGACATTTCCATATGTAATGACCACAATACGGCAATGTTTTGTTAAGACGATCAACTTACGGACTTTACACACGAAAATTAAGTTGTCCCAGTTTAATTTTGGTGGAGTATACACATATACATGTAGTAATAAAAACAACATTTATTGACTTGATAAATAATTTGTCAATAAGTTGGATATCAACATTTTCTTTATTCAAGTGCTTTTACTTTCTTTGATTTTCCGAGAAAACTTTATGTCCACATGTCAGAGATCAACATAAATTTATTTATTGTGGAACCAGTGCAACAGAATCAATCGGGTTGAGACATTCTGAAAATGGATTATACAATTAAAAGCCTAGGTTGTGTGTTCATATTGTACAAAAAGAAACGAGATTTATCACTAGTAACATTATTTTCCCTTTATTTTGAAGTCCAGTTACTCTTAAAGTGACATTTCACATTTATTCCAGTTTTTAAAAGTATGTCTTGATGCGAAGATTGTTTATTCTAATGCATAGAAACGCTATCAGTTATTTTGAAGTTGTTATCTATAAGCGAAAAATATGCCTTCAAAGTTGAGACAGAAATGACAATTCTATATAAATCTGAAGTGTTGTCCACAACAATTTGTTTAATTTTAGCACAAAAATATATATTTCACGTAAATGGTTCATTATTTTGGCTTGAAATTTTCAGAAGTTTCATAACGAAACATGTCCTTTCAGATAGAATAAAAGTAAAATTTATGTAAAAATAATCGTGAAATGTCACTTTAAACATTACTAAAATGAAAATTATGGGTAGGTATATGAAGATACTGTCTTGATATAGAAGGGCTAAGTAAACTTGGTGCGAATGTTTGCTTGACAGTCTAAATTATCTACCCATACATGTTCACCAATGGATACGATATTTCATGGATACATGTCGATCAGTTTGTATGTTTGGCGACCTAGCATCACAGGTTGCGGTATTAAAAGAAAAATGTTAAAAACGGATAATAGAAATATTCCAACAATCATTTTTTTTTCCTTTAGACACAGTAGCCTATGCATAGCATTGGTTCCTTTAATGGTATACAGTTATGAAAATTATCAAAGAATTGTCGTCTGCAAATGCTTTGAACTTGGAACAATCTTTTGTAAATTTGCTTTTGTTTAAAGAGGTTAAAGTCAAAAACGATATCTAACTCGGTGTTCATGATGACAAAGCATGTGGTCATAAGATGGTTACACGTGATTAAGATTCTTGTAGACGGCGAAACATCTTAAAGCCACTCGACCCTTTCTTAACCGACAAAAACATAAACCAACCTACTTTTGAAGATGCTTTAAAAGAGGGCAAACAATAATGAAAATAAAGGCCGGTTATAAGCATCATCTTTAGAAAGCATATCTCAATGTATTTCGCAAGTTAAAACTGTAATCAATAAGTTTGGGAATGTGGCTTAGATAATTGATCGAAAAATACTCAAACATTTTTTTCTTTGTAAAATGTTTTTGGGCTAATTTGATTTCCGACTTGATCAAATGGAAACAGTTTGGTCAATCAATTCGGCGCCGCACCAACAGTTCGTCTTGTTATCTTTGCCTTGTGTTGAGTAGCACTTTCATGCAGAAGATACATGTCCCTCATGGCAGTCTTTCCATATTTCGCCAGTGTTATTGTATTTAAAACGTCGTAACTACAGCTTAATTATAGCTAGAGGTACGAGTTTTTACAATACCATCGACGATTTGTAAACTTTATCTAGCACTTTTCGTTTGTTATTTCTTAGAAAAACGAACATCCTTTTCGAGCGAGAAATTGTGTTACTTATGACTATGCCATGTTTACCAAAACAGAATGTAGTACAGATTTCATTTCACATGGCGCAGCTATAGCTTTTATTATCATGAATTACACACCTATGTTTTTAAATAACAAGTCGGTAATATTTTCTTGAATACCTGTTATATCTGTAGTCTTTTTGAAGAATGTTTTAAGCTATATTCGAAATATGAACACATTTTAAATAAAGGTCAATGTCAGGTCAAATGAAATCCGTAATACATAGTACTAGGACGTTTTGGCAACGGACGTTTTTGCCAGGATGTTTTGGCCAAAGTAAACTTGAAATGTTTTCTAAATAGATGTAATTTTTAACACAAATTCTATTGATTGATTACAATAACCTACTAAATCAATCAAAAATATATATTTAGCATCAAAATCTTTGATAAGTCTATATAAAATGAGTTTGGCCAAAACGTCCATATCTTAGTATTAACTTTTTGTATTTGTTCGGAGAAGTGGAACCAGGTTTCGCTGTCAGTAACATTGGCACATTATATATGCGCCTGCCTTTGCTGTGTAGTCAATAAATGTGGAATCTACCTAGCTGCAATCTTCTTAACGTTTATATTCTTCGTCAGAAAAGTAAATGCGTTTTCATTTGACATGTCATCACATATTGCTATTTCAACAACTGTGTATAAGGCTTCATCATTAAAGAGTTCTGCATTTTAGCTTACCTAAATTTTTACGTAAGTGCTCATGGTGAGTTATTGTGATATCACTGTGTATGTTGTGTGTCGTGAGTCATTTATCGTAATTCGTAATCGAAAAGACTTTGAAAAGCATTGAGACAAGAGAAAAATGCTGATTATCCTGAATCAATTCTTTATCATTTCAGCCTGAGAAAAAAGTGAAGTACACATTCTGGTTGTTGTTCAGTACGTTTACCTGTGTGTTCGGTAACAGCTTTCTTTATGGATACAACACTGGTGTTGTCAATTCACCTGCAGCGGTAAGTGAACAAATTGTCAACAATTGATACTTTAAATGCACTAAAAGGATTTCTTGAAATTATGAAAATTAATGCAGACCGTTTTCACATATAAGACTAAATCTAGAGCAGCATATCCATAAGAGGTGGTAATGACACCATTTTCAAAATCAAAACTGTCATTTATTGTCCATTAAACAAATGTTATCCATAGGGTCTAATCACATTACAATCCTCTCTTAGAGACTATCAAAATAAGAAATAAGTCGTACAAACACGGTTTAGACTTTAATTGCTTCAACTATAAAGTATTCTGTAAGGAACAAAGTGGGGATTACGTCAGTTCCATTGTTTTTCAGCTCATCAAAGTGTTGTACGCCCAAGTAAACTTTGCACGCGATGGAAAAGAGACATACTACAATTCCAGTAACGGTGGTCTTTACTATTATAAAGAGGTTGAAGACGCATCAGATGCTAAAAACAACACTGAAGTGTACATTTTAAGCTCCTTTGTAAGGAACAAAGAGGGGGTAGAATCCTTGGTTTCTTTACGTCAGATTATTTATTTTTCAGCTCATCAAAGTATTTTACGCCCAAGTCAACTTTGCACGCGACGGAAAAGAGACATACTACAATGCCAGTAACGGCGGCCTTTACTATAAAGAGGTTGAAGACGCATCAGATGCTAAAAACAACACTGAAGTGTACATTTTAAGCTCCTTTGTAAGGAACAAAGTGGAGGTAGAATCTTTGGTTTCTTTACGTCAGATTATTTATTTTTCAGCTCATCAAAGTATTTTACGCCCAAGTAAACTTTGCACGTGACGGAAAAGAGACATACTACAATTCCAGTAACGGTGGTCTTTACTATAAAGAGGTTGAAGACGCGTCAGATTCCAATTTCAACACAGGACAAAGCCATGGCGCTATAAACAATACAGCTAGTACAAGGGACTTTATGGAGGCCATGTCTAAAAAAGGTAAATTTTCAACAATTTTACATTGGCCTACCAGCATTTATTTTCTTTTTGTCTTAAAGTTTCTCCAAGCTTTTCCTATTAGGGACGTCAAAACAGGTCTTGTTTTTTTGAAATTATATAAGTTTTCCAAGACAACAATATTTTAGACCTATCTTGTCCGAAGTCAAAGGTGTTGCAGGTGACAAAATGCATGCTTCTTACAAAATTACAAGGGCCGTCCGAGACGGACAATGCTGCCCGAATAAGGCATTGTAACAATAAATGTATGCCGTGGAGAGCCTTTTATTGTCAATGGCATCTGATTTGTTACTCAAATATGGAATTTAATCAAATTCTGACCATTAGACTTGGAGAAATTAGAGAAAAACTGTATTTTACCTTAAGTCCCCTTTTTCCATGACGAGGCATCAAATCCAAAAACCAGGAAAAGTACATCGGCATTATGTCATAGGGAGTTCACATGGAAAGTTTCATTTGATTTGGCCCAAGGGTTATGGAGAAATCGCTCCGGACGGACGGACAGAATGACGGACGGACAATGTTGCGACTATATGCTCTCTCTTCGGGGAGCATAATAAAACAAGAAAATAGTGGAATAAAATATATGAGTATGGAAATTCACAGGGTTACCAGGATTGTCTTTTTTTTTTTTTTTTTTTTTTTTGTAAATCTTGATTGCTTCACCCATTCCCTTTTCCAGGGATACAACAGCAAAATTAGACAAATTGTTTGCAATGACTTATCCAATACTTTAACCCTTTCCCAAACAACAAAATTTTAGGGTGTTCCAATTTGAAAGCTACTGCAGACGACAAAGTGGATGTTACTAAAAGTATTTGTGTATAATATAGCTCAGAAAACATTGAGGCAAAAGGAGAAAATGCTGATTATCAGCAATTTCTTCTTTTGTCTCCATGTTTCCCAAGCCATTTCTATTAGGGACATCAAAACCAGGTCTTATTTTGGGAAAGTGTTAACCCTACCTCCTAATCATTGTTTGGTACAAAATATGGGATTTGGGTGAACTCTGTCCATTTAGAAAAAATGCCACTGTTGAGTTTTGTTTGACATATTGTATAGAAGTAGAGTTGTATACATTTATGTGATCTTTCAGAAATTGCTGCCGACAACGAATTAGAAATATTATGGTCAACTACTGTGGCTATTTTTGTATTATTTGGTATGATTGGAGCGTTTATGTCCGGAAACATTGCTGACTATTTTGGAAGGTAAGGGGGTTCCATTACCACTCTTTTTTTCGTTTGTCTCAATATTTTCACTACTACAGTGTATGCAAATTCATAATCTTACTGAACGGCGAGCTTAACGCGCCGTTCTATTTATTATGTAATTGGAGTTTAGTCACTGGAGGTGTAAATTGGACGATTTCATGTAGTAACGAACAGTTCCGTGACTGTTCATTACTACATTTTGACCGACTTCGGCTGGCGTTTGCTCGAGCTATAGTTTGGCTGTTCCGTTTATTTTATTAAACTAAGGTCTGTGTCAGCCAATCAAAATCTTTGTTTGTCTCGATACTGATGGTTTTAATGTTTTTATTCGGGCTAAATTGGTCGATTAATTGACCACAAAAGTTCGTCCTATTGCGGATAGAAAACATGGGATATCTAAAACATGTAAATGTATTAACTGTGAGGGGATGTTTCTCAAAATGAACTAGTTGATGAAAAAGTACTCAAATATTTTTTACTGTGTAAAATGTTTCTGTGCTAATTTCATTTCCGACCTGGTCGAAAGGAAACAGTTTGGTCAATCAATTCGGCGCCGTACCACCATTTCGTTTTATATTCATGAGTATTATGTCATTTGCATCAGCTTTGAAATTGGTCCATTCTAAATTTTCTTGTCTAAGAAAGGGTATAGGTGGTATAAACCAAATGAATTTCAATCTGTATAAATGTAAGTGCATTTCAAAGCATTACAGTTTCATTTCAAGAAATGACGACGACAATAATAAGTATGCATATACATGTACATGTAAGCAAAAAATGGAATTCGCCATCTTAACACGTGCTGATTTGGATATGTGGAAATTTAATAATTAATACTTTTGAATTAATACTTTTAAAAGGACTCTATTGCCAGATTCTAGCTGAATGTTGTTTGATGTACTAATTCAGACGTTTGACTTCCAGGAAAAAGGGTATGATCATGATTACATTTTTGATGTTCCTGGCTGGTTTGTTTGGTGGTATACCCACCATGGCCAATTCTCCCGAATGTGTCATCATCTCCAGAGCTTTGGTCGGACTCCATTGTGGTAGGATAACCGTTTATAACTTTCTCTGCCCTAATCCGAGTTTTCTCTGATAAAATGCGCTCTTTGATATGTTGATGTCGCTCATAAATTCGAGTTTCCTCTCTCGCGACATCAACATATCAAAGAGCGAATTTCATCAGAGAAAACTCGAATTATCTCTGCCCAATTACTGAATTTTCATGCATTTATTTGTATAACGTTACTGCCTTAAATGAATTTGAATAAATGAATTTGAATCTATCCATTCTATTTTTTGGTTTACCCTAATACCCATCATGGGCAAGTCTTCTGAATGTATAATCATTTCTAGAGTTTTTGTCGGACTCATTGTGGTAAGATAATATGAGTTTCTCCGTCGCATAACTGAATTGTCATACAGATAATCTACCGTAGGTTTCCGTAATTCTATCCATTCTATTTGGAAGTTCAGCCATCGTGGTCAAATCTCCTGAATGTGTCATCATTTCCAGAACTTGGATTATCAAGATTTTATTCCATTCATTACTGTATAGTATGTCCATGTAATGTCATTGCCTTTGTTTTCCGTACGTCCAGTCTATTTGTCACAACTTTCAAATTGGAACGGCCATTTTATTTATTTAATTATCTTTAAGTTTGGGAATCGGTTGACTGTCAAATACGGGAGATCCTTTGACTGGTATAATTAATGTAAGTCTTGTTGCATTGTATCTTGCTTAAATCTCTCTGAAATCTACCCAAATATACATTAATAGTTGTTACCAACATTAATGTAATAAGGGGAAGAATCAAATATTGTAATGGAAAATAATTAACATAACAAATAACCGTTCTTTTTATTTTAGGTATAACTGTAAGTCTTGTCCCTCTTTATCTTGCTGAAATCTCACCGAAGTCTATTCGAGGAGCGATTGGTACGTGTCATCAGCTCTCGACTACCGTCGGTATACTGTGGTCCACGGTATTGGGTCTACCGGAATTGTTAGGTAGGCCTAGGCAGAGTTCCAAATAAGAGGGGTAGTGACTATTCAAACTGCAATTATTCTGTCATAATTCATCAAACCCTATGTTGTTGGTACTCATTTGTATCGTCTCGTCGAGACGATTCAAATGAGTACCCACAACATAGGGTTTGGAATTAAAATAACAAAGTTAGCATGTCTTCACCCTCACTTTTCTGTAGCCTTGGGTAGGTGCACTTTTCCTCATCATGGGCACGTTATTTAGAGCGAGATTATTTCAGATATCTTAAGATTTCTTTAGATATTTCAAGATAAAGCGTTCTATATGTTTAAGTTTATTTTAAAATAAATTACCAATATGCACAATGTTAATCTTAAGCATAATATTCTTTAAGAATCATGAACCTCTTTAAATAATTCTTTAAAAGATTAGCTTTGTTTGTATACTTTATTTACGTATTTCACGTTTTAAAAAAATACATTTTTTACTTTGTAATTCTTATTATCCAATCAATTTCTCGCAAAATTTTGTAAATATGATCGTGTTAATAATACTCATTTTCAGCATTTTCTTCTTGCGCCTCAATATTTTCCTAAGCCTTTGTTCTATAAGCACTTCAACAACAAGGTCTTGTTCGGGTGAGGACTTGCACAACAAGAAATTATCCATTTCATTTTTCAGGAACTTGGAATTTATGGCCAGTACTTTTTGCATTCAACGCTTTACCTGCTCTTGTTTGCCTGGTTTTGTTTCCCTGGTGCCCAGAAAGCCCGAGATTTCTACTTATCAATAAAAATGATGAGGATGGTGCGAAAAAGGGTAACATCTTCCTTTGTATAATTATTTGATTTTATATTTTTATGTCAATTTTGTAATTTCATTATGTCCGTACTTTATTAAGTTTCAAAAAAACTTTCAAACCTAACTACCAATCATTTTTGAATTAATACCATTTTGAGTGAAATTGTAAGCTACCATTGTGTTCAAAATTGTGCTGTTTCATTTATATTCATATGGGACTAAATTTGGAGTAAATACGTATATGTTATTCCAATTTGATCATTCATGATAAAAATATAAAAAGGAAAAAAGTGTTATTTCAAAGTTGAAATTATGTTTCATTGAATCAGTGTGTGTGTGTTTTTTTTTTTTTTTTTTTTTTTTTTTGTTGTTGTTGTTGTTGTTGTTGTTGTTGTTGTTGTTGTTTGAAATGGTATTTATCTGAACTATGGTCTTTAAAAAAGAGCCCTTTGGGATGTCGAGGCTAACATAGACCCATATTAGCCAGTGCATAATGAATGATAGAGTGACCCAGGGTTCTCCCAGAATAATTTGAAGCCGTAGTGGCAAATTATAAGTATTGGTAAACGTTGAAATGCATTGTATTCATGCATATAATTTTGAATAAAACCATAATGGGAAAAGAAGAAATTGCTCAATTATGTTTTATACAGAATTATTATATTTTACATTATAAGAACACATGAAGTATCACTTTTTGACATGAAATGCTTAGAAACCCCCCTTTTTGGTGTCATTTAGAAGGAATTAAGCTGTAGGGGTACTTTTGAAGCTGTAGTGGCATTACACTAATTTACATGGAGCTGTAGTGGGGCCAATACAGCTTATTGGGCTGGGGAGTACACTGTAGAGTAATTAAAAGATACATGTTTTCATAGATTCTTCCTCATCTATGGCAAGGTAGGGCCTAACAGTCTGCTCTTAGGTACAAACTCATCTTTAAACTTAATTATCTCAAATTCTATATACAACAGCTTTTTTTTTCCATATCTGGGCTCATCTTTAAGTTACAATATCTTTGAAATGCAGTCAACACTCGTTTTGTCGAAGTCAGAGGGGCCGTCAAATTATCTCGACATATCCGGAGTTCGACTCATCCGATTTTGTTCAATTTCGAATTGAATGCCATTTAAACATTTTCGTTGCTCATCAAGTGCGTTAATATAGTAGGACAAAAAAGATACGCAACCCCAATTTTTCATAATATTTTCGACAAAATATGCTTTTAATGGCTGTTGAGTACATTTTTGATATACCTGCATCCATACGCATAAATACAGTGCCATTTTCTTCAGATGTCGTGCATTCATCACGTGATACATGGTAAATTGTTAAAAACTGTTTATCCCCTGCTGTGTTTTCTAAATGACAACTATCAAACAAATTTTCATCAAACACAAGCTAGAACATAGACAAAGAAGAGGCCAAAGCGTCCACACACTTTTCACTACGCTACGCATAGCAAGGCTAGGCCAAAACCAGCGCCTTACTGCAGGACAGATGTTGTTGGGTGGAAAAGGTTCAAAATGTTGTCGTAAGACATTGATGGGGCAAAAAATCGACACATTTTTGACTGTATACATGTACGTTGTTGGCTCTCAATTGGATCACAACCAATTGAGCACGAGGCGGACGTGCAAGAGATATGACGTCAAGGCAGGACCGAATAATCACGTTAACCCCACCTACGGGATAGGTTTAAGACTGCAACGGAGACCGCTAATAACTCGTATGGACTTCACAAAATTCGAATATCGGACCAAATTGAACGAAACAGATTGTTTTTTTTCGACCTCCGTCCAATTTTTTTGTCGTACTGTGTTGACGCTCGGTTTAAACTTGATGTTTTCTTGTTAATGAAATTGACTACCAACAAGATTTTGTGAACTTTACAATGTGAAATATTATTGCTTTAAATGTATTAAGTTTTGTTTAAATCTGATTTGATGTCTTTGCGTAAGAAAGAATTGAAAATGAAGTTGCGTTTTTTTTTTTTTTGTTTTTTGTTTTTTTTTTTTTTTTTTTTTTGAAATGGTATTTATCTGAACTACGGTCTTGAAAAAAGAGCAAGTGCATAATGAATGATAGAGTAATTAAAAGATACATGTTTTCATAGATTCTTCATCATCTATGGCAATGTAACAGTCTGCTCTTAGGTACAAACTCATCTTTAAACTTAATTATCTCAAATTCTATATACAACAGCTTTTTTCCATATCTGGGCTCATCTATAAGTTACAATATCTTTAACCCTTTCCCAAACGACAAAATTTTAGGGTGATCCACTTCAAAAACTGCCACAAATGACAAAATGGATGTTATTAAAGATAGGATATGTGTATAATATGGCAAAGAAAATATTGAGACAAAAGGAGAAACTGCTGGTTATCAGCAGTTTCTTCTTTTGTTTCAATGTTTTCCCTAGCCTTTTCTATTAGGGAAGTCAAAACCAGGTCTTGGGTTAAAATGCTTTGGTTGTCTATAAAACCATTTCCATCAACAGCGTTGAAACAACTTCTTGGGCACGACGACGTCGACACTGAATTAGAGGAGATGCGAATCGAAGCAAGACAAGCATCCGCCGCGGAATCCTTCACGCTTAAAAAGTTGTTGACGACTCCAGAACTGAGGCTCCCTATCATCATAGCTTGCGTGTTACAGATTGCCCAGCAATGGTCCGGAATCAATGCTGTAAGGAACATTAATGTGTTCTTAACTGATATTAAGGTTTACGAACTGAAAATGAAAACCCCACTTTCTAGCCATACGAAATGTATCAAATTACGCACACTTGTAAATACACTTCACATAAGTTGATTCACCGTGCCGGATTTCAAGATTATGCTTCAAGAAGAAAATAATTTACAAATATTTTTTTTACTCTATATACATAGGTAAGGGAGGTAATTTTGAACATTTTGTCAAATATTTCCATAATTATGCAAATTCAAAATTCTAAGCCATACAAAATGCTTATGTTTGTATTTGGAATGGAAATGTAACACAGTTTAGGAGTCACTGGCACTTTTCAAATTTCGCATCTGGCTCTGCAATTCATTCTCAGGTCGTAAACCTTAAACAAATCTCAAGAAACAGGCCAGCTGGGAAGTCAGTTTAACCAATAAACGTGGGTTGGTCCAGAAATGCATACAGCGGATTAATAAAACTTTAGGGTGTTAACAATCCCCAGTCTTTCCCAATCACGGGTTTTATTTGTTTATATTTTGTCTCAATTTGCCAGTTATGTTTCACTTTATAAAATACAATAATAGTATGAGTTAATTCGCTACGGAGATTTTCTTGTTATAGAATCGAAATTGGCCTTTTTAAACACACGTTCTCTAAACTATTTATAAAGAAACTATATTTGAATCAACTATTGAAATATTTTTTTCTAGGCGATGTCCTATTCTAGCTTCATCTTTGAGCAAGCAAATGTACCAGAAGATTCTATTCCCTATGTTATAGTGGGACAGGGGGCCATCAATGTGCTGGCTACCATCGTAGCTGTGAGTACCCCTTTAGAACTAAGTTTTTCGTTGGACTTGTTCCATATTCATATGTCTGATATGAAAACACTGGATAACCGGAGTTTTGTACTTTTCGCTCAATGTTCTATGTTGTAAGGTAAGGTGGTATGCTGTAGTTTGCAGCTTTCAACTCTGACTGGTCTAGATTTGTGACCCGTCGCGCTAAAAGGGACCTTATAGGAAGTGTGAAAAATATCGACCCTAGTCAGTCTGCGCAGTCCGCGCAGCCAGACTAGGGCCGACACTTTTCACTTGTTTGTAATTGTCTAAATCCGGAATATTTTCGCTATCTTACTATATGTTTATTTTTCACATAAGGTATCTGGTTGACCTATACCGAGTCTGGCAAATTTGCCAAAATGTGGATTTTTGGCTTTCTGATAAGGTCCCTTTTAGCGCGACGGGTCACATTTGTTTTGGAGGAAGGGTCTACCCCCTTTTTCAATTCTTTAGTTTTTTCAAGTACAGATGACGATGCATATCTTGTTGGTGTAGGAATATATTAAATGACAAAAATACCGTAATACATCTACAAATGGAATTATTATACACTTTACAGAAAATATAGAGACAAAGAATGAAAAATATTGCCGTATTATTAAAGTAACAGAAATTTTATCAAAGTTCACCATTGATACATTTCTTTCCAGACCAGTAATCACGTATAATCACGTGACTCAGAATTTCCAAAAATCTTCAATATATTTTTTAATACTTGACCAATTTGAATTCGGTTTGAAGCAGAGAAGGTGGGAAAATGCCAGGAATAAGCTGGACGTGTTGGATTTTTGAAAAATCAAGTGTTAAAAAAGTTATTGAAGATAAACAAACTTTTGGTTTATCTTCAATAACTTTTTTATCAGTTGATTTTTCAAAAATCAATCACGTCCATCTAATGCGATACGTCTGTCCACATTTTCTGCTTCAAACCGAATTCAAATCGGCACAGCATTTACAAAATTATTGAAGATTTTCTGAAAATTTTGTATCACGTGATTATCCATCTTGAGTTTACGAGATTTTCTTGAAACGCATTGATATGAAAACATGGACTTTATCAACAATTTTTGTTTCAAGGTGCCATTGGTGGAGAAACTTGGTCGTCGTCCACTACTGATAAGACCGATTACGAAGTTTTTGTAGAAACGCAGCGAAACTTGACTTTATATACATACATTTGAGCCGGAATCTGGAAAAACGTCCCTTATGGCTTTTGAGACGGCTATGTTTCAAGATCAGTCTGAGCCTAGATGCAGTCTAGCCAGCATCCATATTGCTCTCAAATCGTTGCTGCAGACCATGAGGAAGCTATTGGAGAACAACATGGTTCCTGGTCAGACTGCGTGTACACGCAGGCTGGTCTGGAAGCATGTTGTTCTCAAATGCCATAAGAGACGTTTTTCCAGATCATGGCTCATTTGAAAAACTTTTTCGTTTCAAGGTGCCGTTGATAGAGAAACTTGGTCGACGTCCACTACTGATAAGACCGATGTGTATGATGGTTGTTTCATTTGTAGTTCTGACTGCTTGCCTTAATCTACTGCAGTCAGAAGACTTTGCAGTAAGTTTGAAACTTAGTTTTTTTTTTTTAAAAAATATATTTACAGTCGACACTCGTTTTGTCGAAGTCAGAGGGGCCGTCAAATTATCTCGACATATCCGGAGTTCGACTCATCCGATTTTGTTCAATTTCGAATTGAATGCCATCTGACCATTTTCGTTGCTCATCAAGTGCGTTAATAATTGAAATATAGTAGGAAAAGGAAAGAAATTGCACGAAACGAGCAATTTCTATCCCTTTCCTTCCATATTTCAATGGATGTTTATATTTCAAAATGATTTTGTTTAGAATTTTAGATGTCCATTGATGATGACCGGGCCATATTTGAACTTCGACTTAAGAGCGAAAATTCGACTTATCCGATGTCGACATAACGAGTGTCGACTGTAATTAATTTTTTAAAAACCTATTTTTACAAAATGGAATTTCAACTACATTGCATGTACGATGGTTTAGAAACCCATTAGACATAACATGAGAACTGTTGTTTTGTTTTCTACAACATTTCCAAATTCAGACCGTCTCACAACTTTGTCAATGTACAATGTGTTTGAACAAATGTGAAAAGTGTTGCACGCGACAAAATTCACAAGTCACTTGAGAAAAATTGTTTGTTACATTATCTCTGAATGTTTCAAAGTATCAATATGTATAGAAAAAGCTATCTTAGCGTTGGTTTGAATACCAAGACAGATTTTAAGATGGATATCCTTGACAATATTTTTCTTTGTTTGACCAAGAGCTTCATTTTTGTTGTCAACTTTGCGACATATTTAGCATGTTTCCTATTTTTCAGTCTCAGAAGGGAGTACTTGCAATTATATGTATACTGGTAATGTTAACATATATAATAGGATTTGCCCTAGGTCTAGGTAAGTTAAAAGATCTTCAAATGGACCTGTGCTAGATATTTCAGGGATCAGTTTTAAAAAATAAATAAATGGGTCTTGTCAGAGTTGCATCGTTGTATGGTCCATTGCTTTATCCTTGGCCAAAAAGTGCGGAAGTTTAGCACTTGAACCAAGTTTTTATCTATCAACGTCCGGCTACCCATAAATGTTACTCTAAATACAGGAAGGTTAAGAAAGAGACACACTTTCAAGAGCTATCAGGCACCTTAAACCCTTTCACGAACACTATCTAGCTAGCTCGTCAAAATGGACATGTAGAAATGGATTAAAGTGAAACTTCTACATTGTTTCCTCTATATTTGTTATTTAAACAAGAATTTAATTAATATTTCTTCTAGAAAAGGTTTTTTATTCTTTACTGACCTATGTCGTTTTCTACATTCATTTTTTCACTTTTAAACAATTACCACACAGTGACGACTCATTTTGACTCCAAAAAGGATAATGGCTTTGGAAAACATCATGGAAGCAATTTCTTCATTTCCCACAATGTTTTCTACACTCAAAGACTAACAATGTTTAAATTTCATTCACTTGAAATTGTCGTCTGCAACATCTTTAATTTGGACCACTCCAAAATTTTGTCGTTTGGGAAAGGGTTAATTGCTCATACGTTTGTGTTTTAGGTCCTATTCCATTTATAGTGGTTGGTGAGATTTTCCGTCAGGAGCCCCGAGCTGCAGCTATGAGTTTCTCGTTAGTTTGGAACTGGACCTGTAACTTTATTCTCATGATAACCTTCAGGTTCATACAAGTGAGTTTTGATTGCCAAATATTCAGTTCAAATTTGCTTTTCTAGACTGCAAAACATTAATAAATTTTCAATTTATCTACTTTTCCTCTTACAACTTTAAACCGTTATAGACATCATAATTATTATGTTACGACATCAAAACGTTAAGCCTAATGAATTTTTAAGATCTTTGTCAATAATCAAGGGATGTATTAAAGCGTTTTGGTTAGAGGGGCATTTTACCTATTATTTTGTTGATTAATCAGTAAGGAAATGAAAACGTTTCAGTTATTTTAGTAAACGATATAAAACGGCGATTTGTATATAGATAGACCCACATCTTTGCATTGTATGAAAAGTAGTCTCGACAGGTCACGTGATCTTGTCGCATTATAAAGCTTGTCACGTGATCATATAGAAAAGTATATACCACAAAAAGTATACCCATTTTTGGGCCAAACAAAGATTGCGTAATTGCCACTAAAGTATAACTATTCATTTTAACTTAATTAGAACGTTATTATTTTTCGACAAGCGGTCATTTTATATATATTCTTGTTATTTGGCCTACTTTTTTCATATTTCTATTTTTAGACGAACGGCCATATTCAACGACCTTCTTTTAAATAAAAATTTAGTCATTTGAAAAAAAAAATATACACAGTCAAAGGCTGCACATAACGTTATTCATCCTTTAAAGTGACATTTCACATTTTTTTCATAAATTTTACTTCTATTCTTATCTGAAAGAGCAGATTTTCTTATGAAAATTCTGAAAAATTCAAACTAAACTATTGAACCATTTACAAGAATTATATATTTTGGGGCTAAAATGAAACAATTTGTTGTGGACAACACTTCAGATTTATATGGAATTTCGTCGGTGTAAATGCAAAACCTCGTATGTCGATTCCTGCGATTTTCAAAGTACAAACTTGTGTGCCCAGTTAAAGACAATTCTTACAGGTTTTGGGCTATTTTACTGATCAGTATTAATGACAAATCATTTGTGAACAATATGCCCAAATTTCAAGTTAAAACCTTTTAGTTCGGGAAAAGTTATTACACTTTTTACCTCCCCTTTAAAATTTTTCAAAAACGAGATACGAGGTTTTGCATTTACAACGACGATTTGTCATTTCTGTCTCAATCAGCATATTTTTTCGCTTATAAATAACAATTTCAAAAAAAAACCTGGTGGCATTTCTATTCATTAGAATTACCAATCTTTACATCAAGACATACTTTAAAAAGATGAAATCGGAATGTTATGTCCCTTTAATGTAAAATCAAAATGATAAAAATCTACCTGTAATTCATATAACGCCCTTCATTGAAAAAAAACTTATTACAAAACATGCACAAGATCGCACAAAAAATAATATAAAATTGTACTTGTATTCCTTCAATGTCAAAACTAGAAATGTCTTATTTGAAAGCAAGAGCGTGTGTGTCGAATGCCCATAAGTTAATTTGCGTTAGACACGTCCAGAAACATAGTACAAACCTTGCATAAGACACAGGTGATGACTAAGTACAGTTGACATAATAGTTTTGTACATTTACACATTTTTGACAGGTGACGTACTCCGTAATTGATAGTTGACCCAGTACAGTCAATGTATAAGTCAAATGATTAGAATATTCAAATGACCGCTTGTCAAAAAAGTAAAATTCTTATATGCAAATAAGTCACTATAAATAGTACCTATGTGGCAATGATTACATCATCTTTGTTTTCCCCCAAAGAGACGGGTATACTACTACACAAAATTTATTTACCCCCAGTCCCCAGTTACAAAGAAGTATATATGGCAAGTTGCAGGATAAAAGGGGTATAATACACTTTCATATTATAATAGTAATATAAAAACATATTACATTTATTCTAATGAGGGGAAATAAAGTTTATTTGGTTATCTTTCCTATTTCAGAAAGGAATAGGTCCGTACACGTATGTCATCTTCATCGTTATTCTAGTAGCCGCCATTACATTCATATTCTTCTTCGTTCCGGAGACGAAAAATCGTACATTTGACGAAATCGCCCAGTCCATCGCTTTTGGACGAGGTAATAAGAGACAGTCTGCTTTCAACCAAGACGAACAAGAAATGCAGCCGATGAGAGGAGAGAAGCTCTAGTTCTAGAAGAGAGTTGAAGGAAATTGGGAATGCTTAAGCCCTTTCCCAAACGACAAAATTGTAGACTAACAAACCTTTGCTCCAAATGACATCAAAACCAGGTCTTGTTTGGGAAAGGGTTAAAGCTACAGGAGATGACCAATGTGCAATGGTTGATTGATTGACGGAACTGGTTTGAGTTCCAGTTTTAATCCTTTTGTTTTCATTGAATTACTTGAACACAGATTCTTGACATTTTAAACAGTTGACATTCGGAAAATTAGCCAAAGAGTAAAAAGTGACTCACCAAGAATGACAATTTTTGCATGTTAACAAGTCCCCTCTGCTTTTCACACTATGACTGCTTTCTGATTGTTTTATGTGTTTTATATGATCTTTGAGAAACTATCATTTTTAACATTGTATTAAACATACGTGCTTATTTATATTTAAGGAATTTTTGTGTGATTCTAACAAGCATATACAATATCTAAGAAGGAATGAAACTGGGTGTTAGTTAATTCTTTCCCAAATGACAAAAATGTGGCCTAATTCAAAAGCTTCTCTGGATGACGATCTTATCTTAACAAAATGCTGTTTAAAGAATACACTGGTGGTGAATTCGGCCAAAGCGAGGGACGTTTTTCGCTACAACAAGGTACAGATATTTTGCGTTTAAATGTGAGTCATAGAATTTAATGTGATGAACTGGTTGAGGAATCACGTGTTACGTGTGTTCACCTTCTCTGTTTCAAGCAGAATTCAAATCGGTCCCGTACTGACGAAATTATTCTGAAACTGTTGCATCAAGTGATTATCCACCGTGGTAAAGCTAACGAGACAGATCTGTATGTCGCTGCTTTTCTACGAAAACCTCGTATCTACAGCTTGTGTAAAGCTGTAGATACGAAGTTTTCGTTGAAAAGCGACGATGTGTAAGTACATCTAGCTCGTAAGCCTAAAGCCTCTCTTACAACCCGTCGTGCGTCTTTTTAAATCGTACGTTTTAAAACTCTGCAAAATCGCACGATTTATAAAGACGCATGACGGGTTGCAAGAGCGCCTCAAAGAATTGTCCGGTCAATTCTTTGCTGCGTGCAGTCTGCGTCGTGGTTGCGTCCACCAAAATCGTACGTTGCACGTGCGTGCATCGCACGACTAAATGTACGTTTTAGACGCAGACCGCACGCAGGAGCACATACGACCGGTTGTAAGAGAGGCTTTATAGGCCTAGATATAAATCTAGTAAAGATTCACATTTCCTACCTTGTTTTTCTCAATTGGAACGAATATATCGTCGTTGTAAATGCAAAACTTCGTATCTCGGTTTTGGAAAATTTTGAAGGGGAGGGAATAAAGTGGAATAACTTTTACAAAACTGAAATGTTTTACTTGAAATTTGGACATGTTGTTCACAAATAATGTGTCAATAATACTGATCAGTAAAATTATCTCAAAACCTGCGAGAATTGTCTAAACTGTGCACACAAGTTTGTACTTTGAAAATTGCAAAAATCGACATACAGTGCAGGTTTTGCATTTACACCGACGATATGATATATGCGGAAAATAAATCGCAGTTTGAAATGTATCTGAATATTCCCCATCTGTTTATTTTGATTCTGAATTTTTGCCATTTTGTGTAAAGAATGTGACAAGAATCTGTAAAGATTACGTCAATAAAATAATGTCTATTGTCTATTGTGTAAAAGAGGTAAAAATTCATCTAATTTTGCTTTTATTTTTTTTTTTCTTGTTCTCTGCATGTTGGTAATTGAGTAGGACCTATGCTTTATCTCTATTTCTAAATTTCGGGGCTAATTTCATTTGAAACAGCACTGACCCACAGGCAAAACATGTTAATAAGTTTTGCAAATTTTACTATCTCAAACTGTTCAAAGCATTGTCCCACGTCCCCATATCGTTGCTCAAAATTCTCAAATAAAACCTTTAGGCCTAGGGCACATTGTAAATCTACAATAATCGTATCACGACGAAAATCCCGTTCCCAAACAGCGGTGCATTTTTGATGCACTTACATTGTCAAAGCGTTAACCCTTTCGCTGCCAAATATCCAATATTGGACTGTCCTCTGGATGCCAAATTAATTCGAAGAAATTTGCAAGAATCGTACCCTGTAGACAAAAACAGGCATAACTTTTGACTCATTTGATACATTTCATTCAAATTTTCAGCACATACAGAGAGATTAAGAATCTACTATATTACAAAATTTCAAAGTTATATATAAGTTGACAATATCTATTCAAATTGATTTTATTCACAAATTGTTGGAATCTTAGAACAACAGGAAAAATGGATGAACAAACCTCAACTAGATGTTTCCGTTAAAAATAAAACGTTTTGATGAACCAGATTGTTGAAATTTTCTACTGAACGTAATTTCAAACTATCCCGAAGCATTTTCCAGCATTTTCGGTGTCATTCATGGTGATATTTACGGCGTCTAGGCATGAATAGTAAGTGCAGGTTCTAATGGCAGCCATATTGTTGTCTTTTGTTTGGAAAATTCCTCATAAAAACACTTATAGTTTGCCGATTTTAACACAAATTTCACTGTTTTATCTGTCAAACGCTAGTACTTTGATTATTAAAACGGTGCTATAAGAAAAAGAGGGTGTGAAAACCACTTAGCTGGAAAAAATATTTATATATTTCACCACCCTGAATTTGTCGAGAAAACTCGCCTATGGCAGCGACCCCTAGCGTCGGGTTAACTCGCCAATGGCAGCGAAAGGGTTAAAAATCATGGAAAGGGGGGCGAAAACGCCGACTATCAGCACGTCCTTTCTTTTCCTCAATATTATCCATCTTACCCAGAGAGGGATTTCATTCTGAAAGTCAGAATAGTTTTGTCGTCCGCAACACTAAATTTGGACCGGGCAAAATTAAGTCATCTGAGAATGGAAAGGGTTTTTAAAAATTGCGACTGATGGATATCTAGTCTAGGAACTGAGATTCCAGTCTAAAAAAATTCATTCGGAATATTTCTAAAATTTCAAAGAATTTCATTGGTCCGAGTTATTGCGGTTGAAAAGAACATTGTTCGTCTGCAAATCATCTGATTTTCTTTAATTTTAGGGTAAGGTTTTGCATTTTGCTTGAATGCAAATTGAAAAGGCGACGGGTAGATTCCAGTTTCACGGCCAGCGGGCAAAAGAATGTCTTTTTACGCAAACGAAAAGGAAAACGAGAGGGGGTGCTGCGCGGCAGCAGCCACATTCAGTGAAATTTTAAAAGGAATAAATTTAATAAAAGCAGGGATGTTGGACAGCCCCCATAAATATTTTCAAGCGGCGTAACTTAAGGCTCAAAAGATACTTTTAAAAATGAAATAAATGACGGCAGCCCAATGATGAATATTTTCAAGTAGATATTCAGGCCCGTAGAAAGCAATTTCACATTGGGGGGGCTACTGTAAAGCCCTTGTCCTGAATATTGGGGGGGGGGGGGGGGGCTAATTTGGATTTTCACAAAATTTTCAGTGTAAATACGGCATTTTTGGCCAACATTGGGGGGGCTTAGCCCCCTGTTCCTACGGGCCTGATATTTTCCAAATAGACTTGATTTTTGTGAGGCTGAGGACCACCAAACTGGACCAGGGGTTTTCCTAGCCATTTTGGGAAACGGAGTCTGGCCTAATTGGGAAATTTTAACAGTGCAAACTAGCTCATTTAGGGTTAAAAATGTAAGAGAAACATTCATTTTTCAATTGTAAGTTTAACATTTTGAAAGAATTGGGAAAAATGGAAGAAAGTTTGCTTTGGGAACACAGCCGTTTGCTTTGGGAATGCCTCCGTTTTCAGGAGGCACAGAAAGGGTAGGAAAACCTCTGTGGACGAGTTCTGTTTTTGTTTTGTTTTTGTCATTTTAGACCTTGAAGATAAAATTTGATTCATATTCTTTGATTGAGGTTCATTAATGGCAATAATATGGTGATTTGAAATGGAATCTTGCTGCAGTCTGCTGTCGATCGATGGTTTCTGTCAGGGATTTTGTAACCTGCGAGTCCCGAGTCCCTGACTCACATTTTTATCTCAAGACTCATTGAAAAATATTCAGTGAGTCCCAGAATGCTTACGTTTTCAATGTGTAATCCACATTGTCTTTCAAAGACCCATATGTTTCAATATTGGACTCGTTTTGGGAACAAGTGGGTCCCAGGACTCTTCCACATAAATTTGTAACAAAATCACTGTTTCTGTTAGGGTTGACCGTGTTTGATCATATCATATCCTATCATTAGACAGTTTTAACTGAATTACTGCATAAAATGAAATAATCAGGCAGCAGAAGTGGGTTGGCAGGTTTCTATGTTTCATATAGAGGCCAGGGGCAGTGATTTTGTTACAATTTAAAGACTGTGAGCCCTGGGGACTCGCTAGATTCCATATCAATGAGTCCAGGTACTACCTTAGTGAGTCCAATACACTATTTTTGGAAAGCAAATTTGCAAAATTTGCTTTTCATTGCAGTCGTGATTCTCTGCACTTTTACATTCTCTGCATACCACACAACATCTCCCGGCCCTCCTCACTATAAATAGTTCTATCAAAAGCAAAGATCAATGACAAGAACAACCTTTCGAATATTCAATACTGAATTCTATAGTTGTACATAAGATATTCAATTGTGTGACCGATGATAAAACATTCAATTAAACATGTGTTATAAGAGGAGAAACGATCACGTAGTAATTTGCTTTCATTACGGTTCAATAGCCAGTCCAATATCTTTCGTTGAAAATGGGTCAGTCAAGTTTACTGAACTATGAAATATGCGACCCACTTCAAGCGCTAAAAATAGGAACTAGGACACGTCTATTTTTAGAATCTTTCTATGCCCAAATTCTTACACGTTTTGATGTCCGAAACTAAACAATGATTTTCGATAAGCCATGCATTTAATCGCGTTCACAATAATTGATTGATCAACTAAGTGGGTATTTTAAGGTTAATGACATAGACATCTTGTCTAATAGGCCTTGCTAGTATTCGCGTGTAGTTAGGCATTTCAAAGCGAAAGTAGAAATCTGGGAAACCAGAATATGTGATGATATGCTCGAAATGCATAGAAATCAAACTAGCAATCCTTTCACCACTTGGTTTAAAAAACGGTGTTAACTTTTTAATCTATAGATATAGATCTAGATGAATAGGCATACATAGAATCAAATCAATTTACATTGTTGGTATGTTAACCATTTCCCAAACAGAAACATTTCAGATTGGTCAAAATAAAAAAAAAAGCCGTAGCAGACGACAAAATTGGTATATACCTAGATAAAAATAGAACTATTTGTAGATAATACCAAAGACAATATCGAGGTTAAAGTAGAAAATTCTGATTATCAGCAGTAACTGTTTCTTCTTTTATCCCAATATTTCCCCGAACATTTTCTTTACGGGCTGTCAAACCCGGTCTTATTTGGGAAAGGGATAAAGTAGTTACGGAACACATGTTTTAGCAAGTAAGACATGTAGTTTTCAGAGATCAAATGCATTCTAATTAGGGTATAGACTCCTTTCATTTATGTTTTAGTCCGTACCCGCAGAACACTTCCGGTAATCCGAGACTTCTCTGATGAAAATTCGCTCGATGATACTTGGATGTCACTATTTACAACGGAACGCTGTCCCAGTCAAACACAAAAGAAAATTCCGACACAGCGACATAACTTGTGTCGGAATTTTCTTTTGTTTTTGAATTGGACAGCGCTCTGATGTAAATAGCGACATCCAAAAATCGAAGAGCGAATTTTCATCAGAGAAGACTCTGATTAACTTCCGGAGGCAAACAATGGGTTTATGGGAAATTAAGGTATCCAAACCCTCAAAAGCACCAAAGAGCCATGGGCAAAATTTGAAAAGTGCAAATAATTCCTAAACTATGGTACATTTCCATTCCAAATACAAACATAAGCATTTTGCACGGTTTAGAATTTTGATTTAATGCATACTTATGGAAATATTTGACAAAAATGCTCAAAATTACCTCCCTTGCATATTAATATAGAGTAGAATAATATTTCTAAACAATTTTCTTCTTGAAGCATGATCTTGAAATCCGGCACGGTGAATCAACTTTAATGAAGTGTATTTACAAGTGTGTGAAATTTGATGCATTTCGTACGGCTAGAAAGTGGTAATTTTTTCAGGGTCTGTAAACCTTAACATTGTATACATGTGAATTGTTACTAAAAATAGTAACAAATCGACATTTTCAAAACGAGGCTCCCAAAAAATGCGGAGAAATCGATGACGACGCACGTGCATTCAATATACAGCGATTAAGCGCACGTGCATTCAATATACAGTGATAAAGAGAAGTTTTAAGTGGAACAAAAACTATGAAATTGAATGAATTCGTTGATAGCCGGATAGCCGGTTATTTTATTTGGTTTACAGTCAACCGTTCCCAGTTTAAAAATTTCGCCTTTAGCCTGTAAGGACGACTTCCGGAGGCTGTTGTGTGTGTGTGTGTGTGTGTGGGGGGGGGGGGGGGGTCTTAGTGGAAACTTGTCCATTGTACCGAATTTTGCAAAAGTTCACGTCATACATCAAATAGATTTATGAACCGTGACCTGTCGCACTAGTCTATTATACAAGAAAACCTACCTCAGAACATGACATTGGGTATAGGAGAACATATAGAGTGCTAGAATGCCTTATAGTCGTTTTCGGCTGGGAGAATTCGGCCCCCGGATAGGAGGCTCTGCTCTCCCAGTCCCTGTTTGGAGAGGACCCAAGACCACATGCCTTCCAATTTCTTGCTTTCTACATCATTTCCTTATAACATTTTATTGTAAATTAGTGCCCGAAATAAATTAAAACAGCACTATGTTTTCGGCAATTGGATTTTCCATAGAAACTTTATAGAACCTACCATAGTATACTGAACAAAAGTTAAAACTTTACACATACATTGCTTGTCATATTTCTTCTAAATTCAACAAGTAAAGAAATCAAATGAATGTGCTTCGCATCGTTCATTGACTTGGTTGCGCCAAACACTAAACGTTTTGTTGATCTTAATTATGGGGATGAAAAACGGACCCTTTAAGTGTGACAGGGGTCCGTTTTTCAGGTGTGCAATTTATGAATATCAAACATTTTAAATTCCCTATTTGTTTATGTCAAAGGGGGGTAATTCACAAAATTGACAGATTAGACCTTTATTTTAGAGCTTGCTACACGTGATAAGAGAGATGTTTTGTGGGTTTTTTGGCAACCCGGATATGACCAATTCCGTAAAAATAATGAATCGTTTATCGCGCGTATGTGGCATCAGATGAAATTAGCTGTAAATGCATTAAGGGCCGTAACTCTGACATTAAAGGAGACAAGGCAATGAAACTTCGACAAAACGATTGCCGAATGCCATGGAAATATTGTAAAAATAAAATCAGGCTTTTAGTTCGATACTTTTTCAGAAACAAGAAATCTTGCAGCGTAAAGTTTTCTACTTTGTTCAGTATATTGTGCTGATATGGAACAGACATTATCCTTTCATAATTTGTATTTTGTAACTTTCTAAAGAATCAAATTCAATTAATTACTTTTATCCAACTCCGTGTAATTCATATTGCTAACAACTAGAAAGGCCTTTAGACATAACCAGCAAATTTGCTTTCCAACAGTACTTTCAGTACTTTGATTTAATAGGAAATCTGTAAAAATTGTTGCATCCTGGGACTCGTTAGAATTAAAACTTTGCATCCCCAGGGGTAAAAGTTTTCAGGCATATGCCTGAAGTTCAGGTTTTTGAGTATTCCAAAATGCCCCTTCAGGGATTTTGTTACCTGCGAGTGCCGAGTCCCTGACTCACATTTTTTTCTCAGGACTCATTGATGAATTATTTAGTGAGTCCCAGGATGCTAACATTTTCAATGTGTAATCTATGTTGTCTTACAAAGACTTTTATGTTTCAAGTTTGGACTCATCGTTTTGGGAACCAGTGGGTCCCAGGACTCTTCCGCATAAATTTGTAACAAAATCATTGCCCCATTTTCTTGATTTTTACTATATATATAAATACAGACTTTTTCAGGTTTTTCAAAATTTTCAACTTTTACCCCTGCATCCCAGAGACCAAATAATGAGTAAAAGTTGTAGGATGTGCAGGTAAAAAAATCACTGCAGGGGGTAAAAGTATGCTGTAAAATTCACTGTTTTCATCCCCCAGGGGTCTTGCTACCAATTTTGTTTGGGGCCAGGGGCCAGTGCAGGGGTTTTCTTAAGGATTTGAGTTTCACTTGCCCAGGGGGCAAGTCACTTTCAAGATCTACTTGCCCCCATTGAAAACTACTTGCCCCCATTTCTGTTGATGTTTGAAACGAAGCTGGTGCGTTCTAGTACATAGGATGTATAAAACAAAAATATGTAGGTTCTAACACATCATTCATATAGCCATGTGTTTACCATTTTGGTATGCAGCTAGGTATTCACCACAGACACAGTCCATAGAGAGGTGAATACCTGTCTGTGTACCAAAATGAGGTACCTGATTTGTATCATAATTTGAATATCATAATTCATCAAAATGACCCTTGTACTTCTATGACCTTATTCCATAAAGCATAGCTTCAATCCTGTTCAATCCTGTATTTTTGAATATTTTTCCTTTTCTCCTTGTTTGAACTGAAAATAGTATTCTGAATTTTGTTTAACCCTTTCGGCGCCGAATTAATAGCAGAAAGTTGTTCTCAGCGCCAAATAAATTTTGGCATTTTACAAACTTATTATTTTATTATTTTATAACTTACATGTCATTCTATTATCTCAAATAACATTAATTTTCTATATTTGAGTCTTATAAATTGGAGAAAGGGAATAGAAAAACAAAAATAAAATATTAACTTGCATAGTATTCGGATAACCAATTTCGGACATGTTTGACAGGTGACTTTGATGCTTGGTTAGATGCGATTTCTTCCTCTTACCTTCCTAAAATTTCATCGGAATCAAAGCCACTGTTAGTCCTTCACTTATCCTGCCATTAAACACAATATTGAGGACTACTTGGCATATATATGGCCGCTATCCTTAAGAGGGAGTCATACTTTTCAGCCGATATCTTTCAGAAAGTATCTGGTTTTCAAACAGCTTTAAAAATCGTAAAATTTCATTAATTTTGTCTATTTTTTCTCTAATTCGCTCTTGACAGCTTTGTTTTGATTTCTAAACAAAGAAACGGTGTCACTGTAATATTTGCATAGGCATAATAACAATGTTTTGGACCCCCCTTTAACAGTCGCATTTTTGCGACTTCGGCGCTGAGCCAGGTGGTCGCATTTTTGCGACTTCGGCGCCGAAAGGGTTAAACCCTAGCCATAACAATTTATAGTTTTGAAAGCCTTATTGATAAAGAATTATCAAAAAATCATGCTGGATTTTTTTCTACATTTAAAAAGGATTTGTGCTAAAAATAGTGTCTATTTTCTAGATTGCATCCTCTTTCGGATTCAGTCAGTTCTAAAAGCAATAAAATGTGAAGCACAGTTTGTCTGAAATACATCAGAGTTCCTACTCATTAGGTAGTAAAACGGATTCAGTGCTTATTAAAGATAAGGCTCACGAGTCATGACGTCATATAAAATGAATCACCCCCTCAGATCAAAGAAAATCTATTTATGGAAAATCAATCTGTGTTGTAAATCAATACAGCGTTTTCTGAGGCTTACAATAATTTGTGTTAAAGGGGGAATAACACTTAACATTTTGCAAATTTTCAGAGAACTTTGTACAAAAAAATAAATATATATTATTAAAATATGGTCTTTAAATTGCATATATGCCAAATCTTAGCTTTCTACCTTGTGTATTGGCTTAGATGTCGACGGATTTAAAACCCCATGAATTTTTGTCCCGGGGATAATATTTACAATAATGGAACATATGGGGTTTTAAATCCGTCGACATCCTAGCCAATACAGAAGATAGAAAGCTAAGATTTGGCATAAATGCTATTTAAAGGCCATATTTTCATAATACATATTTATTTTGTACGAAGTTCTCGGAAAATTTGCATGATGTTAAGTGTTATTCCCCCTTTAAGACCAAAGGAATTTACTCTTTTTAGCGAGCCGGGACTTTATGTGCGGGGAGCTAATGTCACATCCCTAGTGTCAGCGTCGGTGTCAGCGTCGCGTCCCGTCTTCACTTGAAAAACTTTAACCTGGTCTATATCTCAGGCACTATTGAAGATACAGCCTTGATATTTCACACATACATACTTCTTGACAAGACCTTTCATTTGGGACCATGACCTGTTACCTGGTGACCTTGACCTTGGAGTTTGACCTACTTTTTAAAAGCTTTTACCTGGCCTATATCTCATGCACTAGTATAGATTGAGCTTTGATATTTTACACATGGATACCTCTAACCAAGACCTTTTATTTGTAACCATGACCCTTGACCTTGGAGTTTGACCTACTTATAAAAA
This sequence comes from Fragum sueziense, assembly GCA_963680895.1. Taxonomy (NCBI): domain Eukaryota; kingdom Metazoa; phylum Mollusca; class Bivalvia; order Cardiida; family Cardiidae; genus Fragum; species Fragum sueziense. The sequence continues at coordinate 29,286,998 of OY804604.1, forward strand.
ATTAGCTGTTTTAATGACAAGCTCCCGTATAGGCGAGCTACATTGTCCGCGGACAACTCTTGTTATGGTTACTCGTGATCAGATTCTAGACAAAGGATATGCATTAACTTCAGCACTAGATATGGACTTACAAACAATTTTCACTCGCAAGTTCGGAACAATATTATAAATTATTATTTAGGCAAATTCCTTTCACGAAAATTAATTTGTGCTTGCATCCTTTACTCAGTTTTGCGTATGTGAATTTCTATTTCTGAGAGTGAATTATGTACATAACACAGACATGCATGAAGGGAAAGGATTGCCGATAATCTGATAAAGGCACAAGTAGAAAATTATAGTTTAAAGTGTCTGTTGATTGGCAAAAATAAACTCTTGCGTCGAAAAAACACCTTCCTAATAATCAAATATCAAACTTTCTACAATTTTCAAACAATAGAAGTGTTTTTATTTCGACTTTTAAATTGGACATTTTGGTCTTTTCCGATCTTTACCGAAGAAAAAACGCTAAACTTCCGACTTGAAGTTATGACGTCATATCGGCCACTCAATGACGTCATGGCGGGAAATATGGGAAGCCATGGGTCATTTCCCGGAAAGCCTGAGATTTCTGAAAAAAGATAAATGCCCGACTTTTCTGTCATAAAGCGACTTCCACAATCAATACTCAAAACACGGAATTCATCCTTAGTAAATGTTAGAAAAAATGTTAAAACAGTCAAAGAATAGGTCGTTTATGAGTGAAGTTATGTGCCAAAGAACGGTTTAAGTTTGTCTGTATTACTCTGACGATCGAGAAATGGATAAAAACTGTGACTTCGCTTTATGACAGAAAAGTCGCACACATCATCTTTGTCACACACACCATCTTTGTCAGAAACTTCATGCTCTAGATTGGGGGCGCTGTCAAGCCATTACAGTATGACGTCAATCCGTGGCAATTTTACGGAAATTGCCGATCTTTTTTTCTTGAAGATCATCCAAGTAACGACGTAAAGAAAAGCAAACAAAACTTTTAAAACAATTGAGTTTGGCGGATCTTTCATAAAACACATCAATTTAATGATTTCCTCCAATATATGGTGAAATCAACTGCCTAGCTTGGTAGCCTTTAATTAACTTCACTTTATTGGCCATTTCCTTTGAATATTTAGCAGAAAACTACTTGTATATTAATTTTGGTCGAAGATCACGATCCATGATTCCTGAAGTGGCAATCATTTATACTCGATGTTTTTTTCATTGCAATCATGAATATCCAAGTGCATTAATACTCTCAGCAGTCCTATTACATAAATTTAAACAGAAGAAAAATAATATCGCAACAGAAACCACCAAAAATGTTTCCTTGGACAGAAAATTTACTTGCCCCGCGGGCAACCTTCATGGAAAAAGCACTTGCCCCCACTGATTTTAGCCCGGCACGGGCAAGTGGGCGTCCACTTAAGAAAATCCCTGCAGTGAAATTGGGAAAAATAGCGACTTTTTTACCTAAATTGGGAAAAACTATTTAACAAGTTTGTATTCATACTGTTACTCAGTTTCTACTGCAAATTAGACTGTAGTGATGTAAAATGCATTTGCACATGTATACTCTTGTTTAAGAATCTACTCTAAAACTGTCTTCAAAATTTTTGTAAATTAATATGAGGTCTTAACATGGGGTATTCTGGGTCCTCATTGGGAAAAAAGGATACTTTTTGCCATTGGGAATGGAGCCCAATAACGGCCCCAAATTTTGGCAAACGAGACCCCTGTCCCCATATTTCAGGGATAAAGACTGACAATTTTAACTTAGGGGCCCAGAATAGCAAAATTTGATTGTTAACATTAAGGGTATGGGCATTTTCTCTAAATATTTAGGGGCCCAGCCCAAATTCTAGGGGCCATGGGCGACTGGGCCCCTGCTAGTCTTTATCCCTGTATTTTAAAGTCAGTCTGACTCAGTGGGAACCCTGATTTTTTTTATAAGTATATGATACAGTGCAGAAAATATTGAGACAAAAGAGGAAAATGCTAGCAGCTATTAATTAGATCTACCAGCATTTCCTTCTTTTGTCTCAATTTATTCTCACGGGATGGTGCCTTTTCTGTAATCTGGATAGGGACGTCAAAACATGGTCTTGTTTGAGAAAGGATTGAAAATTAGTCAGGTTATTCTTTCTTTTCTTAAAGCTGTTTCCTAACAAATTCTGCTGGTCATATCTGATCAGGTACAAATGCTGTAAAAAAAAAACTGGTCACTTAACCCATTCCCAAACATTGACACTTTTTGACAACCTTCAAGATAAAGGCTTTGGAAAACATTGTGGAAAATGAAGAAATTGCTTGTGTCAAGCAATTTCTTCATTTCCCACAATCTTTTCTACCAAAAAGGACCAGCAAATCGTCGCTTTTCAACGAAGCTGCAGTTACCAGGACAAGGTTTTCGTAGAAAAACGACGAAATATAACATTATATTCATTTGAAATTGTGGTCTGCATCAACTTTGAATTTGGAACAGTCAAACAATTGTCGTCTGGTAATGGGCAGCGCTTATATAGAACTTACTCTGTTTCATGAAAATCTCTTTTCAGATTCAAGACAATACTTGTGGACATTCGTTGATATGGAGATACCTGCTCTTCAAGCTGTACTCATTGCTGGTAATTTACTAGATAAAAACTTTTTCATTGACTTATAAATAGTATTGTACATGTCTGACAGTCCAAATTCAGAAGAACCAACCAAAATTTGATTATTTTTCAAAGAGGATACACAGGGAAAAAGAGTAAGACTAACGTTTTTAACTAAGGGGACCAGAATAGCAAAATTCAAAATTTTCTCTTTATATTCAGGGGTCCAGTCCAAAATCTAGGGGCCATATGGGTGACTGGGTCCCTGCTAGTCTTTACCCCTTGGTACAGGGTTTTTAACTTTTTTCACTGAAATTAATTCACATCCCTGTATGACTGGTATTGTTTTTTTCAGTGCTCATAACATTCAGCGTTGTCTCAAGCAGGACAGGCAATTCAGGGCCTCCAGGCGATTCAGGGCCTCCTGACTTTGGTAGTGGTCCTCAGAATGGAATCCATTCTCGCACACAATTTATTCATAAAAAAAGTAAGTATACATAGTGCTTGTGTATTACAGAATGTTCTAACAATATAACGGATACAAAGAAACTAGTGAGTAGTGACAGACAAAAGATCATATAGAGGTTTTAAAAAAAAATATCTAATTATTTGCTATTTATTTGATATTAAATTGTATTTTGAATAAATTACTGATAAGATAATGTATCGATGTTGCTATTAATGTATTGTAGTTATCTTCTAAAAAAAGCAATAATTTCAAGAACCCATTACTGCACAGTGACGCCTTTTGACTCCCTCATAAGATAGGGCTTGGGAAAACATTGTGGAAAATGAAGAAATTGCTTGTGACAAGCAATTTCTTCATTTTCCACAATGCTTTCTAAACCAAAATGTAAAGATCTATAAAATTGTATCAACTTGAAATTGTCTTCTGCAACACCTTTCAAATTGGAGCTTCCAAAATTTTGTCATCTAGTAATGGGTGAACACAGAAGGACATTTGGACAGTACAGTGCACTATCTGTTAGGCATTCAACATATGGCATGAGCAACAAGAAGCAAAGCCAAAGGAAGTTGTGTTATGCTGTCTTTATAAGCAATCCTAACTGTCTCAGTCTCGATGGTCACTCATTATGTGGGAATGGATTCAAAAGTTTAACCCATTACCACATAGTGACGCCTTTTGACGCCCAACCAGATAAAGGCTTTGGAAAACATTGTTGAAAATGAAGAAATTGCTTGTGACAAGCAATTTCTTCATTTCCCACAATGTTTTCTACCCAGGGTCAGACACTAACTTTTTAAGCAGGTGTCCCAAATGTATAATTTAACAAAATCAGGGACACTTCACTCTGTAAAATGCAGAATTTCAGGGGTCCCTCCTGAAATTTTGGTGTCCTCGGGATCCCGGGACACTGTTAGTGTCGACCCCTGTCTACCCCAAAGGTAGTATACTTTGGAAATTTCATCACATTGAAATTGTCGTCTGCAACTTCTTTCAATTTGGACAAGCTTAAAATTTTGCCGTTTGGGAAAGGGTTAAATATTGGCATTTCTTTTTTCAGAGATATGTAGAGAAGAAATGTACCAACTACAGCAAAACTTCTCAAGGTAATGATCATACACTTCTGTGTCATAAAACTTGTCTGTTGCATTCATTATTGGCAAAAACTTTTTACTGTATCATAAAAGACTAGTTATTGATGTCCCTGAAGGAGAGAGGGTCAATTTCAGGGTCCAACATTAACTTTTTTGGTTACCAGACAGCCGGGCTTGTTGCTGCCAGATGTTGCTAGCCCTGACGAAATATGCACTAGTCCTGACCAAACATTTTTATCAGAAAGTTGATATGGAAAAGCTGTAAACAACAATAATCCTTTCATAAGCTGAAAAGTTAATTTTCAATCACAAATGTATGAAAATTTAAAAGGGCCCATGCTCTTGTTGTGTCACATATCCTGTGTTTTCATTATGGTTATTGTGAAAGAGATTTGATATGAGGCTGACCAGTCGGTCTAGCATCTTGGGCATCCAACTAGCCCTGACCAAGAATCAGGCAGGTAATGTCTGTCGGGCACAGCTTAATGTTGAACCCTGAATTTGCTCCTCAGGTACAACGCATCTTGGTCTGGTATAAGTTTTAAGTATATATATTCATTTATTCCTTTAAAACATTGAGAATTTTGTGAATTCTGCCAAACACCAGGGGGTGTACTCATCAACCAGCCCAATACCATTGAAATTACATAACAATCCATATGATTGGCAAAGACCAACGTGTTGATAAAGATTTGATATTTGCGTTTATATAGCATGGAAAATATTTTTGAGGCAAATGGAGAAAATGCTGATATTCAGCATTTTCTTCTTAAAGATTGCCTCAATGTTTTCGCAAGCCTTTTCAAATAGGGACCTCAAACCCAGGTCTTGTTTGGGAAAGGTTAAATCTGTCTTTTCAGCACACAGAACCCTGATGACTGGATGAATCATTATTCGGATGAGTGTAAAGCTGTCGATGGGTTTTCTGTAAGTACATGTATCAATCAATAATCAGGGTAGACACTAACTTTCCCAAGTAATTTAAGTCTGCTGGACTCCCATCTTTAGAACCTTGGGAGTCAAATGGAAAATTAAGGAGTCGGAGTAAAAAGTAAACATCTTCTGTTGCATGTATTAAATGCTAGTCATTGTAATTCATTCTAAAGAAGAGATACAGGAACATAATCCTGTAATTCGGAGCCTTTTAATCATTTTGCATCATTTTTCATTGATATGTCAAGCATGGTTTCTTAGGAGTCTGACATACTTCCTGGGTTCAGGGAGTCCAGTCAATTTTTAGGGAGTCTCAGACTTACGGATCACTCTCCTAAGTGTCGAACCCTTATTGCATCAGTCTTGCATACAGCAAAAACATTTCAGACAGGACCTTGAAAAAGGGCCTTTGGTACTAACATGGATCCAGATGAGATACAAACAGTCTCATCAGGATCCATGTTGTTCTCTGAAGTTTCCAGATGGCCTATAGGGTAACTCGCCCTTGAGTCGAATTCGCCCTTGAGTCGAACAGTTTCAAGACAATAGTTCTACCAATCATAAGCCTTGTTTCCGTATAGCGCTGTTATTTTTAGATATTTTGTCATATAAGATACATGTGGTCCTTTCTGGTTATTTCTTCCATATCTTCTTCGAGCTGCTTACCTCAATGACAGAAAAGTCATGTTCGGCGAACAAACTTCTTCGTATTTTTAAAATAACAAAGGTCAAAAAGGAATGTTATGGGGGGGCAAACGAATCATTTTAGACAAAATGAGTGTGTGTTTTGTTTAGATCAGCTTATCTATGCTTACATTATTTTTAATTTACACATTTTCATTTGATAGTTTACACATGTGACGTAATCAAAGTCAGCTGAATGATTTGCCCTTAAACCAAACACGATTAGCCCTTGAGACGAACGGTGTTTAGCTTAAGGGCTATGGAGAAATTTAGACTTGTAAGCCACGATTCCTGTATAATAAAACTGTAAAATTACAAAATGTATCTACATTGGAAGATAATTGATCTGCAGTCGACAAAATAATTGTTTTTTTGTTAGAATTTTTACCGTACACGACAGATGTCTGAGAGGAAAGACGAAATGATTGTATATTAGACTCTATATTCATTTTCCTCGATGTTTTGGTGAAAGCCATGGATTATTCGGAATGTAGATGTACTCTGTGCTATAAATGTAGGCCTTTTCAATAGGCCTTCACTGATATAACACACATCCTTCTTTAACCATTTTCCACACAGCAAAAACCGACGTTCGACTCAAGGGCAAGGGTGTACGTGTCAGGGGCGAAAAACGGTATTTGATCTTTTTTGCATATGTAGCGTCCTATATGGCCGGTAACCAACCAGAAACACGTCTAAATAATCTTAAGGTAACATCCAAGGCATCCAGGCTATTCTACACCTGGTACCCTTTCAAGTTGTGAGCGAGTCGGCTGACGAAAAGTTAACCCGTTCGACTCATGGGCGAATTACCCTAGTAATACTTAGCACTTACTTATATTCCTTTTTCCTCCCCCAAATATTTTTGCACAGACATCAGAGCATGACTACATTATATAGATTTAAGTATAGGTCTCGGACTCCCTTATTATCATTTCTCATCATAAACTTCATAACAAAGCTGTACTAGTAGTTACAGGGTATTGGAAGTAAAGCAGCATTATAATGTGAAGTTTTACATAAAGTGTTGTCTGATAAATTGTTTCTACCTTGTGAATTGTCTTGAGCTTTCCTTTTAACTTTTCAGCCCTGCGTTCAGTAAGACAAAACGTTAGTTAACAGTTAGCCGTTTCATTCGAAATACTCGGTCAATTGAATTCTGTGAAATTTGGGTCAAAGAAGTTGCGAATGTTGGTAACGTTAGCAAACAGTTTGTCTACTGAACGCAGGGCAGGTGTTCAGTATCAAACACATTCTCTTGCTTCTATGCAACTTGGACATCTTTTTCCCCAATGATATTTGTCACTCATGCAGTTAGATTTGCACTGTGAATGATCATGTGATTCAATATTTTCAGAAAATCCTCAATAATTTTGTAAATACTGGACTGATTTGAATTCGGGTTGAAGCAGGGGATGTGGGCAGATGCTACGCATTTGATAGATGTGGTGGATTTTTGAAAAATCAACTTATAAAAAAGTAATTGAAGATCAACCAATATTTCGGTTGATCTTCAATAACTTTTTTATTGGTTGAATTTTCAAAAATTTGTACATCCAGGGTATTCCTGACATTTTTCCGCCTTCTCTGCTTCAAACCGAATTCAAATTGGTCAAGTATTGACAAAGTTATTGAAGATTATCGGAAATTCTAAGTCACGTGATTGAACACCCTGATTCGGTTTATTTCAGATTAGAAACATGACCTTACAAAATGTAATGATGTGGATAATGACATCTGGTATAAGTTCACAATCTGTACAGATGTTGACAGATGAACGCACTGGTATCCAAACTTCGGTGTTGAAGGAATTGATCTTTGCGCTGAAAAACTTGACATCCGAACATGGGCAGGTAACTGTAACACATTAACCCTTACCCAAACGACAAAATTTTGGGGTGATCCATTATAAAAACTATAAAAATGACAAAATAAATTTTATTAAAGATAGGATTTGTGTAAAATTTGGTACAGTAAATATTGAGACAAAATTAGAAACTGCTGGTTATCAACAGTTTCTTCTTTTGTTTCAATGTTTTCCCAAGCCATTTCTACTAGGGACGTCAAAACCAGGTCTTTTTTGGGAAAGGGTTAACCCCAGAGCTACTGGTATGAGGGAGTAAGGGATTTTCAAAATGCAATATTTCATTTATAATTCATAAAACCCTTTGTTAGGTGTACTCATTGCAACTGTATTGTCAAGACAATTCAAATGAAATGAGTACCCACAACATATAATGTTTGTAATTGAAATAAAAGTTAGTACCTTCACTCCCACTTATCAGTAGCTCTGTTAACCCTCTACCAATCAAGGCCTGATTTTGATGTCCCTTGTAAAAATGGCCTCACAAAATACTACTCAAGGCAAAAGAAGAAAATGCTATTCAGCTAAGAACCATCTTTATTTGGCTATTGCCTCCATATTTTCTGCGCTGTATTTATTGTGCACAAATTAGATTATCAATCGAGATATATCCATTTTGTAGTCTGAAAAAGCTTTCAAATTCTAATTGGTACATTGGTATTTTTTGCCATATGAAAAAGAATTACATTAGAAAATAGTTAAAGAATAATTTGAATTCTAAGTAACAGAAAAAGCATTGAAAAGAGACCTGAAGATAGAAAAAGTGTATTCATTTTTCTGCCTCTGAATAAAGGATCTCGTCATACACCAGGGTCATACCACATCCAAAATTTGTCAGTTGTACAGCATATTTGGACTCAGTATGCAGTGATTCAGATTGGTGTCGGCCTTCGTCAAATTGCGGATAAAAAGTCAAATGGCCGAATTTTGTTCAAGAATCAGGACAAAAGTGCAGATTAAGATTTAATTTATTGGACAAAATGGCCGGTCATTTTCAAGAAATAAGACAACGCTTCGTTCAGGTTTGAAAAAATAAAAAATTTCCTTTTCTTTGCTGTAATCTCTACAAAATAAAGCAATGTGATTTACCTGCTCTTTGATACTCTCCAGTGTTCTCCAGATCTCGCCCATTACAAGAATTTTTTTATCATGGTTGACTCATGCAATAGCGCATACCAACCAATTAAAATCGAGTATGCTTTAATTGCATCATCATTTTTTCCCGAGCTTGCTGACGCACGCGATATATACAAATAAATTGTAGTAAACATATCCATATTTGGATGTGCTGCAGTCGCTTGAAAAAAAACATTCTCTAACCCAAAGAGGAAAGCCTTTTAAATGCCATCAACAATTATCATCACATGCCTCATCTTCAAATTGGAGCAGTCTAATATTTTGCAATCTAATTATGGGTTAGATCTCGAATCACATTTGAGCGGGGATCTTGAAAAACGTCCCTTATTGCATTTGAGACGGCCACATTTCAAACCCAGTCTGTGCCTAAGCGAAGGCTGACAGACACTTATGCTCAGCACGAAGGTCACGAAGAAGCTATTAGAGAACAACATCATGGATCCTGATCAGACTGTGAGTAAGCACAGGCTGGTCTGGATCCAAGTTGTTCTCAAATGCCATAAAGGACTTTTTCCAGATCCTGGCTCGTTTATGTTCTATATAGGAGTGCACAAAATTTTGTTTACTAGTCAATAACTTTTTCACATGCTGTTCAAAAGATCTTCAATATTCAGTAAATCTGTGACATTTCTTGGGTCTTCTCTGCTGCAAACCAAATTCAAATCAGTCACGTCTTGTTAAGGTAGTCTACTCCTGAGATTTGCGAGACGTCTGAATTATTTGGGCGTAGCCTAAAACATTTGGCTGTGGAACTTTCCACAGCCGGATGTTTATGACCGTGCCCGAATAGGTTCGGATACATCACAACACAGCTTGAAAAAAATCCTATGTTTAATGTATCTCAAAATGGCCACATTACGGGTATTCTTCCTTAACAAATCATTTTGAAGATTTTCTCTGATTATTTTACCCCCGCAAACGAAGTTTGAAGGGGGTATACTGGAATCAGCCTGTCGGTCCAGTGGTTGGGTGGTTTGTCTGTCTGTTTGTCTGTCTCCAAATCTTTGTCCGGACAACTCCTCCTACACTTGTGGACCGATTTAGTTCATACTTAGCACAAGTGTTCATTGTGACCTGTACATGTGCAAGACGCAAATTTCACGGAAATCGGACTGATACTTTCTGAGTTATGGCCCCTGATTTGACCCAAAAATGCTTGTCCGGATAACTCCTCCTACACTTGTGGACCGATTTAGTTCATACTTGGCACAATTGTTCATTGTGACCTGTAGATGTGCAAGACGCAAATTTCACGGAAATCGGACCAATACTTTTTGAGTTATGGCCCCTGATTTGACCCAAAAATGCTTGTCCGGATAACTCCTCCTACACTTGTGGACCGATTTAGTTCATACTTGGTACAATTGTTCATTGTGACATGTAGATGTGCAAGACGCAAATTTCATGAAAATCGGACCGATACTTTTTGAGTTATGGCCCCTAATTTGACCCCAAAATGCTTGTACGGCCAACTCCTCCTACGGTTACTGTCTGAATTGCTTCATACTTGGCACAGGTGTGCATTAGGACCTGAAGATGTGCAAGATGCAAATTTCATGGAAATCAGACTGATACTTTTTCAGTTATGGCCCTTGATTTGACCAAAAAATGCTTGTCCGGACAACTCCTCCTTTAGTTACTGTGCGATTTGCTTCATACTTGGCACAGGTGTGCATTAACTCTTGTAGATGTGCAAGACGCACATTTCACTAAAATCAGACCAACACTTTCTGAGTTATGGCCCCTGATTTGACAAAAATGCTTGTCCGGACAATTCCTCCTACAGTTACTGAACGATTTGCTTCATACTTGGCACAGGTATGCATTAGGACCTGTATATGTGCAAGATGCAAAATTCATGGAAATCAGACCGATACTTTCTGACTTATGGCCCCTGATTGGACCAAATTTCAAGAAAATCGGATTGACAATTTCTGAGTATTGCTCCTGATTCAACAAAAACGCTTGTCCGAACAAAGTTGGTGGCGGGGGTATTTTTATCACCTTCAGTGATAGATTTCTAGTTGTTATTGTTACACATGTGTCCCCACCATGCATGTTTTAGGATAAGATGTTGCAACATGCCTTGTCTACATTTGGAAATGCCTATTTGAATCGTGTTGGCAGTAGCAAAACACTCACAGTCAACGATGTGGCAGAATTTGGAGGATCCATAGTAAAAATGGTGTCAATTCATGGTTTTGACAGACTGCCTAAAGGTGTTTTTGATGACATGTAAGTTAACCCATTACCAAACGCCAAAATTTTTTAGCATGTCCAAATTGAAAAAAATTGCAGAAGACATTTTAAATGTGATTAAATTTTCAAATTGTACCACCTTTTAGGTAGAAATATTGTGGGAAATGAAGAAATTGCTTGTTACAAGCAATTTCTTCATTTTCCTCAATATTTTCCAAAGCCTATTTCTTGAGGGGCGTCAAATAGTGTCATTATGTGGGAATGAATTTAAGTAATTCTTATTTTATTTCCTTCAGGGTTGTCATGTATCAGGCATGAGAATCTTCAGTTTATTAGCAGATTTAAGAATTTTTTTTTGACAAAAATATTTTCAAAAAATGCTGGATATCACCTGAAAGAATCAAATATACATTTTCTAGGGGGTAATCTGGTATAAGGATTTCAGACTTTTGTAAATATGTTTTATATCTTTATGAAGAGTCCAATCGGATGTTTACTAATTGTTTTGCCATTGTCTGTCAGTCCTTAATTCTGTTCATCTGACTTTATGCACAAATAACTTCTAAACTATTAAAATTTTACATACATATGCTGTCTAAGGTGAATGTATATATTGGTATAATCTCTGTTAAGTGTTTATTAGTCTTTATGTCTGTATGTCTACATCTTGTTAACTCATTACCAGACAGCAAAATTGTGGGCTTATTCAAATTGAAAGATGTTGCCGACGACAATTTCAAGTGAAAAGAATGCAAAATGTTTTGGTGTTTCTTGTTAGAGAACATTGTCGAACACAAAGACATTGCTTGTAACAAGCTATTTGTTCATATTCCTCGTTGTCATTTAAATCACTTTTTTGTGAGGCATCAAAAAGCATCATTTTGCAGAAATGAGAAATGGAGATATTGCTTGGGACAAGCAATTTCTCCATTTTCCCTTAATGATTTTTTCCCCAAGACATATGACATATTTCAGCTGAAATTTGTGTGATGTCTGCAAAATCTTTGCATTTGGATTGGTTTAAGATTTTGCCCTCTGGTAATGGTTAGCAGGTTTTGTATGTTTTATAACATGGTCTTGTTTTCAGGTTGGATACATTTAACAACCAAACAGCTGAAGATATTGCTATTGTAAGTTGTCAAATTTATATACAATTGATTTATTTCATTAACCCTTTCCCAAACAAGACTTGGTTTTGACGTCCCTAATAGAAAATGCTTGGGAAAACATTGAAACCAAAGAAGAAACTGCTGATAACCAGCATTTTCTCCTTTTGTCTCAATATTTTCTGTGCCATATTTTACACAAATCCTATCTCTACTTACATCCATTTTATCTTTTGAGTTTTTGGAGTGGATTACCCTATTTTTATGCTCCCCGAAAAAATTTCGGGGGAGCATATAGTCGCCATGCTGTCCGTCCGTCCGTCCGGCTGTCCGTGTGTCTGTCCGTGTGTCCGTCCGTCCGTCCACAGCCAGATCTCAGCAACCCTTGAACCAAATTCAATGAAACTTCACATGTGAACATGGGATAATACCTAGGGACCTTTTTCTCCGTTTCTTAATTTGAGGCTGCGTCATGGAAAAAGGGGCCTTAGTGTAAAAATTAGATTTTCTCTAATTTCTCTTCATCTAATGGGCAGAATTTAATGAAATTTTGTACTTATATAATAAATAGGATGTTCTAGACCATATTCTATGAATAATGTGTGTACAAACAGGCTGTCGTGGGAAAAGGGGGCATACTGTATGATAGTTTTTATTTTGTGACAAACACTTATTCGGGGAGCATAATCCGTCTGTGACGGCTCTTGTTTTTTTTCATTTGGGAAAGGGTTAAAAGGAAAACCTGTAAATTAACAACATATCATGGACAGACACGTTTCAAATGGTTTGTAAACGTCTTGGTATATAAAATGATTTAGAGAAAGCTTTTTCCATGAGATGGAATCATATCTCTCCTCTCACATGGGATGGCTAATCTTTTCCTAAACAAGACCTGTTTATGATGTCCCTAATACCTCAAAATTGTGTCGCCTTGGAAAGGGTTAGAATCATAAAATTCAAAATTCCAGTTACAGAATGGTATTGAGGGTGAGCCAGAATTCCAGCATCAAGGATCGTTATTACAAATGATGCGAGAAGATCCCCAGAGGGTCAGGGCACTCTGCAGGTCCGCATTCAAGAGATACAGTGACCTGAGTACCGTCCCTACTGTCTATCTTGATAGGCTGAATTTAATTATTTTGTTCTTTCATTGCTAGAAACATTGTGAAAAATCAAGAAATTGCTTGTCACAAGCAATTTCTTCATTTCCCACAATATTTTCCAGAGCCTTCACCTTGTGGGGTGCCAAAAAGCATAAATTTGTGAGAAAAGATTAACCCATTCCCACACAGAGACACTTTTTGACACTAAAGAAATAGACATTGGGAAGCATGGTGGAAAATTAATAAATTGCTTGTGACAAGCAATTTCCTCATTATCCACAATGTTTTCAAACCAAATATTTTAAATATCATAAACTTGAAATTGTTGTGCGCACCATCTTTCTAGTTGGAACACCCTGTAATTTTGTTGTTTGAAAAAGGGTTAAAATAAAATTCAAAATTCCAGTTACAGAACGGCACTGAAGGTGAACCAGAATTCCAGCATCAAGGATCGTTATTACAAATGATGCGAGAAGATCTTCAGAGGGTCAGGGCTCTCTGCAGGTCCGCATTCAAGAGATATAGTGACCTGAGTACCGTCCTGACTGTCAATCATGATAGGAAGAATTTGACATAAGCGGTTCTTTCATTGTTAAAAAACATTGTGGAAAATGAAGAAATTGCTTGTCACAAGCAATTTCTTCATTATCCACAATGTTTTCCAACCAATATTTCAAAGATTTTTTGAGTTTCATGATCTTGAAATTGTTGTCCTCAGCATCTTTCCAATTTGAACACCTCAAAATTGTGTCCTTTAGGAAAGGGTTAAAATAATAAAATTTGAAATTCCAGTTACAGAATGGTACTGAGGGTGAGCCAGAATTCCAGCATCAAGGATCGTTATTACAAATGATGCGAGAAGATCCACAGAGGGTCAGGGCTCTCTGCAGGTCCGCATTCAAGAGATATAGTGACCTGAGTACTGTCCCCACTGTCTATCTTGATGGGCTGAATTTGACATGTTTAGTTCTTTCATTGCTGGATAACATTGTGGAAAATGAAGAAATTGCTTGTCAAAAGCAATTTCTTCATTATCCACAATGTTTTCGAACAAATATTATGCAAAGATTTTTTGTCTTTCATAAACTTGAAATTGTTGTCGGCAGCATCTTTCCAATTTGAACACCTCAAAATTGTGTCCTTTAGGAAAGGGTTAAAATAATAAAATTTGAAATTCCAGTTACAGAATGATACCGAGGGTGAACCAGAATTCCAGCATCAAGGATCGTTATTACAAATGATGCGAGAAGATCCAGGGTCAGGGCACTCAAGCAATTTCTTCATTTCTCACAATATTTTCCAAAGCCTTCTTCTTGTAGGGTGTCAAATATGGGAGCGTCAATATATCGATTAAAATAAAATTTAAAATTCCAGTTACAGAATGGTACTGATGGTGAGCCAGAATTCCAGCATCAAGGATCGTTATTACAAATGATGCGAGAAGATCCACAGAGGGTCAGGGCTCTCTGCAGGTCCGCATTCAAGAGATACAGTGACCTGAGTACAGTCCCAACTGTTGATCTTGATAGGCTGAAGTTAACATTATTGGTTCTTTCATTGCTAGAAAACAGTGTGAAAAATGAAGAAATTGCTTGTCACAAGCAATTTCTTCATTATCCACAATGTTTTCCAACCAATATTTCAAAGATTTTTTGATTTTCATGAAATTGAAATTGTTGTCTGCAGCATCTTTCCAATTAGAACGATCTTAATTTTGCTAATTATGATCAGTTGGTCAAATAAAACTTAAAATTCCAGTTACATAACGGTACTGAAGGTGAACCAGAATTCCAGCATCAAGGATCGTTATTACAAATGATGTGAGAAGATCCACAGAGGGTCAGGGCTCTCTGCAGGTCCGCATTCAAGAGATATAGTGACCTGAGTACTGTCCCCACTGTCCATCTTGATAGGCTGAATTTAATGTTTTTGGTTCTTTCATTGCTAGAAACATTGTGGAAAATGAAGAAATTGCTTGTGAGAAGCAATTTCTTCATTTCCCACAATATTTTCCAAAGCCTTCATCTTGTGGGATGTCAAACAGCATCAATATGTGTGAAAGGTTTATCTATTCCCACACAGAGACACGGTTTGACACTTTTAAGAAATTGACATTGGGAATCGTGGAAAATGAATAAATTTCTTGTGACAAACAATTTATTCATTATCCACAATGTTTTCGAACCAATAATGTAAAGATTTTTGTGAATTTCATTACATACTTGAAATTCTTGTCTGCAGCATCTTTCCAATTAGAATAGTCTTAATTTTGCTAATTATGATCAATTGGTCAAATAAAATTTAAAATTCCAGTTACAGAATGGTACTGAAGGTGAACCAGAATTCCAGCATCAAGGATCGTTATTACAAATGATGCGAGAAGATCCACAGAGGGTCAGAGCACTCTGCAGGTCGATATTCAGGAGATACAGTGACCTGAGTACCGTCCAGACTGTCCATATTGATAGGCTGAATTTAACATTTTTGGTTCTTTCATTGCTAGAAAACATTGTGGAAAATGAAGAAATTACTTATGACAAGCAATTCTTCATTATCCACAATGATTTCCAACCAATATTATGCAAAGATTTTTTGAATTTCATTAACTTGAAATTGTTGTCCTCAGCATTTTTTATATTTGAACACCTCAAAATTGTGTCATTTTGGAAAGGGTTAAAATCATAAAATTTAAAATTCCAGTTACAGAACGGTACTGAAGGTGAACCAGAATTCCAGCATCAAGGATCGTTATTACAAATGATGCGAGAAGATTTTTTCAAAAGCCAGCTGCATCTTGCCTCTATTCTAATAAAAAGGCTATGTCCCAACTGTCCATCTTGATAGGCTGAATTTGTCATTTTTGGTTCTTTTATTGCTAGAAAACATTTTGTCATTTGAGAAAGGGTTAAAATAAAATTTAAAATTCCAGTTGCAGAATGGTACTGAGGGTGAACCAGAATTCCAGCATCAAGGATCGTTATTACAAATGATGCGAGAAGATCCTCAGAGGGTCAGGGCTCTCTGCAGGTCAGCATTCAAGAGATACAGTGACCTGAGTACTGTCCCTACCATGGATCTTGATAGGCTGAAGTTAACGTTTTTGGTTCTTTCTGGCTAGAAAACATTGTGGAAAATGAAGAAATTGCTTGTCACAAGCAATTTCTTTATTTCCCACAAATTTTTCCAAAGCCTTCATCTTGTGGAGTGTCAAAAGGCATAAATTTGTGTGAAAGGATTAACCCATTCCCACACAGAGACACTTTTTTGATGCCTCTAAGATATAGGCTTTGGGAAATATTATGGAAAATGAAGAAATTGCTTGTGACAAGCACTTTTGTCATTATTCACAATGTTTTTGAGTCAACAATGCAAATATTTTTTCAATTTAATAAACTTGAAATTGTTCAAAACAGCATCTTTCCATTTGGAACACCTCAAAATTGTGTCATTTGGGAAAGTGTTAAATTGAAATTTAAAATTCCAGTTACAGAACGGTACTGAAGGTGAACCAGAATTCCAGCATCAAGGATCGTTATTACAAATGATGCGAGAAGATCCAGGGTCAGGGCACTCAAGCAATTTCTTCATTTCTCACAATATTTTCCAAAGCCTTCTTCTTGTGGGGTGTCAAATATGGAAGCGTCAATATATCGATTAGAATAAAATTTAAAATTCCAGTTACAGAATGGTACTGAGGGTGATCCAGAATTCCAGCATCAAGGATCGTTATTACAAATGATGAGAGAAGATCCACAGAGGGTCAAGGCACTCAAGCAATTTCTTCTTTTCCCACAATGTTTTCCAAAGCCTTCATATAGTAGGGTGGCAAAAATCGTCAATATGTGGCAAAGGCTTAGGGCACTCTGCAGGTCGGCATTCAAGAGATACAGTGAACTGAGGACCGTCCCGACTGTCTATCTTGATAGGATGAATTTAACGTTTTTGGTTTTTTCATTGCTAGAAAACATTGTGGAAAATGAAGAAATTGCTTGTCACAAGCAATTTCTTTATTTCCCACAATGTGTTTCAACCAATATTTCAAAGATTTTTTGAGTTTCATGAACTTGAAATTGTTGTCTGCAGCATCTTTCCAATTAGAACGGTCTTAATTTTGCTATTTTATGATCAATTGGTCAAATAAAATTTAAAATTCCAGTTACAGAACGGTACTGATGGTGAGCCAGAATTCCAGCATCAAGGATCGTTATTACAAATGATGAGAGAAGATCCACAGAGAGTCAGGGCACTCTGCAGGTCGGCATTCAAGAGATACAGTGACCTGAGTACCGTCCCTACTGTCAATCTTGATAGGCTGAATTTGACATTATTGGTTCTTTCATTGCTAGAAAACATTGTGGAAAATGAAAAAATTGCTTGTCACAAGGCTGAATTTGACATTATTGGTTCTTTCTTTTCTAGAAAACATTGTGGAAAATGAAGAAATTGATTGTCACAAGCAATTTCTTCATTATCCACAATGTTTTCCAACCAATATTTCAAAGGTTTTTTGAATTTCATGAACTTGAAATTGTTGAAAACAACATCTTTCCAATTAGAACAGTCTTAATTTTGCTAATTATGATCAATTTGTCAAATGAAATTTAAAATTCCAGTTACAGAACGGTACTGAGGGTGAGCCAGAATTCCAGCATCAAGGATCGTTATTACAAATGATGCGAGAAGATCCACAGAGGGTCAGGGCTCTCTGCAGGTCCGCATTCAAGAGATACAGTGACCTGAGTACCGTCCCTACTGTCTATCTTGATAGGCTGAATTTGACGTTTTTGGTTCTTTCATTCCTAGAAAAGATTGTGAAAAATGAAGAAATTGTGTGTCACAAGCAATTTCTTCATTTCCCACAGTGTTTTCCAAAGCCTTCATCTTGTTGGGTGTCAAACAGCGTCAATATGTTGGAAAGGGTTAACCCATTCGCACACAGAGACACTTTTCGATGCCTCTAAGAATCAGGGTTTGGGAAACATTGTGGAAAATGAATAAATTGCTTGTCACAAGCAATTTCTTCATTTCCCACAATGTTTTCCAAAGCCCTCATATTGTGGGGTGTCAAAGGGTGTCAATATGTTGGAAAAGGGTAAACCATTCCCACTCACACCAGACATGGCAAAGAACCAGAAATCTTTGTCAGACATTTGGTCTGACAGTGCTGCTTAATCTGTCAGAATGAATAAAAGTTTGTCAGACCGAACAATAATCCACTATCTTGCAGATCAAAATTTGTGTCAGACAGTGGGACTGACAGTAGCCAAAAAATCATCAGACCGGGGGAATTTTCATCAGACATGTCTGCCGGTCCGACGGTCTTCGCCATGACTGTCATACTTTTTGATGCCTCTAAGAAATAGGCTTTGGGAAAAATTGTGGAAAATGAAGAAATTACTGATGACAAGCAATTCTTCATTATCTACAATGTTTTCGAACCAATAATGCAAAGATTTTTGTGAATTCCATAGACTTGAAATTGTTGTCCTCAGCATCTTTCCAATTAGAACAGCCTTAATTTTGCTAATTATGATCAATTGGTCAAATGAAATTTAAAATTCCAGTTACAGAATGGTACTAAAGGTGAGCCAGAATTCCAGCATCAAGGATCGTTATTACAAATGATGAGAGAAGATCCACTGAGGGTCAGGGCACTCTGCAGGTCGGCATTCAAGAGATAGAGTGACTTGAGTACTGACCTGACTGTCCATCTTGATAGGCTGAATTTGACTTTTTTGGTTCTTTCATTGCTAGAAAACATTGTGGGAAATGAAGAAATTGCTTGTCACAAGCAATTTCTTCATTTCCCACAATATTTTCCAAAGCCAGCTCCATCTTGCCTCTTTTCTAAGAAATAGGCTATGGAAAAAATGTGGAAATGAAGAAATTACTTATAACAAACACTTCTTCATTATCCACAATGTTTTTGAACCAATATCATGCAAAGATTTTTTGACTTTCATAAACTTGAAATTTTGTCTGCAGCATTCATTATTCAAAACGGAAAATCCTAAAATGTTGTCTCTTAAGAAAGAGTTAAAATAAAATTTAAAATTCCAGTTACAGAATGGTACTGAAGGTGAGCCAGAATTCCAGCATCAAGGATCGTTATTACAAATGATGCGAGAAGATCCACACAGGGTCAGGGCTCTCTGCAGGTCGGCTTTCAAGAGATACAGTGACCTGAGTACCGTCTCTACTGTTGATCTTGATAGACTGAATTTAACATTATTGGTTCTTTCATTGCTAGAAAACATTGTGGGAAATGAAGAAATTGCTTGTCACAAGCAATTTCTTCATTTTCCACAATGTTTTTCAAAGCCTTCATCTTGTGGGGTGCCAAAAAGCGTCAATATGTCGGGTTAGCCCATTCCCACACAGATACCTTTTTAACTACTCCAAGAAATTGGCTTTGGGAAACATTGTGGAAAATGAAGAAAATGCTTGTGATAAGCACTTTTTAGCTCACCTGAGCACGAAGTGCTCAAGGTGAGCTATTGTGGTCACTTTTTGTCCGTCTGTTTGTCCGTCTGTCCGTCCGTCCGTCCACAATTTCGTGTTTACACTCTAGCATCTACAAATATAAGCCAATCTTGACCAAACTTGGTCAAAACATGTATGGCCATAAGATCTCGGATGAGTTTGATTATGGGTCAGATCGAACCAGAAAGTCAGGAGTTATCTGCCCTTGAATGCGAAAAATACTTAGTTTTGACATTGTTTACACTCTAGCATCTACAATTATTGATCAATCAAGACAAATCTTGGACATAACATTGTAGACCATAAGATCTCGGATGAGTTTGATTTTCAGTATGATCTGACCAGAAAGACGAGAGTTACGTGCCCTTGAATTTGAAAAAATTGCCATTTTCGGCTGTTTTTGACCTTGTTTACACTCTAGAATCTACAATTATTCATCAATCAAGACAAAACTTTGACACAATGTTTTGGACCATGAGATCCCGGATGAGTATGATTTTCAGTCTGATCTGATCAGAAAGTCGAGATTTACTTGCCCTTGAATTTGACAAAATTGTCATTTTTAGCTGTTTTCGACGATGTTTACACTCTAGAATCTACAATTATTGATCAATCAATCCAAAACTTGGACACAAGGTTGGAGACTATAAGATCTCATATGAGTTTGATTTTCAGTCTGATCTGACCAGAAAGATGAGAGTTATGTGCCCTTAAATTTGATCAAATTGCCGATTTCGGCTGCTTTAGACCTTGTTTACACTCTAGAATCTACAATTATTGACCAATCAAGACAAATCTTGGACACAATGTTGGATATCATAAGATCTCGGATGAGTTTGATTTTCAGCCTGATCTGACCAGAAAGTCGAGAGTGCCCTTGAATTTGACAAAATTGCTGTTTTCGGCTTTTTTCGACCTTGTTTATACTCCTGAATCTACAATTATTTATCAAACAAGACAAATCTTGGACACAATGTTGGGCACGATGAAATCTTGGATGAGTTCGATTTTCACAATGTTATTGACCATAAGTTCGTTTTCAGTCTTAGAGTCATAAATATTTTTTGAATTGAAGAAAAGTGTTGCTTATATCATTTTGGTTCAGGTGAGCGATATAGGACCATCATGGTCCTCTTGTTTCATTATTCACAATGTTTTCGAGTCAATAATGCCAAGATTTTTTTAATTTGATAAACTTGAAATTGTTGAAAACAGCATCTTTCCATTTGGAACACCCTAAAATTTTGTCATTTGAAACCGGGTTAAAGTTATAAAATGTTAAAATTCCAGTTACAGAACGGTAATGAGGGTGAGCCAGAATTCCAGCATCAAGGATCGTTATTACAAATGATGCGAGAAGATCCACAGAGGGTCAGGGCTCTCTGCAGGTCCGCATTCAAGAGATACAGTGACCTGAGTACCGTCCCTACTGTCTATCTTGATAGGCTGAATTTAACGTTTTTGGTTTTTCCATTGCAAGAAAACATTGTGGAAAATGAAGAAATTGCTTGTTACAAGGCTGAATTTGACATTATTGGTTCTTTCATTGCTAGAAAACATTGTGGAAAATGAAGAAATTGCTTGTCACAAGGCTGAATTTGACATTTTTGGTTCTTTCATTGCTAGAAAACAGTGTGGAAAATGAAAAAATTGCTTGTCACAAGCAATTTTTTCTTTATCCACAATGTTTTCCAACCTATATTACAAAGATTTTTTGAGTTTCGTGAGCTTGAAATTGTTGTCGGCAGCATCTTTCCAATTAGAACAGTCTTTGCTTATTATGATCAATTGGTCAAGTAAAATTAAAAATTCCAGTTACAGAACGGTACTGAAGGTGAACCAGAATTCCAGCATCAAGGATCGTTATTACAAATGATGCGAGAAGATCCTCAGAGGGTCAGGGCTCTCTGCAGGTCCGCATTCAAGAGATACAGTGACCTGAGTACCGTCCTGACTGTCAATCTTGATAGGCTGAATTTAACCTTTTTTAGTGCTTTCATTGCTAGAAAACATTGTGTTACAAGAAAGTGTTAAAATAAGATTTAAAATTCCAGTTACAGAATGGTACTGAAGGTGAGCCAGAATTCCAGCATCAAGGCTCGTTATTACAAATGATGAGAGAAGATCCACAGAGGGTCAGGGCTCTCTGCAGGTCGGCATTCAAGAGATATAGTGACCTGAGTACTGTCCCTACTGTAGATATTGATAGGCTGAATTTGACATTATTGGTTCTTTTATTGCTAGAAAACATTGTGGAAAATGAAGAAATTGCTTGTGACAAGCAATTTCTTCATTTTCCACAATGTTTTCGAACCAATATTTCAAAGATTTTTTGAGTTTCATGAACTTGAAATTGTTGAAAACAGCATCTTTCCATTTGGAACACCACAAAATTTTGTCGTTCGAGAAAGGGTTAAAATAAAATCTAAAATTCCAATTACAGAATGGTACTGAAGGTGAACCAGAATTCCAGCATCAAGGATCGTTATTACAAATGATGCGAGAAGATCCACAGAGGGTCAGGGCTCTCTGCAGGTCGGCATTCAAGAGATACAGTGACCTGAGTACTGTCCCGACTCTCGATTTTGGCTCAAGGCTCAAGTTAACATTTTTGGTTCTTTCATTGCTAGAAAACATTGTGGAAAATGAAGAAATTGCTTGTCTCAAGCAATTTCTTCATTTCCCACAACGTTTCCCAGAGTCTTCGTCTTGTGGAGTGCCAAAAAGTGTCAATATGTGAGAAAGGGTTTATCTATTCCCACACAGCTAGAGAACCTTTTGATGCTTTTAAGAAATTGACCTTTGGAAACATGGAAAATGAATAAATTGCTTGTGACAAGCAATTCTTTCATTATCCACAATGTTTTCGAACCAATAATTCAAAGATTTTTTGACTTTCATAAACTTGAAATTTTTGTCTGCAACATCATTCAAAATGGGAAACCCTAAAATTTTGTCTCTTAAGAAAGTGTTAAAATAGAATATAAAATTCCAGTTACAGAATGGTACTGATGGTGAGCCAGAATTCCAGCATCAAGGATCGTTATTACAAATGATGCGAGAAGATCCACAGTGGGTCAGGGCACTCTGCAGGTCGGCATTCAAGAGATACAGTGACCTGAGTACCGTCCCGACTCTCGATTTTGGCTCAAGGCTCAAGTTAACATTTTTGGTTCTTTCATTGCTAGAAAACATTGTGGAAAATGAAGAAATTGCTTGTCTCAAGCAATTTCTTCATTTCCCGTAATGTTTTCTAAAGCCTTCATCTTGTGGAGTGCCAAAAAGCATCAATTTGTGAGAAAGGGTTAATCCATTCCCACACAGAGACACTTTTTTGATGCCTCTAAGAAATTGGCTTTGGGAAACATTGTGGAAAATGAAGAAATTGCTTGTGACAAGCAATTGCTCATTATCCACAATGTTTTCGAACCAATTATGCAAAGATTTTTTTAATTCCATAAAGTTGAAATTGTTGTCCTCAGCATCTTTCCAGTTGGAACACCCTAAAATTTGTCATTTGAGAAAAGGTTAAAATGATAAATTCTCTAATTCTAGTTACAGAATGGTACTGAGGGTGAACCAGAATTCCAGCATCAAGGATCGTTATTACAAATGATGCGAGAAGATCCACAGAGGGTCAAAGCACTCTGCAGGTCGGCATTCAAGAGATACAGTGACCTGAGTACCGTCCCGACCATCGATCTTGATAGGCTGAATTTGACCATTTTGGTTCTTTCGTGCTGGAAAATATTGTGGAAAATGAAGAAATTGCTTGTGACAAGCAATTTCTTCATTTCCCACATTGTTTTCCGAAGCCTTCATCTTGTAGGGTGTCAAATATGGGAGTGTCAATGTATCGATTAACCCTTTCCTAAACGACGATGTTAGGGTGATCCACTTCAAAAACTGCCACAAATGACAAAATGGATGTTATTGAAGATAGGATTTGTTTAAAAAATGGCACACAAAATATTGAGACAAAAGGAGAAACTGCTGGTTATCAGCAGTTTCTTCTTTTGTTTCAATATTTTCCTAAACCTTTACTATTAGGGACGTCAAAACCAGGTCTTGTTTGGGAAAGGGTTAAAATAAAATTCAAAATTCCAGTTACAGAATGGTAAGCATCAAGGATCGTTATTACAAATGATGAGAGAAGATCCACAGAGGGTCAGAGCTCTCTGCAGGTCAGCATTCAAGAGATACAGTGACCTGAGTACCATCCCTACCGTCGATCTTGATAGGTTTTAGTTAACATTTTTGGTTCTTTCATTGTTAGAAAACATTGTGAGAAATGAAGAAATTGCTTATGACAAGCAATTTCTTCATTTCCAATATTTTCCAAAGCCTTCATCTTGTGGGGTGTCAAACAGCGTCAATATGTGGGAAAGGGTTAATCTATTCCCACACAGAGACACTTTTTGACACTTAAGAAATAGACAGTGGGAAGCGTAGTGGAAAATGAATAAATTGCTTGTGACAAGCAATTTCTTCATTATCCACAATGTTTTCCAACCAATATTTCAAAGATTTTTAGTGTTTCATGAACTTGAAATTGTTGTCTGCAGCATCTATCCTATTCAGACCGTCTTAATTTTGCAATTTCATGATCAATTAGTCAAATAAAATCTAAAATTCCAGTTACAGAATGGTACTGAGGGTGAGCCAGAATTCCAGCATCAAGGCTCGTTATTACAAATGATGCGAGAAGATCCACAGAGGGTCAGAGCACTCTGCAGGTCGGCATTCAAGAGATATAGTGACCTGAGTACCGTCCTGACTGTCCATCTGGATAGGCTGAATTTAACGTTTTTGGTTCTTTCATTGCTAGAAAACATTGTGGAAAATGAAGAAATTGCTTGTCACAAGCAATTTCTTCATTTCCCACAATGTTTTCCAAAGCCTACATCTTGTGGGCAGTCAAAAAGCATCAATATGTTGGAAAAGGTTAACCCATTCCCACACGGAGGCACTTTTTGACGCCTTCGAGAAATAGGCTTTGACAAACATTGTTGAATATTAAGAATTGCTTGTCACAAGCAATTTTTTCATTATCCACAATGTTTTCCAACCAATATTTCAAAGATTTTTTGAGCTTCATTAACTTGAAATTCTTGTCTGCAGCATCTTTCCAATTAGAACCGTCTTAATTTTGCTAACTATGATCAATTGGTCAAATAAAAGTTAAAATTCCAGTTACAGAATGGTACCGAGGGTGAGCCAGAATTCCAGCATCAAGGATCGTTATTACAAATGATGCGAGAAGATCCACAGAGGGTCAGAGCGCTCTGCAGGTCGGCATTCAAGAGATACAGTGACCTGAGTACCGTCCCTACGATCCATCTTGATAGGCTGAAGTTAACATGTTTAGTTCTTTCATTGCTGGATAACATTGTGGAAAATGAAGAAATTGCTTGTCACAAGCAATTTCTTCATTTCCCACAATTTTTTCCAAAGCCTTCATCTTGTGGGGTGTCAAATATGTTGATTAAAATGGTAAAATTTAAAATTCCAGTTACAGAATGGTACTGAGGGTGAGCCAGAATTCCAGCATCAAGGATCGTTATTACAAATGATGAGAGAAGATCCACAGAGGGTCAGAGCACTCTGCAGGTCAGCATTCAAGAGATACAGTGACCTGAGTACCGTCCCTACTGCCCATCTTGATAGGCTGAATTTAATGTTTTTGGCTCTTTCATTGCTAGAAAACATTGTGGGAAATGAAGAAATTGCTTGTGACAAGCAATTTCTTCATTTTCCACAATATTTTCCAAAGCCTTCATCTTGTGGGGTGTCAAAAAGCGTCAATGTGTGGGAAAGGGTTTATCTATTTCGACACAGTGACAATTTTTTATGCCTCTAAGAAATAGGCTTTGGGAAACATTGTGGAAAATGAAGAAATTGCATGTGACAAGCAATTTTTCATTATCCACAATGTTTTAGAACCAATAATTCAAACATTTTTTGAATTCCATAAACTTAAAATTGTTGTCCTCAGCATATGTCAAACATGAACACCTCAAAATTGTGTCATTTTGGAATGGGTGAAAATAAATTTTAAAATTCAAAATTCCAGTTACAGAATGGTACCGAGGGTGAGCCAGAATTCCAGCATCAAGGATCGTTATTACAAATGATGCGAGAAGATCCACAGAGAGTCAGGGCTCTCTGCAGGTCTGCATACAAGAGATACAGTGACCTGAGTACTGTCCAGACTGTCGATCTTGATAGGCTGAATTTAATATTATTGGTTCTTTCATTGCTAGAAAACATTGTGGAAAATGAAGAAATTGCTTGTCACAAGGCTGAGAAAGGGTTAAAATGAAATTTAAAATTCCAGTTACAGAATGGTACTGAGGGTGAGCCAGAATTCCAGCATCAAGGATCGTTATTACAAATGATGCGAGAAGATCCACAGACGGTCAGGGCACTCTGCAGGTCCGCATTCAAGAGATACAGTGACCTGAGTACCGTCCCTACTGTCGATCTTGATAGGCCGAATTTAACGTTTTTGGCTCTTTCATTGCTAGAAAACATTGTGGGAAATGAAGAAATTGCTTGTCACAAGCAATTTCTTCATTTTCCACAATGTTTTCTAAAGACTTGTCTTGTAGGGTGTCAAACGGCATCAATATGTGGGAAAGGGTTAAACCATTCCCACTCACACTTTTTGATGCCTCTAAGAAATAGGCTTTGGGAAAAATTGTGGAAAATGAAGAAATTGCTTGTGACAAGCAATTCTTTCATTATCCACAATGATTTTCTAACCCAATATTTTTTTCAATATTCAGTTTCATAAACTTGAAATTGGTGTCCGCAGCATCATTCAAAATGGAAGACCACAAAATTTTGTCGTTTGAGAAAGGGTTAAAATAAAATTCAAACTTACAGTTACAGAATGGTACTGAGGGTGAGCCAGAATTCCAGCATGAAGGATCGTTATTACAAATGATGGGAGAAGATCCACAAAGGGTCAGGGCACTCTGCAGGTCGGCATTCAAGAGATACAGTGACCTGAGTACCGTCCCTACTGTCGATCTTGATAGGCCGAATTTAACGTTTTTGGCTCTTTCATTGCTAGAAAACATTGTGGGAAATGAAGAAATTGCTTGTCACAAGCAATTTCTTCATTTTCCACAATGTTTTCTAAAGACTTGTCTTGTAGGGTGTCAAACGGCATCAATATGTGGGAAAGGGTTAAACCATTCCCACTCACACTTTTTGATGCCTCTAAGAAATAGGCTTTGGGAAAAATTGTGGAAAATGAAGAAATTGCTTGTGACAAGCAATTCTTTCATTATCCACAATGATTTTCTAACCCAATATTTTTTTCAATATTCAGTTTCATAAACTTGAAATTGGTGTCCGCAGCATCATTCAAAATGGAAGACCACAAAATTTTGTCGTTTGAGAAAGGGTTAAAATAAAATTCAAACTTACAGTTACAGAATGGTACTGAGGGTGAGCCAGAATTCCAGCATGAAGGATCGTTATTACAAATGATGCGAGAAGATCCACAGAGGGTCAGAGCACTCTGCAGGTCCGCATTCAAGAGATACAGTGACCTGAGTACCGTCCTGATTGTAGATCTTGATAGGCTGAATTTGACGTTTTTGGTTCTTTTATTGCTAGAAAACATTGTGGAAAATTAAGAAATTTCTTGTGACAAGCAATTTCTTCATTTCCCACAATGTTTTTAAAAGCCTTCATCTTGTGGGGTGCCAAAAAGCGTCAATGAGTGGGAAAGGGTTTATCTATTCCGACACAGTGACAATTTTTGACGCTTTTAAGAAATAGACATTAGGAAACGTTGTGAGAGATGAATGAATTGCTTGTGACAAGCAATTTTTCATTATCCACAATGTTTTTCTAACCCAAGATTTTTTGAATTTCATAAACTTGAAATTGTTGTTTGCAGTATCATTCAAAATGGGAAACCCTAAAGTTTTGTCTCTTAAGAAAAGGGTTAAAATCATAAAATTTAAAATTCCAGTTACAGAATGGTACTGAAGGTGAGCCAGAATTCCAGCATGAAGGATCGTTATTACAAATGATGCGAGAAGATCCACAGACGGTCAGAGCACTCTGCAGGTCGGCATTCAAGAGATACAGTGACCTGAGTACTGTCCCGACTGTCCATCTTGATAGGCTGAATTTAATGTTTTTGGTTCTTTCATTGCTAGAAAACATTGTGAAAAATGAAAAAATTGCTTGTGACAAGCAATTTCTTCATTTGCCACAATGTTTTTCAGAGGGTTCATCTTGTGTGTAAAAAAGCATGAATTTGTGAAAAAGGGTTAATCCATTCCCACACAGAGACAGAGACGCATCTAAGAAATAGTGTCTTGGAAAATTGTGGAAAACGAAAGAAATTGCTTGTCACGAGCATTTTTTTCATTTTCCACAATATTTTCCAACCAATATTTCAAAGATTTTTTATTGTCATGAAATTGAAATTGTTGTCTGCAGCATCTTTCCAATTAGAACGGTCTTGATTTTGCTAATTATGATCAATTGGTCAAATAAAATCTAAAATTCCAGTTACAGAATGGTACTGATGGTGAGCCAGAATTCCAGCATCAAGGATCGTTATTACAAATGATGCGAGAAGATCCACAGTGGGTCAGGGCTCTCTGCAGGTCGATATTCAAGAGATACAGTGACCTGAGTACTGTCCTGACTGTCTATCTTGATAGGCTGAATTTAATGTTTTTGGTTCTTTCATTGCTAGAAAACATTGTGCAAAATGAAGAAATTGCTTGTCTCAAGCAATTTTTTCATTTCCCACTATGTTTTCCAAAGCCTTCATCTTGTGGGGTGTCAAATATGGGAGTGTAAATATATCGATTAAAATAAAACTAAAAATTCCAGTTACAAAATGGTACTGAAGGTGAGCCAGAATTCCAGCATCAAGGATCGTTATTACAAATGATGCGAGAAGATCCACAGAGGGTCAAGGCACTCTGCAGGTCCGCATTCAAGAGATACAGTGACCTGAGTACTGTCCCTACGATCGATCTTGATAGGCTGAAGTTTCTTATACAGTGTGCTAAACCCTCGCAATGCAAGAACATTCCGGCTGCATGGGTAAATACATCTTTTTATCACTTTGGATTTAAATTGAGTCTGTAGTTTAAGTGATGATAGAAATGTTTCAAATAGCATTATGAATTCATACGACAGTATTTCAGTAAAAGTGAATATGATGTTATTAAAATAAGTAACATTTTCTGCAATGGCTTACAAGTCCAAAGCCACATTGTTATATTCTCGCAAAGACATATGTTTTAGGGTGTATACTGGATTCAGCCTAACTGCCCATCTGTCTGTCCGTGTACAAACCTTGTCTAGAGCATAATTCAAAAAGTATTAAAGATAGAATCATGAAACTTTATAGGTAGATAGATCTCGTTGTGGAGAGCTTGCAAAACAGAAGAACCATTACTCTGCCGATCATATTTTTGGAGTTTTTGCCCTTTGTTGACAAAAATGCATGTCCAGACAAATGTATTATAGCCTGGGTACTTTATCACCTTTTGTGATATTTCTAGTTTGGCACAAAGCCTAAATTAGGTATACAATGCCATTTTAAGATTCTCTTCTTAAATTTAAACAAGTTCACAATTATTTTACACAGAATTTTCATATTCTTCTCATCCTTCATTTTTCAAACACATTTCCTAATGTCAGCATGAAAATCAAGGGTCGTTTAAGGTTAATGATACAATGATTGAAGATATACACATTGCCATATTGATGCTTTTCAACAAAAACCTTGTAACTGCAGCTTGATCCAAGCTGCAGTTACAAGGTTTTTGCTGAAAAGCGAGGATATTTCAGTTCTAATTCCTCTTTCTCTCCTACAGGTTCAGAATAATTTGGACACACTATCAGAATTGCCCATCAGCTGTGAGAGAAACAATAGAGTCCCCATGGCTAAACAGATTGCCCATCTCTTCCCAACTTCTGGTGTTTGTGCTAGATCTTTGGTGCAGAAGGCACTAACTGGAGCCCAAGCTCTGAATATTTCGTCTATTGCTTATTATACCCCCCACCTACGAAGTAGAGGGGGGTATATTGGTTTCACCATGTCTGTCTGTCTGTCTGTCCGTCCATCCGTCCGTCCGTAGACTTTTTCGTTTCCGTGCTCTCACTCAAGAACGGTTTGACCTAGGATCATGAAACTTTACACAGTTGTTGCCCATGACCCAAGGAGTTGCCCTATTGTTTTTGGGTCACCAAGGTCAAAGGTCAAGGTCACAATCGGACTTTGTTTAAAATCCGTTTCCGTGCTCTAAGTCAAGAACCGGTTGACCTAGGATCATGGTTGCCCATGACCCAAGGAGGTGCCCTATTGTTTTTGGGTCACCAAGGTCAAAGGTCAAGGTCACAATCGGACTTTAATCAAAATTTGTTTCCGTGCTCTAAGTCAAGAACCGGTTGACTTAGGATCATGAAACTTTACGCAGTTGTTGCCCATGACCCAAGGAGGTGCCCTATTGATTTTGGGTCACCAAGGTCAAAGGTCAAGGTCACAATCAGACTTTGTTCAAAATCCGTTTCCGTGCTCTAAGTCAAGAACCGGTTGACCTAGGATCATGAAACTTTACACAGCTGTTGCCCATGACCCAAGGAGGTGCCCTATTATTTTTGAGTCACCAAGGTCAAAGGTCAAGGTCACAATCGGACTGACCCAAGGAGGTGCCCTATTGTTTTTGGGTCACCAAGGTCAAAGGTCAAAGTCACAATCGGACTTTGTTTAAAATCCGTTTCCGTGCTCTAAGTCAAGAATCGGTTGACCTAGGATCATGAAACTTTATACAGTTGTTGCACATGACCCAAGGAGGTGCCCTATTGTTTTTGGGTCACCAAGGTCAAAGGTCAAGGTCACAATCGGACTTTGTTTAAAATCCGTTTCCGTGCTCTAAGTCAAGAACCGGTTGACCTACAGCACTTTTTCAGTGACAAGGCACTAGTGGGGGGGTATTTGTCCGCTTTGCGACAGTTCTAGTTTCTTCTTATCCTTCATTTTTCAAACACATTCCCTACTATCAGCATGAAAATCAAGGGTCGTTTTTAAAAGGTTAATGATACAATGATTGAAGATATACACACATGCCATATTGATGCTTTTCAACAAAAACCTTGTAACTGCAGCTTAAAATAAGCTGCAGTTACAAGGTTTTTGTTGAAAAGCGAGGATATATTTCAGTTCTAATTCCTCTTTTCCTCCAACAGGTGCAGAACAACCTTGACACTCTATCAGAATTACCCATCAGCTGTGAGAGAAACAGTAGAGTCCCCATGGCTAAACAGATTTCCCATCTCTTCCCAACTTCTGGTGTTTGTGCTAGATCTTTGGTGCAGAAGGCACTAACTGGAGCCCAAGCTCTGAATATATCGTCTATTGCCGATTTATCAAGGTGAGTGATCACAGGAAGAAAAATTTCGCTCATTACCTATCAACACAATTTTAGACTGGTCTTAAAGTGTCCGCTGATTGTCAAAATTAAAGTCTTGTGTCGAAAAAACACCTTTCTAATAACCATATATCAAAGTTTCTGCAATTTTCAAACATTAGAAGAGTTTTTATTTCGTCTTTTAAATTGGATATTTTAGACTTTTCCGATCTTTACCGATGAAAAAACGCTAAACTTCCGAATTGAAGTTATGACGTCATATCGGCCACTTAATGATGTTATGGCGGGAAAAACGGAGTGTCATGGGTTATTTCCCGGAGAGCCTGAGATTTCTGAAAAAGATAAATGTCCGACTTTTCTGTCATAAAGCGACTTCCACAATCGATACTCAAAACACGGAATTCATCCTTAGTAAATGTTAGAAAAAATGTTAAAACGGTCAAAGAATATGTTAGTATCTTCATTTTTTGGAAAACCACCCAAGTCACGACGTTAAGAAAAGCAAACAAAACTTTTAAAACAACCAAGTTTGGCGGATCTTTTATAAAACACGTTAATTTATTGACTCTCTTCCAATATACGATGAAATCAACTGCCTAGCTTGGTAGCCTTTAATGCAAAAATGTTGCAGATGACAATTTAAAGTGTAAGAAATTTACATTTTTGACATTTTGTGTAGAAAAAAATGCAGAAAATGGAGAAATTGCTTGTCACAATCAATTTCTTAATTTTCCACAATGTTTCTAATGCCTTTATTCTGGGGGCATCAAAAGGTGTCAAGGTGTGAGAATGGGAACTATAGTATTGGCTAAATTCATAGAGGGAATTCAATTAGCTGTAGTTATAGCATTTTCAATATGACTATTCATAGAATAGGAGGGCAATTCGGACATTAGCACTGGTGTTCGGGTAATGCTTTGGTTAAAGTGTCATATCTCTGTTTCTAATGATTTTATTGCTCTGAAAGTTGGCAACATAATATCAGCTTCTAAGCAAACATTCTTTACTCTGACATGTAATATATTTGAATTCAAACATTTTCGGATTTCTTGTTAGCTCCACTGGCCGACAGGCCAGCGGGCTATTGTCATGGCGGTGTGTCCGTCGTGCGTGCGTGCGTCCGTCCATCCGTCCGTAAACTTTTTCTTTAAAAATCTTCTCAGAAACTACGTGATGGATTTCAATCAAACTTCACAAGAATGATCCTTGGGTGACCCTCTCTCAGATTCCTTCAAAGAATTTGGATTGAATCAGAATAACCTGAGTTATCTGCCCTTGAATGTCAAAAATAGCTGGTTTTGACTAAATTTACTCTAAAATCCACAAATATCAACCAATCAAGACAAAACTACAACAGAATGTTGGTTACTATAAGATCTTGCCTTGGTATGATTTTCAGTTTGATCTGAATTTTACATCATGAGTTATGTGCCCTTGAAATTGACAAAATTGCCCTTTTCGGCTCTATTTTGACTTTGTTTTCACTCTAGCAAATACAAATATTGACCAGTCTAGTCAATACTTGTACAGAATGTTGATGACCATAAGATCTTGCCTTGGTATAATTTTCAGCTTGATCTGAATTTAACATTATAAGTTATATGCCCTTGATATTGACAAAATTACATTTTCGGCTCTATTTTGAGATTGCTTTCACTCTAGCAACTACAAATATTGACCAATCAAGACAAAACTTTTACAGAATGTTGGTGACTATAAGATCTTGCCTTGGTTTAATTTTCAGCTTAATCTAAATTTTATATCAAGAGTTATGTGCCCTTGAAATTGACAAAATTGCCATTTTCGACTCTATTTTGACTTTGTTTTCACTCTAGCAACTACAAATATTGACCAATCAAGACAAAATTTGTACAGAATGTTTGTGACCATAAGATCTTGCCTTGATTTAATTTTCAGCTTGATCTGAATTTAATATGAGTTATGTGCCCTTGTTATTGACAAAATTGCCATTTTCGGCTTTATTTCCACTTTTACAAGCATTAGTATTAACTAATCAATACAGAATTTTCACAGAAATCTTATTGACCATACGATCTTACTTGCTTGTAATTTTCAGCTTGGTCATGCATTTGCTTGTTTGCGCAGCCTGAACCTTTGAAATTGTATTCAACAAGACAAACAATCAGGCCTGTGGAGCGCTTCCAGGCCGCCAGGACTGTCTAGTTTTTAAAAGTTTATAGAGTGACTCTTTGTAGAATAGGGGGGGCATTGGTATCTGCATCAGGGTAATGCTTTGGTTAAGTTTTTACATGCAACTGTCATATGATCTCTGTTTCTACTAATCCTGCTATTGCTCTGAAACTTTACACATGCTTCTGTGACCATGATATTGGGCAAAGGTTAATAACTCTTACATTGACTGTCTGACCATCAATTTCAAACTAGATCCAAATGTCATCATTTTCTTTCCCAGGTTTAAGATGCTAGAAAAGTGTATACCAGGCTCATACTACAAAGAAGCTCTAAACAAGGGTGGATGTGATTTTGCTAGAGCTGCAGCTGGTGCTGGCATTGACAGAATCGAGGTAAGGATGGGAATAACAGGATGTAGTTCAAAATTTTTCCAAACAGATTTTCAAAAAAAAAAAAGTTTTATAAATATCTCCAGCAAACAACAAATTTGACTTATGAAAACAGCCACAAAATATTGTCGCTTTTCTGCGAAAACCTTGTATCTGCAGCTTGTTTTAAGCTGCAGATACGTGGTTTTCGAATAAAAGCAGCGATATGAAGACCAATTAAAGAGAATTCTGGTTGTCTAATTGTCCAGAAGAGGATTAAATGCTGGTAGGCTGACCTTTTTCTACACTTTCTGCCTTTGCTTTTTTCAGTACTTATGTCAAGAGTTATGTTTCATGGTACTGGAAATATTACTGTAAAACTGTACTTTGTCACAATGTAAGGAGGTTCATTCCAACATGTTGTGATTAAATTGTATTATCATTATATCTATACATGTATGAATCATCATTGGCTTATATGAAAAGAAGTTTCAACCATATTTTTATGCCCACAAATTGAGAGATTGGGGGCATATTGTTTTACTCATATCTGTCTGTCTGTCTTTCCAAAAACTTTACATTTTGCAATTTTTCCAAAAGTATTTTACATATAAATCTGAAATGGTATGTAACTTCCTTTTAATGATATCTATTTGTTCCATGCAATATGACCTTCCTCAAGGTTATTTGACAATCCTTATCAACCAGGGGTTTTGAAATCTTTAAATTGGCTACTTGTCAGTGCTTATTATACCCCCCAAATTCAATTTGGGGGGTATATAGGAGTCAGCTTGTCTGTTGGTCTGTTGGTCTGTCTGTCTGTCTGTTGGTCCGTCTGTTGGTTTTTCTTCAAAAATCTTCTCCTCCTCAACCATTGGTCGGATTCTTACCAAACTTGGCAGGAATGTTCCTTGGGTGACCCTTTTCAAAACTTGTTCGTGAATTTTTGATTCGCCAAAAATTGTGGGCGTGGCAGGGCGGGGCTTATCGGACTTAGAGAAATCATGTGAAAAATCTTTAAAAATCAATTATCAGGCCAATTTGAACCAAACTTGGCAGTAATGACCCTTGAGTGATTGTATTCAATGTATGCTTATGATTTTTTCATTCCCCAAAAAATGTGGGCGTGGCAGGGCGGGGCTTATCCGACTTCGAGAAATCGTTAGATAACTCTTAAAAAATCTTCTCCTCCTTAACCACTGGGCCAATTCTTACTAAACTTGGCAGGAATGTTCCTTGGGTGACCCTTTTCAAAACATGTTCGTGAATTTTTGATTTGTCAAAAATTGTGGGCGTGGCAGGGCGGGGCTTATCAGACTTAGAGAAATCATGAAAAATCTTTAAAAATCAATCATTAGGCCAATTTGAATCAAACTTGACAGGCATGACCCTTTAGTGATTTTATTCAATGTATACTCATTATTTTTTCATTCGCCAAAAAATGTGGGCGTGGCAGGGCGGGGCTAATATTATCCGACTTCGAGAAATTATTAGATAATTCTTCAAAAATCTTCTCCTCCTTAACCACTGGGCCAATTCTTACTAAACTTGGCAAGAATGTTCCTTAGGTGACCCTTTTCAAAACTTGTTCGTGAATTTTTGATTTGTCAAAAATTGTGGGCGTGGCAGGGCGGGGCGTATCAGACTTAGAGAAATCATGTGAAAAATCTTTAAAAATCAATTATTAGGCCAATTTGAACCAAACTAGACAGGAATAACCCTTTAGTGATTGTATTCAATGTATATTCATGATTTTTTCATTCCCCAAAAAATGTGGGCGTGGCAGGGCGGGGCTTATCCGACTTTGAGAAATCGTTAGATAATTCTTCAAAAATCTTCTCCTCCTTAACCACTGGGCCAATTCTTACTAAACTTGGCAGAAATGTTCCTTTAGGGACCCTTTTCAAAACTTGTTCGTGAATTTTTGATTTGTCAAAAATTGTGGGCGTGGCAGGGCGGGGCTTATCGGACTTAGAGAAATCATGTGAAAAATCGTTAAAAATCAATCATTAGGCCAATTTGAAGCAAACTTGACAGGAATGACCCTTGAGTGATTGTATTCAATGTATATTCATGATTTTTTCATTCGCCAAAAAATGTGGGCGTGGCAGGGCGGGGCTTATCCGACTTGGAGAAATCGTTAGATAATTCTTCAAAAATCTTCTCCTCCTTAACCACTTGGCCAATTTTTACTAAACTTGGCAGAAATGTTCCTTTAGTGACCCTTTTCAAAACTTGTTCGTGAATTTTTGATTTGTCAAAAATTGTTGGCGTGGCAGGGCGGGGCTTATCGGACTTAGAGAAATCATGTGAAAAATCTTTAAAAATCAGTCATTAGGCCAATTTGAACCTAACTTGACAGGAATGACCCTTGAGTGATTGTATTCAAAGTATATTCATGATTTTTTCATTCCCCAAAAATGTGGGCGTGGCAGGGCGGGGCTTATCCGGCTTTGAGAAATCGTTAGATAATTCTTCAAAAATCTTCTCCTCCTTAACCATTGGGCCAATTCTTAATAAACTTGGCAAGAATGTTCCTTTAGGGACTCTTTTCAAAACTTGTTCGTGAATTTTTGATTTGTCAAAAATTGTGGGCGTGGCAGGGCGGGGCTTATCAGACTTAGAGAAATCATGTGAAAAATCTTTTAAAATCAATTATTAGGCCAATTTGTACCAAACTTGACAGGAATGACCCTTGAGTGATTGTATCCAATGTATGTTCATGAATTTTTGATTCGTCAAAAAATGTGGGTGTGGCAGGGCGGGGCTAATCCGACTTCGAGAAATTGTCAGATAATTCTTCAAAAATCTCCTCCTTAACCACTAAGCCAATTCTTACCAAACTTGGCAGGAGTGTTCGTTGGGTGACTCTTTTCAAAACTTGATCGTGAATTTTTGATTCAGTGTTTTGTTACCAAAATTGGCAGGAATGTTCATTTTCGTGACTTATTTCAAAATTTGTTCGTTAATTTTTGATTTGCAAAAACTGTGGTAATGGCAGGGCAGGGCTTAACAGACTTAACAAAATCATGAGAAAATTCTTTAAAAAAGCAATTATACGGTAAATTAGAAACAAATCTTACAGGAATGTACCTTGATTGACTGTCTTCAATACATATGGTTGTGAATTTTTGGTTTATTGAAAAATATCAGCATGGCAGGGCAGGGCTTGGGGATTGTTAAGCTATGTCCTTTTGTTGAAAATTGGTATTTTTTGCAACATTTACATGTGTTGTTTGGTCTGTTGATTTTTTGTTAGCTCTATTTTCCAATTGAACAGCTCCCAGTTTTTGTGAAATCAACTTCTCAAAATGCACAAAAACTGTGCTTTTGGGGGGTATGATCACTTTCAGTGATATTCTAGTTTGTTTGGCAAATGTCACTTGTCCGTATGAACAATAAAGAGCAAAATGTTGGAAAATTCTATTTGTCCGTAACCCCTTTGGGACAACCTGGGCAACTCGGACAATGGATTTCAGGACCCCTGTCAACCCTTAACACGAAAACTTAACATTTTAGAAAAATAGCCATTTTGGGGGCATTCATGCTTCACAAACACATCTTGTTTTCTTTAATTTTGCAATTGAAAGAGAACTATCTTAATCCTGATTTATCATTTTATATCTTGTTTTATTGTAGCTGAAAAGATACATTGTCTCAAACTGCATCCAGCTCCCAACCAACATGTCGGAATTGAACTGTACCACTTTAATAACTATGTATGGGCCAACATTGGCTAATATGAAGAGAAGCTTCCTCAGACAAATACCCAATGGTGTTTTGTGTGATGCTGAATGTGTGACAGCATTTAAAACTGTGAAACTACCAGTCTCAATGGTAACTATGAATATTCTTTATAAAACAGCTTTATAACTACATAGTTTTAGCTTTTCTTTGCCAGCACCTCTTTTTCAAACACCAAAATTTGAGAATGGTCCAAGTGGGAAGTTTTGTTTTAGCTTAATATAGTCTATAGAGGATAAAGAAGAGAAAATGCTGACACTATTTCAACCAAGGACATAAAAATTGTGGATCTTAACATTTATAT
The DNA here is from genome assembly GCA_963680895.1 of Fragum sueziense. Classification (NCBI taxonomy): domain Eukaryota; kingdom Metazoa; phylum Mollusca; class Bivalvia; order Cardiida; family Cardiidae; genus Fragum; species Fragum sueziense. Next base: position 29,324,669 of record OY804604.1, read on the forward strand.
GAGGATGAGTTTCCAAATACAAACACCCAAGGATGACTTTTGTGATGCTAAAATTGCTCAGCATTTGGGATTATTAATAAGTTGTCTGTAAAAATTGTAGTTGTAAATATCTTAAAACAAAGGCCTGCATCAAGGCCTCATATGTATATTTTAAAATAAATGTAAAAAATTGCTTACTGTATGATAAGTATATAATGACCATAAAAACACCTTTAATGCATTGGCAATATCTTAACTTCTTTCAGAAAAGATATCTTACAAAGAAATGTTTCTCGAGTAAAGTCATCAACAGTGCAGCCGTAGATGAGCTAGGATCGATGGTCACAGATCTCCCTCCGTCAAAGTTTAAGCAGATCAACGCTGCAGATCTGGAGAGGAATCTGAGGAGCATTAAGGATGACATTAAATCATCAAATGCCAGGAGTAGAAAGAAGAAAAAGGCTATTATGAAGGAGCTTGGAAAAAAGGTGAGTCGACAATTTCAAGTTAATGAGATTTTAAGCAATCGATGTTATAAGCAATTTCTTCATTTCCCACAATGTTTTCAAAAGCTTCTGTCTTGTAGGGCGTCAAAATGTTAAAAAATTCACCCTTTCCCAAACAAGACATGGTTTGATATCTCTGTTTAAGCGTTCGAAAGGGCTTGGCAAATTATTTGGGCAAAAGGAGAAAATGCTGATAGTCATCATTTTCTCATTTTGCATCAATATTTACTTCATATTTGGCAGAAGTGTGCATTGGGACCTGTAGATGTGCAAGATGCAAGTTTCACAAAAATTTAATCGATGACTTGAGTTACTGCCCCTGGTTTGATAATAAAACAATGTTCAGGACAAAAATGGTTCGGGATATGTGGGTAATTCTATCTCCTTTAGTGATAGATGTCTAGTTTGCATTGTCATGATTGGGCAATTCCAATGAGTACCCACAATATAGGAATCTATGAAGAACACATGAAATATTCCATTTTGAAAATACTTTACCACCTGTTATCCATAGATCTGGTAACTTTTTTGTAGATGATGCAGTCAGGCAAGCTGTCCTCTATCCGTGAATCTAGAGAGATTATGAAGTAGATGTCACTGAAGGATCTAAAAGCATATTGAAAGATTGAGGGCATATTGTTTGACTTGTGTCTGTCTGTCTGTCTGTCTGTCTGTCTGCCTTTTCTCAAAAAAAAAAAAAACTATTTCGGTGGCATTGGTGTTTCACAAACACATCTTTTTGTAGATGATGCAGTCAGGCAAGCTGTCTTCTATCTGTGAATCCAGAGAGACTATGAAGTTGATGTCACTGAAGGATCTAAAAGCATATTGAAAGATTGAGGGCATATTGTCATTCGAATATTCTCGGATCTTATCGTTACTCAAGATCGGCTCGAACGTATTACAGTTGCCGGCATGAGCCGATCCTGCCCATATCGCTCCGCAAGCATAACAAAGGTAGTCCGGTCTATAACAACGGAAGCAGACCAAACAACTATTTAAATATACGCCAGAAAAATATTTTAAACAAACAGCGTTCAAAAGTCGATTTTATCCTCATAATTGTGACAAAATTTTACCAGATAAAATAATTGATGTGATTAACCGATTATTGACATTATATTTCACTTGAATTAAAACGTTAGCTAAAGGATTGATTTGTTTTGATGACGTCATTTACGCGCGTCTACTTTCACGTTCAATATGGTGGTCACTGTATTA